>LR738715.1:48345090-48457243 GCA_902687465.1 Secale cereale
GGACGGCGGCGGGGCGGCGCCGGCCGGCGGGAGGCCCGGCGGCGAGGGCCCGCGGCGGCGGCGACCGGAAGGGCGCGGGGCGCGGCGGCCTGAGATGGAGGACGGGCGGCGAGTCGGTGACGAGGCCGGCGGCGAGGTGGCTGGCCGGCGGTGGGGAAGATGGGTGCCGGCAGCGGAGGTTGAAGACGAGGCGGCGGGGACTCGGAAGCACACGGCGACGAGTCGGAAGCACGACGGCGACGAGTCGGAAGCACAGGTGCGGCTAGGTCGGAAGCACAGCCCGGCAACGGTGGAAGCACGGCGCGTCAACGGTGGAAGCACCGCACGGCAGAGGTGGAAACATTAGGGTTTTGGACGCAAAAATTGGAGGGGGGAGACGTTTATATAGGCACAAGGAGCTAGGATTGTCCAAATGAGGGGAGGCTTTCGGCCACGAGATCAGAATTGAACGGTCTGGATGAAGGGAAGGGTTTGAGTTGGGTTGGTGGGCTGTTGGAGGGGTGTCTTGGGCCTCAAAGAGGAGGTACTTTTAGCGCACGAGGATAACTGTTGGAGTATCAAACAAACTCCAAACGCGACAAAACTTGACAGGCGGCTTACACACAACAAAACAACATCGCACGACAAGTCTCACGCCAAACCAGAAACGTTACACGGCCAAACACAAAAGTAGGCCTCGGGGATGCCACGGACACGTGTGAGAGCGCCGGAACTCAAAACGGACAATGGAAAGGAACGAGTGGGACCGGATGCAAACGACAACGCAAATGCAATGCAATGCACATGACAACGACATGGATGAATGCACACACGCACACGACAAAACGGCGAAAACCCGAAAAGACGAAGAACCCGGAATGGAACTGATGAAGTCAAAGATATATATATATTGCCCAAAAGGGAAAGTATTACATCCGGGGCATTACACTACAGATGTCTCCGAAAGTGTTCGTGGTGTTGGCATAGATCAAAAATAGGATCACGAAGTGATCCTAACTACTCACGTCAGACATAACCCCACTGTGTTCTTCTTCCCGAAACCCCTTCGAGAAGAGACAATCACGAAACTCACACATGTAGTGTATTCTTAAGGATAGAGTGTCATGTTTTCTACAACCGGATATTAACAAATTCCCATCTGCCGCATAACCGTGGGCACGGCTTTCGAAAGATCAAAACCCTGCAGGGGTGTCCCAACTTAGCCCATCACAAGCTCACGATCTGCGGAGTCGCAACTCCAAGGTGGGAAGACCCGAGTATTCTCGGAATCCCGTGCTCAAGATATTCCGACATTGGTAAAACTAATCCAGCAAGACCTCCCGGCGTGCCGACACCCTGATAGTAGCCGCGCGTATCTCGTCTCAGGCCACGACTAGATGGGTGATGCTACAGGTTTTTACCAGCCCTCGGGTTTCCCCGAGGTGGCCCCGCAGGCTCCCCATTTAGGACCAACACTCATATGGAGCACTGGCTCGGGTTGTTGATTAAGAAAAGGGTTAATTACTCCCTATGCATGTTTTAGTTGTTAGGCAAATGTAAAACCAATGTTGGGCCTTGCTGGAAAAGCTTTAGCGCTAAGAGGGTTATCGAGGGGGCCCATAAACCCCAACCGTGTTAGGAACGCAAAATCCGGGAACATAACACCGGTTTATCGGGTCCTAAGGTGGCATGAGTGGAACAAAACACCGAGCAAAAGGCCAAGCCTTCCACCCATTGCCAAGTATATAGGTGTGTTAATATATTTAAGAGATATTGTGATATTCCAACAACAAGTCCCAACATGGAGCAATCTTCATCTTCACCTACAACTAACAACGCTATAAGAGGGGCTGAGCAAGCGTGCCAACCGATGCTTTCGGAGATACCCGTAGTGTACCTTTATAGACACCCAGTTACGTTGTGACGTTTGGCACACCCAAAGTATTCCTACGGTATCCGGGAGTTGCACAACCTCATGGTCTAAGGAAAGGATACTTGACATTGGAAAAGCTTTAGCATACGAATTACACGATCTTGTGCTAGGCTTAGGATTGGGTCTTGTCCATCACATCATTCTCCTAATGATGTGATCCCATTATCAATGACATCCAATATCCATGGTCAGGAAACCGTGACCATTTGTTGATCAATGAGCTAGTCAACTAGAGGCTCACTAGGGACACAATGTGGTCTAAGTATTCACACATGCATTACTGTTTCCGGATAATTTAATTAAAGCATGAACAATAGACAATTATCATGAACAAGGAAATATAATAATAACCATTTTATTATTGCCTCTAGGGCATATTTCCAACATGGACAGCCCAGCCCGGAGGCCCGATCCCGAAAGCCCGGCACCCGGGTCGGGCCTGGGCTCCATTTTCTGACACGAAGCCCGGCCTGAAAGCTCGGAAAAAGCCTAAAATGCCCATAAATCTACATTTTATTCGGAATATAGGTATACTTTATTATTTTAATACCTCAAATATTATTATTTTAATTAAAAAATGTCGTTGTTCCTTTGCTTCGGGCCGGGCTGGGCCCCGGCTTGGGATTTTCACATCGGGCCTTTACAGGCCCAGCCTCAAACCCAGCCCGGCCCGAGGAATGATCAGGTTTACTGCAAACAGAAGAAGAGGGAGGACCCTTTGGCGGTAGACAGTAACCTCGTACCTTCTACGCCCAACCGTGTGCCCGACGAGCACCGGTCGTGCAATCGTCGACTCAGCTATATCCGCCATACTACCACGCCGCCAAACAGCTGGTCCACAGTAGCAGTCTGTGTTCGTCGTCACTCTCGGCCATCAAGTATCGATCATCGTGGACCTCAACGGGGACTACACCTTCATGGAGCCTCACGTGTAGTCGTCGGGCACTTGTCGGTTTGCGGATGCCGGCTATGCCCCCCGCTCCATTAGGTGCTCATCTTTGTTTGCCAGAATGTCTCAACCGGGTGCGACGACGGATGAGGAGGAGGCAATGATGGACATGATCCACAAGAGTGGCGGCCAAGAAGACAGGCAAGTGGAGGATCCCAGCCAGAGTCGTACACCTAGCAGATGCACACCCCGCTGCCGGACACCGACCAACTGACGGTGACTCAGACAACTTCTAGGCACTGGATGTGGACCCAAAGAAAAAAAGGGAAGGAATTACATGAAGGCGGATGAATTGTTGGGTGATGCAGACACACAAATGCAAACACTCTGAAAAGGGTGCTTGAGACATATTGTTCTAGCTCAGGACATATTGTGAGTAATGCCAAGTCAAGTATCTTCTTCAGCCCTAATACTAATGGCATCACAAGCAATAATTGTTGCAGAGAGTTAAGTATTGTGTTTGAAGCACTTTCAGATACTTATTTGGGTCTATCAACAATGATTGGGGTGTACATATCAGATTGTTTCAAACACCTGATTGACAAAGTATGCCAGAGATTGAAGGGATGGGATGAAAAAACTTTGTCCATGGACGATAAAAAGATATTAATTAAATCTATTGCCCAAGCTATTCCTTCATATGTTATGCCTGTTTTCAAGCCGCCAAAAGGAATTTGCAAGGAAACTACATATGAAATCTTTGGTTTTTTGTGGGGAGACAATGATGACCAGAAGAAATGCATTGGTTTGCATGGTGGAAGTTGTGTATTCCAAAGAAGAAATGGGGGTTGGGGTTTAGGGACCTTCACAGTTTTAACCTTGCTATCTTAACAAAACAGTGTTGGCGAGTTCTCCAGAACCCAGATTATTTATGCGCACAAGTCCTTCATGGAAATTGACTTAAAGCTGGTCTTAAGAAGGACCATCTTACACTTGGCAAAGCATTGTGGCATGCATTCAAACTTTCCAATGAGGATTTATTTGGAGGGTTGGTTTTAGGACACACATTAACATTTGGAAGGACCCTTGGATACCTACCAGTGCAACTCGGAAAGTAATTACACCAAGACGGACAATAATGTTGTCAAAAGTGGAGGAGCTTATTTATCCTTGCACTAGAACTGGGATGATGTGCTTTTGGGAGACGGTTTCTCACCAATAGATGTGCAAAGGATATCACAAATTCCGCTTAACATACATATGACGGAGGACTTTGTTGCTTGGAACTATGCAAGGTCTCATACCTTCTCAGTACGGTCAGCTTACCACAAGGAGTTGGAGCACCACTTTGGTCCTTGTCTTACAAGAGCTAATGGGCAAGGTAATGTGCATATAAATATGGAAAGATGCATGGAAAGTTAAGGTGCATAGCAAAGTAAAACACTTTGCATGGAAGGTGCCTCATGGGTTTCTACCATGTTATGGCGTTTGTGTTGGTCGACCCCTGATGACCCACAAGTGTAGGGGATCTATCATAGTCCTTTCAATAAGTAAGAGTGTCAAACCCAACGAGGAGCAGAAGGAAATGACAAGCGGTTTCCAGCAAGGTTTTCTCTGCAAGCACTGAAATTGTCGCTAACATATAGTTGTGTGATAGTATAATTCGTAACGGGAAACAAGTAACAAAAGTAAACAAGGTGCAGCAAGGTGGCCCAATCCTTTTCGTAGCAAAGGACAAGCCAGGAAGTATTCTTATATAAAGCAAAAAGCCCCCGAGGACACATGGGAATTATTGTCAAGCTAGTTTTCATCATGCTCATATGATTCCCGTTTGATACTTTTATAATTTGATATGTGGGTGGACCGGTGCTTGGGTGCTGTACTTCCTTGGACAAGCCTCCCACTAATGATCAACCACTCTCGCAAGCATCCGCAACTACGAAAGAAGTATTAAGATAAATTGAACCATATCATGAAACATAGGGATGCAAATCAGCCCCTTACGAAGCAACACATAAACTAGGGTTTAAGCTTCTGTCACTCTAGCAACCCATCATCTACTTATTAGTTCCCAATGCCTTCCCCTAGGCCCAAATAATGGTGAATTTTCATGTAGTCGATGTTCACATAACACCACTAGAGGAAAAACAACATACATCTCATCAAAATATCGAACGAATACCAATTCACATGATTACTTCTAACAAGACTTCTCCCATGTCCTCGGGAACAAATGTAACTACTCACAAAGCATGTTCATGTTCATGATCAGAGGTGTATTGAATAGCATTAAGGATCTGAACATATGATCTTCCACTGAATAAACCAACTAGCATCAACTACAAGGAGTAATCAACACTACTAGCAACCCACACGTACCAATCTGAGGTTTTGAGACAAAGATCAGATAGAGATGGACTAGGGTTTGAGAGGAGATGGTGCTGGTGAAGATGTTGATGGAGATTGACCCCCTCTCGTTGAGAGGATAGTTGGTGATGACGATGGCTTCGATTTCCCCCTCCCGAAGGGAAGTATCCCCGGCAGAACAGCCCTGCCGGAGCTCTAGATTGGTTTCGCCTAGGTTTTGCCTTGAGTCGGCGGCGCTTCATCCCGAAAACCTCCTTTATCTTTTCCAGGTAAAAACACATTGATACAGCAGATGATGGACGTCGGGGGCTAGCCAGGGGGCCCACAAGGTAGGGGGGCGCGCACAGGGTGTAGGGCGCGCCCCCACCCTTGTGGATGGCTGGTGGCCCCCTTCCGGTGCTTCTTTCGCCCAATATTTTTTATATATTCCAAAAATATTCTCCGTGAAGTTTCATGACTTTTGGAGTTGTGCAGAATATGTATCTCATATTTGCTCCTTTTCCAGTCCAGAATTCCAGCTACCGGCATTCTCCCTTCATGTAAACCTTGTAAAATAAGAGAGAAAAGGCATAAGTATTGTGACATATTGTGTAATAACAACCATAATGCAATAAATATCAATATAAAAGCATGATGAAAAATGGACGTATCGACCCCATATCACCACAGTGCCCTCGATGCTCAATTGGTGCAGAAGATGTTCATCATACACTCTTTGGTTGTTGTAAGGTAAATGAAGTTTGCAAATGCTAATGACTTTTCGACACTGGTAAGAAAGTAATGGCATAAGGTAGATCCGGTGCCATCACTTTGGAGATATTGCTCAAACATACAAAGACAATTGATGTTATCCCGGTGGCGGAACTGGAAATAGTTGCAGCGTGATTCCTATGGAGGCAGTGACGCTAACCTTTGAAAGGAGTGGAGATACAAAGCCTGGAAAAATGACGATGTCAATTAAAGTTCTTTCAACAATTTATGTTCTCTCCAGGGCGACTCGGGCGGCTCTTGAAACCCTAGCCATCGGCCGTTCCCCAGCCCTCCCCTTCCTGCGCCGCCACCGGAGGAGGCCTCCGGGCGAAGCCCCAGGGGCGGACGGCAGCGGCGAGGTACCTCCTGCCCAGCTCGCGGCTGTTGGCGGTGGATTCGTGAGTGGTGCCAGTGGCAAGCGATGTGTGTGGCAGCGCAGATGGGTGGCTTTTTACGTCGGCGTGGCGGCACCTGGTGCTGTCCATGCCTGCGGAGGGCGCGGATCTGGGCTGCTGATGGGCCTCGAACCCCTCGTTGGTTACCCCAAGTGGAAGGTGTAAGATGCAGTAAGTAGAAGTGTTTTCCCTTAGCAAAGATGCCAAGGATCGATTCCCCAGAGACTCCTAGATTCAACAAGTAGGTGTCAATTGCTACGGCGCCAGATTAGTAGCAACCAACGTGGACCTGCACACAGATACAAATAACTTTGCTCCCAACGAGTACAGAGAGGTTGTCAATCCCTCCGGCCTTGTAGTTCACAAAGGGTTAAAAGCAATAATAGTAGTGATAGATAGTTTTTGCAATAGTAAATAATAACGGAAAATAAATAGTGGATGTGATCAATGATGGTAATATGGACCGGAGTCTCATGATGTTCACTAGTGATGTCTCTCTCCCAAAAGACGATAAAACAGCTATGTGAGGTAACAAATTACAGCTGGGCAATTGATAGGACCACGAACGCAAACCAATGCTACATTGCAAGAAAGGTTGAGGTTCAAAGCATGGGCGGTACGCCAAAGTAAGTAGACCGAAATCCAGCAATATCTACTACTAATCATCCACCTTGAGATATCTATCCAGAACATCTCGCTGGTATTAAGTTGCGAGTCCCACCCATAGTGTAAACTCAATGCAACAGACAACTGCATTAAAAGAACTTTGCGTAAAGTAAACAATCCTTGCACCCGCGGGCACAAGCACCGTTGTTTTCCCCCTTGTGGCAACATCACATCCCCTAGACTCATGTTTCTGTCACTCAAGCTAGTCATCGAGGGGCATGAACCCACAATCGAGCATAATGTTCCCTCTTGGAGTCACTACCTACTACTCGGCCAAAGCAATAAGTAACAACGGAGAACATGCAAGAATTACTTATGAACTAAAATATAAAAGAGGTGAATCAAATATATTACTCAAGATCAATCTGAACATAATCTCATAATCCATCGGATCCCAGCAAACTCAACATAGCAACAACATAAGGATTACATATGTGCCTCGATCATGTAGGGCAGCTCACGAGGACTAATTAGTGAAGCACAAGAACGGGAGGAGAACATCACATAGCTACTGGTCATGGACTCATGGTCCAAGCGAGACTAATCACGAGTCATCCGGGAGGCGTCCATGGTGGTGCAGAAGCTCCCGGTGGTGATCCTCCCCTCCGGCAGGGTGCCGGGAAGAGTTCTCCTGGTGCTCCGATCTTGGAAGCGGCGGTGGCGGCGGAACAGAGATGGGATCGCGAAAAGAGTTTATGTTCTGAGGGTTTCGGAGGTCCCTCTAAATATATGCCAAAGGGGGGCACCGGACGGGCTTCGGGGGGCCCAGGCGCCCCCCCGGCGCGGCCCAGGTGGGGGGGGGGGGCGCCCACAGGGCGCCTGGAGCCCCTGTGCCCCCCCCAGGCTGCCCTTCGGACGCAGTGTTGTTTCCGGATCGCTGATTTTTTATATAATTTTTCTGGATTTTTCTGGGCAGTTCTCGAAACGTGAAAACTTGAAATACAAAAACAGCCGAAAACAGAAACTGGCACTGGGGTGCACTGGATTAGTAAGTTAGTCCAAATATGATCAAAAGTGTATGGAAGTGTATGAATATCATAGCAATATCACCCAAAAGTGGCATGGAGCAAGCAGAAATTATAGATACGTTTTGGACGTATCAACATCCCCAAGCTTAATTCCTGCTCGTCCTCGAGTAGGTAAATGATAACAAGAATAATTTCTGTGGTGACATGCTATTAACCATATAGGACTTTCTCATAGTCATATGACAAAAGCTTACTGAGACAATGATTCTATAGTAATTAAGTTGTCTCAAGAGAAAATCACAAATGACTGAAAGTTTTACAACATGAAACTGAAACATCAAAAAGATTTGCAATGAAACTGATATGCAAATTTGATAAAGTGATATCTAGCTTGCCCCCTTTAGTGATGCAAAACATAAATGCAAGGGCACCTTCAAGGTTTAAGTGATGACTAGATACAATCATTTCAGAATAAACGATATCACAATCATGCAAAAGACAATGCTACTTTGGGACAATGCACATTACACTCAGAATGACAATCATGCTCTCAGTAGTTGGTGCTTCAACATAAAGGTAAAAGAAAGGTTAAGTGCTAAAGCTTTTTATTTTGAAAACATGGAAGCAATTGTGTCAATGGTAGTAGTACTTCATATGTGTCATGCATAAAACATCCTATAAGTTGCAAGCCTCATGCATCGAATACCAATAATGCTCGCTCCTTCTCCTAATTAGCTCGGATCCCCATGGGTTATCATTGCATTGCATATGTTTTAACCAAGTGTCACAAAGGGGTACCTCTATGCCACCTGTACAAAGGTCCAAGGAGATAGATCGCATTTGATTTCTCGTTTTTGATAGATCTCAACTTGAGGACATCCATACCGGGACAACATAGAAAATAGATGATGGACTCCTCTTTAATGCATAAGCATATTCTCATGAGAGATTGAGGATTAAGGTCCAAGCTAAAACTTCCACCATGATGCATGGCTTTGGTTGGCGGCCCAATGTTCTTCTCTAACAATATGCATATTAATTCAACCCACGGTAAATCACCCTTACTTCAGACAAGACGAACATGCATAGCAACTCACATGATATTCAACAAAAGTGTGACAGTTGGTGGCGTCCCCAGAAACATGGTTACCGCTCAGCAAGCAACTTGTAAGAAATAAGATACATAAGCAACATATTCTTTACCACAATAGTTTTTAGGCTACTTTCCCATGAGCTATGTATTGCATGGTTAGTTTGCTTAGTGCAGGTGGAGGTTAGCAAAAGACTGGGAGCGACCAACTAAGAGAGCAATGACGGTCATAATCATGCAGAGCGACAAAGCAATATTGAATCCGGCATGGTAGTTATATCGCTACTCAGAAATAAAAGATCATCAAGGCTTGACAGACTTTCTTTACAGTCTTGAATATGCGTGAGCATACGCCAAGTCAATCAAAATAAATTCTCGAAGGAAGATATTACTAAAACATACCATATCATAGGCAAACAAACCAAGTTGGTACTCCAATAACACATTGGGACCCCCCCAGCTATTTGAGATTAACCAAAAGAAAACCTGAACTACTAAGCACCATCATGAAAGTAGCATCTTTATCATAGACACATTAACCAATGCAACGGAAGAAAACTCTCTTAATAAGGTGAGCATGGTAATTAAAGAGAGTTCAAGCAACCAACTAAATAAAAGCTCTTGAAAAGATAAGCATGAATACTAAGAGCAGAGCACGATAGTAGCTATTAAAAGACAAAGAACACACACAGCATAGATAGACATGAAAATTCTATGTAATGTTCTAGGTAGAGGATGAGCGTGTTTCTCTCCCACATAAAGGAATGCTGGGTTCCGACTCGTTATGAAAAACTAAAAAGAAAACTAAAAGCAAGACGCTCCAAGCATAGCACATAACACATGAAGTGATAAAAATATAGCGAAACGAAAGACAAACTGATAGTGTTGATGGAGAAGGGGATGCGCGGGGGCATCCCCAAGCTTAGACGCTTGAGTCTCCTTGAATATTTCTTGGGGGTGCACGGGGGCATCCCCAAGCTTGAGCGCTTGACACTCCTGAATCTTTTTATCATCTTCCCTCGCACACTTGAAAACTCCCTTCATACACAACTCATCATAATCTGATTAGCGAGGTTAGTACCCTTAATAAAATAATTATACCTTGCTGGAAATAAGGATATTCTTGAAGTTCTACTGTTTCTCAAGATTGCCAAAAGGTTTTTGCAAAGAAAAAGCAAGTTCTTAATTTGCAAAGTGAAGGTAAGGCAAAACAGGACAGAATCTGTGAAAAACAGAACAACAGGCAGTAATTGATCTGTTCGGGATACGTCTGCAACTCAAATAAAAAAACTCAGAACAGACGCACGAAAGACAATTATATAGAGAACGCTATCGAACAAATTCAGACCAAAAAGATGATCTGGTGATTTTACACGAATTTTTCTATCCAAGGACAGAATCTGTTTCCTGGACAACACCTCACAACTTTTGAACTTTCTAGCAATCGGAGGCTATACTTGGCACAAATATGAAAAGCAAAGATACAATGATGATGCTACAGCAGTAAACCACATCAAGACACAACAAAAGCAAAAAATTTATTCATGTGGGCTGCCTTCCAAAAGCGCTTTCTTTTATGCCTTTAAGCTAGGCATAATGCATAGATCAAGTTTTATCAAGAGTAAAAGAATAATTAGCCCGTACAACGGACTCAAAAGGTAACTTGATCTTCTTTCGAGGGAAGTGTTCCATCCCTTTTTTGAGAGGAAACTGAAATTTTATATTACCCTCTTTCATGTCAATGACAGCACCAACGGTGCGCAAAAAGGGACGTCCCAAAATAATTGGACAAGAAAGATCACATTCAATATCCATAATAGTGAAATCAATGGGCACATAATTATCATTGACAACAATAAGAACATCATCGATCCTCCCCAAAGGTGTCGGTGTACTAAGGTAGGGGTACCTCAGTACCCCAACTTGTGCACGGGCAGTCGCAGCTTCCCGCGGCAAGGTTTACCGCGTGCTCGCCGGAGACCTTCCTGCTCCTTATTAAACCATTCAAAAACAAAGTATACAAGACAGAAGATCGAGACCCCGGCAAGAGGAGCTTGCCGGGAAGGCCGTACCAGGCTCAAGATTACCTCGCTAGCACAAGGCCCTGGCAAGAGGAGCTTGCCAGGAAGACTAGAAGATTCCATCATAGAAGACCCGGCAAGGGCCCGGGGAGCGGCAAGCTCCCGGACCCGGCAAGATCGAGGCCCCGGCAAGGTGCTTGCCGGGAAGGCTACGCTGTGTGCCCGCGCTCCAGCTCATCGGTCCACGCGTCGCCCTGAGGCCTATCCAGGGACGCGTGGCGGATGGCTGTGCAGCCTAGGGGGACACGGTGGCACTCCACGGTGGTGGATCCATCGCCGTGGCGGACGGAGACGCAAGGGCGGGAGCTTTTGGGGTCGACGGCGACGGGCATTGAATGCCCTTGTCCCCCACTGTTAAAGTAGGTATAGACCACTGTTCTGTACTGTAGCTCCACTGTTCCCGCACTGTTACAACTACCACCTCTTTTACGTTTTTACCCCTTTCTCCTACGTTGACACCTGTCGGTGACCCCTTGCACTATAAAAGGAGGCCCATGCACAACGTGGGGGGGTTCGGAACCTAGATCACTCTCACGCTTGGTGTAGCTGCTTCTTCAAGCTCCCGAGCGTTCAAACTCAATACACAACTAAGCAGGAGTAGGGTTTTACGCGTCTACCGCGGCCTGAACCTGGGTAAAACTGCCCGCGTGCTCGCTACGATCTGCTCTTTGTGCTCCCTCCGCCCTCGTACCGCACAGACAAGGGGCTCCGGTCCCATAGGTGTTCGTGGCGGACAGTTTCCCCCGACATCTTTGGCGCGCCAGGTAGGGGGCGTCGAGGTTGTGCGAACCTGATCCGGCGTTCGCACGGGCGCATTCTTCACCAACCTCTCCGAATTCATCAACTTCACCAGGGACAACTCCATGGCCCCGAAGAAGAAGGCTTCGGAGGTCGGAGGCCCGTCTGCGTCTCACCCGCCGCCACCAGAGCCAACGGTGGGCGGGGGAGATGCCGTCGGAAGGGTGGCCGCCGGTGAGGACACTCACGGCGCCACCAGATCCAAGAACAGGACGGACGACCGAACCTCGGTCTCCGTGGACGCGCCGCGTCCATCTCAGCACACGACGACCCAGCAGCGCCATGTCACGGGAGGTGGCATCCGCTTGCTGGGGCAAGGCCAAACCGGAGGCTCGCGGGACGCCCCGGACCCTCGTCCGGGCACAAGCAAAGCGAAGGCGCCGGCGCGGGACCCCGCTCCTTCTAACGTCGTTAGAAGTCCGAGCGTATCCCGCTCCTCGCACCGCTCGCCCGCGTTCCCCTCCACTCCAGCGGAAGCGCTCGCAAGAGCGCAACTGCTCCTCGACTTTCCTCCAGCGGCAGACAAGGCCGAAGAATGGAGGGCCACTATCCGGAGCCTGATAGACTTCGCCAACAACGATTCTCCACAGCAGCCGTCGACCTCACGACCGCGGCAAGCTGAGAAGACGAAGGCTGACGGCGACAAGACTGCCGGGGGCGCGACAAGCGTGCACTCCCCGCCGCAGAAGCAGAAGACGCCACCCCGCCGGAACAACGCCGACGACGGCTCCACGGCCTCGTCGGACCCGCGGGCCCGTCGGGACCAGCGCCAGGTCCTCGACGACCGGCGAGAAGAAGACGCTCGGACCACAATCGAGCGCCGCCGAGAAGCTCGGCGACAATCAGACAAGAGAGCTGGGAACACTGTCGACGCGCACGCGCCCGGTGAGCCAGGCGACTTGCCGTACGCGGCAGGCTGTCCTGCGTTCACCCGCGAGCTGCGGCGCGTCCAGTGGCCCAGCATGAAGAATTTTAAGCCCGACGTACCGGAGAAGTACGACGGCAAGACGCACCCCTCGGAATTCCTCAGCGTCTACACCATCGCAGTAGAAGCTGCCGGGGGGCGCGACGAGAAGATCTTGGCGAACTACTTCCCGCTCGTGCTAAAGCCGAACGTCCGTTCGTGGCTTATGCACTTGCCGGAAGGTTCTATCTCTTCTTGGGCCGATCTTTGCCACCAGTTTGTTGGCGCCTTCACCGGCGGCCACAAACCCCACGGCCAGGAGAGCGATCTCCACATTCTGGCCCAGAAGGAAGGCGAGACCCTGCGCAAGTACATCCAACGCTTCAGCCGTGTGCAGCACAACATCCCTGATGTCCACCCTGCCGCGGTTATCAGCGCGTTCCATCAGAACGTGCGTAACCGCCGCATGTGTGAGGAAATGGCGATGACGAAGATTCGGGATGTCAGCGAGCTCTATGCTCTTGCTGACAAGTGCGCACGCGCAGAAGAGGGGAGGAGACTCCCCGGGGAGGATACTGGCGCAGGAGGAAGCGACAGCGACGACGCCGCCCCGGCAAAGAAGAGCCGGCGGCGGAACAACAGAAGGAAGGGCAAGAAGGAGGTGCTTGCCGTCGAGAAGTCCGGCAAGGAGGCCCCCGCCAAGCAAGCGCAGGCTGGCGGCTCCGGCAAGGAGCCTGCCCCTGCGGCGGCGACCGACAAGCCGGGTAGCTCCGACAAGCAATACTGTAAGATCCACCGCACCAAGGGTCACGATCTCTCCAACTGCAAGCGCGTCGAGTACCTCGTCGAGCAGCAGAAGGCTGAGTACGAGAGGCGCGACAAGGAGAAGGCCCAAGGTGGCGGGGAGGGGCCCAGCAAGAAGCGGCCGTTCAACGGCCGGGGAGGACGCCGCGGCAAGGCCAAGCAGCGGCAAGGAGATCGACCTCCCCGGGGCCGCGACAAGGACGAAGAGGACGACGACGAAGACATGGAGGACGAGGATAACAGCGAGCAGGAGTTCCAGAAGGCCACGGAGGTCCTGTGCGTCGACGGCGGCGCCTCCCTGCACACCTCCCACCGCCAACTAAAGCAGTGGGTGCGTGAGGTAAACGCAGCGGAGCCGCCCGTGGAGTCGCGCAGGCTCCTCAAATGGTCCAGCACGCCCATCATTTTTGATCTTGAGGATCACCCTGACCGCACCACTGCGGTCGGGTGCTTGCCGATGCTGGTCTCTCCCACCATCCGCAACCTCAAGGTCACCAAAATGTTGGTTGACGGCGGGGCCGGGCTGAACTTGATCTCCTCTGCTGTGATCAAGAAACTCCAGATTCAAGATGGCGAGCTCGAAGAGACCGGTTCATTCCAAGGAATCAACCCGGGAAGGAGCAAGCCCAAGGGAAAGATTACTCTGCCGGTGACCTTTGGCGGGGAGCTCAACTTCAGAACTGAGCGCATCACTTTCGACGTCGCCGATATTCCGTTGCCCTACAATGGAATACTCGGCCGTCCTGCCCTCGCCAAGTTCATGGCAGCTTCCCATTATGCCTACAACGTACTGAAGATGCCGGGGCCGATAAGCGTCATCACTGTCCACAGTGACAAGAAAGATGCGCTTATCTGCGCCGACAAGATCTACCGGGAAGCAGCAGCTGCAGCCGAGAAGGACACTCTTGCCGCTGAAGCTCCCGGGGGGAAGAAGACGAAGACCAAGTCCGGCAAGTGCTCTGGGACCCACTCCGGCAACCGCACCTCCTCGGAGTGCTGCGCTGCCGTCGAGGACGTTCCATCGAGCTCCACCGGCAAGAGTAAGAAAGGAATGGCTGCTCCTCCGGCAACCAAGAAAGTGTCCGCAAAGGAGGACGGCACTGGTGGTACCTTCACCATCAGTGCCACCCTTGACAGCAAATAGGAAAGCGCGCTCGTTGCCTTCCTGCGGGCGAATGTCGATGTGTTTGCCTGGCAACCATCTGACATCCCCGGTGTTCCCAGGAAGGTGATTGAGCACAAGCTTGCTGTCTGTCCTCATGCGCGGCCCATCAAGCAGAAAGTGAGGAAGCAAGCCGTGGAGCGCCAAGAGTTCATCAACGAAGAAATCAAGAAGCTAGAGGCAGCAGGCCTAGTTAGAGGTGTGATCCATCCGACATGGTTGGCAAACCCAGTCGTCGTGCGCAAGGCCAACGGGAAGTGGAGACTGTGTATAGACTTCACCGATGTGAATAAAGCATGTCCCAAGGATCCATTCCCTTTGCCGCGCATTGACCAGATCGTTGACTCCACTGCCGGATGTGAGTTACTCTGTTTTCTTGATGCATACTCAGGCTATCATCAGATCTTTATGGCCAAAGAGGATGAAGAGAAGACTGCATTTATCACTCCATGTGGCACTTATTGCTTTATTCGCATGCCATTTGGATTGAAGAATGCAGGCTCAACCTTTGCAAGGGTAGTGTACACTGCTTTTGAGCCACAGATCCACAGAAATGTAGAAGCTTACATGGATGACATCGTGGTGAAGAGCAAGAGCAAGGAAACCCTGATCCAAGATTTGGAAGAGACATTTCAGAACCTGCGCAGAATTCAGCTCAAGTTGAACCCCGAGAAGTGCGTCTTTGGAGTCCCCTCCGGCAAGCTTCTCGGGTTCTTTGTGTCACAAAGGGGGATTGAAGCCAACCCCGACAAGATTAAAGCCATTGAGCAGATAGAGGCCCCAAAGCGCGTCAAGGATGTCAGAAGGCTTGCAGGTTGTGTGGCTGCCCTCAGTAGGTTCATTTCAAAGTCTGCAGAACGCGCCCTACCTTTCTTCAAAATCTTGAAGAAGGCAGGTC
This sequence comes from Secale cereale, assembly GCA_902687465.1. Lineage (NCBI taxonomy): Eukaryota > Viridiplantae > Streptophyta > Magnoliopsida > Poales > Poaceae > Secale > Secale cereale. The sequence goes on from LR738715.1 coordinate 48,360,775, forward strand.
CCATGAAGTGGACTCCAGAAGCGGAGGCGGCGCTGCAGGATTTGAAACGGTACCTGTCCTCCACTCCAATACTTGTCGCACCTAGACCACAGGAAAAGTTGTTGCTATACTTAGCGGCAACCAACCAGGTGGTTAGTGCTGCGTTAGTAGCGGAGAGGGAGTCCGACGAGGAGTCAGCACCACCGGCAAGCGAATCCAGCGACAAGCAGGGGGCTGGTCTGGCAAGCTCTGGCCCCGACAAGGACGACTCTGCGCAGGAACAAAATGAGGTGCGGAAGAAGATGGTGCAGCGCCCAGTGTATTTTGTAAGTTCCCTTCTCCAGGGGGCTAGATCAAGGTACTCTGGTGTGCAAAAGTTGCTTTTCGGCCTCCTCATGGCCTCGAGAAAGCTGCGCCATTACTTCCAAGCCCATGAGATAACAGTGGTCACTCGCTTTCCGCTGAAGAGGATATTGCACAATCCAGAAGCAACAGGCAGGATCGTTGAGTGGGCACTGGAGCTGTCGAGCTTTGGACTCAAGTTTGAAAGTACTTCAACCATACAGAGCCGAGCTTTGGCAGAATTCATAGCTGAGTGGACCCCAACGCCAGATGAAGAAGTTCAAGAAACAAGCACACCCGTACAAGAAGCGACAAGTGAATGGGTAATGTATTTTGACGGTGCCTTCTCGCTGCAAGGCGCCGGTGCTGGCGTGGTACTCATCGCGCCCACCGGAGAGCACCTCAAATATGTTATCCAGATGCACTTTCCCAGGGAGCAAGCGACAAACAACACTGCAGAATATGAAGGCTTGCTTGCCGGCCTCAGGATTGCGGCCGAACTTGGGATCAGAAAGCTGATTGTGCGGGGCGATTCTTAGTTGGTGGTCCGACAAGTTAACAAGAGCTATCAAAGCCCTTTGATGGAAGCTTATGTTGATGAAGTGAGAAAGCTTGAGGAACACTTTGAAGGTCTGCAGATGGAGCACGTCCCAAGAGCTCAGAATGAAATTGCAGATGGCCTTTCAAAGTGTGCTGCGATGAAGTTACCTGTGGAACCAGGGACCTTCTTGCTCAAGCTGACTCAACCATCCGTTACACCATCAATTGGGCAGCCCAAGAAGAGAAAGTTGGTCTCCGGAGACTACTTGCCGGCGGATCTTCCTGAAACCGCCGCCAAAGTCCCCAAGATCAACAACCAGAACGCTGAGGAACAGTTTGCTCCTGCAAGCCCTCGGGCCTGTACAGTTGAAGCAATTGTTCCCGACAAGCCTCGCTCCGGCGAGCTTGCCGGGGGACCCTCAGCTCCGGCAGAACCAGAGGTCCTCGCCGTAGAAGCTGAGGTTCCCGCAGCGGCCCTCGAGCCTTTAGTCCTTGCCGTTGAGCCTCAGGCTCCGGCATGGGCACAGCAAATAGTCCGTTTTCTGCAAACTGGAGAACTTCCCGACGACCCAGAAGAAATAGAGAAGATAACCAGGCAGTCAAGTATGTACCAGTTCGTGGATAACGAGCTGTACAGAAGACGACTCAATGGTGTCAGATTGAAGTGCATCTCCAGGGAAGATGGACAGAAGCTGTTGGCAGAAATACACGGAGGCATATGCGGCCACCACATTGGCGCAAGGGCGCTTGCCGGGAAAGCCTTCCGGCAAGGGTTCTTTTGGCAAGAAGCCCTCCAAGATGCAACTGCACTAGTAACCAAGTGTGAAGCGTGCCAGTTCCATGCAAAGCAAATTCATCAGCCAGCTCAAGCTCTCCAAACAATCCCTTTGTCCTGGCCCTTCTCGGTCTGGGGGCTCGATATCCTCGGCCCTTTCCCCCGTGCTGTCGGGGGCTTTGAGTACTTGTACGTTGCAATCGACAAGTTCACAAAGTGGCCAGAAGTGGAGCCGGTGAGAAAGGTGACAGCACAGTCAGCGGTCAGGTTCTTCAGGTCGATTGTTTGCCGTTTCGGGATCCCTAACAGGATCTTCACCGACAACGGTACACAATTTACTAGTCGCACCTTCATGCAGTATGTCCAACACCTAGGCGCCAAGGTCTGTTTCGCTTCTGTTGCTCACCCGAGGAGCAACGGTCAAGCGGAGAGGGCGAATGCTGAAGTGCTGCGCGGACTCAAGACGAGGACCTTTGACAGGCTGCGCAAGTGCGGAAGAAATTGGATAGAGGAGCTACCGGCGGCTCTTTGGTCAATCAGGACGACACCAAGTCGAGCCACCGGACAGACACCCTTTGCTCTAGTCTATGGAGCAGAGGCGGTTCTCCCCACGGAACTCGTATACGGATCTCCTCGAGTGCTCGCTTATGATGCGCTTGAGCAAGAGCAGCTGCGGCAAGATGACGCATTGCTCCTCGAGGAGGGACGTCTCCAGGCTGCTGTACGAGCTGCTCGATATCAGCAAGCCTTGCGCCGCTACCATAGCCGCAAGGTCAAGGCCAGGAGTCTCGAGGAAGGCGACCTTGTTCTTCGGCGTGTTCAGTCCGCCAAGAATTCCAATAAGTTGACGCCGAAGTGGGAAGGCCCTTATCGGGTGAGACAAGTTACGAGGCCCGGCGCTGTCCGCCTCGAGACCGAAGAAGGCTTACCGGTGAGCAACTCCTGGAACATAGAGCATCTTCGCAAGTTTCACCCATAAGGCGCGGTTGCCGTGATCCGCTCCGGCAACCACCTTTTGTACAAGCTTTGCCGCTGTTGCATGTAACCCTTTGTACAAAGCCGGGCGCAGACCCCGTGCATCAGTAAAGTTTTTGTGTTTTTCGCACCGATTGCCTTTTGCATGCCTCTCTTTGCTATTCGCATGTTCTGTTTGGCATTTGGTGCAACACTCAAGTATACGGTAAGCATTAGCACGCCGAAAGGCCATATACTTGTTTCCCTCTCCCTTTTCTTTCCTCTTAAGCAGAAGGAATGTTCCTCGCGCACAAGTTTGCCGGGGGGGAAGGAGGTGGAAGAGGAATCAAGTGCTGTTCAAGAAAGAGAAGTCTTACCGGAAAGCAAGCAATATAAGCAAGCAACATATGAAAGATAAGTTGTTAGAATTTGATCAGTTCAAATTTTAAATTTTAGTTGTCTTCCTTGAACAATCACACTTTGTATGGAAAACCTGTGCGCGGAGGAACCTACCCGTAGCTTGCCGCACCCTTATCTTGTTTTCGAGTTCGCTCAACGATTTAAGTGAGCTGCGACAAGTGTCGCGCCCTTGCTTCGTTTCCGAGTACGCTCAACAAGCTAAGTGCGTTGCGACTAGCTGCGGCGAGGTTGCTTGCCGGTGAGGACCTTGGCCAGCAGGCTGCTCCGAGTCCAGCACTCAGCGCTCGCGGCAAAGGCTCCTTGCCGGCAAGCTCCCCGGAAGCGTAGGGTGAAAAACATACAAAGTCAGGGATTAAGACAAGGAAGATAACATTGCACTGATTGATCAGAATGAGATAAATATCTTACAAAGGATAACTTGTCGCAATGGACTAATAAGTTCATGACATAATGTGCAGCAACAAAAAGATAAAGATAATGGAGCCCTAATCTACGCAGTCGCCCTCCTTCCTGCCGAGCCTAGCCACCTTGGCGATGATGTGGGCGACCTGCTCCTTCAGGGCCTCCGTGTCTGCATCAGCCGGCAAGCTGCGAAGAACGTTGGTGAGATTGATCCCCGGGTTGCGGTACACGATCTTCGTCAGCACCCGCTCCAGAGTTCCCGCGCAGAGCAGGCGCGACTCCTCGGCCAGCTGCGCGGGGATTCGGTTCCGGAGACCTGCAAGGGCCGGCGCGATCCCTCTGAAGAAGAGGCTGAGCTTGGCGCTGTGCGGGTGATCCGGATCCGGCGAGTAGATGAGATGTTCGACCTTCAGCGCCAGCAGCTCCTGGTCAATGTTGGACGCAGAAGATACCAAGTCTTCGGTCCATACCTCAATGGTCTGGCGGAAGAGCTCGGATGCCTTGTTGACGCTGTCCACCAGGGTCCGCTCCTTGCGGAGCTCCTCCTTCAGCTTGTTCTCCTGAGCCCGGGCAGCGTCGAGTGAATCCTTCAGAGTGGTGACCTTCAGCTCCAAGTCCTCGATGGAGTCCTTGGCGGCCTTCAACTCGTCGCCCCTCTTGGAAAGGCTCACCTGGAGCTCTGAATTCGTGTGGGCGTCTTTCTCACGCTCCGTGATGAGCGCGGCAACCTTCTCCGCGCTCACCTTCAGCGCCTTCTCCAGCTGCACAACCTTGGCGGAGAGCTCCTTCTTGGCGTCTTCCGCGGCAACCGCGGCGGCTTTCGCCTCCTTCAGTTCTCCGCCAAGGGCCGCCTCGCGAGCGGCAAGGTCCTCCTCATGGGAGTCGAGCTCGACCTTCCGCTGCGCGAGCTCTCCCTCTCGCCGGGACATCTCCACCCCGGCGAGCCGCTGCTGTTCCTCAGCTTCGGCCTTCTCGAGCACCCACTCCTGGTACTCGCCGGCGAGACGCTCGCGCTCCTCCGCCACCTCGCGGAGGGCCGCCTGGTTGGCGGCGCTGAGCTCCGCCGCGCGCTTCTCCATTTCCGCGGCGGCCTTGGCGGCAAGGGCCTCCCGGGAGGCGAGCTTCGCCTGCCTGGCCCGGTAAAGGGCCAGGAGCTGGTGGACCAGCTTCTCCTCCTCGGGCCCCTCACTCCCGCCGGGCGCCTCGACGATCTTCAGGCCCGCGGAGGCGAGGACTTCTCCGTCAAACGCCTCGCCCTCCGCGGGAGCTCGCGAAGAAGACCCCCAGGGCATCTGGATGAAGACGCCATTGGGGGCCTCAAGGTAGTACCCCTGCTCCTTGCTGGCGGAGGGGTCGGCGGCCGGCGCAGCATCCGATGCTCCCGCCACCTCCGGGTCGGCGGTGCGGTCGCCGTCCCCCTCCCCGGCCGCTGCGTCCGCAGCCGGAGCAGTCTCCTGCGCGGCCGGCTCGGCGGCCTCAGCCATCTCCTCGGTGGCAGGGACGTCACCGCCGCCGCCCTGCGCACCCTCCTCCTCGAGGTTGATAACCTCCGTCTCCATGGGCTCAGGAGGAGGAAGATCTAAAAAGAAGAAGAAGAAAAAGAAGTTCAAGATTCAAGCAAATATCCAAAAAGAGGCAAAGCCAAGAAGACAAGTCACAAGGCATACCTTGGCGGACGTCCTCAGCGGCGGGCTCCCTCGCCGGGGAGCTCGGCCTTGTCGGAGTAGCCACCCTCGCCGGGCTGCTCGCCCTTGGCGGGGTACTCTGCCTTGGCGGAGTACCCGCCCTTGGCGGAGCACTCTCCCTTGTCGGAGAGTTCTGCCTCGGCGGGGACGGCGGGGCCTGCGGCTCCTCGACGACGATCTCCGGGCGCTCTTCCCGCTGAGGCTCCACCTCTGCACAAATCAAGATAAGAAACGTCAAGATGATGGATGAAGACGAAATCCTCAGGCGTACCCCGACAAGCGAAAGAATAAACCCCAGACTTACGCTGGGGGCTGCGCTGGGGGCTGCGCCGGGGGCTGCTCCTCGGAGCAGCGCTCGGGTCCGGCAGGCTCGGCTCCGGCACACCTCCTGTTGCCGCGGCGGCTGAGTCTTCCGCGGCCTCGACCACAGGCGCCTTGGCCTTCTTCGCCGCGCGCTGAGTCAAGGTCCTGAAACCAAAGCAATGAACAAAGTCAGCATCAACAAAAAACCAAGACAAAAATCGAGAAGATGTAAGGTCCTGGATCCTTACTCCTGGTCCTCCTCGTCGTCCTCGCTCAGGGCGGAGAAATCGTACTCCACCGTGGGCGCGTCGGCGCGAGGAGCGAAAGACGAAGACTCCCTCGCGCGCTTGGTGCTCACCGGGGCTGGGGGCTGCGAAGACCCAGCCCCTGTGGTAGCCGGCGCCCGAGGAGCGGGCGGAGCCGCTGCTCCGCTCCGAGAAGACCCTTGCCGGCTCGGCGCCGGCCTGCGAGGCGCCTCCGCCGTGGTCCGCGCGCGGGCTGCCTCTGCTGTGGCTGGTGCGCCGGTCGGCCTTGGCGCGGCTTGGCTCCCCCGAGGAGCTGCCCGGCGAGCTGGCTGTTGCCGGGGCGCCTGCGCCCTCTCCCCCGTCGCCGTCTTGCGGAGACGCTTCGGTGGGGACTGCCTTGGGCTCGCCGGGGGAGGGGAGCTCTCCGACGAGGAGAGGTCGTCGGCGTAGAGCTCCGTGGATCCGCCGGAGTCCTCGGCCTCCTCCTCTTCCCCGGCCGACTCACTGGGCCCAGCGTCCTGCGCTGCGGCCCCCTTTCCCTTGGCGCCTCCGCCCCTCGCGGCGCCTCTGCTCCCTCCGGCGGCACCCTCCATTGCCGCGGCCTCGGCCACGATTCCGTGGATTCCGGAGTGCCTCAGAGAGGGGACTCCGGCGAGCGCGTCGGGAGGGAGCTGCAGCAACCTGCGGATCTCCGCCTCCTCAGCCTGGCTGGTCGCATCCGCAACCTCCGCCTCTTCAGGCGTGTATCCAAAAATTCCTGCCGCCGCGGCCGCGGCGGCCTCCTCAGCCCGAGAAGCCATGTAGGCAATCTCCTGGTCGGTGGTGTCCCGCGTATGCTCCTTGAGGTCGTTCTTGTTCTTCGCCACCTCCGCGAGGTTGTCGTAGAAGTTGAGGACGTCAATGGGCTTGGGTGCGATCCACGTGCGGTCCACGCCGTGCGAGTCACACATGGGCATCATGGCGAGGATACGGTCCCGGACGATGTTGTTACAGAGCGGCACCACTTCCCGGGGAGGCCTGAACCACTCAGGGTGTGCCGGGTCGTACTTGAAGAGTTCCCGGACCATCCCCTTCAGCTCCAGCGTGGTGAAGTTGAAGTTGAGCCCGGGGCGCAGCCTCATTATGTCTGCCGGGCCGCCGTACTCCCAGGCCGGCCTCTTACGGTCTTGGAGAGGGGCGATGCGCCGGCGGAGGAAGTCTGCGCCCACCTCTGCAACTGACAGCTTGGCCATCCGAAGACGAAGAATCCGGACGAGGGCGATGTCGAGCTTGATGTCGTCCGAATCTAGCTCACTCCAGTCCCTGCCGCGCACGATGGGCGTTGTGCGCGGCGCGGTGAAGGCTTGCGGCTGGTCTTCGACGATCCAGCACCACTCCGCACGCCACTCCTCCCACTTGCCGCGGAGCTCCCCCGGCAAGTAGGATCCCTTCTTATTCAGACGGAAAACCCAAGAAATTCCTCCGGAGAGGGGGGCGTCGGCCTCTGCTCTAGGAGTAAAGAAGTGCCTAAAAAGCGCTACGTTTGGGTGTACTCCTATGAAGTTTTCGCACATGTGTGCGAAAACCGCCATGGTGAGGATGGCGTTGGGGGTGAAGTCAAGCAGATGGAAGCCGTATGTGTTCATAATGTCGCAGAAGAAGTTTGAGAAAGGTGGGCAGAGACCACAATGAAAGAAGGCTGCGAAGAAGTAATACCCGCCGGGATAGCTGTCCTTGGCGGCGGCCGGATACGCTTGGGTGCGGGGGTGCGCCTTGGTTTCCTTGGCCCAGAACAAGTAGTACTTGTTCCAGAGCTCCCGCACGCCAAGCTTCGGCGGAAAGACGAGGTGCTTCTTCCGGTACGCGGCGAGCTTCGCCGCTTGCTCCGACTTCTCCCTCTTGGCTTTCTCCGCCTTCGCCTTGTCGGTCTTTGGTGCCATGGCGGACGCGGCGGAAGGAGGGGGGCGAAGAGCTCGGCGGCGGCGGAGGCGTGGAAGCAGAGCGCAAGAGAGATCTCTGGAGGAAGGAGACGATGCAATGAAAGCGCAAGGAGGGGAACCGCGCCCGCTTCCTCTGCTTTTATGGGGGAGTGGGGGGCGTTTCGCCCTTTCCATCAAGAGATCGTGGGCCCGTCCCATCCCACGACGCCGCGATCGACGCGTGCCGTTACGGTGGGGTGCGGCGGATACGGAAGTGGATTCGGCGCGCCGCGGGCCGCGGGTGCTCGTGCACTGTTTTGGGCCTGGCCGAACAGCGCTCGGCACCGTGTGTGGCCCAGGCCCGGGGGCTCCTGTCGGTGTACTAAGGTAGGGGTACCTCAGTACCCCAACTTGTGCACGGGCAGTCGCAGCTTCCCGCGGCAAGGTTTACCGCGTGCTCGCCAGAGACCTTCCTGCTCCTTATTAAACCATTCAAAAACAAAGTATACAAGACAGAAGATCGAGACCCCGGCAAGAGGAGCTTGCCGGGAAGGCCGTACCAGGCTCAAGATTACCTCGCTAGCACAAGGCCCTGGCAAGAGGAGCTTGCCAGGAAGACTAGAAGATTCCATCATAGAAGACCCGGCAAGGGCCCGGGGAGCGGCAAGCTCCCGGACCCGGCAAGATCGAGGCCCCGGCAAGGTGCTTGCCGGGAAGGCTACGCTGTGTGCCCGCGCTCCAGCTCATCGGTCCACGCGTCGCCCTGAGGCCTATCCAGGGACGCGTGGCGGATGGCTGTGCAGCCTAGGGGGACACGGTGGCACTCCACGGTGGTGGATCCATCGCCGTGGCGGACGGAGACGCAAGGGCGGGAGCTTTTGGGGTCGACGGCGACGGGCATTGAATGCCCTTGTCCCCCACTGTTAAAGTAGGTATAGACCACTGTTCTGTACTGTAGCTCCACTGTTCCCGCATTGTTACAACTACCACCTCTTTTACGTTTTTACCCCTTTCTCCTACGTTGACACCTGTCGGTGACCCCTTGCACTATAAAAGGAGGCCCATGCACAACGTGGGGGGGGGTTCGGAACCTAGATCACTCTCACGCTTGGTGTAGCTGCTTCTTCAAGCTCCCGAGCGTTCAAACTCAATACACAACTAAGCAGGAGTAGGGTTTGACGCGTCTACCGCGGCCCGAACCTGGGTAAAACTGCCCGCGTGCTCGCTACGATCTGCTCTTTGTGCTCCCTCCGCCCTCGTACCGCACAGACAAGGGGCTCCGGTCCCATAGGTGTTCGTGGCGGACAGTTTCCCCCGACAAAAGGTTTCTTTATGGAAGAATCAACGAGACGAACAACAAAAGAACAAGAATCATAAGGTTTCAATTTAAGCATATCATATATCCTTTTGGGCATAACAGAGGTACTAGCACCAACATCACATAATGCATAACAAGAGAAGTCATTCAAATAAATTTTTATCATAGGATCCCAACCATCTTCTAGCTTTCTAGGTATGGAGGCTTCTACTCTAAGTTTCTCGTCCCTAGCTTTGATGAGAGCATTAGTGATATGCTCTGTGAAGGCAAGGTTAAGCGTGCTAGTGGGGGGATCTCTAGACATCTTGTGAAGGAAATCAATAACTTCGGTAAGAGTGCAATTATCAAAATCAAGGTCACGAGCATCAAGTAAAGCGGTAGTGGTGTCCTTAAGGTTCACTTGTTTGGTAGCTTCTATAGTCATAGCATCACCATTAATAGGTCCATTGGGACCAGGAGTACATTGGGTGCTAAGGGTGTGAACATCCTCAATAACTTGGATAGTAGCAACAGTGTGGTGGATAGGAAGGCTCTTAATTCTTTCCTCTTCCTCCCTTTATCTAGCCCATCTTTCTTTTAGCTTAGCCATCATCCTAATATTTTCATTAATTTGTACTTGAGTAGCATTAATAGGGATGACTTCCCTCTCCTTAAGAGGAGAAGTTTCAATTTTTAGCAATTTTACCTCATTGGCTAAGTGGTCTACCTTAAAAGAAAGATCATCTAGTTTATGTAGTTTCTCTTCTACATTCTTATTAAAGGCTTTTTGGGTAGTGATGAAATCTCTAAGCATGGTCTCTAGTTCAGTATTGGAGTTCTTGGTACTAGGATAAGCATTGTTGTTCCCATAAGAGTTAGAGGGGAACGGTCTAGAATTGTTACCAAAGTTACTCCTATAAGCATTGTTGTTAAAATTGTTTCTAGAGATAAAGTTCAAATCTACTTGTTCTTGAGCAATCAAAGAATTTAAAGGAACATCACGAGGATCAACAGTAGATTGCTTCGAAAGTAGAGACATGATCAAGACAACTTTTTCATTAAGGGAGGAAATCTCCTCGACAGAGTTTACCTTCCTACCTGTTGGAGCGCGTTCGATGTGCCATTGGGAATAGTTGGTCATCATCTCATCGAGAAGATTCGTGGCAGCACCAAGTGTAGTTGACATAAAAGTTCCTCCCGCGGCCGAGTCTAACAAGTTCCGCGAGGTAAAGTTCAAGCCTGCATAAAAAGTTTGGATAACCATCCAAGTAGTCAAACCGTGAGTAGGGCAGTTCTTGATAAGAGACTTCATACGTTCCCAAGCTTGGGCAACGTGTTCATTATCCAATTGTTTAAAATTCATGATGTTACTTCTAAGTTGGATAATTTTTGCAGGTGGATAGTATTTTCCGATAAAAGCATCTTTGCACTTGTCCCATGAATCTATGCTATTTCTAGGCAAAGACTGAAACCAAATTTTAGCTCCTCCTCTCAAGGAGAAAGGAAAAAGCTTAAGCTTAACAATATTACCATCTATTTCTTGGTACTTTTGCATATCACAAAGTTCAACAAAGTTGTTCAAGTGTAAAGCAGCATCATCTCCAGCACCGGAGAATTGTTCTCGCATGACTAAGTTAAGTAAAGCAGGTTTAATTTCATATGAAGGTGCTGAAGTGGCAGGTGTAGTGATAGGTGTGCTGATAAAGTCATCGTTGTTGTGACTAGTGAAGTCACACAACTTGGTGTTCTCGGTGGAACCCATAGTAGCAAGCAAGCCAGATAAATATTTTTTGTGATTTTCGATAAAAGGAACTAAAGCAAAAATGAAAGGTAAACTAACAAGACTAAAAAACAAAGGTAAAAGATAGCATGCAACTACCCTATCCTGAAGAGTGGAGTCCCCGGCAACGGCGCCAGAAAATACTCCTTGATGGGCCTCGAACCCCTCGTTGGTTACCCCAAGTGGAAGGTGTAAGATGCAGTAAGTAGAAGTGTTTTCCCTTAGCAAAGATGCCAAGGATCGATTCCCCAGAGACTCCTAGATTCAACAGGTAGGTGTCAATTGCTACGGCGCCAGATTAGTAGCAGCCAACGTGGACCTGCACACAGATACAAATAACTTTGCTCCCAACGAGTACAGAGAGGTTGTCAATCCCTCCGGCCTTGTAGTTCACAAAGGGTTAAAAGAAATAATAGTAGTGATAGATAGTTTTTGCAATAGTAAATAATAACGGAAAATAAATAGTGGATGTGATCAATGATGGTAATATGGACCGGAGTCTCATGATGTTCACTAGTGATGTCTCTCTCCCAAAAGACGATAAAACAGCTATGTGAGGTAACAAATTACAGCTGGGCAATTGACAGGACCACGAACGCAAACCAATGCTGACTACATTGCAAGAAAGGTTGAGGTTCAAAGCATGGGCGGTACGCCAAAGTAAGTAGACCGAAATCCATCAATATCTACTACTAATCATCCACCTTGAGATATCTATCCAGAACATCTCGCTGGTATTAAGTTGCGAGTCCCACCCATAGTGTAAACTCAATGCAACAGACAACTACATTAAAAGAACTTTGCGTAAAGTAAACAATCCTTGCACCCGCGGGCACAAGCACCGTTGTTTTCCCCCTGTGGCAACAGCACATCCCCTAGACTCATGTTACTGTCACTCAAGCTAGTCATCGAGGGGCATGAACCCACAATCGAGCATAACGTTCCCTCTTGGAGTCACTACCTACTACTCGGCCAAAGCAATAAGTAACAACGGAGAACATGCAAGAATTACTTATGAACTAAAATATAAAAGAGGTGAATCAAATATATTACTCAAGATCAATCTGAACATAATCTCATAATCCATCGGATCCCAGCAAACTCAACATAGCAACAGCATAAGGATTACATAGGTGCCTCGATCATGTAGGGCAGCTCACGAGGACTAATTAGTGAAGCACAAGAACGGGAGGAGAACATCACATAGCTACTGGTCATGGACTCATGGTCCAAGGGAGACTACTCACGAGTCATCCGGGAGGCGTCCATGGTGGTGGAGAAGCTCCCGGTGGTGATCCTCCCCTCCGGCAGGGTGCCGGGAAGAGTTCTCCTGGTGCTCCCGATCTTGGAAGCGGCGGCGGCGGCAGAACAGAGATGGGATCGCGAAAAGAGTTTCTGTTCTGAGGGTTTCGGAGGTCCCTCTAAATATATGCCAAAGGGGGGCACCGGACGGGCTTCGGGGGGCCCAGGCGCCCCCCCGGCGCGGCCCAGGGGGGGGCGCCCATAGGGCGCCTGGAGCCCCTGTGGCCCCCAGGCTGCCCTTCGGACGCAGTGTTGTTTCCGGATCGCTGATTTTTTATATAATTTTTCTGGATTTTTCTGGGCAGTTCTCGAAACGTGAAAACCTGAAATACAAAAACAGCCGAAAACAGAAACTGGCACTGGGGTGCACTGGATTAGTAAGTTAGTCCAAATATGATCAAAAGTGTATGGAAGTGTATGAATATCATAGCAATATCACCCAAAAGTGGCATGGAGCAAGCAGAAATTATAGATACGTTTTGGACGTATCAGCTGCTCATGCTCCCAGTGGCTGTTTTTGTGGTCTCCGTCGGCGATGCTCTGCTCTGTGCGTTCGCACGGATCGGGTGAAAAGAGTGGACCGCCCTGTGTGCGTACAAGCGATGCTCTGTTTTGCTCCAACAGCGTCCCGCCCCCCCTTTCCTCTTCCTCGTCACCCTTGCTTCTGCGCCGGCGGTTCCCGCGGGGCTTGATACGTCTCCAACGTATCTATAATTTTTGATTGTTCCATGCTATTATTTATGAAGTCTTGGATGTTTAATGGGCTTTATCATTCACTTTTATATCATTTTTGGGACTAACCTACTAACCCAAAGGCCCAGTCCAGATTGCTGTTTTTTTGCCTATTTCAGGGTTATGCAGAAAAGGAATATCAAACGGAGTCCAAACGGAATGAAACCTTCGCGAGAGATATTTTTGGAGGAAATCACGCTCGGGAATCTTCGGGGCCAAGTCAGGGGATGAAGGGCCATCCCTCGAGGGTGGGGGGCACGCCCCCTTCCCAGGGCGCGCCCCCTGCCTCGAGGTTGGCCCACACAGCCGCCGGTGCCCTCCTTCCTCCTATATATACCTACGTACCCCAGAAACTCCAAAGGTAGAGAGAAAACCCTAATTCCACCACCGTAGCTTCTGTTTCCGTGGAGATCCCATCTTGGAGCCTGTTCCGGGGAGGGGATCCATCACGGAGGCCTTCAACATCATCATCATCGCCCTCACCATGAGTTGTGAGTAGTTTACCACAGACCTTCGGGTCCATAGCTAGTATCTAGATGGCTTCTTCTCTCTCTCTGGATCTCAATACAAAGTTCTCCTCGGTCTTCGAGGAGATCTATTCGATGTAATCTCTTTTTGCGGTGTGTTTGTCGAGATCCGATGATTTGTGAGTTTATGATCAAGGTTATCTATGAAATATATTTGGTTCTTCTATGAAGTTTCTATGTGTGCTCATAATATCCTTTCAAGTCTCTTCGAATTATTGGTTTGGTTTGGCCTACTAGATCTATAGTTCTTGCAATGGGAGAAGTGCTTGGCTTTGGGTTCAATCTTGCGGTGTCCTTTCCCAGTGACAGTAGGGGTAGCAAGGCACATATTGTATTGTTGCCATCGAGGATAAAAAGATGGGGTTTTCATCATATTGCTTGAGTTTATCCCTCTACATCATGTCATCTTGCTTAAGGCGTTACTCTGTTCGTATGAACTCAATACACTAGATGCATGCTGGATAGCGGCCGATGTGTGGAGTAATAGTAGTAGATGCAGGCAGGAGTCGGTCTACTTGTCTCGGACGTGATGCATATATACAATGATCATGCCTAGATAGTCTCATAATTATTCGCTTTTCTATCAATTGCTCGACAGTAATTTGTTTACCCGCCGTAGAATACCGCTATCATGAGAGAAGCCACTAGAGAAAACTATGCCCCCCGGGTCTATTCTCAACATATCAATCTACATCTACTTTACTTTTCCCGTTTTATTAAACCAGAAATACCAAAAATATAATTATCATCTCTATCAGATCTCACTCTCGTAAGTGACCGTAAAGGGATTGACAACCCCTTATCGCATTGGCTGCGAAGTTCTTATTCGTTTGTGCAGGTGCGAGGGACTGGCGCATGGTCTCCTACTGGATTGATACCTTGGTTCTCAAAAACTGAGGGAAATACTTACGCTACTGTGCTTTATCTCCCTTTCCTCTTCGAGGGAATACAACGCAAGCTCAAGAGGTAGCAAGAAGAATTTCTGGCACTGTTGCCGGGGATGCTTACGCAAAAGTCATATACCAAGTACCTATCATAAACCCTTATCCTTCGCATTACATTTATTTGCCTCTCGTTTTCCTCTCCCCAACTTCACCCTTGCCGTTTTATTTGCGCTTCTTCCGCCGTGTGTTTTTCGTTCGCTTGCCTCTTGTTTGCTTGTGTGTGTTGGATTGCTTGCTTGTCACTATGGCTCAGAACAATACCAAATTGTGTGACTTTTCCAATACCAACAACAATGATTTTATTAGCACTCCGATCGCTCCTATTACCGATGCTGAATCCTATGAGATCAATGCTGCTTTGTTGAATCTTGTCATGAAAGATCAATTCTCCGGCCTTCCTAGTGAAGATGCCGCTACCCATCTAAACAACTTTGTTGATTTGTGTGATATGCAAAAGAAAAGGGATACGGATAACGATATTGTTAAATTGAAGTTATTTCCATTTTCACTTAGAGATCGTGCTAAAACTTGGTTTTCCTCTTTGCCTAGAAATAGTATTGATTCGTGGAATAAGTGCAAATATGCTTTTATCTCTAAGTATTTCCCTCCTGCTAAGATCATCTCTCTTAGAAACAATATTATGAATTTTAAGCAACTATATCATGAGCATGTTGCACAAGCTTGGGTGAGAATGAAATTAATGATACGTAATTGCCCTACACATGGTTTGAATTTATGGATGATTATTCAGAATGTTTATGCTGGCTTGAATTTTGCTTCTAGAAATCTTTTAGATTCGGCCGCCGGAGGGACATTCATAGAAACTACCTTAGGAGAAGCAACCAAACTCCTAGATAATATTATGGTTAATTATTCTCAATGGCACACCAAAAGATCTACTAGTAAAAAAGTGCATGCTATCGAAGAAATTAGTGTTTTGAGTGGAAAGATGGATGAACTTATGAAATTGTTTGCTGCTAAGAGTGCTTCTTCTGATCCTAATGATATGTCTTTATCCAACTTGATTGAGAATAACAATGAATCTTTGGATGTGAATTTTGTTGGTAGGAATAATTTTGGTAACAATGCATATAGAGGTAAATTTAATCCTAGGCCTTTTCCTAGTAATTCCTCTAATAATTTTGGTAATTCCTACAACAACTCTTATGGAAAGATGCCTTCTGAATTTGAAATTAGTGTTAAGGAGTTTATGATCTCACAAAAGAATTTCAATGCTATGCTTGAAGAGAAATTGCTTAAAGTTGATTAATTGGCTAGAAGTGTGGATAGAATTACTCTTGATGTTGATTCTTTGAAACTTAGATCTATCCCACCTAAGCATGATATCAATGAGTCTCTCAAAGCCATGAGAATTTCCATTGATGAATGCAAAGAAAGAACCGCTAGAATGCGTGCTAAAAGAGAAGATTATATTAAATCATGTTCTTCTAGTTATCGTGAAAATAAAGATGAAGATCTGAAAGTTATTGATGTGTCTCATATTAGATCCTTGTTTTCTAGTATTAATCTTGATGAGAATAGGATTGGAGATGATTCTGCTTTAAGGTGTCCCAATGATTCAGAGTTTTTAGATCTTGATGCTAAAATTATTAAAAGTGGGATTGAAGAGATTAAAACTTTGCATAGTGATGAACCCACTACTTTGGATTTCAAGGGATTCAATTATGATAACTGCTCTTTGATTGATTGTATTTATTTGTTGCAATTCGTGCTAAATTCTCCGCATGCTTATAGTCAAAATAAAGATTTCACTAAACATATAGTTGATGCTTTGATGCAATCTTATGAAGAAAAACTTGAGTTGGAAGTTTCTATACCTAGAAAGCTTTATGATGAATGGGAACCTACTATAAAAATAAAAATAAATAATCATGAATGCCATGCTTTGTGTGATTTCGGTGCAAGTGTCTCCACTATCCCAAAAACTTTGTGTGATTTGCTAGGGTTCCATGAGCTTGATGATTGTTCTTTAAATTTGCATCTTGCGGATTCCACTATTAAGAAACCTATGGGAAGAATTAATGATGTTCTTGTTGTTGCCAATAGGAATTATGTGCCCGTAGATTTCATTGTTCTTGATATAGATTGCAATCCTTCATGTCCTGTTATTCTTGGTAGACCTTTCCTTAGAACGATTGGTGCAATTATTGATATGAAGGAAGGAAATATTAGATTCCAATTTCCGTTAAGGAAAGGCATGGAACACTTTCCTAGAAAGAAAATCAAATTACCTTATAAATCTATCATGAGAGCCACTTATGGATTGCCTTCCAAGGATGGCAATACCTAGATTTATCTTGTATCGTGCCTAGCTAGGGGCGTAAAACAATAGCGCTTGTTGGGAGGCAACCCAATTTTATGTTTTAGGGAATAAATGTTGCATCTAGCCTCCGATTAGATGTGTTTTCATGTTTTGTTTAGTGTTTGTGCCAAGTAGAACCTTTGGTAGGACTTGTGTGAAGTTTATTTGATCATGCTGTGAAAAACAGAATCGTTAGCGCTCGCTAAAGTAGTCTTCTGATATTACTGGAGCTTTATTTTTAGTTGATTATTTTTTATGCTGATTGGTAGACAAATTGCGCAAATTTACCAATTTATTTTGAATTTTTTGGAGTTCCAGAAGTAGGCGAACCCAGCAGATTACTACAGACTGTTCTGTTTTTGACAGATTCTGTTTTTCATGTGTTGTTTGCTTATTCCGATGCATCTATGAGTAATATTGGAGGATATGAATCATATAAAACTTGGAGTACAGTAGGTTTAACACCAATATAAACAAATAATGAATTCCTTGCTGTACCTTTGAGTGGTGGTTTGCTTTCTCTTACTAACGGAGCTCACGAGAATTTTTGTCTAAGTTTTGTGTAGTGAAGTTTTCAAGTTTTGAGTATTGCTTTGATAGACTATGGAACAAGGAGTAGCAAAGGCCCAAGCTTGGGGATGCCCATGTCACCCCAAGTAAAATCAAGATAATCAAAAGCCTAAGCTTGGGGATGCCCCGGGAAGGCATCCCCTCTTTCGTCTTCATCCATCGGTAACTATACTTGGAGCTATATTTTTATTCGCAACATGCTATGCGTTTTGCTTGGAGCGTCTTGTATAATTTGAGTCTTTGCTTTTTAGTTTGCCACAATCATCCTTGCTTGACACACCTATTTGAGAGAGTTAAATTTGGCCTAGAAATTATTAGAACACTCTATGTGCTTCACTTATATCTTTTGAGTTGAATAGTTTTTGCTCCAGTGCTTCAGTTATATCTTGTAGAGCATGGCGGTGGTTATATTTTGTAGAAATTGTTGAACTCTCATGCTTCACTTATATCTATTTGAGAGTCTATTAAAACATCATGGTAATGTGTTTGGGCTAAAGAAACTATTCTTCACATGATAAACATCCAATGTCAATGTAGTAAAATTTTCACACCAAGTGCATTGAATAGAATGAGATGTTGGATGCTTGATAATTGTTTTGAGACATGAGGATAGTGATATTAGAGTCATGCTAGTGGAGTTATTATGAAATTGAAGAATACTTGTGTTAAGGTTAGTGATTCCCGTATCGTGCACGTATGGTGAACCGCTATGTGACGAAGTTAGAGCATGAGGTATTTGTAGAGTGCCAACCTTTGTGTGGAGGTCGGGGGCGCACGATGGTTAACTCCTACCAACCTCCCCCCAAGGAGCATGCGTTGATTACTTTGTTTTTGATGACTCATAGATTTTTGCAATACGTATATGAGTTCTTATGACTAATGTTGAGTCCATGGATTACACGCACTCTCACCCTTCCACCATTGCTTGCCTCTCTTGTACCGCGCAACTTTCGCCGGTGCCATAAACCCACTATATATCCTTCCTCAAAACAGCCACCATATTTTTCCTCAAAACATCCACCATACCTACCTATCATGGCATTTCCATAGCCATTCCGAGATATATTGCCATGCAACTTTCCACCGTTCCGTTCATATGACACGTATCATATTGTCATAGTGCCATACATGATCATGTAGTTGACATCGTATTTGTGGCAAAGCCTGTTGGGGAACGTAGTATTTAAAATTTTTCCTACGATCACACAAGATCTATCTACTAGATGCATAGCAACGAGAGGGGAGAGTGTGTCTACGTACCCTCGTAGACCGGGAGCGGAAGCGTCAAGTGACGCGGTTGATGTTGTCGAACTTCTTCGCGATCCAACCGATCAAGCACCAAACGTACGGCACCTCCGCGTTCAGCACACGTTCAGCTTGATGACGTCCCACGAGCTCTTGATCCAGTTGAGCTTCACGGAAGAGTTACGTCAGCACGACGGCGTGGTGACGGATACGATGTATCTACCGGCGCAGGGCTTCGCCTAAGCACTGCAACGGTATGACCGAGGTGTGTTTTTGTGGAGGGGGGCACCGCACACGGCTAAAACAATTCAACTTGTGTGTCCTAGGGTGCCCCCCTGCCCCCGTATATAAAGGAGCAAGGGAGAGGCCGGCCCTACAGGGGGCGCGCCAAGTGTGGGGAGTCCTACTAGGACTCCCAAGTCCTAGTAGGATTCCCCTTTCCTTTCCGCAGTAGGAGAGAAGGAAAGAGGGGGAGAGGGAGAAGGAAAAGGGGGCTGCACCCCTTGTCCAATTCGGACCAGAAGGGGGGTACGCGCCTCCTTCCTTTTGGCCTCTCTCTTCTATTCCCGTAACTCCCCAGTACTCCGAAAATACCCGAATCACTCGGAACCTTTCCGATGTCCGAATATAGTCGTCCAATATATCGATTTTTATGTCTCGACCATTTCGAGACTCCTCGTCATGTCCCCGGTCTCATCAGGGACTCCGAACTCCTTCGGTACATCAAAACTCATAAACTCATAATATCTATCGTCATCAAACGTTAAGCGTGCGGACCCTACGGGTTCGAGAACTATGTAGACATGACCGAGACTCATCTCCGGTCAATAACCAATAGCGGAACCTGGATGCTCATATTGGCTCCTACATATTCTACGAAGATCTTTATCGGTCAAACCGCATAACAACATACGTTGTTCCCTTTGTCATCGGTATGTTACTTGCCCGAGATTCGATCGTCGGTATCTCAATACCTAGTTCAATCTCGTTACCGGCAAGTCTCTTTACTCGTTCCGTAATACATCATCCTGCAACTAACTCATTAGCTGCAATGCTTGCAAGGCTTATAGTGATGTGCATTACCGAGTGGGCCTAGAGATACCTCTCCAACAATCGTAGTGACAAATCCTACTCTCGAAATACGCCAACCCAACAAGTACCTTCGGAGACACCTGTAGAGTACCTTTATAATCACCCAGTTACGTTGTGACGTTTGGTAGCACACAAAGTGTTCCTCCGGTATTCGGGAGTTGCATAATCTCATAGTCATAGGAACATGTATAAGTCATGAAGAAAGCAATAGCAGTAAAACTTAAACGATCATAGTGCTAAGCTAACGGATGGGTCTTGTCCATCACATCATTCTCCTAATGATGTGATCCCGTTGATCAAATGACAACTCATGTCTATGGCCAGGAAACATAACCATCTTTGATCAATGAGCTAGTCTAGTAGAGGCATACTAGGGACACTCTGTTTTGTCTATGTATTCACACATGTACTAAGTTTCCGGTTAATACAATTCTAGCATGAATAATAAACATTTGTCATGATATAAGGAAATAAATAATAAATTTATTATTGCCTCTAGGGCATATTTCCTTCAAAGCCACCATGCATAATTTTTCATACATGTCACACATGATTCATTGCCCATCCCGGTACACCGCCGGAGGCATTCATATAGAGTCATAGTTTGTTCTAGTATCGAGTTGTAATATCGAGTTGTAAACCAATAAAAGTGTGATGATCATCATTACTAGAGCATTGTCCTGTGTGAGGAAAGGCCAATAAAAAAAGAGAAGGCCCAAGAAAATATATAGAGAGGGGCAAATAAAAAAAAGGAGAGAAAAGCCCCTCCAAAAAAAGAGAGAAAAGAGAGAAGGGACAATGCTACTATCTTTTTCCACACTTGTGCTTCAAAGTAGCACCATGATCTTCATTGTAGAGAGTCTCATGATTAGTCACTTTCATATACTAGTGGGAATTTTCATTATAGAACTTGGCTTGTATATTCCAATGATGGGCTTCCTCAAATGCCCTAGGTCTTCATGAGAAAGCAAGTTGGATGCACACCCACTAGTTTCTTTAGTTGAGCTTTCATTCATATTTAGCTCTAGTGTATCCGTTGCATGGCAATCCCTACTCACTCACATTGATATCTATTGATGGGCATCTCCATAGCCCGTTGATACGCCTAGTCAATGTGAGACTATCTTCCTCTTTTTTTGTCTTCTCCACAACCACCTCTATTCCACCCATAGTGCTATATCCATGGCTCACGCTCATGTATTGCGTGAAAGTTGAAAGGTTTGAAAAGAATAGAGTATGAAAACAAGTGCTTGGCTGAAATCAGGGTTGTGCATAATATGAATATTTTGTGTGATGAAGAGGGAGCATACCCAGACCATATGCTTTTGTAGGGATAACTTCCTTTAGCCATAGTATTTTGAGAAGACATGATTGCTTTGTTAGTATTGCTTGAAGTATTGTTATTTCTTATGTCAATATAGACTTTTATCTTGAATACTTCAGATCTGAACATTCATGCCACAATTAAGAGAATTACATTGAAAAACTATATTGATTAGCATTCCACATCAAAAATTCTTTCTTTATCATTTACCTACTCGAGGACGAGCAGGAACTGAGCTTGGGGATGCTTGATACGTCTCCAATGTATCTATAATTTTTGATTGTTCCATGCTATTATTTATGAAGTCTTGGATGTTTAATGGGCTTTATCATTCACTTTTATATCATTTTTGGGACTAACCTACTAACCCAAAGGCCCAGTCCAGATTGCTGTTTTTTGCCTATTTCAGGGTTTTGCAGAAAAGGAATATCAAATGGAGTCCAAACGGAATGAAACCTTCGCGAGAGATATTTTTGGAGGAAATCACGCTCGAGAATCTTCGGGGCCAAGTCAGGGGACGAAGGGCCAGCCCTCGAGGGTGGGGGGCGCGCCCCCCTGCCTCGAGGCTGGCCCACACGGCCCCCGGTGCCCTCCTTCCTCCTATATATACCTACGTACCCCGGAAACTCCAAAGGCAGAGAGAAAACCCTAATTCCACCGCCGTAGCTTCTGTTCCCGTGGAGATCCCATCTTGGAGCCTGTTCCGGGAGGGGGATCCATCACGAAGGCCTTCATCATCATCATCATCGCCCTCACCATGAGTTGTGAGTAGTTTACCACAAACCTTCTGGTCCATAGCTAGTATCTAGATGGCTGCTTCTCTCTCTGGATCTCAATACAAAGTTCTCCTCGGTCTTCGAGCAGATCTATTCGATGTAATCTCTTTTTGCGGTGTGTTTATCGAGATCCGATGATTTATGAGTTTATGATCAAGGTTTTCTATGAAAGATATTTGGTTCTTCTCTGAACTTTTTATGTGTGCTCATAATATCCTTGCAAGTCTCTTCGAATTATTGGTTTGGTTTGGCCTACTAGATCTATAGTTCTTGCAATGGGAGAAGTGCTTGGCTTTGGGTTCAATCTTGCGTTGTCCTTTCCCAGTGACAGTAGGGGCAGCAAGGCACGTATTATATTGTTGCCATCGAGGATAAAAAGATGGGGTTTTCATCATATTGCTTGAGTTTATCCCTCTACATCATGTCATCTTGCTTAAGGCGTTACTCTATTCGTATGAACTCAATACACTAGATGCATGCTGGATAGCGGTGGATGTGTGGAGTAATAGTAGTAGATGCAAGCAGGAGTCGGTCTAGTTATCTCGGACGTGATGCCTATATACAATGATCATGCCTAGATAGTCTCATAATTATTCGCTTTTCTGTCAATTGCTCGACAGTAATTTGTTTACCCGCCGTAGAATACCGCTATCATGAGAGAAGCCACTAGAGAAATCTATGCCCCCAGGACTATTCTCAACATATCAATCTACATCTACTTTACTTTTCCCGCTTTTATTTGCTGTTTTATTAAACCAATAATACCAAAAATATAATTATCATCTCTATCAGATCTCACTCTCGCAAGTGACCGTAAAGGGATTGACAACCCCTTATCGCGTTGGCTGTGAAGTTCTTATTTGTTTGTGCAGGTGCGAGGGACTGGCGCGTGGTCTCCTACTGGATTGATACCTTGGTTCTCAAAAACTGAGGGAAATACTTACGCTACAGTCCTGCATCTCACTTTCCTCTTCGAGGGAATACAACGCAAGCTCAAGAGGTAGCAGGGCTTCCCCGCAGCTGTCGTCGTCCCCGCCCCTCCCGTCAGATCCAACCTCTTCCTTGCGCCGCTTCACTCCGATCACCACATGTATACTTCCTCCTGCCAGAGTTTGTGTCCTGAGGTTGGGCCTCATCTCTGACTCCCGACAGTCGCCCATTGGCAGCTGGGAGCGTTGGTGTGTTCGGGCTTCTAAGGTTGAGGTGGGGTTCTGGGCCAAAGCTCAGCGACGGCGTCGCCTGCGGGCGTCGTTGACCTCCTTGTAGGTGTCGAGGAGGAACTCCTCCCTCGCTCACGGTGGGCTACCGGGGATGACCGAGATTTAGCTCTGCTCTGCTCTGACTTGGTCAGCGTTGGTAACGGCGGCGCTTGTGGGTGTTGTTTTGTAACTTGGAAGCGTTGCCGTGGTTTTTCCCCTTCCCCCCGCGGCATTGGTTCCCTCAGTGTGGCACGCTCGATGGTGCGTTTGGTGGTGGTGGTGCGGCTAGGTTGGGGCCGACGGTGGTGTGTTCTTCTTCTTCATGTTTTTCTCTTTGATCGTCCTTCGCGTGGTCTCTGTCCTGTTGTTGTGCATGCTCAAGACCCTCCCATGGTTGTCGTTGTGCTGCGGTGAGCTTTGGGCTCTTGGTGATGTCTTGGTTCACCTTTGCTCAATGATGACGCAATGATGCCTCCCCAACCAGCTAATCATTTCGACCGCCCGTGGTGGATCTCCTAGTCAAGGTTCGTGTTAAGATTGGCACTCATTGATTGTGGTTGATCCTCTGTTGTGCCGTGGGGCTCGGTACGCACGCCGGTGCGGTGCGTTAGGTTGTTTGCAGAGTCTTGGTATTGTGATCCCTCGACAGCACTAATACGTCTCCAACATATTTATAATTTTTGATTGTTCCATGCTATTATATATTCTGTTTTGGATGTTTAATGGGCTTTATTATACACTTTTATATTGTTTTTGGGACTAACGTACTAACCCAAGGCCCAGTGCAAATTGCTGTTTTTGCCTATTTCAGTGTTTCGCAAAAAAGGAATATCAAATGGAGTCCAAACGGAATGAAACCTTCGGGAGAGTTATTTTTGGAACGATATCAACACAAAAGCCTTGGAGTACACACCAGGAAGCGAGAGAGGCGGCCATGAGGGCAGGGGCATGCCCAGGGGGGTAGGCCTGCCCCCACCCTCGTGGGCCCCTTGTGGCTCCCCTGACGTGCCTCTTTAGCCTATATATACTCCCATACCCTGCAAACATTGAGGACACCCACGAAACCCTAATTCCACCACCGTAACCTTCTGTACCCGTGAGATCCCATCTTGGGGCCTGTTCTGGAGCTCCACCAGAGGGGGCATCGATCACGGAGGGCTTCTACATCAACACCATAGCCTCTCCGATGAGTTGTGAGTAGTTTACCATAGACCTTCAGGTCCATAGTTATTATCTAGATGGCTTCTTCTCTGTCTTTTGATCTCAATACAAAGTTGAAAGTGCAATCTTACTCTTAAAGTGTATTTTTGATGTTGATGACAAATTACATATAGGGGACTGACTATGTTTGCTAAGTATATACACAGGTCATTAGTTCCCTTGGTTTCAATGTGCATCATGGACACATCAAATAAAACGTTGCTCAAGCAAGAAAGAAGCAATAAAAAACGAGGCATCTTGCTCTTTTATACATTTCTTGAGTAATAGGGAATCCGCACTATTAAGAGGGGATCCAAGGTGTAGGTTCAGGGCTTGCTCATATTTCACAATACGTTTTATCACAAAAGACCAAATATCCCTAGCAAAACTACTTAGCCAAATCCTACTCCCTACTCTTTGCACACAAAGACTCCTAGCCGGATGATTCGGATGTACATCCGGATCGCCCGGAATGTGCCCGGATCGTCCGGATACTCTCCCGGATCGTCCGGGTAACCTTGACCATATCATCACAGAAATTGGTGGATGAAGCCAGATCATCCGGACGTTCATCCGGATCGTCCGGACTCTGCCCGGATCGTCCGGATACTCTCCCAGATCGTCCGGATAATCTCGACCCTATCTTCATAGAAGCTTGTGGATATAGCCGGATCATCCGGGCAAGCATCCAGATCATCCGGGCTATGTCCGGATCATTCGGTGGTTCCTCCGGACTGTCTGGACTCCTCGCATCTCTACTACTACCACTTGCCTCCGGGCTTTCAGTCAGATGATCCGGACTATGTCCAGATCATCTGGATGGTTTTCCAGATCATCCGGGCAAGTCAACCTCTGTCCAAACGGCTCTAAACTGTGTGTAGTATAAATAGCACCTTACCTCTTCGAGATGGGATTGAACACTCCACTCAAACATGCTTCAAGAACACCAGTGCTCCATCTCTCTTGCTCACACACGAAATCCTAGATCCCGGCTTGATTCCTGAGAGCTTTGAAGAGTTGTTCCAATCAAAAGAAAGATCTTCTCCCTCTCCTTCTTGTGACCAAAGCAAATCGTGGTTTGAGCAAGTCTTGAGTTTTTTCCCTTGGATCTTGTTACTCTTGGAGGTTGGAGACTCCTAGGCGGTAGGAGTCATTCGGTGAGGAATCGAACGTTGTGATTACCCCCGTGAAGTTTGTGAGGGTTTGGAGGCCACCTAAAGGTCTACCACTAGTAGTTGGGAATCGCCTTCATGGTGATATCTCAAAGAGAGAATAGGGTGAGCCTTCGTGGCGTTGGTGTGCCTTCGTGGTAACACCCACCTCTCTAAACGGTGACGTAGCTTCCCTCCAAGGAAGTGAACATCGGCATACATCCTCGTCTCTCGAAGTTGCGGTTAT
Organism: Secale cereale; assembly: GCA_902687465.1. NCBI lineage: Eukaryota > Viridiplantae > Streptophyta > Magnoliopsida > Poales > Poaceae > Secale > Secale cereale. The sequence goes on from LR738715.1 coordinate 48,386,027, forward strand.
TTCTAACCCTAACTTTCTACTCGTGGTTACTTGTCTCTTAGTTCTTACTTGTATCTTATTGTGCTAGCTATTTACGTACTTGTGTTACTAGCCTACCTTGCATAGCATCTTACTTGCAATTGTTAGGCTCACTTTCCTATTCCGCACTATTGCCTAAAATTGCTAAGTAACAATTAAAATTTGTAATTGTACCTATTCACCCCCCTCTAGGTCCATCTTGATTCTTTCAATTGGTATCAGAGCCTCGTGCTCTATTCTTGTGGCTTAACCGCCCTAGAGCGAGATGAACCCCGATGGGACTCCCCTTGTTGTAGATCCGAAAGACCAGGTCTCGAGTTCTTCGGAAGTCAATGCCTTCACCTCTGAGGATCTAGAACGGGCCCTTGCTAAGCAAAAGGAGGAGCATGATGCTTCTCTTGAGGCCTTGGTCGAAATGAGTTTAGCCGCACTAACCACGAATTCCACACCACTCCCAAGTTCGGGTGGTGTGGCTTCGAGGCAAATTGCGCCTATTCCTTCTCTTGACCAACAACCTCCTAATAGTGGTCACTCTAGTGTTCCATGGTTCTATGCACAACCTAAAGATGAAAAACCAAATTATAGGCATGGGGGTGAACCTCCCGTGCTTGATAAAAGGCTGATTTTTCTATGTGGAGAGTTGCTATGCAGGATCATCTTGGGTACGCAAATGATGAGATGTTGGACATCTTGGAGGATGGCTACAACCCTATTGATCCAAAGAACCCCACTCCAAGAGAAATATATAACAGGCATCTCAACGACACCGCAACCATGTTGTTAAGGAAAGGAATGAGTGAAACGCAAAGGAGACCTTTCATACACATCACCAGTGCCAAGGATTTATGGGATAGCAATGTGAGATCCAGGACCGGCACCTCCACTCTCCGGCTTGCGCAATATGAGATTGCCAAAGGGTAATTGCAAAACTTTTGTATGGAGAAAGGTGAAACCCCCAACCAGCTCCATGAGCGTCTGATGACTCTTACCTCTGACATTGAGTCCTATGACTATGACAAGACACAAGATGGATTCAACTTGACGAAGCGGTTCCTTGTGGACAAGTTGCTACTTGCTCTTGCTCCGTATCATCACCAAATGGCGTGGGACATAAAGCAACACCATGGATTCAAGGAAGTGACTCCAGATGACATCATATCCACCTTTCAACTATTTGAAGAATCCAAGGCAAATGCTACAAAACATCTTGCTATGCATGGAAATTCAACTCCCGTGACCAACTTAGCCTTGAAGGCTAAACAAGTATGTGAAGAAGAAGATGATGAAGAAGGTGATGGAAGTGACTCAGATGATGGACCTTCATATGAAGACATTGCTCTCTTTGTGAAGAAGTTTAGCACGGGAAAATTCAAAGGAAAACTTCAAAAGAAGAAGGTCCGAAGTTGCTACAACTGTGACAAGACAAATCACTTCTCCAATGAGTGCCCATATGAGAAGAGAGAAGATAAGACAAGATTTCCCAAGAACTTTGTAAAGAAGAAACTGCCAAACCATGTGAACTCCAAGCTTAAGAAGAGAGATGGAAGGGCTATGATTGCCCAAGAAGATTCTGATCCCGATGATGTTGGAGGTGTTGCCGGTGTAGCTCAAGATCCTCAAAACACCTTGAGACTAGTCAACAAAAGTAGTGAGGTTGTCACCTACAACTACATGAAAGACTACGAGGGCAACACTCACAAGTGTTTGATGACCAAAGCCGTGGTTGAGGACCGTGAGCAACAAACCCCCTCAGACAAGGTTAAGGTAACCTCTCGTTCGGATCCTCCTCTTTTCACTCCGGCTACTCCTAGTGATGAATACCTTGATGCAGAGGATAACCATGATGATAATGATGAGAATGATCCTATGTATGCTAAACTAGAAAAATTTATGTGTTCCCTCAAAGGAACTCAAAACCCTCGTTACCGAGGAAAAGGAAAAATATGAAATCCTTGAGCGGGAAGTCCTATATGAGGAAGCAAAAAATGATGAACTATGCATAAAAATTGGTACTAACCTTGATGAACATGCCAAGAAACTTGCTTCCTTGGAAAAGGTTGAGAGCTCTTTCAAGGAGTTGATGAATGATAAGAGTAAACTTGTGAGGTCTCATGCTACCCTCTCTAAGGATTGTGAGCTTCTATCCATGTCTCTTAAGACTAAGGAAGAGGAGCTCACCCTTCTTACAAAGAGCTTTGAGACACTCAAACTTACTTATCTCAAAACTCTAGCCAAGGTTTACTCCTCTCCTATTATAAATGTTGCTGCATGTACTACTAACGCAAGTTGTGATCTAGCATCTATTAGTGAGGAGAATCAATTTCTAAAAGCACAACTTGAGAAAGGACTCATGACATGTGCTCAAGGACAAAAGAACCTTAATGAAGTATGGAGCCGACACGATGAAGTTTTCGCAAAGGAAGGACGTGGGTACGACCCAAGCACAAGCAAGAAGAAAACGCCCACTCAAAAGTGCACCAATCCTCTCAAGGAGACATTTGTACGTGAAGGGCAGAAGAAGAAAGGGAAAAGTCAAGTCAACAAGGTTGTGAGTGGGAAGGCCACTAGGGGCATACCCACTCCCATCAAACTTAAGGGTTTCATGCCTCCATCCTATGTGCTTTGTAAGACAAAGGATGGAGAGGTTTATGCTAAATTTGTTGGTCCTCATAATGCATTTCGTTTCTATGCTATTTGGGTTCCTAAGACCCTTGTGACTAATGTGAGAGGTCCCATTGCAAAATGGGCGCCTCTAACCAAGTCGTGAATTGTGTGTAGGTTGCCTTCTCCGGTGGAGTCAAATGGGTGATCGATAGTGGATGCACAAACCATATGACCGGAGACAGCAAATTGCTCTACAATTTCACGGATTCCGTTCAACCATTTATGAGCATTGTGTTTGGTGGAGGAACAAAAGGACATGTACTTGGATTGGGCAAGGTGGCTATCACGAATGACATGTCACTTGAAAATGTCATGCTTGTCCAATCTCTTAAATATCACTTACTATCCGTTCGTCAATTGGCTTCTGTTGGTTATGATACACTATTTGGACTAACAGATGTGAAAGTCTTTAAGAGAGATACTCTTGAAGTGGCTTTTGTTAGAAAGTTGGATGGCAACCTTTACACGGTTGATTTCTCGAAAGAGAGTACCTTTCATGCAACTTGTCTAATGGCCAAATCTGACAAGGGGTGGCTATGGCATCGTCGGCTAGCCCATGTCGGCATGAGAAATCTTCAAGATATCTTAAAGAGAAATCCCATCCTTGGACTAACGAATGTTTCTTTTGAGAAAGATCGTGTGTGTAGTGCATGCATAGCCGGGAAGCAACATCAATCAAAGCACCCACCCAAGAATATTGTATCTACATCAAGGCCATTGGAGCTCCTTCATGTGGATCTCTTTGGGCCTCCTTCATGGGATAGTCTTGGTGAAAAAAAGTATGGTCTTGTCATTGTTGATGATTACTCAAGATACACATGGGTGGTCTTCCCCAAGTCCAAAGACGAGACGAAGATCACCTTCATTGATTTTGCCAAGCAAGCTCAACGCAAGTTTGACAAAGAAATATTGGCAATAAGAAGTGACAATGGCTCCGAGTTCAAGAACTACACCTTGGAAGAGTTTCTCAGTGATGAGGGGATTGAGCATCAATACTCTGCCCCCTATACTCCTTAACAAAATGGTGTAGCCGAAAGAAAGAATCGTACTCTTGTGGAGATGGCAAGGTCCATGTTGGATGAATACAAGTCACCTCATAGCTTTTGGGCCGAGGCCGTCAACACTGCATGTCATGCATCAAACCGTCTCTTTCTCCACAAGATTTTGGAAAAGACCCCTTATGAGCTCCTAACCGGGAACAAGCCAAATGTCAAGTACTTCCGTGTGTTCGGGTGTAAGTGCTTCATTCTCAACAAGAAAGAACGGTTAGGAAAATTTCAATCCAAAACTATTGAGGGTATATTTGTTGGTTATGGATCAAACTCTCACGCCTATAGGGTCTACAACAAATCCAATGGATGTGTTGTAGAAACTTGTGACGTAGTGTTTGATGAATTTAAGGGCTCCCATGGGGAGCAAGTTGCTCTAAGTGATGTAGGTGATGAAGACTCTTCTCAAGATATCTTGAATATGGGTGTTGGTGCTCTTCTTACAATGGAACAAGAACCCCATGATGGTGTGGAAGACGATGCACGACTCCCTATATATCCAACCATTACAACACCCACACCACCACAAGATCCAAATGCTCAACCGATGCCCACAGTACAAGTACAAGAAGAAGATCAAGTTCTTCACCATGATCATCTCCAAGAGCAAGATCATCACCAAGAAAAAGAACAAGGAAGTGCAATCGTTGATGATGAACCTCCACAAATGCAACATGAAGAACAAGATCTTCCACAACACATAAATGATCCATATGTTGAGGATGTGGATGATGGACATGAAGTTCAACCTCGTGAAACCCTCACCTCCATCATGCCCCGTGTGGCCGGTCGTGTTGATGTTGACAAAATTCTCACCGGCATATCCAAAGGTAGAGTCACGCGTAAACATTTGACAAACTTTTGTGCTCACTTCTCATTTGTGTCTAGTGTTGAGCCTGTCAAGTTACAAGCCGCATTGATGGACAACGATTGGCTCATTGCTATGCAAGAAGAGTTGAACAATTTTGAACGCAACCAAGTGTGGTCTCTGGTGGAGAGACCAACTACAGAACACAATGTCATTGGAACAAAATGGATTTTCAAGAACAAGCAAGATGAGAATGGTGTAATCATCCGTAACAAGGCAAGGTTAGTGGCACAAGGGTACTCACAAGTTGAAGGTTTGGACTTTGGTGAGACATTTGCTCCCGTTGCCCGTCTTGAATCTATTCGCATCTTACTTGCTTATGCTGCTTTCAATGGTTTTACATTACATCAAATGGATGTGAAGAGTGCTTTCCTTAGCGGTCCTCTACAAGAAGAAGTATATGTATCACAACCACCTGGGTTCGTTGATCCTGATCACAAAGACTATGTGTATAAACTTCATAAGGCTTTGTATGGCCACAAACAAGCACCCCGTGCTTGGTATGATCATCTTAAGAAGTTTTTACTCGATGATGGGTTTGTAAAAGGGGTGATCGGTCCCACTCTTTTTACTAAGAGGCACAAGGGTGATTTGATCTTATGCAAAATCTATGTAGATGGTAGCATCTTTGGTTCTCCTAACATTCATTCGTGCAAGAAGTTTGCGGCTTCAATGACCAAGAATTTTGAAATGTCACTCAATGCGGATTTGAAGTTCTTTCTCGGATTTCAAATTCAACAATTTAAAGAAGGAATTTTCTTGTCTCAAGCAAAATACCTCAAGGATATCCTAGCAAAGTTTGGAATGTATGATGCTAGTCCATGTAAGACACCCATGCCAACCAAAATTTTCCTCACTGAAGACACACATGGTATTCCTTTTGACCCATCTATTTACCGCTCCATGATTGGGTCATTGCTTTATCTTTGTGCACCTAGACCAGACATCATGTTTAGTGTATGCATGTGTGCTAGATTTCAAGCTTCCCCTAGGGAAAGCCATCATAAGGCGGTTAAGCATATTCTCAGATACCTTGTTCACACCCCCAAATTTGGGTCTATGGTACCCCAAGGATGCTAAGTTTGATCTCATTGGGTACACGGATGCAGATTGGGCTGGTGACAAAGTGGATCGTAAGTCCACCTCCGATGCATGCCAATTTCTTGGACGCTCTTTGGTAAGTTGGTCCTCGAGGAAACAAAATTGTATTACCCTCTCCACCGTCGAAGCCGAATACATTGCAGCCACTAGTTCCGCAACACAATTAATATGGATGAGGCAAACTTTGAAGGATTACGGTATCACCTATAGACATGTGCCTCTCCTATGTGATAATGAAAGTGCCATCAACATTGCTGAGAATCCAAAAGATCATCTCCGCACCAAGCACATTGATATTAGGTATCATTTCTTGAGAGATCATGTGGAAAAGGGTGACATTGATATTGCTCATGTTGGTACAGATATGCAACTTGCACACATTTTCACCCAGCTATTGGATGAAGCAAGGTTTTGTCGACTTAGGCGTGAATTTGGTATCTTGGAGCTTGACAACATTATGTGAAATCTCGCACCCATGCATGCAATTTACTTCATGTCTTGTCTTGATGTAGGCATATATTTAGGGGGAGAAGTTCAATCCATGAATCCTCTTTTCCCTATATAATGCATATATAGAACTAACACTCTCAAAGTCATTATGACACTTATTTTGTGTCCGTAGTACTTTAACATGATGGAGTAATAATCTTTGGTCCAAAGTTCAAATCTTTGGTGTCCCAAGTTATGTATACTCAAACATGGTGGCTTAGGCTACAACTCTTAGTTGTTTATGTGCGTTTATGATGTGTCTTGGGTGCTGTTGATTGTCTCACACTTATATATATATATATATATATATATATATATATATATATATATATATATATATATATATATATATATATATTCAACAAAAAAATCAATCATCACATCGTCACCACTTCAAACATCAGTTCTGGGTATCTGCTCTCTGTCTGGTGATGTCTACTACGCAACCTTCTTCTTGTAGACGTTGTTGGGCCTCCAAGTGCAGAGGTTTGTAGGACAGTAGCAAATTTCCCTCAAGTGGATGACCTAAGGTTTATCAATCCGTGGGACGTGTAGGATGAAGATGGTCTCTCTCAAACAACCCCGTAACCAAATAACAAAGAGTCTCTTGTGTCCCCAACACACCCAATACAATGGTAAATTGTACAGGTGCACTAGTTCGGCGAAGAGATGGTGATACAAGTGCAATATGGATGGTAGATATAGGTTTTTGTAATCTGAAAATATAAAAACAGCAAGGTAACTAAAGATAAAAGTGAGCATAAACGGTGTTGCAATGATAGGAAACAAGGCCTAGGGTTATACTTTCACTAGTGCAAGTTCTCTCAACAATAACTATAATTTTGTTGAAACAAGGCCTAGGTTCAAAACTTGGATCATATAACTATCCCTCAACATGCAACAAAGATTCACTCCAAAGTAACTAATAGTGGAGAACAAACGAAGAGATTATGGTAGGGTACGAAACCACCTCAAAGTTATTCTTTCTGATCGATCTATTCATGGGTCCGTAGTAAAATAACACGAAGCTATTCTTTCCGTTCAATCTATCATATAGTTCGTACTAGAATAGCACCTGAAGATACAAATCAACCAAAATCCTCATGTCACCTAGATACTCCATTGTCACCTCAAGTATCCGTGGGCATGATTATACGATATGCATCACACAATCTCAGATTCATCTATTCAACCAACACAAATAACTTCAAAGAGTGCCCCAAAGTTTCTATCGAAAATTCAAGAAGAAAACGTGTGCCAACCCCTATGCGTAGATTCCCAAGGTCACGAAACCCGCAAGTTGATCACCAAAACATACATCAAGTAGATCAATAGAATACCCCACTGTCACCACGGGTATCCCACGCAAGACATACATCAAGTGTTCTCAAATCCTTAAAGACTCAATCCGATAAGATAACTTCAAAGGGAAAACTCAATTCATCACAAGAGAGTAGAGGGGGATAAACATCATAAGATTCAACTATAATAGCAAAGCTCGCGATACATCAAGACCGTGCCATCTCAAGAACACGAGAGAGAGAGAGAGAGAGAGATCAAACGCATAGCTACTGGTACATACCCTCAGCCCCGAGGGTGGACTACTCCCTCCTCGTCATGGAGAGCGCCGGGATGATGAAGATAGCCACCGGAGAGGGATTCCCCCCTCCGGTAGGGTGCCAGAACGGGTCTAGATTGGTTTTCGGTGGCAACAAAGGCTTTCGGCGGCGGAACTCCCGATCTAGGTTACTTTCCGGAGGTTTCAGTATATATAGGAGGTGTTGGAGTCGGGGCCAAGCAAAGGGGGTCTACGGGCTGTCCACGAGGTAGGGGGCGCGCCCAGTAGGAGGGCGCCCCCTACTCTCGTGGGCAGCCCGTGCATCTCCTGGTCCTCCACTGGTACTCCGTGGGCTTCTTCTGGTCCAAAAATAATCTTCGTTGAATTTCAGGTCAATTGGGCTCCGTTTGATATTCCTTTTCTGCGAAACCCTAAAACAGGAGAAAAACAGAAACTGGCACTGGGCTCTGGGTTAATAGGTTAGTCCCAAAAATCATATAAAAGTGTATATAAAAGCCCATAAAACATCCTAGATGGATAATATAATAGCATGGAACAATAAAAAATTATAGATACGTTGGAGATGTATCAGCATCCCCAAGCTTAATTCCTGCTCGTCCTCGAGTAGGTAAATGATAAAAACAGAATTTTTGATGTGGAATGCTAACCAACATAATTTTCAATGTAATTCTTTTTATTGTGGCATGAATGTTCAGATCTGAAACATTCAAGACAAAAGTCTATATTGACATAAGAAATAATAATACTTCAAGCATACTAACAAAGCAATCATGTCTTCTCAAAATACCATGGCTAAATAAAGTTATCCCTACAAAATCATATAGTCTAGCTATGCTCCCTCTTCATCACACAAAATACTCATATCATGCACAACCGTAGTTTCAGCCAAGCACTTTTCATACTCAATTCTTTCAAACCTTTCAACTTTCACGCAATACATGAGCGTGAACCATGGATATAGCACTATGGGTGGAATAGAGTGGTGGTTGTGGAGAAGACAAAAAGGAGGGAGATAGTCTCACATCGACTAGGCGTATCAATGGGCTATGGAGATGTCCATCAATAGATATCAATGTGAGTGAGTAGGGATTGCCATGCAACGGATGCACTAGAGCTATAAATGTATGAAAGCTCAACAAAAGAAACTAAGTGGGTGTGCATCCAACTTGCTTGCTCACAAAGACCTAGGGCATTTGAGGAAGCCCATCGTTGGAATATACAAGCCAAGTTCTATAATGAAAATTCCCACTAGTATATGAAAGTGACTAAACATGAGACTCTCTATCATGAAGAACATGGTGCTACTTTGAAGCACAAGTGTGGAAAAACATAGTAGCATTGTCCCTTTTCTTTTCTTTTTCTTTTTTTTTCTTTTTTTGGGCCTTCCATTTTTCTCTTTGGCCTTTCCTTCTTTTTTTCTTTTTTTTCTTTTTTTCTTTTTTTGGGACAATGCTCTAATAATGATGATCATCACACTTCTATTGATTTACAACTCGATATTACAACTTGATACTAGAACAAAGTATGCCTCTATATGAATGCCTCCGGCGGTGTACCGGGATGTGCAATGAATCAAGAGTGACATGTATGAAAAGTTATGCATGGTGGCTTTGCCACAAATACGATGTCAACTACATGATCATGCATGGCAATATGACAATATGAAGCGTGTCATATGAACAGAACGACGGAAAGTTGCATGGCAATATATCTCGGAATGGCTATGGAAATGCCATGATAGGTAGATATGGTGGCTATTTTGAGGAAGATATATGGTGGTTGTTTTGAGGAAGGTATATAGTGGGTGTATGGTACCGACGAAAGTTGCGCGGTACAAGAGAGGCTAGCAATGGTGGAAGGGTGAGAGTGCGAATAATCCATGGACTCAACATTAGTCATAAGAACTCATATACTTATTGCAAAAATTTACGAGTCGTCAAAACAAAGAAATCAACGCATGCTCCTAGGGGGGAGGTTGGTAGGAGTTAACCATCGCACGCCCCTGACCTCCACACAAAGTATGACACTCTACAAATACCTCATGCTCTAACTTCGTCACATAGCGGTTCACCATACGTGCATGCTACGGGAATCAAAAACTTTAACACAAGTATTTCTCAGTTTCATAATAACTCCACTAGCATGACTCTAATATCACTATCCTCATATCTCAAAACAATTATCAAGCATCCAACTTCTCATCATATTCAATGCACTTTGTATGAAAGTTTTTACTACATTCATCTTGGATGCTTATCATGTTAAGGCTAGTTTTATAACCAAAGCACATTACCATGCTATTCTAATAGACTCTCAAAAGGATATAAGTGAAGCATGAGATATCAAAAATTTCTTCAAAATAAAATCACCACCGTGCTCTAAAAGATATAAGTGAAGCACTAGAGCAAACTATTTAGCTCAAAAGATATAAGTGAAGCACATAGAGTGTTCTAACAATTCCTAGGCCATATTTATCTCTCTAAAAAAGGTGTGTCCAGCAAGGATAATTGTGGAAAACTAACAATCAAAGACTCAAATTATACATGACGCTCCAAGTAAAACACATATCATGTGGTGAATAAAAATATAGTCCCGAGTGTAGTTACCGATAGATGAAGACGAAAGAGGGGATGCCTTCCCGGGGCATCCCCAAGCTTAGGCTTTTGGTTGTCCTTGAATTTTACCTTGGGGTGCCTTGGGCATCCCCAAGCTTAGGCTCTTGCCTCTCTTTGTTCCATAGTCCATCAAAGCAATACTCAAAACTTGAAAACTTCACAACACAAAACTTAGACAAAAATCTCGTGAGCTCCGTTAGTATAAGAAAACAAACCACCACTCAAAGGTACTGTAATGAACTCATTCTTTGTTTATATTGGTGTTAAACCTACTGTATTCCAACCTCTCTATGATTCATACTCCGCAATACTACTCATAGATTCATCAAAATAAGCAAACAACACATGAAAAACAGAATCTGTCAAAAACAGAATAGTCTGTAGTAATCTGTAACTTTCGAATACTTCTGTAACTCCAATTTTTTTGAAATAAATTGGTAAACATGAGGAATTTGTCTATTAATCATCTGCAAAAATAATCAACTAAATAGGACACTCCAGTAAAATCCGGTGACTATTCTAGTGAGCGCTAACGATTCTGCTTTTCACAGCAAGATCATATAAACTTCACACAAGTCTTCCCAAAGGTTCTACTTGGCACAAACACTAATTAAAACACAAAACCACATCTAAAAAGAAGCTAGATGCAATATGTATTCCTAAACAGAAGCAAAAACAAAAATATAAAATTGGGTTGCCTTACAACAAGCGCTACCGTTTAACGCCCCTAGCTAGGCATGATGATTTCAATGATGCTCACATAAAAGATAAGAATTGAAACATAAACAGAGCATCATGAAGAATATAACTAGCACATTTAAGTCTAACCCACTTCCTATGCATAGGGATTTTGTAAGCAAACAACTTTGGGGAACGATAATTAACTAGCATAGGAATGGAAAATGAGCATAACTTCAAGATTTTAAGCACATAGAGAGGGAACTTGATATTATTGCAATATGTAGAAGCATATGTTCCTCTCTCATAATAATTTTCAGAGGCATCATGAATGAATTCAACAATATAACTATCACATAAAGCATTCTTTTCATGATCCCCAAGCATATAAATTTTACTACTCTCCACATAAGCAAATTTATTCTCATGAATAATAATGGGAGCAAACTCAACAAAATAATTATCATGTGAGGCATAATCCAATTGAACACTAAAATCATGATGACAAGTTTCATGGTTATCATTATTCTTAATAGCATACAAGTCATCACAATAATCATCATAGATAGCAGCTTTGTTCTCATAATCAATTGGAACCTCTTCCGAAATAGTGGATTCATCACTAAATAAAGTCATGACCTCTAAATCCACTTTCATCAATATAATCATCATAAATAGGAGGCATGCTTTCATCATAATAAATATTCTCTTCAAAACTTGGGGGACTAAAAATATCATATTCATCAAACATAGCATCCCCAAGCTTGTGGCTTTGCATATCATTAGCATCATGGGTATTCAAAGAATTCATACTAACAACATTGCAATCATGCTCATCATGCACATATTTTATGCCAAGCATTCTATGTAATTCTTCTTCTAGTACTTGAGCACAATTTTCCTTACCGTCATTTTCACGAAATATATTAAAAAGATGAAGCATATGAGGTAACCTTAATTCCATTTTTTAGTTTTCTTTTATAAACTAAATTAGTGATTAAACAAGAAACTAAAAGATTCGATTGCAAGATCTAAAGATCCAAGCACTAACCTCCCCGGCAACGGCGCTAGAAAAGAGCTTGATGTCTACTACGCAAACTTCTTCTTGTAGACGTTGTTGGGCCTCCAAGTGCAGAGGTTTGTAGGACAGTAGCAAATTTCCCTCAAGTGGATGACCTAAGGTTTATCAATCCGTGGGAGGTGTAGGATGAAGATGGTCTCTCTCAAACAACCCTGAAACCAAATAACAAAGAGTTTCTTGTGTCCCCAACACACCCAATACAATGGTAAATTGTACAGGTGCACTAGTTCGGCGAAGAGATGGTGATACAAGTGCAATATGGATGGTAGATAATAGGTTTTTGTAATCTGAAAATATAAAAACAGCAAGGTAACTAAAGATAAAAGTGAGCATAAATGGTGTTGCAATGATAGGAAACAAGGCCTAGGGTTCATACTTTCACTAGTGCAAGTTCTCTCAACAATAATAACATACTTGGATCATATAACTATCCCTCAATATGCAACAAAGAGTCACTCCAAAGTAACTAATAACGGAGAACAAACGAAGAGATTATGGTAGGGTACGAAACCACCTCAAAGTTATTCTTTCTGATCGATCTATTCAAGAGTCCGTAGTAAAATAACACGAAGCTATTCCTTCCGTTCAATCTATCATAGAGTTCGTACTAGAATAGCACCTTAAGACACAAATCAACCAAAACCCTAATGTCACCTAGATACTCCATTGTCACCTCAAGTATCCGTGGGCATGATTATACGATATGGATCACACAATCTCAGATTCATCTATTCAACCAACACAAAGAACTTTAAAGAGTGCCCCAAAGTTTCTATCGAAAAGTCAAGATGAAAACGTGTGCCAACCCCTATGCATAGATTCCCAAGGTCACGGAACCCGCAAGTTGATCACCAAAACATACATCAAGTAGATCAATAGAATACCCCATTGTCACCATGGGTATCCCACGCAAGACATACATCAAGTGTTCTCAAATCCTTAAAGACTCAATCCGATAAGATGACTTCAAAGGGAAAACTCAATTCATCACAAGAGAGTAGAGGGGGAGAAACTTCATAAGATCCAACTATAATAGCAAAGCTCGCGATACATCAAGATCGTGCCATCTCAAGAACATGAGAGAGAGAGAGATCAAACGCATAGCTACTGGTACATACCCTTAGCCCCGAGGGTGGACTACTCCCTCCTCGTCATGGAGAGCGCCGGGATGATGAAGATAGCCACCGGAGAGGGATTCCCCCCTCCGGTAGGGTGCCAGAATGGGTCTAGATTGGTTTTCGGTGGCAACAAAGGCTTTCGGCAGCGGAACTCCCGATCTAGGTTACTTTCCGGAAGTTTCAGTATATATAGGAGGTGTTGGAGTCGGGGCCAAGCAAAGGGGGTCTACGGGCTGTCCACGAGGTAGGGGGGCGCGCCCAGTAGGGGGGCGCCCCCTACTCTCGTGGGCAGCCCGTGCATCTCCTGGTCCTCCACTGGTACTCCGTGGGCTTCTTCTGGTCCAAAAATAATCTTCGTTGAATTTCAGGTCAATTGGGCTCCGTTTGATATTCCTTTTCTGCGAAACCCTAAAACAGGAGAAAAACGGAAACTGGCACTGGGCTCTGGGTTAATAGGTTAGTCCCAAAAATCATATAAAAGTGTATATAAAAGCCCATAAAACATCCTAGAAGGATAATATAATAGCATGGAACAATAAAAAATTATAGATACGTTGGAGATGTATCAGCATCCCCAAGCTTAATTCCTGCTCGTCCTCGAGTAGGTAAATGATAAAAACAGAATTTTTGATGTGGAATGCTAACCAACATAATTTTCAATGTAATTCTTTTTATTGTGGCATGAATGTTCAGATCTGAAACATTCAAGACAAAAGTCTATATTGACATAAGAAATAATAATACTTCAAGCATACTAACAAAGCAATCATGTCTTCTCAAAATACCATGGCTAAAGAAAGTTATCCCTACAAAATCATATAGTCTAGCTATGCTCCCTCTTCATCACACAAAATACTCATATCATGCACAACCCCAGTTTCAGCCAAGCACTTTTCATACTCAATTCTTTCAAACCTTTCAACTTTCACGCAATACATGAGCGTGAACCATGGATATAGCACTATGGGTGGAATAGAGTGGTGGTTGTGGAGAAGACAAAAAGGAGGGAGATAGTCTCACATCGACTAGGCGTATCAATGGGCTATGGAGATGTCCATCAATAGATATCAATGTGAGTGAGTAGGGATTGCCATGCAACGGATGCACTAGAGCTATAAATGTATGAAAGCTCAACAAAAGAAACTAAGTGGGTGTGCATCCAACTTGCTTGCTCACAAAGACCTAGGGCATTTGAGGAAGCCCATCGTTGGAATATACAAGCCAAGTTCTATAATGAAAATTCCCACTAGTATATGAAAGTGACTAAACATGAGACTCTCTATCATGAAGAACATGGTGCTACTTTGAAGCACAAGTGTGGAAAAACATAGTAGCATTTTCCCTTTTCTTTTCTTTTTCTTTTTTTCTTTTTTTGGGCCTTCCTTTTTTTTCTTTGGTCTTTCCTTTTTTTTTTTCTTTTTTTTCTTTTTTTCTTTTTTTGGGACAATGCTCTAATAATGATGATCATCACACTTCTATTGATTTACAACTCGATATTACAACTTGATACTAGAACAAAGTATGACTCTATATGAATGCCTCCGGCGGTGTACCGGGATGTGCAATGAATCAAGAGTGACATGTATGAAAAGTTATGCATGGTGGCTTTGCCACAAATACGATGTCAACAACATGATCATGCATGGCAATATGACAATATGAAGCGTGTCATATGAACAGAACGGCGGAAAGTTGCATGGCAATATATCTCGGAATGGCTATGGAAATGCCATGATAGGTAGATATGGTGGCTGTTTTGAGGAAGATATATGGTGGTTGTTTTGAGGAAGGTATATAGTCGGTGTATGGTACCGG
This sequence comes from Secale cereale, assembly GCA_902687465.1. Classification (NCBI taxonomy): domain Eukaryota; kingdom Viridiplantae; phylum Streptophyta; class Magnoliopsida; order Poales; family Poaceae; genus Secale; species Secale cereale. Next base: position 48,401,102 of record LR738715.1, read on the forward strand.
CGAAAGTTGCGCGGTACAAGAGAGGCTAGCAATGGTGGAAGGGTGAGAGTGCGAATAATCCATGGACTCAACATTAGTCATAAGAACTCATATACTTATTGCAAAAAATTACGAGTCGTCAAAACAAAGCAATCAACGCATGCTCCTAGGGGGGAGGTTGGTAGGAGTTAACCATCGCGCGCCCCTGACCTCCACACAAAGTATGACACTCTACAAATACCTCATGCTCTAACTTCGTCACATAGCGGTTCACCATACGTGCATGCTACGGGAATCACAAACTTTAACACAAGTATTTCTCAATTTCATAATAACTCCACTAGCATGACTCTAATATCACTATCCTCATATCTCAAAACAATTATCAAGCATCCAACTTCTCATCATATTCAATGCACTTTGTATGAAAGTTTTTACTACATTCATCTTGGATGCTTATCATGTTAAGGCTAGTTTTATAACCAAAGCACATTACCATGCTATTCTAATAGACTCTCAAAAGGATATAAGTGAAGCATGAGATATCAAAAATTTCTTCAAAATAAAATCACCACCGTGCTCTAAAAGATATAAGTGAAGCACTAGAGCAAACTATTTAGCTCAAAAGATATAAGTGAAGCACATAGAGTGTTCTAACAATTCCTAGGCCATATTTATCTCTCTAAAAAAGGTGTGTCCAGCAAGGATAATTGTGGAAAACTAACAATCAAAGACTCAAATTATACATGACGCTCCAAGTAAAACACATATCATGTGGTGAATAAAAATATAGTCCCGAGTGTAGTTACCGATAGATGAAGACGAAAGAGGGGATGCCTTCCCGGGGCATCCCCAAGCTTAGGCTTTTGGTTGTCCTTGAATTTTACCTTGGGGTGCCTTGGGCATCCCCAAGCTTAGGCTCTTGCCTCTCTTTGTTCCATAGTCCATCAAAGCAATACTCAAAACTTGAAAACTTCACAACACAAAACTTAGACAAAAATCTCGTGAGCTCCGTTAGTATAAGAAAACAAACCACCACTCAAAGGTACTGTAATGAACTCATTCTTTGTTTATATTGGTGTTAAACCTACTGTATTCCAACCTCTCTATGATTCATACTCCGCAATACTACTCATAGATTCATCAAAATAAGCAAACAACACATGAAAAACAGAATCTGTCAAAAACAGAATAGTCTGTAGTAATCTGTAACTTTCGAATACTTCTGTAACTCCAATTTTTTTGAAATAAATTGGTAAACATGAGGAATTTGTCTATTAATCATCTGCAAAAATAATCAACTAAATAGGACACTCCAGTAAAATCCGGTGACTATTCTAGTGAGCGCTAACGATTCTGCTTTTCACAGCAAGATCATATAAACTTCACACAAGTCTTCCCAAAGGTTCTACTTGGCACAAACACTAATTACAACACAAAACCACATCTAAAAAGAAGCTAGATTCAATATGTATTCCTAAACAGAAGCAAAAACAAAAATATAAAATTGGGTTGCCTTACAACAAGCGCTACCGTTTAACGCCCCTAGCTAGGCATGATGATTTCAATGATGCTCACATAAAAGATAAGAATTGAAACATAAACAGAGCATCATGAAGAATATAACTAGCACATTTAAGTCTAACCCACTTCCTATGCATAGGGATTTTGTAAGCAAACAACTTTGGGGAACGATAATTAACTAGCATATGAATGGAAAATGAGCATAACTTCAAGATTTTAAGCACATAGAGAGGGAACTTGATATTATTGCAATATGTAGAAGCATATGTTCCTCTCTCATAATAATTTTTCAGAGGCATCAAGAATGAATTCAACAATATAACTATCACATAAAGCATTCTTTTCATGATCCCCAAGCATATAAATTTTACTACTCTCCACATAAGCAAATTTATTCTCATGAATAATAATGGGAGCAAACTCAACAAAATAATTATCATGTGAGGCATAATCCAATCGAAAACTAAAATCATGATGACAAGTTTCATGGTTATCATTATTCTTAATAGCATACAAGTCATCACAATAATCATCATAGATAGCAGCTTTGTTCTTATAATCAATTGGAACCTCTTCCGAAATAGTGGATTCATCACTAAATAAAGTCATGACCTCTCCAAATCCACTTTCATCAATATAATCATCATAAATAGGAGGCATGCTTTCATCATAATAAATATTCTCTTCAAAACTTGGGGGACTAAAAATATCATATTCATCAAACATAGCATCCCCAAGCTTGTGGCTTTGCATATCATTAGCATCATGGGTATTCAAAGAATTCATACTAACAACATTGCAATCATGCTCATTATGCACATATTTTATGCCAAGCATTCCATGTAATTCTTCTTCTAGTACTTGAGCACAATTTTCCTTCCCGTCATTTTCACGAAATATATTAAAAAGATGAAGCATATGAGGTAACCTTAATTCCATTTTTTAGTTTTCTTTTATAAACTAAACTAGTGATTAAACAAGAAACTAAAAGATTCGATTGCAAGATCTAAAGATCCAAGCACTAACCTCCCCGGCAACGGCGCTAGAAAAGAGCTTGATGTCTACTACGCAACCTTCTTCTTGTAGACGTTGTTGGGCCTCCAAGTGCAGAGGTTTGTAGGACAGTAGCAAATTTCCCTCAAGTGGATGACCTAAGGTTTATCAATCCGTGGGAGGTGTAGGATGAAGATGGTCTCTCTCAAACAACCCTGCAACCAAATAACAAAGAGTTTCTTTTGTCCCCAACACACCCAATACAATGGTAAATTGTACAGGTGCACTAGTTCGGCGAAGAGATGGTGATACAAGTGCAATATGGATGGTAGATATAGGTTTTTGTAATCTGAAAATATAAAAACAGCAAGGTAACTAAAGATAAAAGTGAGCATAAATGGTGTTGCAATGATAGGAAACAAGGCCTAGGGTTCATACTTTCACTAGTGCAAGTTCTCTCAACAATAATAACATACTTGGATCATATAACTATCCCTCAACATGCAACAAAGAGTCACTCCAAAGTAACTAATAACGGAGAACAAACGAAGAGATTATGGTAGGGTACGACACCACCTCAAAGTTATTCTTTCTGATCGATCTATTCAAGAGTCCGTACTAAAATAACACTAAGCTATTCCTTCCGTTCAATCTATCATAGAGTTCGTACTAGAATAGCACCTTAAGACACAAATCAACCAAAACCCTAATGTCACCTAGATACTCCATTGTCACCTCAAGTATCCGTGGGCATGATTATACGATATGGATCACACAATCTCAGATTCATCTATTCAACCAACACAAAGAACTTTAAAGAGTGCCCCAAAGTTTCTATCGAAAAGTCAAGACGAAAACGTGTGCCAACCCCTATGCATAGATTCCCAAGGTCACGGAACCCGCAAGTTGATCACCAAAACATACATCAAGTAGATCAATAGAATACCCCATTGTCACCATGGGTATCCCACGCAAGACATACATCAAGTGTTCTCAAATCCTTAAAGACTCAATCCGATAAGATGACTTCAAAGGGAAAACTCAATTCATCACAAGAGAGTAGAGGGGGAGAAACTTCATAAGATCCAACTATAATAGCAAAGCTCGCGATACATCAAGATCGTGCCATCTCAAGAACATGAGAGAGAGAGATCAAACGCATAGCTACTGGTACATACCCTCAGCCCCGAGGGTGGACTCCTCCCTCCTCGTCATGGAGAGTGCCGGGATGACAAAGATAGCCACCGGAGAGGGATTTCCCCCTCTGGCAGGGTGCCAGAACGGGTCTAGATTGGTTTTCGGTGGCAACAGAGGCTTTCGGCGGCGGAACTCCCGATCTAGGTTACTTTCTGGAGGTTTCAGTATATATAGGAGGTGTTGGAGTCGGGGCCAAGCAAAGGGGGTCTACGGGCTGTCCACGAGGCAGGGGGGCGCACCCAGTAGGGGGGGCGCCCCCTACCCTCGTGGGCAGCCCGTGCATCTCCTGGTTCTCCCCCGGTACTCCGTGGGGTTCTTCTGGTCCAAAAAAATCTCCGTTGAATTTCAGGTCAATTGGGCTCCGTTTGATATTCCTTTTCTGCGAAACCCTAAAACAGGAGAAAAACAGAAACTGGCACTTGGCTCTGGGTTAATAGGTTAGTCCCAAAAATTATAAAAAAGTGTATATAAAAGCCCATAAAACACCCTAGAAGGATAATATAATAGCATGGAACAATAAAAAATTATAGATATGTTGGACACGTATCATCTGGCCGGATCATTCGGACATCCGGGTCGAACTACCCTTTTTGTCCGGATATCCGGGCCCCTATCCGGTCATCCGGGTCCGTCCGGACATCCGGGTATTATTCCGGACATCCGGGTGGATCCACGCCCTGGACACTAGAATACCGGCCCGTGAAGGGGCAAAGGGTTATCCTCTTCCCCACGATCCCATTCGCTCACCTCCGTCGCCGGCTCTCCCTCACGACCCCATCCGCTCGCCCCTGCCGCCGGCGGCTGCTCTTGGGCTGCCTTGCCTGTCTGGCGCTCGATCTCGCCGCCCAGTTCTGCCTTTGCCTCGATCCCCTCCCTCCTCGCACGGTTGTCTTCCTGGCCGATTGGATCTTCGTTCCTCTGTCCCCAACTTCGCCATGGTGGTCGGACGATGATACGTCCATTTTGCATCATGCTTATATGTTGATATTTATTGCATTATGGGCTGTTATTACACGTTATGTCACAATACTTATGCCTTTTCTCTCTTATTTTACAAGGTTTACATGAAGAGGGAGAATGCCGGCATCTGGAATTCTGGGCTGGAAAAGAAGCAAACTCTGGAAACCTATTCTACACAACTCATAAAGCCCCGAAACTTCACAGGACACTGTTTCAGAAAATTTAAAAAATATTTGGCGATAGAAGATCACCATGGGGCCACCACCTGTCCACGAGGGTGGGGCCCCCCCTCTCCGGGCGCGCCCCCTGCCTCGTGGGACCCCCGATGGCTCCCGATGCCCATCTTCTCCTATATGAGGTGTTTTGACCTGGAAAAAAAAATCAGAAAGAGGCTTTCGGGACCAGACGCCGCCGTCTCGAGGTGGAACCTTGGCGGAAACCAATCTAGGGCTCTAGCAGAGCTGTTCTACCAGGGATACTTCCCTCCGGGAGGGGGAAATCGTCACCGCCGTCATCACCAAAAACTCTCCCATCTTGGGGATGGTTATCTTCATCAACATCTTCACCAGCACCATCTCCTCTCAAACCCTAGTTCATCTCTTGTATCCAATCTTTGTAACCAAACCTCAGATTGGTACATGTGGGTTGCTAGTAGTGTTGATTACTCCTTGTAGTTGATGCTAGTTGGTTTATTTGAAGATCATATGTTCAGATCCATTATGCATATTAATAACCCTCTAATCATGAACAATATTATGTCTTGTGAGTAGTTACTTTGGTTCCTGAGGACATGTGAGAAGTCTTGCTATAACTAGTCATGTGAATTTGGTATTCGCTCGATATTTTGATGAGATGTATGTTGTCTCTCCTCTAGTGGTGTCATGTGAATGCTACTTCTCGAGCTTGCATTGTATTCCCTCGAAGAGGAAAGGGTGATGTAGGACAGTATCGTAAGTATTTCCCTCAGTTTTTGAGAACCAAGGTATCAACCCAGTAGGAGACTACGCGCGAGTCCCTTGCACCTGCACAAACAAATAAGAACTTTGCAGCCAACGTGATAAGGGGTTGTCAATCCCTTTACGTCACTTAAGAAATTGAGATCTGATAGAGATGATAGTTTGATATTTTTGATATTTTTGGATATAAGAACAAAATGTAAAACCGGAAAAGTAAAGTAGATTGTAGATTGATATGTTGAGAATAGACCCGGGGGCCATAGTTTTCTCTAGTGGCTTCTCTCATGATAGCGATATTCTATGACGGGTAAACAAATTACTGTCGAGCAATTGATAGAAAAGCGAATAATTATGAGACTATCTAGGCATGATCATTATATATAGGCATCACGTCCGAGACAAGTAGACCAAAACGATTCTGCATCTACTACTATTACTCCACACATCGACCGCTATCCAGCATGCATCTAGAGTATTAAGTATATAAGAACAGAGTAATGCCTTAAGCAAGATGAGATGATGTAGAGGGATTAACTCAAACATAGTGATATAAACCCCATCTTTTTATCCTCGATTGCAACAATACAATACGTGCCTTGCTGCCCCTACTGTCACTGGGAAAGGACACCACAAGATTGAACCCAAAGCCAAGCACTTCTCCCATTGCAAGAACTATAGATCTAGTTGGCCAAACCAAACTAATAATTCGAAGAGACTTGCAAGGATATTATAATCATACATAAAGAGTTCAGAAAAGAACCAAATATTTCTCATAGATAATCTTGATCATAAACCCACAATTCATTGGCTCTCGACAAACACACCGCAAAAAGAGATTACATTGAATAGATCTCCTCGAAGACCGAGGAGAACTTGGTATTGAGATCCAAAGAGAGAGAAGAAGCCATCTAGATACTAGCTATGGACCCGAAGGTCTGTGGTAAACTACTCACAACTCATGGTGAGGCGATGATGATGATGATGTAGAAGCACTCCGTGGTAGATCCCCCTCCGGCGGAGCTCCGGAATAGGCCCCAAGATGGGATCTCACGGGAACAGAAGGTTCGGCGGTGGACCTAGGGTTTTCTCTGTTCTTCTGATGTTTTCGGGGTACGTAGGTATATATAGGAGGAAGGAGGTCACCAGGGGCCAGACGGGGTGCCCACGAGGTTGGGGGGCGCGCCCTATAGGGGGGCGCACCCCCCACCCTCGTGGACGCCATGTCAGCCCTACTCCGTGGTTCTCAAGTCTGCCATGCGTATTTTGCTCCAAAAATATCTCTCCCGAAGGTTTCATTCCGTTTGGACTTCGTTTGATATTCCTTTTCTGTAAAAACCCTGAAACAGGCAAAAAACAACAATCTAGACTGGGCCTTTGGGTTAATAGGTTAGTCCCAAAAATAATATAAAAGTGTATAACAAAGCCCATTAAACATCCAAAACATCATAAATAATAGCATGTAATAATAAAAAAATTATAGATACGTTGGAGACGTATCAGTGAACGTCGACTACATGACACTTCACCATTATTTGGGCCTAGATGATGGGTTGCTAGAGTGACAGAAGCTTAAACCCTAGTTTATGCATTGCTTTGTAAGGGGCTGATTTGGATCCACTTGTTTCATGCTATGGTTAGGTTTACCTTAATACTTCTTCTATAGTTGCGTATGCTTGCATTAGAGGTTAATCATAAGTGGGAGGCTTGTCCAAGTAAGGACAGCACCCAAGCACCGGTCCACCCACATACCAAATTATCAAAGTACCGAACGCGAATCAGATGATCATGATGAAAACTAGCTTGACGATAATTCCCATGTGTCCTCGGGAGCGCTTTCCTTCATATAAGAGTTTGTCCAGGCTTGTCCTTTGTTACAAAAAGGATTGGGCCATCTTGCTGCACCTTATTTACTTTTACCTTTTGTTACTTGCTACCAATTACCTTATCACAAAAATATCTGTTACCTATAATTTCAGTGCTTGCAGAAAATACCTTACTGAAAACTGCCTATCATTTCCTTCCGCTCCTCGTTGGGTTCGACACTCTTACTTATCGAAAGGACTATGATAGATCCCCTACACTTGTGGGTCATCAAGACTCTTTTCTGGCGCCGTTGCCGAGGAGTGAAGCGCCTTTGGTAGGTGGAATTTGGTAAGGAAAAATTTATATAGTGTGCTGAAATTTATTGTCACTTGTTACTATGGCTCATAATCCTTTGAGGGGCTTGTTCGGGGTATCTTCACCCTGATCAGAAGAGCAAAGAGTTGCTCCTCAACCTACTGCACCTACTTAAAATGTTTGCTTTGAAATTCCTTTGGGTATGATAGAGAAGCTGCTTGATAATCCTTTTACAGGAGATGGAACACTACATCCCGATTTACACCTAATCCATGTGGATGAAGTTTGTGGATTATTTAAGCTTGCAGGTATGCCCGAGGATGTTATCAAGAAGAAGGTCTTCCCTTTATCCTTGAAGGGAGATGCATTCACATGGTTTAGGCTATGTGATGATATTGGATCATGGAACTATAATTGTCTGAAGCTGGAATTTCATTAGAAGTTCTACCCTATGCACCAGGTTTATCGTGATCGTAATTATATCTATAATTTTTGGCCTCGCGAAGGAGAAAGCATCGCTCAAGCTTGGGGAGGCTTAAGTCAATGTTATATTCATGCCCAATCATGAGCTCTCAAGAGAAATGATTATTCAAAATTTGTATGCTCGGCTTTCTCTCAATAATCGCTCCATGCTCGATACTTCTTGTTCTGGCTCTTTTATGATGAAAACTATTGAATTCAAATGGGATTTATTGGAAAGAATTAAACGCAACTCTGAAGATTGGGATCTCGGCGAAGGTAAGGAGTCAGGTATGACCCCTAAGTTTGATTGTGTTAAAGCTTTTATGGATACCGATGTTTTCCACGAGTTTAGCACTAAATGTGGACTTGACTCTGAGATAGTAGCTTCTTTCTGTGAATCATTTGCTACTCATGTTGATGTTCCCAAGGAGAAGTGGTTTAAATACCATCCTCCCATTGAAGTAGAAGTAGTTGAACCTATTAAAGTTGAAGAAAAGACTACCACTTATAATGTTGATCCTATTGTTCCTACTGCTTATATTGAGAAACCACCTTTCCCTGTTAGGATAAAGGATCATGCTAAAGCTTCAACTATAGTTCGTAAGAGTAATACTAGAACACCTACACCCTCTGAGCAAATTAAAGTTGAACCTAGTGTTGCTATGGTTAAAGATCTCTTGGTAGAAGATTTAGATGGACATGTTATTTACCTCCAAGAGGAATCTGCTAGAATAGCCAAACCCGATGCTAGGAATAAACATAGACCTATTGTAGGCTTGCCTGTTATCTCTGTTAAAATAGGAGATCATTGCTATCATGGTTTATGTGATGTGGGTGCTAGTGCGAGTATTATCCCTCATACCTTATATCAAGAAATTATGCATGACATTGCACATGTTGAGTTAGAAGGGATAGATGTTACTATTAAACTCGCTAATAGAGACACTATATCACCCGTTGGTATTGTTAGAGATGTTGAAGTCTTGTGTGGGAAAGTTAAATACCCTGCTGATTTTCTTATTCTTAGTTCCCCACAAGATGGCTTTTGTCCCATTATATTTGGTAGACCCTTCTTGAATACTGTGAATGCTAAGATAGACTATGTGAAAGATATTGTTACTGTTGGTCTAGGGGATATGTCTCATGATTTTAACTTTGCTAAATTCCGTAGACAACCCCTCGATAAAGACTTACCTTGTAAGGATGAAATTATTGGCCTTGCTTCTATTGATGTGCCTCCTAATGATCCTTTAGAACAATATTTGCTAGATCATGAAAATGATATGCATATGAATGAGAGAAGGGAAATTGATGAAATATTCTTTAATTAGGGACCCGTATTGAAAACTAACTTGCATGTTGAAATCCTAGGGGATCCTCCTCCACCCAAGGGTGATCCCGTGTTTGAACTTAAACCTTTACCTGATAATCTTAAGTATGTTTATCTTAATGAAAAGAAGATATATCCTGTTATCATTAGTACTAACCTTTCAGAGCAGGAAGAAGAAAATTATTGAAAACTCTGAAGAAGCACCGTGCTTCTATTGGATATACGCTGGATGATCTTAAGGGCATTAGTCCAACCTTATGCCAACACAAGATAAAATTGGAATAAAACGCTAAGCCGGTTATTGATCATCAACGACGGTTAAATCCTAAGATGAAAGAAGTGGTAAGGAAGGAAATACTAAAGTTTCTAGAGGCAGATATTATCTATCCAGTTGTTGATAGCCAGTGGGTAAGTCCTGTCCATTGTGTCCCTAAAAAGGGAGGTGTGACTGTTGTTCCTAATGATAAAGATGAATTAATCCCACAAAGAATTGTTACAGGTTATAGGATGGTAATTGACTTCTGCAAATTAAATAAAGCTACTAAGAAAGATCATTACCCCTTGCCTTTTATTGATCAAATGCTAGAAAGATTATCCAAACATACTCACTTTTTCTTTCTAGATGGTTATTTTGGTTTCTCTCAAATACCTGTGTCAAAAGGGGATCAAGAAAAGACCACTTTTACTTGTCATTTCGGTACCTTTGCTTATAGACGTATGCCTTTTGGTTTATGTAATGCACCTGCTACCTTTCAAAGATGCATGATGGCTATATTCTCTGATTTTTGTGAAAAGATTGTTGAGGTTTTCATGGATGATTTTTCCGTTTACGGAACTTCTTTTGATGATTGCTTAAGCAACCTTGATCGAGTTTTGCAGAGATGTGAAGACACTAATCTTGTCTTGAATTGGGAGAAGTGCCACTTTATGGTTAATGAAGGCATTGTCCTGGGACATAAAATTTCTGAAAGAGGTATTGAAGTTGACAAAGCTAAAGTTGATGCTATTGAAAAGATGCCGTGCCCCAAGGACATCAAAGGTATACGAAGTTTCCTTGGTCATGCCGGGTTTTATAGGAGGTTCATAAAGGACTTCTCCAAAATCTCCAGGCCTCTGACTAATCTCTTACAAAAAGATATTCCTTTTGTCTTTGATGATGATTGTCTAGAAGCATTTGAAATACTTAAGAAAGCATTAATCTCTGCACCTATTGTCCAGCCTCCTGACTGGAATTTACCCTTTGAGATTATGTGCGATGCGAGTGATTATGTTGTAGGTGTTGTTTTAGGGCAAAGAGTTGATAAGAAGTTAAATGTTATCCAATATGCTAGTAAAACTCTAGATAGTGCCCAGCGAAATTATGCCACTAGTGAGAAAGAATTTTTAGCAGTTGTATTTGCTTGTGATAAGTTTAGACCTTATATTGTTGATTCTAATGTAACTATTCACACTGATCATGCTTCTATCAAATACCTTATGGAAAAGAAAGATGATAAACCTATACTTATTAGATGGGTTCCCTTGCTGCAAGAGTTTTATTTGCATATTATTGATAGAAAGGGAGCTGAGAACCCCGTTGCAGATAACTTGTCTAGGCTAGAGAATATACTTGATGACCCACAACCTATTGATGATAGCTTTCCTGATGAACAATTAGCTGTCATAAATACTTCTTGTACTGCTCCATGGTATGATGATTATGCTAATTATATTGTTGCTAAGTTTATACCTCCTAGCTTCACATACCAGCAAAAGAAAAAGTTCTTCTATGATTTGAGACATTACTTCTGGGATGACCCACATCTTTATAAAGAAGGAGTAGATGGTATTATTAGACGTTGTGTACCTGAGCATGAACAGGAACATATCCTATGCAAGTGCCACTCCGAAGCTTATGGAGGACACCATGCTGGAGATAGAACTGCACATAAGGTATTACAATCTGGTTTTTATTGGCCTACTCTCTTCAAGGATGCCCGTAAGTTTGTCTTATCTTGTGATAAATGTCAAAGAATTGGTAATATTAGTAGACGTCAAGAAATGCCTATGTTTTATTCACTTGTTATTGAACCATTTGATGTTTGGGGCTTTGATTATATGGGACCGTTTCCTTCCTGTAATGGGTATACACATATTTTAGTTGATGTTGATTACGTTACTAAATGGGTAGAAGCTATTCCAACTAGTAGTGTTGATCATAACACCTCTATTAAGATGCTTAAAGAAGTTATTTTTCTGAGGTTTGGAGTCCCTAGATACCTAATGACTGATGGTGGTTAACACTTATTCATGGTGCTTTCCGTAAAATGCTTGCAAAGTACGATGTAAATCATAGAATTGCATCGCCTTATCACCCACAGACTAGTGGTCAAGTAGAACTAAGTAATAGAGAGTTGAAACTAATTTTGCAAAAGACAGTCAATAGGTCTAGAAAGAATTGGTCCAATAAACTTGATGATGCATTATGGGCCTATAGAACTGCATACAAAAATCCTATGGGTATGTCTCCATATAAAATGGTTTATGGAAAAGCATGTCACTTACCTCTTCAGCTAGAACATAAGGCATATTGGGCTATCAAAGAGCTCAATTATGATTTCAAACTTGCTGGTGAGAAGAGGTTATTTGACATTAGCTCTCTTGATGAATGGAGGACCCAGACCTATGAGAATGCCAAGTGATGGCTTCTCGCCCCTCGTTGGTTACCCCAAGTGGAAGGTTGAGATGTAGCGTAGCGGCAAATTTCCCTTGGCAAAGGTACCAAGGATCGAATCCCGTGAGACTTCGAGGGTCGACAAGTAGGTGTCAACGGCGCCAGAAACTTAGCGGTTGACGGGACCTGCACACAGATACAGATAACTTTGCTCCCAACGAGTACAGAGAGGTTGTCAATCCCTCCGGCCTTGTTGTTTACAAAGGATCAAACACAAGAGATAATAATGATAGCTATGACTGCAACTAGGAAATAAAAACAGGAAGTAAATAGAAGGTGTGATCAGCGGTGGTAATATGGACCGGGGTCCCATGATGTTCACTAGTGATGTATCTCTCCCAAAAGACGATAAAACAGCAAAGCGAGGTAAACAAATTACAGCTGGGCAATTGACAGGATTATGTGCGCAAACCAATGCTAACTATGCTCCAAAGAAAGGTAGAGGCTCAAAAGCATGGGCGGTACGCCAAGGCAAGTAGACCGAAATCCATCTGCATCTACTACTAATCATCCACCTTGAGATATCTATCCAGAACATCTCGCTGGTATTAAGTTGCAAATCCCACCCAAAGTGTAAACTCAAAGCAACAGACAACTGCATTAAAAGAACTTTGCGTAAAGTAAACAATCCTTGCACCCGCAAGTACAAGCACCGTTGTTTTCTCCCTTGTGGCAACAAGACATCCCCTAGACTCATGTTTCTGTCACTCAAGCTAGTCATCAGGGGGCATGAACCCACAATCAAGCATAACGCTCCCTCTTGGAGTTACTACCTACTACTTGGCCAAAGCAATAAACAGCAACGGAGAACATGCAAGAATAACTCAAGAACAAAGATATAAAAGAGGTGAATCAAATATATTACTCAAACACAATCTGAACATAGTCTCATAATCCATCAGATCCCAGCAAAGTCAGCAAAGCAACAGCAGAAAGATTACATATGTGCCTCGATCATGTAGGGCAGCTCACGAGGTCTAAACCATGAAGAGCAAAGAGGGGAGGAGAACATCACATAGCTACTGATCATGGACCCATGGTCCAAGGTGGGCTACTCACAACTAATCCGGGAAGCATCCATGGTGGTGGAGAAGCTCCCGGTGGTGGTTCTCCCCTCCGGCAGGGTGCCGGGAAGAGTTCTCCTGATGCTCCCGATCTTGGAAGCGCTGCGGCGGCGGAACAGAGGCGAGATCGCGAAAAAGGGTTCTGTCCTCGAGGGTTTCGGGACGAGAGGGATATATATGCGAAGGGGGCAGCCAGAGGCGGAGCAGGGGCCCTAGGCGCCCCCCTGGCGCGGCCTGGGGTGGGGCCGCGCCAGGTGGCCGCCTGGGCCTCCCCTGGCTCCCCTCTGGCCCATCTTTGGTTCTTCGCGAAGCTTCCTGTACGCTGATTTTTCCTATATTTTTCCTGGAATTTTTGGAGCACTTTTAATATGGGGGAAAGCTGAAATAGAAAAACAGCAGAAAACAGGAACTGGCACTGTGGTGCACTGAGTTAATCGGTTAGTCCAAATATGATCAAAAGTGTATGGAAGTGCATCAATATCATAGCAATATCACACAAAAGAAGCATGGAGCAAGCAGAAATTATAGATACGTTTTGGACGTATCAACATCCCCAAGCTTAATTCCTGCTCGTCCTCGAGTAGGTAAATTATAACAAGCATAATTTCTGTGGTGATATGCTACCAACCATATAAGAACTTTCTAAGTAAATCAATCAAGGCATGTAATTCAATTCAAGTCATAACAAGCAAGAGTCTATATTAGCATTGTAACAAGCAACATAAGAACATAAAGGTGCAAGAGCTCTCGCTGTCCGTGACTCGAATGTCTCCAAATGGTGTTTGCGTGCAAGAAAGGGGATAGGGATATACGAGAGAGTAAAACATAGTTTTTGTATTGTTGAGAACTTAATCTACTAAAGTTTCACACTTGGTCTTCTTTGGAATTTTATCTTGACTCATCCCCAGACCACTAGCCAGGTACAAGTCAAAATGATCCACCCCCTTTCGATATTTTGAGCACTCATGCAATGGATGAGCGTAAGCAAGAAAGTTGACACTTAGGATGGCAAAGAGAGAAAAATGATGAAGGGGGAAGACAAAAAAGGTGTGTAAGGCTCACATCAATGAGGACAATCATAGGAGAGAGAAAGCCAAATGATAGATATGATGTGAGGAGTAGGGATTGCCATGCAACGGATGCACATATGAGCTAAGGTAAACTCTCCAATGGAACTAGTGGGGGTGCATCCAACTTGCTCGCTCAAGAAGACCTAGAGCTCTTTTGAGGAGGCTCATCATTGGAATATACAAGCCAAGTTCTATAGTGTGAAGGTCCCCACATAGCTATATGCATGAATGATAATCTCTATGGAGTACAAGGTATAAGATGGAGTACGAGTGTGGATCTCTCAAAAGGAATAGTAGTGTGCCCCCTTCTCTCTTTTTATTTCTTTTTCTGTTTTTTCTCTTTTTTTAAATTTTTTTGTGGCCTCAATGGCTCTTTCTATTTAACTCTCATTTGTCCTCTTTGGGATCTTTTGATTTTGTCCTCTTTGGGATCTTTTCCTCACTTTAGGGGCAACACTCTATATATTACAAGAAGTATAGAAGATCTTTCACACTTTACAAAAGTACTCAACATAAAGAAAATGAAACTATCATGATGTATGCAAATGTATGCCTCTGCCGGTGTAGCAGGATATGCAATGATACTAGCGCGTCATGTAGCAATGATTAGGGCAAGGCCCAACTAGCATGCGGCTCATCGATCAAGCAAAAGGCATGTATGACATGAAGAGCAAGTCATGAGAAGATGGATGTTGCATGGCAATGTATCTCGGAAAGGCTATGGAAATGCCTTGATAGGTAGGTATGGTGGCTGTTTTGAGGAAGGATATAATGAGGCTTATGATGACAGAGCGTATCGTGCCAAGGATTTGGATGCACCGGCGAAGTATGCGCCAACTCTCGAGGTGAGAAAGGGCAATGCACGGTACCGAAGAGGCTAGAAAAATATGGCTAGGTGGAAGTGTCAACTTTCGAATACTCACATTAGTCCGAAGAACTCATGCACTTATTATCGGTAACTCTCAATCTAATTAGGAGGTTCACAAAGAGACAAGTACCCCGAGGAGGAGTGTATGGGGGTTTGGTTATCCTTGCGCATCCTCGACTCATGGTACGTGAGTGTACTCTAATATTCGATCCCTCCAAAGATTAGTGATCCATCTAGTAGGTAAAGTTCTCAACTATTTTGTAGGTTTTCGAAAATAAACACGGATTGCCCAAAATATGACATCTATCACTAATAGGCTAAAGCTCTTGACACCAAAAGTTCAGACATTACTCATGGCAATACCTCAAAACTATTGCAAGTTACTACTAAAATTAAATAGCAACCTCAATTACCTACTTTAAGTTAAGACACACAACTCAGTGCAACAGGCAAACTCTTTTAACAAGATAAACATGAAAACTCAAGAGAGTTCAGCAACCAACTAAACAAAAGCTCTTTAGAAAGAAAAGCATGAAAACTAAGAGCTAAACATGACAGCAGCTATGGAAAGACAAAGAACACACACAGCTAAGATAAGCATGAAAATCCTATGTTGTGTTCTAGGTTGATGTGGAGCGTGTTTCTCTCCCACACAAAGAAAGCTGGGTTCTAACTTGTTATGAACAGCAAGCAAAGCTAAAAAAACTAAAAAAAAACTAAGAGCAAGACTCTCCAAGCATAGCACATAACGCATGAAGTGAAAAATATAGTGGAACGAAAGACGAACTGATAATTGTTGATGGAGAAGGGGATGCATGGGGGCATCCCCAAGCTTAGACGCTTGAGTATTCTTGAATATTTCTTGGGGGTGCACGGGGGCATCCCCAAGCTTGAGCGTTTGACCCTCCTGAATCTTCTTTTATCATCTTCCCTCGCACACTTGAAAACTCCCTTCATACATAACTCATCATAATCTGATTAGCGAGGTTAGTACCCATAATAAAATAAATTTTCCCTACTGGAAATAAAGATAATCTTGAAGAGCTACTGTTTCTCAAGATTGCCAAAAGGTTTTTGCAAAGAAAAAGCAAGCTCAAGGTTTGCAAAACGAAGAAAAGGCAAAACAGGACAGAATCTGTGAAAAACAGACCAGCAGGTAGTAAATAATTTTTTCGGGGCACTTCTGCAACTCAAATCAAAAAACTCAGAACAGGCGCTCGAAAGCCAATTGTATAGGGCACGCTGTCAAAAAAAAATTCAGATCAAAAAGATGATCTGGTGATTTTATTCGAATTTTTCTGTCCAAGGACAGAATCTATTTTCTGGACAGCACGTCACAACTTTTGAACTTTCTTGCAATCGGAGGCTAAACTTGGCACAAAGCTGAAAAGAAAAGATACAATGATGATGCTACTGTAGTAACAAACATCAAGACACAACAAAAGCAAAATAAAACCTAATTCGTCGTGGGCTGCCTCCCGAAAGCGCTCTCTTTTATGCCTTTAAGCTAGGCATGATGCAAAAAGAGAAGATCAAGTTTTATCAAGAGTAAGAGAATAGCTAGCCCGTGTAACGGACTCAAAAGGCAACTTAATCTTCTTTCTAGGGAAGTGTTCCATCCCTTTCTTGAGAGGGAATTGGAATTTTATATTCCCCTCTTTCATGTCAATGATAGCACCAACGGTGCGAAGAAAAGGACGTCCCAAAATAATTGGACATGAAGGTTCACATTCAATATCCATAATAGTAAAATCAACGGGAAAATAATTGTCATTGACAATGATAAGAACATCGTCGATCTTCCCCAAAGGTTTCTTTACAGAAGAATCAACAAGACGAACACCAAAAGAACAAGGATCAAAAGGTTTCAATTGAAACATATCATACATTCTTTTGGGCATAATGGAGGTACTAGCTCCAACATCACATAAAGCATAGCAAGAGAAGTAGTTCAATTTAATTTTGACTATGGGATCCCAACCATCTTCTAGCTTCCTAGGGATGGAAGTCTCAAGCTTGAGCTTTTCTTCCCTAGCTTTGGTAAGAGCATTGGTGATATGCACTGTGAAGGCAAGGTTAAGTGTGCTAGTGTGGGGGTCTTTAGTCATTCTGTGAAGAAAACCAATAACTTCAGAAAGGGTGCAATTATCAAAATCAAGGTCACTACTATCAAGTAAAGTGGTAGTGGTGTCCTTTAGGCTCACTTGTTTCGTAGCTTCTATGGTCATAGGAGTTTCTTCTTCTACGGTTGAGGTCATAGCATCACCATTAATAGGTCCAATGGGACTAGGAGTGCATTGGGTGCTAAGAGGTTGGATATCCTCAACAACTTGAATAGTAGCAACAGTGTGGTGGGTAGGAAGGCTCTTAATTCTATCTTCTTCCTCCTTTTCTCTAGCCCATCTCTTTTTAAGTTTAGCCATCATCCTAATGTTTTCACTAATTTGCACTTGAATAGCATTCATAGGAGTGGTCTTCCTCTCCTCGAGAGGAGAAGTTCTAATTTTAAGCAACTCTACCTCATGGGATAAATTGTCTACCTTCGAAGAGAGATTATCTAGTTTGTCTAGTTTTTCTTCTACACTCTTATTGAAGGCCTTTTGGGTAGTGATGAAGTCTTTAAGTATAATCTCTAGTTCAGAAGTGGAGTTCTTGGTGCTAGGATAAGTATTGTTGTTCCCATAGGAATTAGAGGGGAACGTGTTCATTATGTTACTCCTTAATTGGATAATTTTAGCAGGGGGATAGTACTTCCCAATAAAGGCATCCTTGCACTTGTCCCAAGAATCTATACTATTCCTAGGCAAGGATTGAAACCAGATTTTAGCTCCTCCTCTCAAGGAGAAAGGAAAAAGCTTAAGCTTAACAATATCACCATCTACTTCTTTATACTTTTGCATATCACAGAGCTCAACAAAATTATTTAAGTGCAAAGCAGCATCATCTCCAGCACCGGAGAATTGATCTTTCATAACTAGGTTCAGTAAAGCAGGTTCAATCTCATAAGAAGGTGCTGAAGTGGCAGGTGTAGCAATAGGCGTGCAGATAAAGTCATTGTTGTTATGACTAGTGAAGTCACACAACTTGGTGTTCTCGGTGGAACCCATAGCAGCAGCAAGCAAGATAACTATTTTTGTGATTTTTGGTAAGGGACACTAAAGCAAAAACTGCAAGGTAAACTAACAAGACTAAAAAGCAAAGATAAAAGACAGCGTGCAACTCCCCTATCTTGAAGGGTGGAGTCCCCGGCAACGGCGCCAGAAACTTGCTTGATGGCTTCTCGCCCCTCGTTGGTTACCCCAAGTGGAAGGTTGAGATGTAGCGTAGCGGCAAATTTCCCTTGGCAAAGGTACCAAGGATCGAATCCCGTGAGACTCCGAGGGTCGACAAGTAGGTGTCAACGGCGCCAGAAACTTAGCGGTTGACGGGACCTGCACACAGATACAGATAACTTTGCTCCCAACGAGTATAGAGAGGTTGTCAATCCCTCCGGCCTTGTTGTTTACAAAGGATCAAACACAAGAGATAATAATGATAGCTATGACTGCAACTAGGAAATAAAAACAGGAAGTAAATAGAAGGTGTGATCAACGGTGGTAATATGGACCGGGGTCCCATGATGTTCACTAGTGATGTCTCTTTCCCAAAAGACGATAAAACAGCAAAGCGAGGTAAACAAATTACAGCTGGGCAATTGATAGGATTATGTGCGCAAACCAATGCTAACTATGCTGCAAAGAAAAGTAGAGGCTCAAAAGCATAGGCGGTACGCCAAGGCAAGTAGACCGAAATCCATCTGCATCTACTACTAATCATCCACCTTGAGATATCTATCCAGAACATCTCGCTGGTATTAAGTTGCGAATCCCACCCAAAGTGTAAACTCAAAGCAACAGACAACTGCATTAAAAGAACTTTGCGTAAAGTAAACAATCCTTGCACCCTCAAGTACAAGCACCGTTGTTTTCTCCCTTGTGGCAACAGCACATCCCCTAGACTCATGTTTCTGTCACTCAAGCTAGTCATCAGGGGGCATGAACCCACAATCAAGCATAACGCTCCCTCTTGGAGTTACTACCTACTACTTGGCCAAAGCAATAAGCTTTAACGGAGAACATGCAAGAATTACTCAAGAACAAAGATATAAAAGAGGTGAATTAAATATATTACTCAAACACAATCTGAACATAGTCTCATAATCCATCAGATCCCAACAAACTCAGCAAAGCAACAGCAGAAAGATTACATATGTGCCTCGATCATGTAGGGCAGCTCACGAGGTCTAAACCATGAAGAGCAAAGAGGGGAGGAGAACATCACATAGCTACTGATCATGGACCCATGGTCCAAGGTGGACTACTCGCAACTCATCCGGGAAGCGTCCATGGTGGTGGAGAAGCTCCCGGTGGTGGCTCTCCCCTCCGGCAGGGTGCCGGGAAGAGTTCTCCTGATGCTCCCGATCTTGGAAGCGCTGCGGCGGCAGAACAGAGGCGAGATCGTGAAAAAGGGTTCTGTCCTCGAGGGTTTCGGGACGAGAGGGATATATATGCGAAGGGGGGCAGCCAGAGGCGGAGCAACGGCCCCAGGCGCCCCCCTGGCGCGGCCAGGGGTGGGGCCGCACCAGGTGGCCGCCTGGGCCTCCCTTGGCTCCCCTCTGGCCCATCTTTGGTTCTTCGCGAAGCTTCCTGTATGCTGATTTTTCCTATATTTTTCCTGGAATTTTTGGAGCACTTTTAATATGGGGGAAACCTGAAATAGAAAAACAGCAGAAAACAGGAACTGGCACTGTGGTGCACTGAGTTAATAGGTTAGTCCAAATATGATCAAAAGTGTATGGAAGTGTATCAATATCATAGCAATATCACACAAAAGAAGCATGGAGCAAGCAGAAATTATAGATACGTTTTGGACGTATCACCAAGCTGTTTAAAGAAAAAGTTAAAAGATGGCATGACAAAAGGATACAAAAGCGGGAGTTTAATGTAGGTGATTATGTATTGCTATACAACTCTCGTTTAAGATTTTTTGCAGGAAAACTTCTCTCTAAGTGGGAAGGACCTTACGTTATCGAGGAGGTCTATCGTTCCGGTGCCATAAAAATCAACAACTTCGAAGGCACAAATCCGAAGGTGGTGAACGGTCAAAGAATCAAACATTATATCTCAGGTAACCCTATAAACATTGAAACCAATGTTATTGAAACCGTAACCCCGGAGGAATTAATACATAAGGAACACTTTCTAGAACGATTCAGACTCCGAAAAGGAAGAGGTATGTGGTACGGTAAGTAAACCGACTCCAAAACAGCTCTAAAGGCAATTTTTCACCATTTTGGAATATTTAGAAAAATAGAAAAATAAGTGGCAGTCCAGAAGAGACACGAGGCGTCCATGAGGGTGGAGGGCGTGCCCCCTTCCCCTGGGCGCCCCTGCCTCGTGGGCACCTCGTGTGGCTCCCGTACTCCGATTTCTTGTATGTTACTCCTTTTGGTCGGTAAAAATTCATTATATATACTCTTGAAGGTTTTGACCTCTGTATCACGCAAAAATCCTCTGTTCTTGTTTTGAGCTATTTTCTGCTAGGGTTGACGAAGCCAGGCACCATGTCGGCTCCTTCCTCCAACAACGAAGGCAACGATGCTTGGATAATGAAGATAGATCTAAAGAGGGAAGGACCCGAGGAGATCAACAAGGAGAAGAGAATCAAGAAGGCGGTGGAAGACCAGGCTCCGGTAATGGGAGAAGAAGACATCCATCCACCTCTTCCCAACCTCTTTACTTCAACTGAGATTGAAGCTTTCAAGATGATTGAGTTAGCTCATATTAAAAACAAGTATCTCACAAGTGAAAATATTTTGTTGAAGGAGTATATAGCTGCACTCAAAGGTATTATCCGCAAGTTGGAGGATCTCCTACGCTCGATATATGATGATCCGGCGTCACTACTTTCAACTCCATCATCACCACCCCCTATGAAAGAGACATAATCATATGGGTATGGGCACTCCCCTTGGCAACTGCCAAGCTTGGGGGAGTGACCCCGGTATCGTATCACCATCACTCCTATCTTTACCGTTTTTCTTAGATTCGATCCTTTTGGTAGTATCTTGATCTAGTAGAATAAAGTTAGCATGATCTAGTTGTGAGCTTTTGCTTTATGATCTTTACCCTTTGTAATCGAGTCCGTGAGCTATATAATAAAGATTAGTGTTGAGTCAAGGGCTTGATTTCCTCACTTTGGTCAAGATAGAATAAAAGAAAACATAAAAAGTGTCAAGGGATCATATTGATCTTATGGGAAGTAATGACTCCACATAAAAGAGTATGATGAATAGAATTTGTTGGGAGTTGACAAACATAGTTTTGGTCATCGTTGCAATTAATAGGAAGTAATGAAGAAAGAGAGGCTTCACATGCAAATATACTATCTTGGACATCTTTTATGATTGTGAGCACTCATTAAAATATAACATGCTAAAGAGTTGATGTTGGACAAGGAAGACAACATAATGGGTTATGTTTTCTTATATCCGAAATAAAGTATATTGTCATGGATCATCCAACATGTTGAGCTTCCCTTCCCCCCTCATGCTAGCCAAAACTCCTTGCACCAAGTAGAGATGCTACTTGTGCTTCCATACATCCTTAAACCCAGTTTTGCCATGAGAGTCCACCATACCTACCTATGGATTGAGTAAGATCCTTCCAAGTAAGTTGTCATGTTGCAAACTCGCTAAGATATGTATGATTTATTAGTGTGGAGGAAATAAGCTTTATACGATCTTGTGATATGGAAGTAATAAAAGCGACGGACTGCATAATAAAGGTCCTTATCACAAGTGGCAATATAAAGTGACGTTCTTTTGTGCTAAGACTTTGTGCATCCAACCATAAAAGCACATGATAACCTCTGCTTCCGTCTGCGAAGGGCCTATCTATTATTCTTGCCTTATAAGAGTCAAGGTGAATTTCATCTATCCTTTTTACATTTTATCCTTTGGCAAGCACATTGTGCTGGAAATATCCTGACATATATACCCACTTGGATGTAAGTTTTCATGGTCTATTACTGTTGACATTGCCGTTGAGGTAAAAATTGGGAGGTAACACCATAAGCCCCTATCTTTCTCTGTGTCCGATTAAAACTCCATAACCATAAGTATTGCGTGAGTGTGAGCAATTGTGAAAGACTATATGATAGTTGAGTATGCAGGCTTGCTGAAAAGCTCTTGTATTGACTCTCTCCGATGTTACAATAAATTGCAATTGCTTCAATGACTGAGATCATAGTTTGTTGGTTTTCAATGAAGTTTCTGATTCATACTTGACATCGTGAATGAATTGTTACTTTGGCATAAGAATCATATGACAATATATATATGTTGCTGTTATGAGAATGATCATGATGCCCTCATGTCCGTATTTTATTTTTATCGACACCTCTATCTCTAAACATGTGGACATATTTTTTGATATCGGCTTTCGCTTGAGGACAAGCGAGGTCTAAGCTTGGGGGAGTTGATACGTCCATTTTGCATCATGCTTATATGTTGATATTTATTGCATTATGGGCTGTTATTACACGTTATGTCACAATACTTATGCCTTTTCTCTCTTATTTTACAAGGTTTACATGAAGAGGAGAATGCCGGCAGCTGGAATTCTGGGCTGGAAAAGAAGCAAACTCTGGAAACCTATTCTGCACAACTCAAAAAGCCCCGAAACTTCACAGGACACCGTTTCAGAAAATATAAAAAATATCTAGCGAAAGAAGATCACCAGGGGGCACCATCTGTCCACGAGGGCCCCCCGATGCCCATATTCTCCTATATGAGGTGTTTTGACCTGGAAAAAATCGAAGGAGGCTTTCGGGACCAGACGCCGCCGTCTCGAATCGAAAACCAATCTAAGGCTCCGGCAGAGCTGTTCTGCTGGGGATACTTCCCTCCGGGAGGGGGAAATCGTCACCGCCGTCATCACCAACAACTCTCCCATCTTGGGGAGGGTTATCTTCATCAACATCTTCACCAGCACAATCTCCTCTCAAACTCTAGTTCATCTCTTGTATCCAATCTTTGTACCCAAACCTCACATTGGTACCTGTGGGTTGCTAGTAGTGTTGATTACTCCTTGTAGTTGATGCTAGTTTGTTTATTTGGTGGAAGATCATATGTTCAGATCCATTATGCATATTAATACCCCTCTGATCATGAACAATATTATGTCTTGTGAGTAGTTACTTTGGTTCCTAAGGACATGGGAGAAGTCTTGCTATAAGTAGTCATGTGAATTTGGTATTCGTTCGATATTTTGATGAGATGTATGTTGTCTCTCCTCTAGTGGTGTCATGTGAACGTCGACTACATGACACTTCACCATTATTTGGGCCTAGAGGAAGGCATTGGGAAGTAATAAGTATATGATGGGTTGCTAGAGTGACCGAAGCTTAAACCCTAGTTTATGCGTTGCTTCGTAAGGGGCTGATTTGGATCCACTTGTTTCATGCTATGGTTAGGTTTACCTTAATACTTCTTTTGTAGTTGCGGATGCTTGCATTAGAGGTTAATCATAAGTGGGAGGCTTGTACAAGTAAGGACAGCACCCAAGCACCGGTCCACCCACATACCAAATTATCAAAGTACCGAACGCGAATCAGATGATCGTGATGAAAACTAGCTTGACGATAATTCCCATGTGTCGTCGGGAGCGCTTTCCTTCATATAAGAGTTTGTCTAGACTTGTCCTTTGTTACAAAAAGGATTGTGCCATCTTGTTGCACCTTATTTACTTTTACCTTTTGTTACTTGCTACCAATTGCCTTATCACAAAAATATCGGTTACCTATAATTTTAGTGCTTGCAGAAAATACCTTACTGAAAACTGCCTATCATTTCCTTCTGCTCCTCGTTGGGTTCGACACTCTTACTTATCAAAAGGACTACGATAGATCCCCTACACTTGTGGGTCATCTGACGAGGAGGTGGTGGCCGGAGCTTCAAGTCAACAACCTCTGGTCCCTCTCATGGTACTCCATATGCTCCCCTCCTCTATTTCTCCGTTCATTCACCTAGGATCGGTCATTCACTCGAGTTGACTCTTTCTCTCCTATGCGTGTACGCAGAGGCGCGCCGTCAAGCATCGACGGACTCCGAGGATGCTACTCGTCCACTTAAGAAGACGTCGGGTCGTGCTCACCCATCCTATGCCGGACTGGATGACCCCGACTATGATGATGAACTCCATGCCAAAGAGCTCGTGCCGGTTCGCTCCACACACAAAGCAAAGAAGAAGAGAGTGGTCTCTGCCTCAAGCTCTCAATCTGCCGCAACTGCTGGTCTCAGCTTGTCCATGGCACACCCCACCAACCGTGGTCGTCGTGTTGTCAACTACCAGTCCATGGACCCCTCTGAGTATGCTGCTTTAAGGAGTGATGTCAACCAATTTGCCGCCCCTGCCAATGCAACTGATCCCCGTTTTCGCACCTTGGTTCAACAAGACATCTATCAATCCGTCATTGCTCATCTAGGCTTCTCTCCTCAGCATTATGTGAACTTGGATTACATTGAGAAAAATCCAACCAAGTTCGAAGGTGTGTTGGAGAAGATTCATGGCATGGGTCTGCGTCATGCTATGTCTATTCATTGTGATTGGAATGAGGCTACCATTCAGCAATTCTATGCCACGTGTTTCTTCCATCCGGGTCGCTCTATCACTTGGATGACTCACCATTCTCAGTTCACCGTCTCTTTCGAGGAGTTTGCTGCTGCCTTGGGCATGCCCGGACTTGAGCTCTCTCTTTTTCGGATCCATGAGGTGAACCCCAAGTTTGAGGCCATGGCCATCAGTGCATGTACTTGCCTTGTCGTGCCCACTACTCAGCTCTCCAGAGTACAACACAGCAAGGAGCTTAATGATATCTCTATCTTTCGTCTCAAATACTGGTGGCTTTTTCAGTGTATCCTCAACTCCATTGCTCCCAAGAAAGGGGATCGTGGGATGGTTCGGGCCTATAGCATTGACTTGATGTACTACTCAAGGAAGGCTCCCAACCGTCCCGTTGACATGGCAGATTTCCTATGGCATGAGATTCGCATGGCTAGTTGTCTGAAGGTTCGTACTCTTCCACAGGCTCCTTTCATTCAGACAGTCATTGACTCTGTCTACCCCTGTCCCATCGCCAAGACAACCACTCACTCCATGTGGACTCCACGTGACGAGACTTCTAGGGGAAAGGCACATGCTCCTTCATGTGGCGAGAGCTCTTCTCGCCACACTAAATCTTTCATGAAGCCATTTGACCGCCTTGCTCGCTTTATTGGGAAGTCTCATAAGGCTATCTTTGACACCTGCCGCTATACCTCTACTCACATTGCTACCGAGGAGGTTCGCCGTATCTCTGAGGCAAATGCACTTAGGGCTCGCCTACGTGCGCGCCCTGGCAGCCCTGTCGAGCCTGATGAGCCTATTCCTGCTTGGCTTCCTCTTCCGGAGGTCGACTTTCCTTCTGCAGCTGATTTTCCCGAGTTCTTCCTTACCCATGTTGATCTGAGTGATGGTGATGATGATGATGAGGAGGATGCTGAGTGATCCTCCTACTTTCTCTGTCATCTTCCCCTTTTCGGTATTTAATGCCAAGGGGGAGATGTATTTCCTAGGACTATGAGTGTGTTATGTAATCGAGCTCCTGCACTGGACTTATTATTATTGTAATAGAGCTCCTGCACTGGACTTATTATTATTGTAATGAACCTTTGGTCATGTCGTATGCTACCCTGCACTGGACTTATTATTATTGTAATGAACCTTTGGTCATGTCGTATGCTACCTTGAAAAAGTTAAGTAGTAGTTGCTATCTTCGTCTATTGTTTATCATTGCTTATGTTGCCTTGGTGGTGTATGGCTACTTCCACTTAAGCAACATTTATTTACAAATGAGGGTATCCACTTTATGTATGCATTGTTCTTTCTTCTATCGTTTTATTCCTTATGCATACATTATGGGGGAGCTCTCCCAAACAAAAGAAAAACATGCCGAACATCTCTCATAAGAAATACAATATATGAAACTCATTTCATTTGTTGAGAGCTATATGTATTTTGTCATCAACTACCAAAAAGGGGGAGATTGAAAGTGCAATCTTACTCTTAAAGTGTATTTTTGATGTTGATGACAAATTACATATAGGGGACTAACTATGTTTGCTAAGTATATACACAAGCCATTAGTTCCCTTGGTTTCAATGTGCATCATGGACACATCAAATAAAACGTTGCTCAAGCAAGAAAGACGCAATCAAAAACGAGGCATCTTGCTCTTTTATACATTTCTTGAGTAATAGGGAACCCGCACTATTAAGAGGGGATCCAAGGTGTAGGTTCAGGGCTTGCTCATATTTCAGAATACGTTTTATCACAAAAGACCAAATATCCCTAGCAAAAGTACTTAGCCAAATGCTACTCCATACTCTTTGCACACAAAGACTCCTAGCCGGATCATCCGGACGTTCATCTGGATCGTCCGGACTGTGCCCGGATCATCCGGATACTCTCCCGGATCGTCCGGGTAACCTTGACCATATCATCACATAAACTGGTGGATGAAGCCGGATCATCCAGATGTTCATCCGGATCATGCGGACTCTGCCCGGATCGTCCGGATACTCTCCCGAATCGTCCAGATAATCTCGACCCTATCTTCACAGAAGCTTGTGGATATAGCCGGATCATTCGGGCTCTGTCTGGATCATCCGGTGGTTCCTCCAGACAATCTAGACTCCTCGCATCTCTACTACTACCACTTGCCTCTGGGCTTTCAATCAGATGATCCAGACTATGTCCAGATCATCCAGATGGGTTTCCAGATCATCCGGGCAAGTCAACCTCTGTCGAAACGGCTTTAAACTATGTGTAGTATAAATAGCACCCTACCTCTTCGAGAGAGGGTTGAACACTCCACTCAAACACGCTTCAAGAACACCAGTGCTCCCTCTCTCTTGCTCACACACGAAATCCTAGATCCCGGCTTGATTCCCGAGAGCTCTGAAGAGTTGTTCCAATCAAAAGAAAGATCTTCTCCCTCTCCTTCTTGTGACCAAAGCAAATCATGGTTTGAGCAAGTCTTGAGTTTTTCCCCTTGGATCTTGTTACTCTTGGAGGTTGGAGACTCCTAGGCGGTAGGAGTCATTCGGTGAGGAATCTAACGTTGTGATTACCCCCGTGAAGTTTGTGAGGGTTTGGAGGTCACCTAAAGGTCTACCACTAGTGGTTGGGAATCGCCTTCGTGGTGATATCTCAAAAAGAGAATAGGGTGAGCCTTCGTGGCGTTGGTATGCCTTCGTTGTAACACCCACCTCTCTAAACGGTGACGTAGCTTCCCTCCAAGGAAGTGAACATCGGCATACATCCTCGTCTCTCAAAGTTGCGGTTATTCCTAACCCTAACTTTCTACTCGTGGTTACTTGTCTCTTAGTTCTTACTTGTATCTTATTGTGCTAGCTATTTACGTACTTGTGTTACTAGCTTACCTTGCATATCATCTTACTTGCAATTGTTAGGCTCACTTTCCTATTCCGCACTATTTCCTAAAATTGCTAAGTAACAATTAAAATTTATAATTGTACCTATTCACGCCCCCTCTAGGTCCATCTTGATCCTTTCAAAAGTTCTCCTCGATTTTCGAGGAGATCTATTCGATGTAATCTTTTTGCGGTGTGTTTGTCGAGATCCGATGAATTGTGGGTTTATGATTAAGATTATCTATGAACAATATTGGATTCTTTTCTGAAATCTTTTATGCATGATTTAAATATCCTTGCAAGTCTCTTCGAATTATCGATTTGGTTTGGCCTACTAGATCTGTAGTTTTTGCAATGGGAGAAGTGCTTGGCTTTGGGTTCAATCTTGCGGTGTCCTTTCCCACTGACAGCAGGGGCAGCAAGGCACGTATTGTATTGTTGCCATTGAGGATAAAAAGATGGGGGTTATATCACATTGCTTGAGTTTATCCATCTACATCATGTCATCTTGCTTAAGGCGTTACTCTGTTCTTATGAACTTAATACTCTAGATGCATGCTGGATAGCGGTTGATGTGTGGAGTAATAGTAGTAGATGTAGAATCGTTCCGGTCTACTTGTCACGGACATGATGCCTATATACAATGATCATGCCTAGATATTCTCATAACTACGCGCTCTTCTATCAATTGCTCGACAGTAATTTGTTCACCCACCATAGAATTCTGCTATCATGAGAGAAGCCACTAGTGAAACCTATGGCCCTGGGTCTATTCTCATCATATTAATCTACCATCAACTATTTACTTTACTTTGCATTATTTACTTTCAGTCTCTATACCAAAAATACCAAAACTATTATCTTATCATATCTATCAGATCTCACTTTTGTAAGTGACCGAGAAGGGATTGACAACCCCTTTTATCGTGCTGGCTGCCAGGTTCTTATTTGTTTGTGCAGGCATGAGGGACTCGCGTGTGGTCTCATACTGGATTGATACATTGGTTCTCAAAAACTGAGGGAAATACTTACGCTACTGTGCTGCATCACCCTTTCCTCTTCAAGGGAATACAACGCAAGCTCGAGAAGTAGCTAGAAGAATTTCTGGCACGCATCTACTATCTTTTTGTCTCACGAGTTCAGATTCATAATGAAAGACGCCAAAGAAATCTTTACGCATTATAGGGTGGACTTTGGTCATCCTCGCATAGAAGCTATCTCATTTAATCAAGAGGACATAATGCGTTTGCAATCTTTAGATCATGTTGCTTTTAATGAAAACCTTAGGAAAAAGGTTCATACCGATATCTTAGTTGATAGAATCTTTGAATTGAATGATGATTTTTCTATCCAAAATAACGGGTTAGGTTTTTCTCTCGAGCAAAGGCTCATGACCTTTTGCCAAAAGAATGCTTATAATGATGAATTAGTCGTGCAATATGAAGGGCCAAAGGAGGAACCTATACCTCCTGAGCTTGATATGGGGGACTTTTGTCCTATTAAGTTTAGCCCTTTTGATTACTTTTGCTTGCCACACATAAAACTTGCTGTTGAACGTAGGGAATATGAGATGAGTTTTCGAGATCTACCTTATCATTATAGCAATACGTAGATCTATTCTTGTATCGTGCCTAGCTAGGGGCGTTAAACGATAGCGCTTGTTGGGAGGCAACCCAATTTTATTTTCTTTGCTTTTGCTTCTGTTTAGGAATAAATATTGCATCTAGTTTCTGTTTAAATGTGGTTTTGTGTTTTAATTAGTGTTTGTGCCAAGTAGAACCTTTGGGAAGACTTGTGTGAAGTTTATGCGATCATGCTGTAAAAAATAGAAACTTTAGCGCTCACGAAATTAGCTACCATTTTTTATTGGAGAGTGCTTTTTAGTTGATTCTTTTTGCAGATGATTTATAGACAAATTCCTCACGTCCACCTATTTATTTCATTTTTTAGAGTTACAAAAGTATTCGAAAGTTACAGATTGCTACAGACTGTTCTGTTTTGTGTGTGTGTTGTTTGCTTATTTTGATGAATCTATGAGTAGTATCAGGGGGTATGAATCATAGAGAAGTTGGAATATAGTAGGTTTGACACCAATATAAACAAATAATGAGTTCATTACAGTAACTTTGAGTGGTGGTTTGTTTTCTTATACTAACGGAGCTCACGAGATTTTTGGCTAAGTTTTGTGTTATGAAGTTTTCAAGTTTTGGGTAAGGATTTGATGGACTATGGAACAAAGAGTGGCAAGAGCCTAAGCTTGGGAATGCCCAAGGCACCCCAAGGTAAAATTCAAGGACAACCAAAATCCTAAGCTTGGGGATGCCCCGAGAAGGCATCCCCTCTTTCGTCTTCGTCTATCGGTAACTTTACTTGAGACTATATTTTTATTCACCACATGATATGTGTTTTGCTTGGACTGTCATGTATGATTTGAGTCTTTGAATTTTAGTTTACCACAATCATCCTTGCTGGACACACCTTTTGAGAGGGATACACATGAATCGGAATTTATTAGAATACTCTATGTGCTTCACTTATATCTTTTGAGCTACATAGTTTTGCTCTAGTGCTTCACTTATATCTTTTAGAGCACGGTGGTGGTTTTATTTTGTAGAAATTATTGATCTCTCATGCTTCACTTATATCTTTTTGAGAGTCTCTTAGAACATCATGGTAATGTGCTTTGGTTATAAAACTAGTCCTAATATTATAGGCATCCAAAATGGGTATAGTAAAAAACTTTCATATAAAAGTGCATTGAATACTATGAGAAGTTTGATACTTGATGATTGTTTTTAGATATGAGGATGGTGATATTAGAGTCATGCTAGTAGAGTAGTTGTGAATTTGAGAAATACTTGTGTTGAGGTTTGCAAGTCCCGTAGCATGCACGTATGGTAACCGTTGTGTGACAAATTTGAAGCATGAGGTATTTCATTCAGTGTCATCCTTTGTGTGGAGGTCGGGATCGCGTGATGGTTAACTCCTACCAACCCTTACCCTAGGAGCATGCGTGTAGTACTTTGTTTTGATGACTTGTAGATTTTTGCAATAAGTATGTGAGTTCTTTATGACTAATGTTGATTCCATGGATTATACGCACTCTCACCCTTCCACCATTGCTAGCCTCTATTGTACCACAAAACTTTCGCCGGTACCATACACTCACCATATACCTTCCTCAAAACAGCCACCATACCTACCTATCATGGCATTTCCATAGCCATTCAGAGATATATTGCCATGCAACTTTCCACCGTTCCGTTATTATGACACATTTCATCATTGTCATATTGCCATGCATGATCATGTAGTTGACATCGTATTTGTGGCTATGCCACCATGCATAATTTTTCATACATGTCACTCTTGATTCATTGCACATCCCGCTACACCGACGGAGGCATTCATATAGAGTCATACTTTGTTCTCGTATCAAGTTGTAATATCGAGTTGTAAATCAATATAAGTGTGATGATCATCATTACTAGAGCATTGTCCCAAAGAAAAAAAAGGAAAACAAGGAAAAAAAGAAAGGGCAAAGAAAAAAAAGTCCCAAAAAAAAATAAGAAATAAGAAAAAAAATAAGAAAAAACATGAAAAACATGAAAAAAAGGAAAAGAAAAAAGGGACAATGCTACTATCTTTTTCCACACTTGTGCTTCAAAGTAGCACCATGATCTTCATGATAGAGAGTCTCTTGTTTAGTCACTTTCATATACTAGTGGGAATTTTCATTATAGAACTTGGCTTGTATATTCCAATGATGGGCTTCCTCAAATGCCCTAGATCTTCATGAGCAAGCAAGTTGGATGCACACCCACTTAGTTTCTTTTGTTGAGATTTCATACATTTATAGCTCTAGTGCATCCGTTGCATGGCAATCCCTACTCACTCACATTGATATCTATTGATGGGCATCTCCATGGCCCATTGATACGCCTAGTTGATGTGAGACCATCTTCCTCTTTTGTCTTCTCCACAACCACTACTCTATTCCACCTATAGTGCTATGTCCATGGCTCACGCTCATGTATTGCGTGAAAGTTGAAAAAGTTTGAAAAAATTTAAGTATGAAACAATTGCTTGGCTGAAACCGGGGTTGTGCATGATTTGAGTATTTTGTGTGACGAAGATGGAGCATATCCAAACTATATGATTTTGTAGGGATGAACTTTCTTTGGCCATGTTATTTTGAGAAGACATGGTTGCTTTGTTAGTATGCTTGAAGTATTACTATTCTTATGTCAATATAGACTTTTGTCTTGAATCTTTTGGATCTGAACATTCAAGCCACAATAAAGAAAATTACATTGAGAATTATGTTGGTTAGCATTCCACATCAAAAATTCTATTTTTATCATTTACCTACT
Organism: Secale cereale; assembly: GCA_902687465.1. NCBI lineage: Eukaryota > Viridiplantae > Streptophyta > Magnoliopsida > Poales > Poaceae > Secale > Secale cereale. Next base: position 48,433,223 of record LR738715.1, read on the forward strand.
CGAGGACGAGCAGGAATTAAGCTTGGGGATGCTTGATACGTCTCCAACGTATCTATAATTCTTGATTGTTCCATGCTATTATATATTCTGTTTTGGATGTTTAATGGGCTTTATTATACACTTTTATATTATTTTTGGGACTAACCTACTAACCCAAGGCCCAGTGCAAATTGCTGTTTTTTGCCTATTTCAGTGTTTCGCAGAAAAGGAATATCAAATGGAGTCCAAACAGAATGAAACCTTCGGGAGAGTTATTTTTGGAACGATGTCAATACAGAAGACTTGGAGTACACGCTAGGAAGCGCGACGGCCGGGGGCGCGCCCCCACCCTCGTGGGCCCCTTGTGGCTCCCCTGACGTGCCTCTTCAGCCTATATATACTCCCATACCCTAAAAACATCGAGCACACCCACGAAACCCTAATTCCACCGCCATAACATTCTGTACCCGTGAGATCCCATCTTGGGGCCTGTTCCGGAGCTCCACCGAAGGGGGCATCGATCACGGAGGGCTTCTACATCAACACCATAGCCTCTCCGATGAGTTGTGAGTAGTTTACCATAGACCTTCGGGTCCATAGTTATTAGCTAGATGGCTTCTTCTCTCCCTTTGGATCTCAATACAAAGTTCTCCTCGATCTTCGCGGAGATCTATTTGATGTAATCTTTTTGCGGTGTGTTTGTCGAGATCCGATGAATTGTGGGTTTATGATTAAGATTATCTATGAACAATATTGGATTCTTTTCTGAAATCTTTTATGCATGATTTAAATATCCTTGCAAGTCTCTTTGAATTATCGGTTTGGTTTGGCCTACTAGATCTATAGTTTTTGCAATGGGAGAAGTGCTTGGCTTTGGGTTCAATCTTGCGGTGTCCTGTCCCAGTGACAGCAGGGGAAGCAAGGCACGTATTGTATTGTTGCCATCGAGGATTAAAAGATTGGGTTTATATCATATTGCTTGAGTATATCCCTCTACATCATGTCATTTTGCTTAAGGCGTTACTCTGTTCTTATGAACTTAATACTCTAGATGCATGCTGGATAGCGGTTGATGTGTGGAGTAATAGTAGTAGATGTAGAATCATTTCGGTCTACTTGTCACGGACGTGATGCCTATATACAATGATCATGCCTAGATATTCTCATAACTATGCGCTCTTCTATCAATTGCTTGACAGTAATTTGTTCACCCACTGTCAAGGATATTATTATCAGGGATAAACCGGCTAGGAGGGTCCGGTTTATGTTATTAAGATTATATTACCAGAAGCCCAATGGAGTATGTATTAGAAAGGTTATAGCCCATAAAGGCTCAGGGTCCATGTATGAGGCCCATGATTTGTAAACTGTCATACCGTGTAACTTGGGATGTAAGATAGAGTAGAGACCGAGGCGGACACGTTTATGAGCCGGCCTCAGGACTCTGTAAACCAGACCGGGCGTTGCCTCCTATATAAAGGGACGACCCGGTGATGGTTCAGGACAAGAAACAACAGCTCGAGACACAGGAAAAGCGGATTCGCTCCCTGGTCATCGAAGAACAAGCAATACCACACCAAACTAGACGTAGGCTTTTACCTTCACCGAAGGGGCCGAACTAGTATAAAAATCCATGTGTCCTTCGTCCGCTTTAACCCCTTTAAGCTAACCTGGGCGATGGCCTCACGACAAGTCCTTTCACTAGGACATCAGTCGTGTTAAATCCACGACAGTTGGCGCCCACTGTGGGGCTATCGCACGATGGTTTCGAGTTCTTGAAGGGCAGCTTTGAAGGGCTTAAGGGCTACGCAGTGGGCCGGATGACCAAGAGTCGTTGTGGCCGAATCTACATCGACGATGCCGGCTGGGGCCCCGAGGCCGATTCAATTGAATACGGATACCGGGTCCCCTTCGGCGACATCCATGTCTTCATCGGCAAGATCGGCGAACTGGGCCCTGAGCCAAACATCTCCCCCAACATCGTCGAGTCGGCTCAGCGTGTGAGACCAGCCCGGATTCAGCCCGCCGTGAAGCACGTCTTCGTCGGAGCAGTGCATGGAGTACAAGCCGAGGATGGATCGGATTCTGGTGGCGAGACCGTTGTTTATTCCAGCGATGAATCTTCATCAGGAGAGACCGAATCTTTGTATCTGTTGTAGGACGGCCGATCTGAAGGTTTTTCCGATGGCGATAGTATTCCGGACCCCTTCGATCCGCCAAACAGGGTTGCTGTTTTCATGACCGGATCACAACCCATGCAGCAACCCTCAACGACTAGGGCGTTAACCTCTGAGGCAATGGGAGCTAGAGCTGGAGACCTTCCCCCATCGCCCTCTGACGTCCTATCCACGTTAGTCGACACTTTGACAGCACTTGCAATAGCAGAAGTAGCCCAGGCCGACAAGGAGCAGCATGATGCAGAGATCGCTCAGGTGAAGAGCCGGATCGAGCAAGCTAAGTTGGATCTGGCTGCGGAGAAAGCTAGGATGGCTACAAGACAGGCAGAGCTGGATTCTCAAGCTTTTCGGCTCAGGTTAGATCAGAACACCTCACAAGAGGTATTGTGGAGAAGACAACGATCTCGTTTGCCGCCGGTTTATGAGGCAAGAAATCTCTTTAACATGCCAGGCGCAGGAACCAGTAATCATCCAGAGATAAACCTGGGAGGGGCACCAGGAACAGGCGCGTCGGTTCAACCGCCGGCCGCAGAGCCGAATCGCCAAGTTGTGCCAACCCAACATGTGCCCACCCCTCCTGGTCATTATTCTATCCCGTTGGACAACATAGTTGCGGTCGCTTCACGGCTGGCCGCCCTTCCTATTGAAGGTACATCCCCCGTGGCAGTGGAGGCACGACGGGCCAAGGAGTTGCTAGACACGGCGCTAATTCAGCAGCAGGCTTATTCATATAGCCGGGAGAGGATTCATTCAACCCCTCACCCAAGCCGGAGCTATACGAGGCATCTGGATGAACTGGCTATATCCAGCAGTGCACCGAGACGTCATCGACAGAGGCAGGATAATCCGGTAGGAGAGGAAGCGCATGCGCAAGAAGTGGTGGATCAAGCTAGACACGACGGCCGTCAGGCAACGCCGATACATCTCACCACCACAGTTGAAACAGGAATCATGTCTAGTTCCTTGGGAGTGCAGTGTCTTATCCCCGCTTTACGGAACGTGAAACTGCCCAAAGATTTCAAGGGTCCGCGCAAGGTGCCCAACTACACAGCGGATCTCGCCCCCGAGGCGTGGGTCGAGAGTTATGAGATGGCAATGGAGATGCTCGATGCGGATGAAGTGGCGTGTGCTAAATACTTCACCATGATGCTCGAGGGCACGACACGGACATGGCTAAAGGGTTTGCCGCCTAACTCCATCAGATCATGGGGGGAACTGCGACGTCGGTTTATTAATAATTTCAAAGACACATGCAAACAGCCGATGTCTGTTGTTGACTTAGCTGCATGCGTTCAAGGAGAGCAGGAATCCACAAGCAGTTGGGTGCGTCGGGTGTCCGAAATCTTGCACTCTTCCAATAGCATCAATCCAAGTACAACGATAGTAACCTTGGAAGGCAATTGCCGGTTTGAGCCTTTGAGGCAGAAATTGGGACGGCTCAAACGTGATTGCAACGACATGGGAACACTCATGGGGGCTTTGGTAAAATATGGAGACTCTGATAACACCAAGTATCCAGAGGCAGATGGAGACAACTCTAGGAAGGTGAGCAAGAACGGTAAACCGCCGTAGGCTAATCCGACGGGCCAAGGGTATAATGGCAAATGTAAAGCGGAGGGCTGCTCAGACTTTGTGGCCAATACCAATGTCCAGGACAACGGGCAGCGCCGCAAGGGTAAGCCGCCCCCACGCAACGGGAGGCCACCTATTAATCTAGAGCGCCAGTTGAACATGCCTTGCCCAAGGCACGGTACAGTAGAAAACCCAGCTATGCATCTCTGGAAAGACTGTTCCATTATGCAAGAGCTTGTGAAACAGACCAAATATGATCATGGGCCGCCCAGCGGATCAGTTCCCGTTTTTCAAAGTCCGGGTTATCAGGGTGGTGGATCCGGTTCAGGATACCACGGCGGTAGCAATAACCACAGTGGCAACAATCAGCATCAACATAACCAGCAACATGGTCAGGGTGGATACAACAACCAAGGGAATCAACAGCGTCAGCAACAGCAGCAATCCGGATATCAGAATAATCCGAAGGAGCTGAGCAGTGGGCAGTATCACGTCTTCACCACAAGTTTATGCAAACGGGATCAAAAGGTTCTGAAGAGGGCAGTACATTCTGTTGAACCGGCGATACCACGTTTTTTGCGATGGTCTGAGCAGCCCATTGTGTGGAGCAGAGAAGATCACCCAGCCCGGTTTGATAATCCGGGTCAGTTGGCTCTGGTGGTGGCACCACAGGTGAGTGGTTATAAGTTCACCAAAGTGCTTATGGATGGAGGCATCAGCATCAACATCCTATATTATGAGACTTTTCGACGTATGGGGTTGACAGATAAGAAGCTCCGACAATCCAACACAGTGTTCCATGGGGTGGTACCCGGCAAATCGGCCTATCCAATTGGCAAAATCGATCTGGAAGTTACCTTTGGGGATGAGCATGATTCTAGATCGGAAACTGTGACTTTTGAGGTTGTAAAGATCAGGAGTCCATACCATGCTCTGTTTGGGAGACCGGTTTACGCCAAGTTCATGGCTAGACCGTGTTATGTTTATCTGCAGCTCAAGATGCCAGGCCACAAGGGGACTATTACGGTTCATGGGAGCCGCAAAATTGCTTTAGAGTGCGAGGAAGGAGATGCAGCGTACGGTGAGACGGTTTGTGCAACGGAGGAGCTGAAGTTATATAAGGAAAACGTTGATCCGGCGGATATGTCCCCACTGAAGAAGCCAACTACAGAGCATGATCCGGCATTGAAGTTTAAATCCGTTGAGGAAACCAAGCAGGTTGACTTTGTTCCGGGCGATTCATGCAAGCAGTTCACCATCAGTGCTAACCTAGACCCTAAATAGGAAAGCGCGCTCATCGAGTTCATTCGTGAGAACCGGGATATCTTTGCATGGAAGCCTTCTGACATGCCAGGTATACCGAGGGAACTCGCTGAGAACATTCTTAATATTGATCCAAAGTTTAAACCGGTCAAACAGTACCTGCGTCGCTTCAATGAGGAGAGGCGCAAGGCTATAGGAGAAGAAGTGGCTAGGCTCTTGGCCGCAGGTTTCATAGTTGAGGTGTTTCATCCGGAATGGTTGGCTAATCCGGTGTTAGTACTTAAGAAAAACGGAACTTGGAGGATGTGTGTTGATTACACAGACTTAAACAAGGCTTTCCCAACTGATCCTTTTGCTCTCCCCCATATTGATCAAATTATATTATCGATGCTACGGCAGGATGTGAGCGGCTAAGTTTTTTGGATGCATATTCAGGTTATCATCAGATCAAGATGGTAGTTAAGGACCAAGAGAAGACAACTTTCATAACTCCCTTTGGAGCCTTCTGCTATGTATCCATGCCTTTTGGGCTCAAGAGTGCCCAGGCAACCTACCAGCATTGTGTGCAGAACTGCCTACGGGGGCGGATTGGAAAAAATGTCCATGCATATGTTGATGACATTGTGGTGAAATCCAGGAAGGAGGAGACACTGATAGAGGATTTAAAAGAAACCTTTGACAACCTCCGAGTTTATAAAATGATGCTCAATCCGGAGAAATGCGTCTTTGGTGTTCCGGCGGGCAAGCTCCTTGGATTCATAGTGTCAAACAGAGGGATTGAAGCTAATCCGGAGAAGATCAAGGCGATCACATCCTTGGCTAAGCCGGTGTGTATCAACGATGTCCAGCGCGTGGCGGGCCGCATTGCAGCACTGAGTCGGTTCATCAGCCGTTTAGGGGAGAAGGCAATCCCGCTCTATCAGATGATGAAAAAGACGGACCGGTTTGTCTGGAGCGATGCCGCAGACGCTGCGTTCGAGGATCTGAAGAGGCAATTGGCAGAGCCACCAGTCATTGCTGCCCCGGTTGACAATGAGCCGCTGCTGTTATACGTGGCCGCCAATGCCCGTGCGGTAAGCGTGGCCATTGTGGTAGAGCGCAAGGAGGCAGGCAAAGAATATCCGGTTCAACGGCCGGTTTACTATATCAGTGAGGTGCTCATTGAGTCGAAACAGCGATATCCACATTGGCAGAAACTGGTATATGGAGTGTTCATGGCAAACCGGAAGTTGAAGCACTATTTCCAGGGCCACCCAATCACTGTTGTTAGTTCAGCTCCGTTAGGGGATATAATCCAGAACAGAGAAGCCACTGGCAGGGTGGCGAAGTGGGCCATTGAGCTTAGTCCGCACGGATTAAAGTACGTGCCCCGTACGGCTATAAAGTCCCAAGCACTGGTGGATTTCATTAATGATTGGACAGAGTTACAAGCACCTCAGGAGAAGCCGGATCATACATACTGGACTATTCACTTTGACGGTTCAAGACAGTTGGAGGGCTCGGGGGCTGGAGTCGTTTTAACTTCCCCACGAGGTGATAAGTTCTGTTACGTCCTCCGCTTAATGTTCCCTCGTACTAACAATGCTGCTGAGTATGAAGCTCTCCTCCATGGTCTGCGGATGGCCAAGGAGATGAACTTGAGCCGGTTTAAGTGCTTTGGTGATTCAAATCTGGTGGCACAACAAGTATCCGGCAAATGGGACTCCAAGGATCCGCTCATGGCAGCATATCGACGAGAGGTGGACGCAGTCGCGGGATACTTCAAGGGATACCAGGTGGATCATATAGACCGGCGAAAAAATGAAGCAGCTGACACGTTAAGCCGGCTGGGCTCCCAGCGTAAACCGATTCCACCTAACACTTTCTTGGATGAATTGCATAATCCGTCGGTGCAGATACCTTCAGAGGAGGACTTGGCTGTTCCTGACCCGGAAGCACAATTGGTTGCCGCACTTCATGTAATTCCGGATTGGACACTCCCTTATTTGGCATACATGAACCGAGGCGAGTTACCAATGGACGAAGTCGAGGCCCGGCAGATAATCCGGCGATCTAAATCTATGACTATTGTCAATGGAGAGCTCTATCATCGCACCGTTTCTGGAGCGTTTCAGCGGTGTGTATCATCAGAAGAAGGCTGTGATATCCTTCGAGAGATTCATGAAGGGGATTGTGGTCATCATGCCGGTTCAAAATCTTTGGTAGCTAAAGCTTTTCATCATGGGTTCTACTGGTTGACGGCTCACGCCGACGCAGAGGACTTGGTCAGAAAATGTGACACTTGCCAGAAATTCTCACGGCGTGCTCATGTACCGGCATAGGAGCTGAGGATGATCCAAATTACTTGGCCGTTTGCGACTTGGGGGCTTGATATGGTTGGACCCTTTAAAAGATCCCAAGATAAGAAAACCCACCTGTTGGTAGCAGTGGACAAATTCACAAAGTGGGTTGAAGCAGAGCCTGTCAGTAAATGTGATGCACCAACAGCGGTTCAGTTCATCAAAAAGGTGAATTTCTGATTTGGCTTTCCACACAGCATTATAACTGATAATGGTACCAACCTATCCAAGGGGGATATGGAGGAGTTCTGTCAAAGAGAGCATATTCGCCTTGATGTATCATCAGTAGCTCACCCTCAGTCCAATGGCCAAGCTGAAAGAGCCAACCAAGAGATCTTGAGAGGCATCAAGCCCCGCTTATGGTTCCTTTGCAAAGAACACCGGGTTGTTGGGTAGAGGAGTTGCCTTCTGTCTTATGGAGCATCAACACTACACCTAACAGATCTACAGGGTACACGCCTTTCTTCATGGTGTACGGTGCTGAAGCGGTCCTCCCTAGTGATATCCGGCACGACTCACCACGGGTGGAAGCTTACGTTGAAGCGGCTAATGAACAAGCAAGACAAGACAACTTGGACCGGCTGGACGAGGAACGGGACATGGCAGCAGCGCGATCAGCGATTTATCAGCAAGACCTGCGCCGGTACCATAGCCGCTGGATCAAGACCAGGACGTTTCAGGAAGGAGATCTGGTGCTCCGGATCATCCAGGACCAAACAGACACGCACAAGTTATCCCCGCCTTGGGAAGGGCCCTTTGTGGTCAGCAAAAACCTGCATAATGGATCATACTACCTTGTCGACGTTCGAGAACATAAAGACTCGTGTACGGTAGAGGAGGAGACCAAGCGGCCGTGGAACATCGCTCTTCTTCGACCTTACTATACTTGAGCCATTGGCTCCGCTTTATGTACAATGTATATATTATGATTAACAAAATAAACTGGCGCCACCGGTACACCGGGGAATCAGCCATCTTTTTCTAAAAAGAGTATCACATGGGGGCTTCGAAAAAAACCTTCCATGGCCTCTTAAACCGGCGCCCTTGATTGAATCAAGGAATCATACGTGTCTTTTACACAAAAGAGTATCACATGGGGGCTTCGAAAGAAACTTTCCTTGGCCTCTTAAACCGGCGCCCTTGATAGAATCAAGGAATTAGCCGTGTCCTTTACACAAAGGAGTATCACATGGGGGCTTCCAAAGAAGCTTTCCATGGCCTCCTAAACCGGCGCCCTTGACAAATCAAGGAATCAGCCACCTTATCTATACGAACAAGAGTCACATGGGGGCTTCCGCGGGCAAGGAAGTTTCCCATGGTCTCTTGAGCCGGCGGCGGTATGAAGCCCATCATAAGAGCACCGCTCTGGTTGCTTTGGCAATTTCCACATGATGATGAGGGGTAAAAGAGGGTTTGATGCCTATCACAACTCAAACATATGCCTCGATGAGCAAACGGCTCACACACTACCCTGGGGCTCTCAGCGAGTTGAATACCCTTGTAGTGAACATGGCTTGGAAGCCCGGTGCATACACCTAAAACCCCGGATTAACCTGCCTGCATCAAGTAAATCACGCCGTCCAGGTAAACCTGGTATGACCCGTCGAACCTATCACAAGTCAATCCTTCGGGACCCTGAACTTGGTCACGTTAAATTGACGATCATCGAGTGATTACCCAAAGACAAAATCTTTACGAGATCTTGAAACATTGGGTAGCTATTGACATTGATGATTTGGTTAAGGATTGCAGAGCATCTTGACAGGCTTTGCTAAAATGGTTAATGACAGTAGCCTGGCAGCTCATAAAAAGCCTCGAATTTGGAGTCTGGCAGCTCGTAAATAGCCTCGACTACATGGTCTTATTTGCCCCAAAACATTATTTTTTATGTTTTCACAAATCTTTATCTTTAAGGTCATTGGTTTTTTAACCAAGTCCATTTATGCGAGACTGGACAACTACAAGGTTGACCATACGTCTACAGAGTTAAAAGTCTGGGTCATGAACACCAGCGAGAGTTAAACCGGCGTTCATTGTAACCCGGATCGGCCATTATGCTAAGCCGACAAGAGAGCCAAGGGCTTCATCAACACCCGTGCTTTAAATTATTCCTACCGGGTTAGGGTCTACAAGCACACTTAATCACAGGTATGGTATATGTTTGTGTTTTATATGCAATTTAAGTTATTTATTTTGAACATGTATCGGGGCAGTATAATCCGTCCGGTGGTAAACCGCCAGGACATCTTTTAGCATTGTTCATGCAGACACAGGTAATATAAACTGTTAAAGCATTGCAAACAGAAGATAAATTGGGGAGTGCCAATCAAAGTAATACCATAACAGTGGGACAAAGGCAGTATTTCAACTATTCTATTACAAGGCACTTGCAGGCCCAAAAGAATATCAGTTTCTTGCAAATTATTTAGCATCTAAAGATTAAACCAGAGTCGGTTTAGGATTCTTCTTCAGCACGCTATGAAGACTGAGGGTCAGCTTGCTCTGGATCTTCATCGGCTTCTGACAGCTGCTGGAAATCAGGAGTGCTCCAGTCAATCTTCGCGAGGGCACGGAAATATACTTCATCGGTTATAAGATCTGACGGGTCAATGTCAGGAGCGAAGGTATGCTTACGAACGGTGAGATCAGATTTTCGGTGTCATAAACCGGCCGCTCCACCCGTGCATTTTCTAGATCATAACCCGGATGATACCTCCCTAAGTCCGCTTCATCCGCAAGCTTACTGGAAAGAGGACGCATGCTTTTGGTTAAAGAACGAAGATCTTCAGAAGAGAAGGCTGACCCGTCCTCTTTCATGCTGGGGTAACCATTCATGGCCTCCACCGGATCAAAATCGGGAACCCACGCTTTGGCCCGGGTTAACGCCATGAGAGAGCCAGCTCGTGCAACAGATTTTTGCACTTCAATAAGTCGAGTAGGCAAGATAGATAAGTTCTCCAGAGTACCTTGGATGGTGGTCGGCGCCGATTTATTGTGCGACATAGCACTGATAGCCCTTTGAGCACCGGAGTAGAGTTGCTCCAGCAGGGTATAAGCAGCCTTCAGTTTCCTCCGTACATCATCTCCAAGATGAGTCACGCGCCTCCCTGTATATAAGTGAAGAGTTAAACCGGAGCAGTATAAGATGGCAGGGATAAAAGCATACGAAAATAGGTACTCACCGAAGATGGCAGAGGTCATATCATCTATGTGCTGCTTTATCCCGGACAACTCCTCCGTCACCGGGTTAAGAGCAGCTTCCGCATCCTTGGCTCTTTTCTCTAAAGCAGCCCTTTGTACCTCCCAAGTAGACCGCTCCGCTTCAAAGTCTTTTTTAAGCTTATCCATGCTCGCTAAAGCCAGGAAAAGCTCCTCCTTGGCTTTAGTTGAAGCAGTCTCTTGAAAGGCTAGGTTATTCCGGAGCTCTGTCGCCTCCGAAGCCCTCCGGTTCAAGTCAGCCTGCAGAAGACAGCAAATATTGGATATTCATGAAGAACAGTCCGATCAAAAGTCTCAAGCACATAACAAGTTATGCACTCGACACTTGGGGGCTGATGTACAATTGAAGTGAAAGAAAGCAATTATTTCAGACAAAGTCCCAAGCACATAACAAAGTTATGCCCTTGAAACTTGGGGGCTAATGTAAGTTCATTCTCAGCCATAAGGGAAGTCCCGGTTCATCCTGATGGTTAAACCAGCACTTGGGGGCTACTATGGCCTAGTGGTGCAGTTGCAGGATACAAACAGAAATGAAAGGCGAAGGGAGTGAAGTTACCTCATATTTTTCTTTCATCAGATTTACCAAACCGGCCTCATGGTCGCGGCTGGTGTAGAGCCGGTTCAGATACCCAGAGTGGAGATCCTGGGCACTGAGTTGGGAATAACTCGATAAGTCAATGCTCCATTTGCCTTTATCTTTCTGGGAAAGCTCCTCCTTGGCAGTATGTTTGGCCAAGATAACAGGCTCTGCGGGAGTGGAAAAAACTGTCCCAGTTATCTCAACATCTTCTGTTGAGGTAGCAGCTGGTCTGGGGGGGGGTCATCAGCGGTGCGCACCAGACTAACAGGAGCCGGGCTAGCCCGAGGAGGACTAACCCGGACATGGATGGCCGGTTCAACAACGTCATCCATGGCGTCACCCCCTGGAGCAGCGACATTTTCTTGATCCATTGGGGCAGGATCATTGAGCAGAACTTCAGCGTTCTCTTCGGGAGGATTGGCAGCTTCAACATCCTCCGCCGCTTCAGAAGTATTCCCGGTCGCCGGTTTATTTAACTTCGCCTTCTTGCTTGGCTTGGGCATACTGAAAATCACAAAGAGTAATGAAAATCACAAAGTCAAAATGGAAAGGTAAACCGGACATTTGGAAAGATGACTTACCAGGTACGGTCTTAAGCACCGGCACTTGGGTGGCAGTAGACTCGCCAGAAGATGATAGAGGAGCTTCCTGATAGTTGGGATCAGACGGTTTAAGAGGTTTGCGAATAAGACCTGCTTTTGGATGAAGAAGGGTTGGAGTAAGCAAAACCTCGGAGCGGCTTCTGCGAGCTGGTGTATGGGGTAATCCGGATGATTCAACCACGTGACCACTATGACGTGTGGTTCGGCGAGCCTCATGCTGTTGTTTCTTCAAAAGAAAGTTGGGATCCAATTGAGCATATGGGTGAGAAAATGGATATTTCTGGGCTACCCGGTGAATCTTGGGTGGCAACGGTTCAGAATCAGATGAGAGAGAAATTACCTCAACTTCATCCGCTTTACTCGCCTCTGCCGGGTCCGGAGAAAAGGCATTATTGACATAAACGCAAGCAAAGGGAAATCAAAGGACATAAAAGTCATGCAGTACCTCAGAAGCTGGATCATCCTCTTCGGGGTTTGAACCGGAAGCGGCAACAGGTTTCTTCTTCTGTTTCTTGACGGCTAAGCTCTTCTTGCGGGTTGGCTTCGCCGGTTTATCTTGAGCCTTCCTCTTCCAAAAAGGATCATTGGCCTGTGTGAAAGAATAAAATATGTTGAAAACAAGTAATATGGACGGATTAAAGCAAAGAGAGGGAGATAGAAGATTCTTACCGGTGGCGGTCTATTATTTATAAAGAAGGGTGCTAAGCTGGTCTGGCTGCACTCCTCCAGAGACATGTTCAGCATCTTCTTGGCAGACTCGGTAACTTCATCGTCTGGGAGCACCATATTTGTGTGACGCTGAGGGTCATTTGGGTTGCCGGTATATTCACACATTAAACCGGAACGCCGGCTTAATGGAAGAATACTCCATGAGAGCCAGCAACGGACAAAGTCGACGCCAGTTAAATCGTTGGCCATGAAAGCCCTGAGTTTGGAGAGTTGGGGGGCATATCGAGCCCGGTCTTGGGCGCTTAGACGCTGCGGGAGAGGATGATCCGACGTCAGGCGGTAAGCGCGGTAACCCGGCAGCGGGTTTTCTCCCTCTGGCGAAGTATCCTTGCAATAGAACCAAGTCTGGTTCCACTCCTTGGGGTGGCTATGAAGAGTGGCATGGGGAAAGCTGATGTCTTTCCTCTTCTGGATGCTCATACCGCCGAGTTTAGTATGGGGCCCGTCGGAGAATTCAGTCTGGCGATTCAGATGGAAGAAATCCCGGAACAGCTCTATAGATGGCTCCTCTTGCAGATATGCCTCTGAGAAGACTTGGAAGTTGCAGATGTTTGACATAAAATTGGGACTTATATCTTGTGGATGGAGTTGAAAATCGGCTAGAACGTCGCGGAAGAACTTTGAACCGGGAGGGCTAAAACCCCGGGCCAGATGATCGAAGAAAACAATGGTCTCTCCCTCCTTAGGCTGAGGAGGGCACTCTTTCCCAGGGGCCCGCCAGTGCAGAACCTCCCTTGGACCCAGAACGCCAATTGAAGCTGTCTTTACTAAGTCATCCTCAGTAATCCGGGATGGGGCCCAGTTGCAAGCAACGAACTACTTAGCCATCCTTTCGAAAAAGGGAATACTGAAAAATGCAATATAAAATCCGGTTTACTATCTGCTAGACACAAACCGGCATGTTTCTACGAAGATATTGATCCAATTGATGGTTTATGCAAAGGGCTAATGGTGCTTACTGATCCGGATCAAGCATGAGCGAGACAACTACTGGTTTAGGAATACAGAAGGAGAAAGTTAAACCGCCAATTACGGGACGCAGGCAAAAGTCTAAACCATCAGTGTTGGCATATAAGGCGCATGTTACAATTGAACCGGGGACATACGCAGATAAGTTGCAGATCTAAAGTGTGAGAAACAACTTTCACATGAAGCAGGTAAAATATGGATCTATGGCACAGGAAAAAAGCAAAACAAATTCAAGTCATATTCAGTGAAGGCAGGGGAAGTTCCTACAGATCCAATCTAAGCTAGCGATATTGGAGGAACTGAAGTAATAACGATGGAGCGGAGTTACGGGCACGGGAGTTGACCTAAAAATTATTACATCTACAGCTAGGGAATGGTCTATGGTGATGAACTACGAATAACAGGTGTCTGCAGGCAAGCTACAGAGAAACCCTAGAACTAAAATCTATGGGGAAAAGGAGATAATGTACCCGAAGAAGCAAAGGACAACGGTGAGTTTTCTGGACGCGTTCAGGTCGATGCAGCGGTCGGGCTTGCTGACGACGGTGAGCTTGAAGGACGGCGGCGGAGGCTTGAGCGCTGGAGACGGAGGAAGACGAAGCAGAAGGGGTAAAAGAGATGGCCCTCGGCTTTATTTATAGGCAGAAGAGTTAAAACGGCAGGCGCGGGAATCAAGGAGACCGAAAATCGGATATGGATTGAGCTGTCGCCTCGATCTTCGGAGCAATAATAAAAACAAGTAACAAACAGATGAGGGCGTTAAATGCGCAGATGATGTCATAACATGTTAAAGCGATTCCAGGAGATGACGTCATGGCTGCTTTATGAAGTATACGAGATCTGCAGAAAGGGAAATTCGTACAAGACTTTGAAGACTGACATGAACAAGTTCAAATCAATCTGGGGCCTAATGTCAGGGATATTACTATCAGGGATAAACCGGCTAGGAGGGTACGGTTTATGTTATTAAGATTATATTACCAGAAGTCTAATGGAGTATGTATTAGAAAGGTTATAGCCCATAAAGGCTCAGGGTCCATGTATGAGGCCCATGATTTGTAAACCGTCATACCGTGTAACTTGGGATGTAAGATAGAGTAGAGACCGAGGTGGACACGTTTATGAGCCGGCCTCGGGACTCTGTAAATCGGACCGGGCGTTGCCTCCTATATAAAGGGACGACCCGGTGACGGTTCAAGACGAGAAACAATAGCCCGAGACACATGCAAAGCGGATTCGCTCCCTGGTCATCGAAGCACAAGCAATACCACACCAAACTAGACGTAGGCTTTTACCTTCATCGAAGGGGCCGAACTATTATAAAAATCCCTGTGTCCTTCGTCCGCTTTAACCCCTTTAAGCTAACCCGTGTGATGGCCTCACGACTAAGTCCTTTCACTAGGACATCTGCCGTGTTAAATCCACGACACCCACCGTAGAATTCTGCTATCATGAGAGAAGCCACTAGTGAAACCTATGGCCCCCGGGTCTATTCTCATCATATTAATCTTCCATCAACTATTTACTTTACTTTGCATTATTTACTTTCAGTCTCTATACCAAAAATACCAAAAATATTATCTACCATATCTCACTTTTGTAAGTGACCGCGAAGGGATTGACAACCCCTTTTATCGCATTGGCTACAAGGTTCTTATTTGTTTGTCAGGTACGAGGGACTCACGCGTGGTCTCCTACTGGATTGATACCTTGGTTCTCAAAAATTGAGGGAAATACTTACGCTACTGTGCTGCATCACCCTTTCCTCTTCGAGGGAATACAACGCAAGCTTGAGAAGTAGCAAGCACCCCACATCTACTTGTGTCTCTCTTGGTGTTGGTCTTTCTGCCTGTTTAGCTAGGTCATGCGTTTTCCTGGGTGGCATTTTTTTCTCATCTTCTGTAACCTTGTTACCTGTGCGGTTTTTCGGCTCGGTTTCCCTCATAAACGGGGTCAACTTGTCTAGGTTTTCGATCTGGTTTCCCTTATAAACTGGATCAACCAAAGTTAAGGGGCGACTCTTGGCTTTGGCAGCTTTTTGTGCAATATATTTAGGTGGGGATCCTACCCGATATTTGATGATCAGGTTGCCAGCGAGGAGTGGTAATCACACGTGAAAAAAACCTCATGGTGTGGTGAAGGTGAATGTCCACGTATCTTTTCATGCGGACACGTTGTCAGCAGCTATTGGTGTAGTTGTATGTGATGACCATCGATGTGGCATCCTGGTTCTTCCCACATGTTCACGACATTGATGCTACTGAACTGTTAGCAATCAAAAATGGTATGCCCCGCTTGGCAAGTATGGGGTGCAACGCGGCAGAGCTGCAGAGGTGGAAATCAGATAGCTCCTTTGTAGTCGAATCAATTAATTTGATGGATGAATATTTGGGACCAGATGTTGTCGTTGTTTCCGAAGGTAAGCAGCTATCTCTTGACTTTTCAAAGTTGTCATTCAGACATTGTTTCGGAGAAGCAAATCAGGTGGCTGGCGAGTTCGCAGGACACTCCTTTACTATTAGATCTCCTGATTCTTGGGATGCTATTATCCCTGGTTTTATTTCTCATTTCCTTGTAAACAACATAGCCATCATATGAGAAATAAAGTCTAGTTACTCTCAAAAATAGTAGAGAAAAGATGCCTCGTCTCAGAGTGGATAGGGTAGAGCTGTTGGCAACATAGCAGTGACGACAGAGAGATTTCATCAGAGTTTTAGGAGATGGTCGGCGCCCTTGGATATGACTAAGAAGAGGTGGCGACAATGCGCGAGGCGGTGATGAGGATCCGGCAACGCCGGCAAGGTCAAGGTTAGATCGAGGAGGGTGACTCGAGGGGAAACATTTCTAATAGATAGAAGAAATTGATAGGTTCGCCACCTCACAAAGGTCGCGTATGATTTTAAGAAAATACATGCGACTTGTGATCCTATATTTTCCTATGTGTTATGAGATATAAATCAGAATGGCATATGAGGATTTTTCTTCTTCCGCTTCTTCTATAAATTACTTACCGCGGCCCTGCTAACCTTGTCCCCTGTTTTTCGGTGGGTTCCTAGGCATCTACGCCCCCCGGTGCGCTATGTGCACATCGATGCCAACCTCAACCATGCCAGATCATCTGAGGGCTCCGACACTTGTATGAGGTGGTCCGAGTAACCCACACACCTTTTGTGGCCCGCGCAAGTCCTATGTCCCTAAGTGGAGGTTAGGGACATTCTTACACTCCTCTTGCCCGCCTGGTAGAGCTCTTGACATCCACAAGGTGTTCGAGCTTTTCCTCAGACATCATAGCCCCGGCGCAGTGGGCACCCATGGTGGAAGCGAGGGTCGGAGGCCTCGACAACAAGTGCGGGGGTGCGGTGAGCGCTGCACTGGGTGGCTACACAGTGACAACCTCGTCTAGGGAGATTGATTTGTGGGCTTTGCTTTGTCAGTGCCTACTGCCTAGGCACAAGAATTATAAGGAAACATACACCCACAAAAAAAAGAATTATAAGGAACATATTATAAATAGTGTGTTATTTTCGTAAACCCATAGTAAGAAATGGATTTTCAATTGACCCAATGGATTACCGAAAGCATTTGTACAGTATATATAGCCATTGGAATATTTTGTCACCCAAAGATATTGTTAGTTCACCCGCAAAAGAAGAAGAAGATATAGTTAGTTATTCACCCGCAGTATCGCGATGATTTTAGCTTCAATATACAAGCCACTTTTTTCTTGAAGAAAAAAAGTACAAGCCACCTAGTACTACTTTTTGTTGAGATCACGAGAATCACCTAATTTTTTAGCATAAAAGCTAGGCTTTATTCATTAGTTGGTATTGCTACCGGCATTACAGAGGTGTCATGTGGTAGCCCCAGCCAAATATGTTGGCCATGAGCCAACTTTACAGCATGCCTAGCTAGTTTGTGAGGCTCAAAATTTGAGACTCTAGATTCAAACTTAAAACAACAAGAAGTAAAAGAAGTTTGCCACGAATTTATTTCTTTGACCACTCCACCATAGTTTCCACCTGATTTTCCTTCGATATGCTGCACTACCTCTTGACAGTCCGACGCAATCACGAAATTCTGGAGCCCCAGATCTTCAGCAAGAGATAAGCCTTCCCTACATGCAATAACTTCAAGAGTAGGCGGATCTATTAACCCTCGTATGACAAACGCCGAGGATCCTAGATAGTCTCCATTGTTGTTTCTGCACACCGCCGCGACTGCGCCGACTCTGCACTGCCGTAACTGGAGTAGTCACATAGTTCTGGACTTGGTTCTCCTCCTGTTCTAGCTCTGAGATAAAGTGTGTAATGAACATATATGTCGATAGAGGGCTTTGGTTTATTCCTTCATGTATTAGCTTCCATCTCGCCAACCAAATGGCCCAGAGGGTAACTGCTACTTTGATGAACTTTTCATGTGTGAGTTGCTCGATCATGGTAAATAACCACCTCCTTGTGTTATGTTCGTTGTTGCTCCGCAGTTCATCAATCAACTCCTGATCAACCAGTGACCAAACACATCGAGCGATAGTGCATTCCAGTAGGCTATGCTTCCAAGAGTCCGGAGTTCCACAGATAACACATGTGCAACTCGTAGTCATGTTCCGGTGCATTCTGACGTCCTCTGTTGGGATAGACTGGCGTGCAAGCCTCGACAAGAATACCCTGATCTTAGCAGGAACAGTGGTTTTCCATAGCCGAACCCAGGCGGACTCATCCTCTCTACGGTTAGACATAGTCGGACGTGATTCAAGCCAATCCTCTCGCCTCTTCTTGGTTTCAACTATCATGCGATAACAAGACCGTACACTGAAGATGCCTGATTTCTCAAACATCCAGGACCAATAGTCAGCCACATTCCTGAGACAGATCTGGATCTGGAAGATTGCCTATGCATCAAATGGCAAAAATACCTGATTTACAAGCTCCATATTCCATCGTGCATTTCCTGAATCGATCAATTCAGCCACTAGTTGGGGTGGGTTTGGAACTCTATACACTAGTGGCCTCATTAACTCAGCCCGAGGGATCCAATTGGTGCTCCATATTTCCGTCGTTGTTCCGTCACCAATTCACCTAATTAGGCCCTGCTTCATAATATCCCTACCTTCCAAGATAGATCTCCAAATCTGGGATGGATGACTTCCAATATTGGCTTAAAGAATTGAGCAATTTGGGAAGTATACTGCTTTTAGAATTCGAGCACTAAGTGAATCCGGAGAGACCAAAATCCTCCATGATTGTTGAGCCAGGAGTGCCAAGTTAAAAAGTTCAAAATCACGGAAGCCAATACCGCCCATATACCTCGGCATTGTCATGCTATCCCAATACACCCAATAGGGTTTCCTCTTCCCTTGTTTGCTACCCCACCAAAAAGCTCTTATACCTGAAGTTAACTTTTCACATAAACCTCTAGGCAACTTGAAGCAAGACATCGATAATACCGGAATGGCTTGTGCTACTGATTTGATAAGCACATCCTTCCCTGCAGCAGAGAGTGACTTCTCCATCCAACCTCTTATCTTGATCCATAAGCGGTCAATAAGATACTTGAACGCTCCATTTTTGGATGAGCCCATGTCCATAGGCAGCCCCAAATATATCTCACTAAGTTGTTCATTGGGAACTTTCAAGATTTGTTTCACCTGATGTCTCACTGATTCTGGACATCCCTTGCTGAAAAACATGATGATTTATCTCTGTTTACTCTTTGACCAGAAGCCCTAGCATAGGTCTCCAATAAGAGCGAAACTTCTTCCGCCCCTTCCGAATTTGCTTTAAAAACAGCAGGCTGTCATCTGCAAACAACAAGTGGTTTATCGACGGAGCCGTTGAAGCCACTTTAATTCCTCCGAGATTAGATGACTGAACACGAGTTTTTAAGAGGCGCGAAGGGCCCTCTGCTGCCAGCAAAAACAAATAGGGTGAAATAGGACCCCCTTGACGGATGCCACGCGTAGGATTAAACTCTTCCAATTTTTCTCCATTAAAAATAACCGAGAAGGAGACGGATGGCACCATCCCCATGACAATATCTACCCAATTCTGAGTGAAACCAAGCTTCAACATAATTGCTCTGAGATAGTCCCACTCGACACGATCATAGGCCTTCATCATATCCAATTTCAATGCACAAGACCTGTGAATCTAGGCTTTGTTTATCTTCATAAAATGGAGGCATTCGTAAGCAGCAATAATGTTATCCATAATTAATCTACCTGGGACGAAAGCCGACTTCTCCTCGGAAATGATCTCCGGCAATATTAGCTTCAGGCGATTAGCTATCACTTTTGATGCAACCTTTTACAATACATTACACAAACTGATTGGACGGAATTGTGTAAGCAAAGTAGGGTTTTTTTACCTTCGGGATTAGAACTAGCAATGTATTATTGATCTCCTTTGCTCTTTCCGTACCCGAGACAATACGAAGTACCACCCTGGCTACCTCTTCACCACAAACCTCCCAATGATGTTGAAAAAATGAGCGGGGAAACCATCGGGTCCGGGATCCTTCGTTGGTGCCATTTGAAATAACGCAGTCTTTACCTCGTTGGCAGTGTAAGGTGCATTTAACTGTTCATTCATCTGGGCGGTTACCTTTACTGGTACCGCATTGAGCACCTCCTCCATATCATGGACCCCTTCCGACGTGTAAAGGTTGTTGTAAAAAGAGTTAACCAAGTCCTTCATAGTTTGTACGTCCTCCATTGCCGTCCTCCTGTACCAGCAACTTAATTAAGTTTTCCTTCTGCGCATACTCCCCCTTAAGTGAAAGAACCGTGTATTCTTGTCTCCCGCCCAAAACCATTCAACTCTAGCACGTTGCCTCCACATCAGTTCTTCTCTGTGATAGAGCTCAATGAGATTCTCCTTGATTTTCAATTCCCTATGAGAGGGGCCAACCCTCCCTGGCACACTCTGCAATATTTCCATCTCACGTTCTAGGGTCCTGATCTGCTTGCGCACATTCCCGAATGTTGTTTTGTCCCATGCAGATAACGACAAGGCCAGAGCTACCAACTTTCCTTTGATTTCCGCCACTGAACTGCAGGCTGGCGCGCCCCCCCAGTCATCCGCTACCTTTGTATGCAGTTGGTCGTGTGATTCCCACATGGTTTCATACCGAAAAGTGTGATGTCGCTGTCTCCCCTCCACTTCTCCAAATGCATGCAAGATAATGGGCGCATGATCCGATGAGCCCGCCGTAAGGTGATCACACGCCCTTGGGAACTGCGCAGTCCATGCACTGCAGGCGAGTGCTCTATCGAGTCTCACTCGCGTATACGAGACGCCACTCGCGTATACGAAACACCAGTAACTTTACGCTCAAATGTCCATGGAATTCCTGTATGCCCTAGATCCAGCAGGGCACAGTCATCAACAACTCATCTGAAGGCTGCAATCCGGCTTTGGCTTCTCTGCCCAACTCCATCATGTTCCCTTGCATGCAATACTTCGTTGAAGTCTCCTATCAACAGCCATGGGAGAGGGGAAGATCCGGCTATACCCCAAATAGTGTCCCATGTGTTTTGCCTTCCTGCCACGTGTGCTTCTCCATAAACACAAGTTAACCTCCACGGGCTTGGTCCCATTTCATTAATGAGTGCATCAATATGATACCTGGAGTAACCCTGAACATTCAGCTTTATTTCATTATTCCAAAACAAGCCCAATCCTCCACTTCTACCAGAACTACTTACAACATAGCTATTATCATAACAAAGCGAAGTTTTCAAATTCTCGACACGTACTCTGTCTAGTTGTGTTTCTACTATACAAAGTACTGCCGGGGTAAATTGCTTTGCAAGGTCGCAAAGCTCTCGGACTGTCGCGGGTCTACCCACCCCACGACAGTTCCAGCACAATATACTCATTGTGCCCGGCGTCACTCCTTGAAGGAGCCTGCCGATCTTAAAGTTGTGTCGTTACCATTATGCACACCTTCTGTCTCCTTACTCATCGTCCCTTCTGTAGCAGCTGGTTCCTCAAACAAAGCCCCTTTATTACCACCATCCTTCCTAGTGCGCTTCACCTCTTTCCTTGGGGGGACATAGACATGCGCAACGAGGGCACCCCGCCTGGTTTGCTTGTCACAACAAGAGCTGAAGAGCTCACAGGTACCACATCATCATGTCTCCCCTTAGTTGACAGAGCTGTCCCCGGAGGTACATTGTTTTCAAGTGACTGCCTTTTGTTACTTCCTACCGTTGCCCCCAGCGCCATGGTGCTCGACGCTTTGATCATCACAGGGGGCTCACTCGACCCTGATTCACCATGTGTCGGTGCAGTACCTGTCCTTGCATCCTGCTGGCATTGCTCACTGTGGGGTTCATTCCGGAATGCATTAAAACGCCAGCTTTGATTAGGGTTGTATTGCTCTCGCCCTCTGCCTCTTCCTCCTGCATTCCTTGGGCCTCCTCGACCCCTTTGAGTACCAAAACCACCTCTTCCCGCTTGTCTGAAGTGAATATTGTCGGCCAAAACAAAGTCGCCCCACTCAAACTTTGTTGCATCATGAATTCCATCGTCGCACTCCTCATGCCAATGCCCACATTCACCACAATTATAACAAAATACTGGTAGTTTTTCATACTTAACTTGGTATCTAACTCTTTCATCTCCCTTCTTACCAGTGACGAACCTCTTAATTTTTCCATTGATATCAATCTTCACCCTAACCCGGACAAATTCACCAAAAAAGCCTGCCGGTAATTTCAGTTGAACTTCCTCAACCTCCCCTATGCGTGATGCCATCCCCCTGACTGCGGGCTCGATCAAGAAATTGTTAGGTAGCCGATAGATCTGTGCCCATACTGCCAACCTATCCAGTTTGACGCTATCAGGGTTTTTAAACCATGATACTCCACCATGATAACCGCCTGGTCTCCTAAAAGCCACGGCCCCTTGCCCATGGCCTTGTTCCAATCCCCAAGGCATCCAAACTGAGTTGTGAACAAGTTGTCCTTAATCTTCCTTCAAACCACCGTTTTCGCAGGGTTCCATGCAGCACGCATGTCCCCGTACAGAGCATTAGGGCTGAAAGTCCTTGAAGTGTGTACCCTGTCTATGGCAACCACCTCGCCGGCGCCCCCAGGTCCGGCAGTTCCTCCTCCCACACAAACTCATCATCTTCCTCCTCCTGCAGATTCAATCTGGCAAGTAGTTCCTCCGTCGTCTCCTTTCCCTGTCGTCCCTGCGAGCTCGATTCCGCCGCCATGAGGAAACCGATCTAACCGTCACCGTCAAACCCTAGGTCGATCTACCAGTAGAGCCTCACGAACCAAGGCCGGGCAAGGTCGCAGAGGACCTCCCTTGATCAGCCCGAGTCCGAAGGATTCACCAGCGAAGATCTACCGGGGAAAAAAGAGGTAAAACCGGCGGCGGCGGCGGAGTACGTCGAAACCCTAGGCAGTCGCCGTAGGGGAAGGTTAGCGCTAAGTGGGGAGGGTGGGTTGAACCTAGTCAGTTTTTTTTTTTTGAGACAAACGAGAATCACCTAGTACTACGTTGAATAATGGTCATGGGCACACGATGCTTGCATGGGCCGGCATTGCTGGCTAACAGCAGACAGGAGAGGCGTTGGGCGTTGGCCGGCGACCGGGCCGGGCCAGCACCGATCTGATCACACACAGACACACCTGTCATTTTATTCATGGTCCATGCATACTCCACGGTGTACACACATGACACATGACAAGCTGGAAAACGGATCTCCAGAGGGGATTCCTCTATCTCTTGATGAGATGATATACACAGGGACGAACCAATGCGAAATTATAATTTAGCTCTCCAAAAGAAAAAAAAGGAAAAACACTGCCGTTTTCATTTTTTTTGCGGAAAAACATCCAATCTATTCATCTTCAATCATGGCAGTATAACGAATACCAGAAATAAAAATTACATCCAGATTCGTAGAACACCTAGCGACGACTACAAGCACCGAAGCGAGCCGAAGGCGCGCCGTCGTCAACGCCCCTCCGTCGCCGGAGCCGGGCACAACTTGTTGTAGTAGACAGTCGGGAAGTCGTCGTGCTAAGGCCCCATATGACCAGCACCCCAGAACAGCAACCGCCGTCGATGAAAAATAACGTAGCTCGGAAGGATCCAAACCGAAGACACACGAACGTAGACGAACAACGACGAGATCCGAGCAAATCCACCAAAGATAGATCTGCCGGAGACACATCTCCACACGCCCACCAATGATGCTAGACGCACCACCGGAACGGGGGCTAGTCGGGGAGACCTTTATTCCATCTTCAGGGAGCCGCCGCCGTCTCGCCTTCCTGAGTTGGACACAAACCCTAACAAGATTGAAAAAACGACTAAAAACGGAGCCCTCCAGCCGGCCCTTGCCAGGACCCACCGCGCCTCCATGGCCCTAGGACCACCGGAGACGAGGCGGACCTGCGCCGGCGCCGGCGAGAGGCACCAACCCTAACTTTCTTTCTTGGAGGAGGAGGAGCCCGGCTCTAATTGCCGTTTTCATCCTTTGTATCATGTGTCTAGGTGCGTGTGTACCTTGCTTGTCCCAATTCATATTTGCCGCTTAAGGCATCCGTTAAAGGACAAATGGTAATAAACAATGCC
>LR738715.1:48463748-48525824 GCA_902687465.1 Secale cereale
GTGAGTAGGCGCTTTAAAATAATTACGGTTTAGGCTTAAACAAATGCGGAATAAATCTAGCAGTTAATTTGTCAAGCACAAAACCTACAACAACTAGGCTCACCTATGTGCACTAACAACTTATGCTAAGCAAGATAAACAACTAGGTGATAGCAAGATATATGACAAGAAACAATATATCTATCAGAAAGTAGTGCATAAGTAAAGGGCTCGGGTAAGAGATAACCGAGGCACGCGGAGACGACGATGTATCCCAAAGTTCACACCCATGCGGATGCTAATCTGAAAGTGCAACTAATCCCCGGGTGGTTTTGGCAATTAATAACAACATATATATCATTGAACTAATAGTTACTTGAGAATCATTTCAGAGAAGTTTAGTGATATGGGTATGGCAATGACTGAAGAAGTGGACCCCTCAAAATGCTAAGGCAAGCATTGGCAAAAGCTCAAGACTCCATTTTTGGTTTAGTGATCCAAGATCACATTGAGTCCATAGGAAAAGCCAATACTATTAAAAGGGGATGAGGTTATGTTGATGATCTGGTTGCTCAAGTGCTTAGTGACATATCTCCTTCAACTATCAGCAACTTTCACTACAATACACACTCATAAGTAATCTCGGACCAACCGATTTTCCACACTCAGTCACACCGAGATGAACCACCTCAGCCATAAGCCAAACCCTAGAAAAATCGGATATTCCGAGCTTGAAATCGGTCTCACCGAAACACGGGCTGCCAAGCTTCTGTAACCTTCTGTCATCATATCGGAATAACCGAGATGATATTTTCGGTCCCACCGAAACTGGCAAGCTCCTGTCTTTGCTCAAATCGGAATAACCGAGATGGTATTTTCGGTCCCACCGAAAACCCCAACGTTCACATTATTTGAACTTTTGGTCTGACCGAGTTGTCCACTTCGGTCTCACCGAGATTGCTCAATTATGTGTGTAACGGTTGGATTTTTGTGTGGAGGCTATATATACCCCTCCACCCCCTCTTCATTCGTGGAGAGAGCCATCAGAAAGAACTACCACTCCTACCTTACACTTTCTGAGAAGAGAACTACCTACCCTTGTGTTGAGATCAAGTTGCTCCACTCCCACCATATGAAACTTGATCTCTAACCTTCCCAAGTTGCTTTCCACTCAATCCTTTCTTCCACCACAGCCAAATCAGTGAGGAGAGTTGAGTGTTGGGGAGATTATCATTTGAAGCACAAGAGCAAGGAGTTCATCATCATCTACAACATCTATTACCTTTTGGAGGGTGGTGCTTCCTAGATTGGTTAGGTGTCGCTTGGGAGCCTCCGTCATCGAGATGTGGAGTTGAACCAAGAAGTTTGTAAGGGCAAGGAGATCGCCTACTTCGTGAAGATCTACCCCGAGTAAGGCTAGCCCTCCGTGGGCGTAGGCCATGATGGAATAGACAAGGTTGCTTCTTCGTGGACCCTTCGTGGGTGGAGCCCTCCGTGGACTCGCGCAGCCGTTACCCTCCGTGGGTTGAAGTCTCCATCAACGTGGATGTACGATAGCACTACCTATCGGAACCACGGGAAAAATCATTGCGTCTCCAAATTGCGTTTGATCTTCTCCACCTCTCTTTACTACATGTGCAAGTTACTTTCCACTCAATCCTTTCTTCCACCACAGCCATATCAGTGAGGAGAGTTGAGTGTTGGGGAGATTATCATTTGAAGCACAAGAGCAAGGAGTTCATCATCATCTACAACATCTATTACCTTTTGGAGGGTGGTGCCTCCTAGATTGGTTAGGTGTCGCTTGGGAGCCTCCGTCATCGAGATGTGGAGTTGAACCAAGAAGTTTGTAAGGGCAAGGAGATCGCCTACTTCGTGAAGATCTACCCCGAGTAAGGCTAGCCCTCCGTGGGCATAGGCCATGATGGAATAGACAAGGTTGCTTCTTCGTGGACCCTTCGTGGGTGGAGCCCTCCGTGGACTCGCGCAGCCGTTACCCTCCGTGGGTTGAAGTCTCCATCAACATGGATGTACGATAGCACCACCTATCGGAACCACGGGAAAAATCACCGCGTCTCCAAATTGCGTTTGCTCTTCTCCACCTCCCTTTACTACATGTGCAATTTACTTTCCGCTGCCTATACTCTAGAATTGCATGTGTAGGGTGATGTTTGACTTGATCATAATTGTGAAACTACTAAAAACTGTTCTTTGTCAAAAGGCAGAATTTTTATAATTACAAGTAGTCTAATCACCCCCCCTCTAGACATACTTTCGATCCTACAAGTGGTATCAGAGCTTTGGTCTCCATTGTATTGGTTTCCATTGCATTGGACTCCATAAGCTTGGTTTCACAACCTAGGAGAGTATGGCGTCTAGTGAGGGTAATTATCGTAGAGGTCCTTACTTTGATGGTACAAATTTTGCTAGTTGGAAGCATAAAATGAAAATGCATATTCTTGGTCATAACCCAGCCGCATGGGGCATTATTTGTGTTGGTATGCAAGGTGAATTCTTCGAGGAAGGAAAAGTTCCGGATCGCGAAGCTACACCGGAAGAGTTGCGGATGTTGCAAAACAATGCTCAAGCTTGTGACATTCTCTTCAATGCTTTGTGTCCCGAGGAGTTCAACAAAATCAGCCGTCTTGAGAATGCTAAAGAGATTTGGGATACTTTGGTTGAAATGCACGAAGGTACCGAGTCTGTGAAGGAATCAAAGCTAGATATTCTTCAAGGTCAACTTGACAAGTTCAAGATGAAGGATGGTGAAGGAGTCGCTGAAATGTACTCTAGGCCTGCTCTCATCACAAATGAGATTGCCGTCTTAGGAAGCCTAGAAATGACCGACCGATTCATCATCAAGAAGATTCTAAGAGCTTTGGATGGAAAGTATGACACCGTGTGCACTTTGATCCAAATGATGCCAAACTACAAGACTCTCAAGCCAACTGAAGTCATTGGAAGAATTGTTGCTCATGAGATGACACTTAAGGATAAGGAAGAGCTTCACAACAAGTCAAGTGGTGCTTACAAAGCTACAAGTGATGCTCCCACAACCTCAAGTGAAAAGTTAGTTTCCAATGAAGAGATAAGCCTAATGGTTAAGAACTTCAACAAATTCTACAAGAATAGAGGCAAAGAGAGAAGCTCAAAGTCTAGATCATATGATGAAAAGAGATCTTCTAGTCGTGATCGAAACTGCTACAATTGTGGAAGACCCGGACACTACTCAAATGAGTGTACGACTCCCCACAAGAGAAGAGAAGAATCTCCAAGAAGAAGATCAAGAGATGAGTCACCTCGGAAAGAGAGAAGGAGTAGAGATGATCGTTATGAACGAAGACCCTCTCGGAGAAGCAAGGATTCGGAGAGGAAAGACAAGTCATCAAGGAGCTACACAAGAAGAAGACATCAAGCTCATGTAGGTGAATGGGTCTCCGGCTCCGACTCCGACAATCAATCCGATGGAAGCTATCACTCCGACTCCGACTAGAGTCAAGATGAAGGTGTTGCCGGTCTTGCACTCGTATCCTCCAACTCCAACTCCTACGACCTATTTGATTCACCAAATGAGGGAATTGGAAGATGCTTCATGGCTAAAGGCCCCATGGTATCACACCATGAATTCATTGACTTCAATAGTGATGAGGATGACTTGCTTGGTGAAGATGAGCTCTTGCATGATAAATCTAGTGAGCTCAGTAACGATGAAAATGCTAGTAGTCTTTATAGTCGAGAAGAGTCGAATGACAATGCTATGAAGGAGATTGAGCGTCTAACTAAAGAACTAAACACTCTTAAGTTAGCTCATGAAACAACCCAAGAAGATCATAGAGAGCTCCTAAGATCTCATGAGAAGCTACGCTTCGAGAAGCTCACTCTAGAGCAAGAACATGAGTTTCTAAAAGCGATCAATGACGATCTTCGAAAGAAGAGTTCTTCATATCTTGCCAAACGACTTCTCTTGTCTAATTTCTTGCCACCTATTAAGACTAAGCATGACAAGCATAAGAAAAATTCTTCCTCTAGTAGTAACAATAACCATGTTAAATCTAATGTTGTTGCTTCTAGTAGTTCTCTTGATTCCACTAACAATGTTTCAAGCCAAGTTACACTTGAGCAAGAGAATGGCTTATTGAAGGAAATCATAGAGAAAGGTGTCTACAAGAGTCTTGCCGGAAGCAAGAACTTTGAGGAAATTGTTCGCAAGCAAGGAAGGCATCGGAAGAATCAAGGAATTGGTTTTGAGCGAAAGTTCAACGCCGAAGGTGTTGAGTGGGAAGAAGGTCAATACCCTACTCCACAGTTTGTTTCTCAAAAGGGGAAGTATGATCCTACTTCCTCCAATGTGGAACAAGCTCAAGATGACCTCCCACCACAAGACCACAAGCTAAAAGCCAAGGACAAGCTTCAAGAGGAGATTGATGCATTCATTGAAGCACCTCAAGCCATGGTCAAGTGGGTTCCCAAGGACACGTCAAGTTCTACTTCGTCAAGCTCAACTACAACCCCAAGGATTCCCATCAAGATGATGTGGATCCCGAAGAAGAAGAACTAGAAAGTTCTTGAGGGTGACTCCGCCAACATACTTCACTCACATTCATTTTGGCAACTTGTGCAATCAACTTCCACATCATGCACTAGTTCATGGAGTCACAAACCCTCTTGTTGGTAAGTCAAGGGACAAGGTAATCATTGCTTTCATGGACATCATCTATTGTGAACTTCAATCTATGTCTATGGATATCCTTGTTTGTTCCTTGTGGGACTAACCCATGTAGGTATTGAAAGTGCCCTAATCCAAAGGATAGCTCCCAACTCTTGATGATCTACATCAACATTGAGCATCCACATCTTCAACATCTACATGAAGTCTTCTACGACAACCCAAGGTTAGTTTGACCCTTTAAAAGGGGTTCTCACATCTAGGGGGAGCTTTACTCTAAACATTGAGCTAAAGCATCTTCAAATGATGTGAACACATCAATGCTTTATGTAAAAGTGGTAACCCCACTTGTGCTTAAACGATGAGTATGACCTATGATCAAATGTTCTCATTTGGCTCCTAAGTCAAAATACTCATATAAAGATGACCTAGTCATCGACAAATTGTGTGCTAGTAGCTAGAGTTTTGGTTGTGCATGTTTGACACATATTTCATTTGCTATCTTATTGTGTGAGCATGTTGAATGCATGATTTTATCCATTCGAGGACATCCATTTTTTGTTTTGGTTGTTTTGATTTTTCTGGCCAAATGGATGGACAAGAATGCCTAAGTACCTCCCCTAGCTATCTATGCTTTCTTGTCTCAAATTCTATTCATGCTTATATCACAAACTTTGAACAAGTCATTTTCGGACCCTCCGAGTGAGGAGCACTCGGAGCCACCGAACCGTCAAAGGCTGACTTCCAAAACCTTCTAAGTGATTTTCGGTCAGACCAACTTTCTCAAACTCGGTCAAACCGAAAGCATTTAGACTGATCTAGGTTTCATCTCGGTGAAACCGAGTTCTAAATCTCGGCGTGACCGAAATGCGTAACTGCCTAGCAGTTATCCATCTCGGTGCCACCGAGTTTTCCAACTCGGTCCCACCGACAGCAAAGGGATATATATACTGAGGGCAGCGCGCGTTGATTACTCCTTCAAACATTTTCGCTCCCACATCCCCTGCTGCCGTCGCCCTGATCTCTGGATCGTCGCCGTCGTCGCCTGTGCGCCCTCGCCACAGGTCTCCATCGCCGTCAACGGATTTCTCCTCCGCGCCGTTGCCGCCGTAGAGAGACTCCACCAAGTTAGGGTTATCAGTCATGTCAGATGCCAGTGACAGTCAGAACAGGTCAGAGTCACCTTTTGCGGACATTCCGGAAGCAGACACTAGTCCTGAGGCTAGTAGTCTAGTTGATGATGGTGAGAGGAGTACACCCAGTGGCTTGCCTCCTGCAGCCACCAGAGCTAGAAAAGAGAAGAACTCCGATGATGAGGATTCTGATTTCGTAGCTGAGGAAGAGGTGTCCTCCAAGCCTAAGAGAAAGGTTGTTGCCAAAGAGCAACAAGGTCAGCAGTCAAAGAAGGGCACCAGCAAGGTCAAGCAGTCAGCTGTTACCAAGAAGCTGAACTTGGGAGAGCCAGCCCCAAGCAAAGTGAAGAAAACCTCCAAGAGAAAGAGGGTTGTGTATAGTGATCCTCATGCAGATGCAGCAGTTGAGGATGAAGAAGAAGAAGAAGCACCCCAGCCTGCTCCTCAGAAGCAGAAGCTCATGGGTGATGCCATTAAGGCCGGAGCCACTTCAAAGCCCAAGAAATCTGCTCAAGCCAAGGCAGCTCCAGCAAAGCCTGCTGCCAAGCCCAAGAGGACAACCAGAAACATTCCAGCATCTGAGAAGAACAAGGGTGATGTGCCACCAGCTGAATTTGATGAGGAAGAACAAGTGTTGCTGAAACTCCGTCCAAAACTGCCACTTCACAATGATGCTCATCCTCAAGCCGAGGATATGAAGGCAAGGAAAGATAGAGGTCTCAGGCTATGGAGACAAGCTGATCCATATGCCGTGAGGAGAAGGACTGCTGTAGACCCCATATTCCACACCAGAGAGCAGCAGGACTTCTATGAGACTGTGCTGATGGACAAGAAGCCCATAGTCGCAGACACCAGATACGTTGACTGGGAATACATTGACAGCGAAGAGCACAGATACTTCTTTCCCCATGTGCATGAAAGCTTCACTGCATATGGAGTTGCTGAGTTTGTGGGTCAGAAACTGACAGATTGGAACGATGAGATGATTATGCAATTCTATGCCACAGCTCACTTCTATCCTGATGGGAAGATCACCTGGATGACTGAAGGTCAAAGGTTCTCTTCTTCTGTTGAAGAATGGGCAGAACTTCTGAATGCTCCAGTGCAACGAGAGGATGACATTGATGTCTATGGGATTCCAAAGAAGAATCATGATTCCATGAAGAACATGTACAAGGAGATCCCCGCAGCAGATTTGGAAGTATGGAAGCTCGGCTCAGTCTACCATCTCCAGGCAGGTTTACCTACCACTAACACTATTCTGAGGCATACCTTGATGCCCAAGTCTGGAGATCATCGCATGATCAGAGGGTATTCTATCAACATGCTGCATATACTTGATGAGAAGGCACCTTTCAAGGTGATGGACTTAATGGTAGAGACCATTAAGAGGACTGCAGCTGACCAGAAGAGGTCATGTGGATTTGCCCCACAGATTCAGATGCTTATCAATGCCAAGTTTGGCACGGGCAAATTCTTGTTGGATAGGAAGCACTTACCCCTGCAGCCAGAACATGAAGACAATGTTGTTGTGATGGACGAGGAGGATCCAACATCTGTTGAAGGTCAAGCCAAGATAGAAGCTGCTAGGAAAGCCAAAGCTGATAAAGAAGCAGCAGCAGCAGCAGCTAAACCAAAGAGTTTCGGAGAATAGATTCTTGAAGCTACCCAAAGGATTGAACAACGCCTGGCCAACATTGAACAATCTCAGGAGAGCCTAGAGAGGATTGTTGACGAGAAGATCCACGCTCTAGACGTGAAGCTGACTGAAATTCAGGTGACCGTCAACAAGCTTGAGGCAGACATGGAGGAAGCAAAGCAGGACAAGGCAGAGCTTGTGCAGGATGACCTAGTCCAGGATTCTCAGCGACAGACTGCTCCGATTCCCAGAGGATCCCGATCAGCTGCTATTCCAATGACTGACTCCAGGACTACAACTTCAGCACCTCCTACAGCTCCAGCAGTCACTCCAGCCACAGCTCCAGTATCCACTCCTCCAGCACAGACATCAGCCGAAGTCTTCGCCGATGCCGTCATATCTCCTCCGACATCAACCCAGACGGGAGCCGCCAGCAGAGCCCACAGTGACGTTTAGCTCTATGCTTTTTCAAACTTTTTGGTAACTTGTTGCCAAAGGGGGAGAAATTGTATAGATCATAGGGCTTCGAGAGAGAGAGTGCTGTTATCTTTTCGCTTTTGCTCTTTCGTTCTTTTGCGGTCTCTTTGAGATACTTTTGGTACTTTTGGTTTTCGAGACTTTCAGTGTGCTTGATACTACGTTTGATGCTACCTTAATGAGTGCTTGGTCGTACTATGCTTTAATGTGTGCTTAATGCTTATCATATGCTATTCCTATCTTGTATGACTATTTACTCATGTCTTGGTGATTGGGTGCATGCTATTCATTCTTATCATTTTGTGCGCTCCACCAAGATGTATGTGACATGGAAGAGTGACCCATGATCCTAATCGATTGTGCATTTGCATTCAAACGCAAACTTTAAATAATGCACAAATTTAGGGGGAGCTCTTGCTTATCACATACTTCTCAAAGCGACGATATTATTCATTGATTATATCCTTTGTCGAAGCTTTGATCTATATGTTGTCATCAATTACCAAAAAGGGGGAGATTGAAAGTGCAACTAATCCCCGGGTGGTTTTGGCAATTAATAACAACATATATATCATTGAACTAATAGTTACTTAAGAATCATTTCAGAGAAGTTCAGTGATATGGGTATGGCAATGACTGAAGAAGTGGACCCCTCAAAATGCTAAGGCAAGCATTGGCAAAAGCTCAAGACTCCATTTTTGGTTTAGTGATCCAAGATCACATTGAGTCCATAGGAAAAGCCAATACTATTAAAAGGGGATGAGGTTATGTTGATGATCTGGTTGCTCAAGTGCTTAGTGACATATCTCCTTCAACTATCAGCAACTTTCACTACAATACACACTCATAAGTAATCTCGGACCAACCGATTTTCCACACTCAGTCACACCGAGATGAACCACCTCAGCCATAAGCCAAACCCTAGAAAAATCGGATATTCCGAGTTTGAAATCGGTCTCACCGAAACACGGGCTGCCAAGCTTCTGTAACATTCTGTCATCATATCGGAATAACCGAGATGATATTTTCGGTCCCACCGAAACTGGCAAGCTCCTGTCTTTGCTCAAATCGGAATAACCGAGATGGTATTTTCGGTCCCACCGAAAACCCCAACGTTCACATTATTTGAACTTTCGGTCTGACCGAGTTGTCCACTTCGGTCTCACCGAGATTACTCAATTATGTGTGTAACGGTTGGATTTTTGTGTGGAGGTTATATATACCCCTCCACCCCCTCTTCATTCGTGGAGAGAGCCATCAGAAAGAACTACCACTCCTACCTTACACTTTCTGAGAAGAAAACTACCTACCCTTGTGTTGAGATCAAGTTTCTCCACTCCCACCATATGAAACTTGATCTCTAACCTTCCCAAGTTGCTTTCTACTCAATCCTTTCTTCCATCATAGCCAAATCAGTGAGGAGAGTTGAGTGTTGGGGAGATTATCATTTGAAGCACAAGAGCAAGGAGTTCATCATCATCTACAACATCTATTACCTTTTGGAGGGTGGTGCCTCCTAGATTGGTTAGGTGTCGCTTGGGAGCCTCCGTCATCGAGATGTGGAGTTGAACCAAGAAGTTTGTAAGGGCAAGGAGATCGCCTACTTCGTGAAGATCTACCCCGAGTAAGGCTAGCCCTCCGTGGGCGTAGGCCATGATGGAATAGACAAGGTTGCTTCTTCGTGGACCCTTCGTGGGTGGAGCCCTCCGTGGACTCGCGCAGCCGTTACCCTCCGTGGGTTGAAGTCTCCATCAACGTGGATGTACAATAGCACCACCTATCGGAACCACGGGAAAAATCACCGCGTCTCCAAATTGCGTTTGCTCTTCTCCACCTCCCTTTACTACATGTGCAATTTACTTTCCGCTGCCTATACTCTAGAATTGCATGTGTAGGGTGATGTTTGACTTGATCATAATTGTGAAACTACTAAAAACTGTTCTTTGTCAAAAGGTAGAATTTTTATAATTACAAGTAGTCTAATCACCCCCCCTCTAGACATACTTTCGATCGTACATAATCTCCGTTTGGAGCGGTGTGGAGGCACAATGCTCCCCAAGTAGCCACTAGGGCCACCATAATCTCTTCACGCCCTCGCACAATGCTAGATGTCGTGATTCCACTAAGGGACCCTTGAGGGCGGTCACCGAACCCGTACAAATGGAAACCCTTGGGGATGCTCACCGAACCCATACAAATTGCTCGGGGCAATCTCCACAACCTAATTGGAGACCCCGACGCTTGCCCGGAGCTTTACACCACAATGATTGTGCCCCGAACACCACCAAGGTTGGGGCTACCTCCACAACTTAATTGGAGGCTCCCAACAACACCACGAAGCTTCACCACAATGGAATATGGCTCTGCGGTGGCCTCAACCATCTAGTGCGCCCAAGCACCCAAGAGGAACAAGCTCATGGGTACCAAGCACCCAAGAGTAATAAGCTTCTCAACTTGTGACTTCCACGTATCACCTTAGAGAGCTCAAACCGATGCACCAAATGCAATGGCAAGGGCACACGGAGTGCCCAAGTCCCTCTCTCCCGAATCCCACCGAAGCAACTAATGCTAGGGAGGGAAATGAGCGGAAGAACAAGAAGGAGAACACCAAGAACTCCAAGATCTAGATCCAAGGGGTTCCCCTCACCTAGAGGAGAAAGTGATTGGTGGAAATGTGCATCTAGATCTCCTCTCTCTTTCCCCCCAAAACTAGCAAGAATCCATGGAGGGATTGAGAGATAGCAAGCTCGAAGAAGGTCAACAATGGGGGAAGAACACGAGCTCAAGAGAGATGTTTCATTGGGGAAGAAGACCCCCTTTTATAGGTGGGGAAAAATCCAACCGTTATGCTTACAGCCCGCACCGAGTGGTACTACCGCTCCAAGGAGCGGTACTACCTCTAGGGCAGTAGTAGCTCATTGAAACACAACAGCGAGGAGGCAAAAAGGCCAGAAGAACCGTCGGAGCGGTAGTACCGCTTGACCTCACGGTACTACCGCTAGCGGTAGCGGTACTACTGCTTGCGAGCGGTACTAAAAAATTACATCCGTGCCTACTACCGCTGGACTTGTGACGAGTTTTTGGTCCGGAGCAGAATTATCCATGGAAGTAAATAATTTCATCCCCTCCAAGCGGTAGTATCGCTCCAATTTGCGGTAGTACCGCTGCAGCCCTTCTGGGGACACCAAAACTGACATAACTTTTGCAAACGGACTCCGAATTCAATGAAACCAAGTTTGTTGGAAAGCTAACGACATGGAATAACACAATCTTGATAGAAATAACAATAAGAAGCAAATGAGAAAAGGCCCATAAGAAAAAGGTGAGAACCCTTCCTCGAAAGAGACCGGTAAAACCTCCAACACCGAAAACGCAATAGAAGAAGCATGTGAACTCCGTTTTCGATGGACTCAAGCTTGTCAAGAAGATAACCATAAGCTCCAAATCTCACAAGAAGAAAACCAAACAAGAACCAAGAAATATGATGCAAGCATGCAATGGTTTGAGCTCTCTACGAACGATACGATCAAGCTACTCACTTGAGAGCCCCCCTTGATAGTATGACAATCGATCCTATAACCCAGTCTCCAACCTACCACCATGAGACCGGTAAAATAGGGAACCTATCAAGGGCAAACCTTTTCCTTGCACAAAGTCCACTTGAGCTATATGTAGACGATCTTGACTTCCTCAAGTTGGACCACCTTTCTTGATTTTGTTGGCTCGGTGAAGACTAGTAGATTGCTCCCCCATACTCCACTATGGTTGAGCCACTCTTCGGTGTATCTTCACAAGTCCATTGTCACCACAATGGACGGCAAGCTTCAAGCACTTGATCTCTTCGTGATGCATCACTTGAACTTGCACACCACAACCTTGATTTGATGTCATCCTCCATGGGTTGTATGTGATCTTCCTCTTGATGCAAGCCGATGGAAGATAACCTAACCCCACATAGAACTCTCACAAAGACCATGTGTTAGTACACAAAGCGTAATTGACAATGCTTACCATACCATGGGATCGCTTGATCCCTCTCGGTACATCTTCTACGCTTTGTCTGTTGATCAACTTGAAACACTCTCTGTACTTAGTCTTGATCAACCTTGAATCTTTCCAACTCTCTTCATTTGGATGATGTCTTGAAGGTAAACATGAATGATAACACACTCTTCTTCTTCAAGACATGCTTGTAATAAGCTCAACACTCACAAGACCAATCTTTGGATAATTCCTTAATAGCACCTTGGTCATCACAAACTCTCCTTGAAACCAACACATGGACTCCAAGAAATTCCTATGGACAAACCCTTCAAATATAACTCAAGGCAACCATTAGTCCATAGAGATTGCCATCAATTACCAAAACCAAACATGGGGGCACCGCATGTTCTTTCAATCTCCCCCATTTTGGTAATTGATGACAATCACTTTCAAGAGAGTTTATATAAGGAATTATGCATCACCATACCATGCAACAATAATGTATGCCCATGAGATGCAAAAGCTTAGGAACAAAACCAAAGCAAGAGGAGATGACTAGATGACTCTCTAAACTTCTCCACAAAACTCTCTGAAACTTCTCCCCCATTGGCATCGATTGCCAAAATGGGCGAAAGGCTTAGAAGGCCAATATAACTCGTGTTCCTCCATAAATTGTGTATTTCTCAACTAGAGAGTGGAATGCAATACACATATCCAACGGTAAATACTTGGAGGAGGACAAGCTATATTGAGGCCCAAAGATTGCCAAAAGAATGATATGCCACAAAGGCATAATAGAGAGAGAAACAAGCACTCAAGAAATCAAATGATACCAATTGAAGCAAGCTATCGAAAGATACCAATTGAATCAACTAGACTAATGATCCTACGTGCCACATGAATAAAAGATATTATGATATGAGCAAAGGAGTGTTCTAGAGAAACTAGAGAAGTTTCCTTTGTTTTGTGCACAATTTAGTTTTGCAATATAGAACGCGCACAAAATGGGATCGTCACTCCCCCAAGATCAATAGAACCTCACGACAAGTGCAAGAGAGCATGTAGGAAAGAAAGTATAGCACTTGCAACAAACAAATGGTTGAGCAACATATAAAAGAGGAAACTTGGAAATAGGTTCAACCAAAAATATGTGTGTGAGTCATGGCAAAGCACTTGAGAAGACTGATATAAGGATGAGCATTAAGCATCAACATAGTATTTAATAGTTGAGATACAAGGTGCATGGCATGTCCTTCCCACACAGACCAAGCAAATGGATTCACAAGCTCACCAAAAAGAGAAATATTGACCAAGCTTGTGACAAACCATGGTGAAGATAGAAAATGAAAGCCTCATCAAGACAAGGGATACCAATTAAATGGCAAGCTTTGTCAAGACAATCATGAGGAAAATAATATTCACCACAAAAGAGTGCATCAAGATGCAACAATATAAGATCCGCACTCAAGACACACACCTTCACGGAGCCACCAAAGAAATAATGCAAGAAAGAAAAGGTGGACGTGAAAGAAGGGGGTATCAATTAGATATGCAACTTCTCTCAAGTGTATAAGATTCTAGGTAGATGAAGATCATGATGATATCAATCCACAAAGAAGGATGTACACACGAAATTATGGCAAAAAGGAAATAATAAGATATCCACAAGGAAGTCATAAATATACCAATAAGATATTTGCTTGACGGCATAACACATCACTAGATATGGTCTTATTGTATAGAAATGAGTTAAAGGAAACAAGTATCACAAGAAAGAATGAATTACATGCCATGATACAACCTACACAAGGTTGATGCAAGAAATGTGTGCATGAAGTAAATGATGATACTTGTTACCGAGATACCATTGGAAGGGTGTAGTAGATATCAATTGAAGGTAGATAGTAGTTCATTGATCATCCTAGCTTGACTCCAATAAGCACATGGTGACACCTCCTTCCTTGCGAGTGAGCCGAGCGTCCAATGCATCTCCAATTGTTCCTAGAAGAACAACACAAACTAAACAGTACCCAAACTTATTTGGACCAAAGATTTAGAAACACCAATACATAGGACAAACTCCACATACATATGAAAAATAACCAAGGTAAAGATGATTAATAATTTCTACCGCATAAATGATTAACAATTGTCAAGAGACAAGAAGTATTTGGAAATAATTCCCAGTGGTAGAAATCAAATATCCAACATCATCTTCAGACCAAACACAAAAGCAAATTTGCAACTTGTAGAGCTAACATGCAACCTATTAACAAGATAATTTACAATATCAACTCTAGGTGACAATATCTCAAATGCACACATTTTCTAGGCTAGTAATATGCACATAGCACATTACTCCCCCATAATGTGATACCAAAGAAAACTTAAACAAGAGGCAATAAGAGGAACCTACAAGAGATAATTAATGGACAATTTAGAATTTGAATTTCTCATGAGAAGATATACCACATAGTGACTAGATAATCTTGTAATATCAAAACTAGATGATATTCCACATGTACACACATTTATAGGATTGTGAGGTGCACAACGCACATCACTCCCCCAAAATGGGATGTTCCATTAATCTCTCACAAGAGCCAACTAAGATACAAACAGGATGCACAAAGGCTCAAACCACTACACACACATACATGATGTGCAAGCAAACATACTCATACTTGATTTCTCAAGATAAGCAAATTGGAAGCACAATACATACATGCACATGCAAGTTACAAAACCACATGCTAAGGGGCAAGTAAC
Source organism: Secale cereale (assembly GCA_902687465.1). NCBI lineage: Eukaryota > Viridiplantae > Streptophyta > Magnoliopsida > Poales > Poaceae > Secale > Secale cereale. The sequence goes on from LR738715.1 coordinate 48,478,396, forward strand.
TTTCGCGCGGAGGAACATTGGATATAAGATAGAAACTTGATAATCCGAATGACTTGGCTTGAGACAATATGAATGATGAAGACCCCTTAATTCTTCATAATGTAGCCAAGTCTCCAATGCCCTCCAACAACACATATTGATCAAGTTTGAGATTGTTGGTCCCCAACCAAGTTGGGTCCTAAGAGGTTAGTCACAATAGGCTTGGCCACCCAAATGGTTCTTTTCTTGACACCACTTTGAGTACCAACAAACTTGGCAAACACATTGCCAAACTCATCCTTACCAAGAGAATATATATCATCAATAATAATTGGGTTGGATAAGTTACCACTAGTGCATGAAGAAGCGACGTGACCTTTCTCATGACATAAGTAGCAACGTCTACTCTTCATTTTCTTCTCACTTGATTTCTCAACAAGAGAAGCAAGAACTTGAGTATTCTTGGGAAGTGGCCTTTCTTCAACTTGTGGTTGAGCATGAGATTGAACTTGTGGCCTCTTTCCTTGTTGCTTGTCATTAATGGGCTTCTTCTTCAATGGGCAAGATCTAACATGATGCCCTTCAATTTTGCAATTGTAGCAAATAATCTTGGCCGAATTCTTGAGTTGTTCTTGGACCTTCTTCTTGTTAATGATCTTGGACTTTTTATTCTTGTTGGAGTTGAATCCAAGTCCACCTTTGTCATTGGGGGATTTTTGCACACTCAAGATATTGTTGAGTGTGGACTTCCCTTCATGACACTTTTCCAAGTCTTTCTTTAAAGAAGTGACTTGGGCCTTGAGCTCTTTGATTTCCTCTACATGGTTAGTATCAATACAAGTACTAGAGGAAGTATACTCTTCATCATTAGAGCAACAAGGCAAGGAAAGTAATTCATCACAAGAAGTAGCAACATGGTGAGTAGATGAATTACGAGGACTAGCACATGACAAGATAGCATTTTGACTTGAAGTAGTGCTAGTATCCATAGGAGGCTCACTAGATGTTACCTTGATACTCATAGCCTCATGAGCTATCTTTAGCACATTATGGGATACTAGAAGATCATCATGAGAGCTTGTGAGCTTTGCATGACTGTCAACACGGCAGATGTCCGGTTTAACGGACTTGATGATGGAACCATCGCACGGGTTAGCTTGAAAGGATTCATAGCACACAAAGGACACAGAGGGTTTATACTAGTTCGGCCCCTTCCAAGAAGGTAAAAGCCTACATCTAGTTGGTTTGGTATTGCTTGGGCGTCGGATTACAGGGAGCGGATTCGCTTGCCTGTGTCTCGACGGGTTGATTGTTGCTTGTCCCTGAACCGCCCGGGCCGTCCCCTTATATAGAGGTGACGCCTGGTCCGGTTTACAGAGTCCCGAGGCCGGCTCATACTTGTGTCCGCCTCGGTCTCTGTCTTTCTTTCTTATCTCTCAAGTTACATCGCTTGGCGGTTCACAAACCACACTTCTATACATGGGCCTTAAGATCTCACGGGCCGTAGCCTTTACTAAAAATATTACAACCAAGCACAATATAACTAAGCCGGTTTACACTAGCCGGTTCATACCTGCTAGTCATATCCCTGACATTAGGCCCCAGAATGATTTGAACTTGTTCATATTAGTCTTCCTTGTCTTGTATAATTTTCTTCTTTGTCTTCATATTTTTGTAAACCGGCTCTGACGTCATCTTTCGAGAATCACTAAATCTGACCGTGACATCATCTCCGCATTTAACGCCGTGAGCTATACTGTAGCCTTTTTTTAAGGGTTATCCCGAGAATCGAGGCGCCAGAATATCTTTATTCGATTTTTTTGTCTCCTCGAATCCCGCACCTGTCACTTCAGATCTGACTATCCTTTATAAATACCGCCACCCTCATTCATTATCTTCTTGTCGCTTCGTCTTCTTCTTCCGTCTTCTTCCTCCGTCGCTGCCCGAGCTCGAACCGCCGCCGACGACCGCTGGATCCAAGCCTTCGCCTGGCTGCTGCATCACCCTGAGCTCGACCAGAAAACCTCCGCCGCCGATTTCTGTCGTTCCAGGTATGTCCTTCTTCTTTATTATTAATCTGCAACCTCTAGGGTTTCTTCCTACACTTCCGCCATTAGAGCCTTAACAGAAGCTTCGTCTTGTTCGACCTTGAACCAGTGGTTTCTAGTAACTTTGTCCTTCAGATCTTGCTTTTAAATTGCATTTTACTCCGCTGTAAATACTTCAAATCTCTGCTGTTCCTGTCTAGCCTGTAAATTTATCCACTCAGTATAAGGTCCTTGTAACTCCTTTCCGTATATTAGTTTCTCTTTTCTCAGTACGCTCAGATCTATTCTTCCTTAGCAGTCTGTTGAAAACCTGTTTTTCTCCTTGATAGATCTGCTAAGTATATTCCTGCTTAAGTTGATATGCCCTGTTCTTTGCGAAGCTCTGTAATGTACCGCAACGGTTTAGCTGTTCCTCTTCAACTGCCATTAACCGGAAATGATATAGCTTGTTTATAATTGCCGGTTTAACCACGCCATTAGTCCTCAGTTTAAACCGCTGCGTAACTTTCATAGATAGGTTCCGGTTTATACCACTGCACTTTCATAATCCGGTTTCTGTATTTTACCTTTTCCAGTACTTTGCTCTTTCATTGCAATGGTTAAGCAGTACGTTTCCTGCGATTGGGTTCCTTCTGTCATCACTGAGGATGATCTAATCAAGATGTCTGAAATTGGCACATTAGGACCTCAGTCTGAGTTAAAGTGGAGGGCTCCGGGTAATGAATGCCCCCCTACTCCCAGATCCGGGGAAATCATTGTGTTTTTGGACCATATCTCTCGAGGCTTCTCTCCCCCCGGTTCAAAGTTTTTCCGGGATGTTCTTGCTGCTTTCCAACTGCATCCGCAGGACCTTGGACCCAATTCTGTCTCAAACATCTGCGACTTCCATGTATTTTCTGAGGTGTATCTGCAAGAGGAACCTTCCGTTGACTTATTCCGGGATTTATTTCATTTGAACCGGCGCACCGAGTTTACCAGCGGACCGCATCAAGAGCTTGGTGGCGTTAGCATTCAGAAGAGGAGGGATGTGGTATTTCCCCATGCCGCTTTGCACTCTCATCCCAAAGACTGGAATAAGACCTGGTTTTACTGTGTGGACACTTCTCCTGAAGGGGAGAACCCTCTGCCGGGTTACCGTGAAACGCGTATTCCGGAGAATCATCCCTTACCATCACGGCTCGGCGCTGTTGAACGGACCCGGTTCTCACCACAGCTCTCCAAGCTAAGAGCTTTCATAGCAAACGGTTTAATTGGGACCGATTTTCTACGCTGCTGGCTATCTTGGAGCATACTTCCCTTGAGCCGGCGATCTCAGTTAATGTGCAAGTATTCTGGTAAACCGGATGATCCTCAAAGGTTTACCAAGGAAAAGCTTTATGAATCGGAAGTTGTGGAATCAGCGAAGAAAATTCTCAATGTTTCCTTGGCAGACTGTGCTAAGGTCGGTTTAGCTCCATACTACAAGAAGAATAAGCTGCCCGCAGTAAGTTTCTCTTTGACCTGTATTTGTAATCCGTTTCTTTTGGTCCGTCTTTCAATTGTCTTTATTTCTTTCAACTAGGCTGATGACCCTTTCTGGAAAAGAAAGCCTCAGGAAAAAACCGTCAAACAGGCCCGGCGAAAAACCCCTGCAAACAAAAAGAGGAAAGCAACCGTCGACGCCGGTTCTCCCACTGAGGACGATGATCCGGACTCCGAGGTATGCTTTAATCCGGTTTAAATTTTTGCTTTCATGCACTTGTAATCGTATCTAATGATACCTTTTCACAGGAATTGCCTGAAGGTGATAACCCGGCTGAAATTGAGGTAACCCTTCTTTCTTCTGACTCAGAACCTCTTACTCAAAAAAGTCGTCGGACCGTCCGGAAATATCAATTTTCTCATCCTTATGCTCAGTTAGACCCTAACTTTACTTTGAAGAAGCAACAGCACGAAGCTTTTCGCCGGACCACTCGCCACAGCGGCCTGGCGGTGGAGTCATCCGGAATTTCCTTAACTCCAGTTCGAAAACGCCGTGCTGAGGTGATACTTTCTCCGACCCTCCTTCATCCCAAGGCCGGTCTTATCCGAAAACCCCTTAAACCGTCTGACCCTGACTATCAGGAAACTCCGTTGTCTTCCTCTGGTGAATCAACCGCCACGCAGCTTCCTCCCTTGAAAACCGTCCCAGGGTACCTTTCCTCACCTTTTCCGGTTTATGATCTTCTTTTTGCTTTATAATGCTAACTCATTTTTTATATTTTTCCAGCAAACCGAAACCCAACAAGAAGCCCAAGGCAAATAAGCCCATTGCTGATCCTATTGCGGATGATCCGATTGCTAACCCGTCAACAATTGTTCCTCCAGAAGGTGAACCCGTAGCTCCTGTTGAAGACCCTATACCAACAGATCACACTTCTGCCCCTGAGCATCCTACTGCTGAAGATGCCCATAATCGACCAAGTCCGGCCCGGGTTAACTCTCCTCAGGTTAATCCGGCGTCTCCTGATCTGGCTCATATTGACACTCCCCCCAATGTACCAACCTCACCTGATGTTGTAGTAACTGGGACTGCTTATGTTGCTCCTGCTGAACCCACCGTTTTAGCCAAACATACGGCTAAAGCGGAAAAATTATCTCAAGAAAAGGGGAAGTGGAGTACTAAAATATCCAGCCTTTCCGGCATGAGCGCCCAAGATATTTACTCTGGGTATCTGAACCGGCTCCACATCAGTCGGGATTATGAAGCCAGCTTGGTGAACTTAATGAAGGAAAAATATGAGGTAAACTTCCTCCTCTGACTTTGTTCTTTTGATGCATCTCTATCTCATAACAGCCCCCAAGTTCCGGTTTAGCTGCTTACTGAAGGTGATCTGGAACTTTGTAGATTGAACCGTTGGTCTTTACATTAGCCCCCAAGTATCAAGTAGATAACTTGCTTATGTAGTTGATACTTGTAAAAGTTGTTGTCAATACTTCAATTATACATTAGCCCCCAAGTGTCAAGCAGACAACTGGTTTGTGTGCTTGAGACTTGTAACTTTAAATTGTATTTGCTTTACTGCTTCAACTGCCATTAGCCCCCAAGTGTCAAGTAGACAACTTGGTTGTGTGCTTGAGACTTGACTAAACTTCACCTCTTTGTTGTTGAACTTTGTCTGCAGGCTGAGTTGAACCGGAATGCTCTTGAGATTAATGAGCTTCGAAGCCGGCTTACTGTAACTGAGTCTGCTGCTTCAAAGGCTAAAAAAGAACTTCAAGTGAGCTTAAAGACCGCTGAAGACTTGAAGAAGTACTTTGAAGAGGAGCGGGCTACTTATGAGGTCCAGAAAAAAGATCTGGAAAAATGGGTTCAGGATGCTGAAGGAGCACTGAATCCGGTGACGGAAGAACTGTCCGGATTAAGACAACAAATTGACTTAATGACCTCCGCTGTTTTTGGTAAGTATAATCTGAACTTCTGCCTTTCTCTTTGTAACCTGTGTCGTGTACCGGTTTAACTATGATTGTTGTATGTAGGGCGCCGTGTCTCCCATCTTGGGGACGACTTGCGGAAAAAGCTCAAAGCTTGCTATACCTTGGTCGAACAGCTGTACTCCGGGGCGCAAAGGATCATCAGTGCTGCTTCGTTTGGTAAACCGGCCCCTACCACAATACAAGATACTTTAAACAAGTTGTCTGTTTTGCCCACTCGCCTCGAAGAAGTCAAGAAGTCTGCTGCGTGGGGTGGTGCTCTTCTGGCCCTTACGAGGGCTAAGGCTTGGGTCCCGGATTTTGATCCGGAGGAGGCTTTTACGGGATTCCCGGATACGAAGGAGGACGGCTCACCTTTCACTGAAACTGATCTCTATGCATTGACGAAGGAAACGCGTCCCCTCGCCAGCAAGCTTGCCGCTGAATCGGATTTTTCGAGATATCATGCAGGATACAATCTGCAGAATGAGCGGGTGGAGCGACCGGTTTACGATACCGTCAACTTAATTCCACCGGTTCGTCCTCACACCTTTGCTCCTGACATTGATCCTTCTGAACTTATCAACGATGAAGTGTATTTCCGGGCCTTGGCGAAGATTGACTGGCGTGCGCCGGATTTCCAACCGCTTCATGAAGATGAAGATGTTCCGGAACAAGGCGATGGCCAGCCGTCTCAGCAAGGAGAAGCATAATCTTGAATTTTATTGCTGTAATCATATCTGATATTCCTTTAAACAATGTTTCCAAACCGTCGGGCTTGTCATGCCTTGTAATAGGTTAGCCGAAACATAATGTGCTGCGATCCGAATATTTTGTCTTTATGAAATACCCTCCGGTTGACTTGTTATCTGATGTGGTTGCCTTCCCCTGTTCATACAGAAAAAATATCGAAAAATATGTCCTAGTGGCTTACCACTGGACGGATTAATTTGTTCTCTTAAAACATCAAGTAAGCATATCTTTAAAGATAACTTGTATACCTGAGATGTATGTGGCCAATACATTTGAAACCGGCAGGACTTTAAAGTCACTTTATGAAGGCCTTCATGAATCCAAATAGAAACTCGAAACTCTCCGGTCCATCTTGATGATAAATCCGGCTCATCTTGTTTCAGAAAGTTGTAACTTTTGCCTGATACGCGATCCGGGTTTTAATGAATCGCCGGTTTACTTGGTCTGATATGCATGATCCAGACTTTCAATTTTATAGATATGTGGTCAACTTGTGTAGCTGTTCCACTCCGGTTTAAAAGGTTATAGAACACAAAAACACCAAAAAAATGCGATTTTTGCAAATAAGACCATGTAGTCGAGGCTTTTTCAAAGAGCTGCCAGGCTCAAAGCAAGGTTCAGCCAATCACTGGGACGCGGATTGGCCGACACTCCCAGAGGGCCTAGCCAATCACTGAACGTGGAATTATCCAACTTTTCAGAGGGCCGAAAGAACCGTATATAAAAATTATTCCGATCACTGGGACGCGGATTGGCCGACACTCCCAGAGGGCCTAGCCAATCACTGAACGTGGAATTATCCAACTTTTCAGAGGGCCGAAAGAAACGTAAAAATTATTCCGATCACTGGGACGCGGATTGGCCGACACTCCCAGAGGGCCTCCAGGGTTCCTCCTGAACCGGTGGGTCAATCTAAACCAATCACTGAACATGGAATTATCCAACTTTTCAGAGGGTCGAAAGAAAAATTATTTCGATCACTGGGACGCGGATTGGCCGACACTCCCAGAGGGCCTCCAGGGTTCCTCCTGAACCGGTGGGTCAATCTAAACCAATCACTGAACATGGACTTGTCCAACTTTTCAGAGGGTTGACAGAATTATGAAACCAATCCGATCACTGGGAGTGGATGATGTCCACTCCCAGAGGGCCTCCAGGGTTCCTCCTGAACCGGTGGGTCAATGTAAACCAATCACTGAACGTGGACTTGTCCAACTTTTCAGAGGGTCGAAAGAACTATGAAACCAATCCGATCACTGGGATTGGATGATATCCACTCTCAGAGGGCCTCCAGTGTTTCGTCTGAACCTGTGGGTTTTTTATGAAGTCTTCTCTTCTTGAAACGGATATGATCTCCTTGTTCTCGAGAGTTCTATTGCTTCTTCACATATTCTGCAAAAAATCAATTTCTAAACCGGCCAAGATATCTGATAGTAAATTTATATGATTGTTTTTCAGAGGATTTTTGTATATGGAAAAAGGGCTGAGCCCCCGGTTTACCGAGGGTGCCGGTTTATTCATTATTCATAATATATACTCCCTCCGTCCCAAAATAAGTGACGCAAAAGTGACTCAACTTTGCACTAAGTTAGTGCAAAATTGAGTCACTTTTGCGTCACTTATTTTGGGACGGAGGGAGTACATAGGATACATTGGAGCACATAGCTCAAGTATAGTATGGCCGTAAACGGGCGATGTTCCACGGCCTCTTCGTCTCCTCTTCTGATGTCCGTGAATCCTTGTGTTCTCGAATGTCCACCAAGTAATATGAACCGTTGTGTAAATTCTTGCTGACCAAAAAGGGCCCTTCCCATGGTGGGGATAGTTTGTGCATATCTGTTTGATCTTGGATGAGCCGGAGTACCAAGTCACCCTCCTGGAATGTCCTTGTTCTAATCCGGCGGCTATGATATCTGCGCAGATCTTGCTGATAAATCGCCGACCGTGCTGCAGCCGTATCACGCTCTTCATCTAACCGGTCTAAACCGTCCTGTCTTGACTCTTCATTGATTGCTTCCACATAGGCCGTTATCCTTGGTGAGTCATGACATATATCACTTGGAAGAACTGCTTCCGCGCCGTAAACCATGAAGAAAGGCGTGTAGCCTGTAGACCGGTTCGGTGTAGTATTAATACTCCAAAGAACATATGGCAACTCTTCAACCCAACAACCTGGGGTTCTCTGCAAAGGTGTCATAAGCCGGGGTTTGATGCCTCGCAAAATCTCCTGATTTGCCCTTTCGGCCTGGCCGTTGGTCTGAGGATGAGCCACAGAAGATACATATAACCGAATATGTTCCCTTTGACAGAATTCCTTCATTTCTCCCTTAGATAGGTTAGTACCATTGTCTGTGATGATGTTGTGTGGAAAGCCAAACCGGAATATCACTTTTTTGATGAATTTAACCGCTGTTGCTGCATCACACTTGCTTATCGGCTCCGCTTCAACCCACTTTGTAAACTTGTCTACTGCCACCAGTAGATGAGTTTTTTGATCTTGGGACCGTTTGAAAGGTCCAACCATATCAAGCCCCCAAGTTGCGAAAGGCCAAGTTATTGGTATCATCCGAAGTTCCTGTGCCGGCACCAGAGCACGCCTTGAGAATTTCTGACAAGCATCACACTTCCGGACCAGATCTGCCGCATCTGCATGTGCGGTTAACCAATAAAAACCATGTCGGAATGCCTTTGCTACCAATGATTTTGAACCGGCATGATGACCGCAATCCCCTTCATGAATCTCCCTTAAAATCTCGCAACCTTCCTCAGCTGAAACACATCGCTGAAATACTCCCGAAGTACTACGATGGTGAAGTTCTCCGTTTGCAATTGTCATGGATTTAGAGCGCCGGATTATCTGTCGCGCCTCTTCTTCGTCTTCCGGCAACTCTCCTCGACCCAGGTATGCTAAATAGGGTAGCGTCCAATCCGGAATAACATGGAGTGCTGCAACTAGCTGCGCCTCTGGGTCCGGAACAGCTAAGTCTTCCTCCGAAAGTACTTGAACCGAAGGACTGTGCAATTCATCCAAAAAGGTGTTTGGTGGTATCGGTTTACGCTGCGACCCTAGCCGGCTCAAAGCTTCGGCCGCTTCGTTTCTCCGCCGGTCTATGTGATCCACCTGATATCCCTTAAAGTGTCCTGCCACTGCTTCAACTTCCCGTCGATAAGCCGCCATGAGGGGATCTCTTGAGTCCCACTTGCCAGATACTTGCTGTGCCACTAAGTCTGAGTCACCTAGGCACTTAACCCGGCTCAAATTCATCTCCTTCGCTAACCGCAAACCGTGCAGTAATGCTTCATATTCTGCTGCATTGTTAGTACAAGGAAATAATAGGCGGAGGACATAGCAAAATTTATCACCTCTGGGGGAAGTTAAGACAACTCCAGCCCCCGAGCCCTCCAACTGTTTAGAACCGTCGAAGTGAATCGTCCAATAGGTAAGATCCGGCTTCTCTTCAGGAGTCTGCAACTCTGTCCAGTCATTAATGAAGTCTACTAATGCCTGAGATTTTATAGCAGTGCGTGGTACATATTTCAACTCATGTGGGCTGAGCTCGATGGCCCACTTTGCTACCCTGCCTGTAGCCTCCCTGTTCTGGATTATATCCCCCAGTGGAGCTGAACTAACCACAGTTATCGGATGTCCTTGAAAATAATGCTTCAGCTTCCGGTTTGCCATGAACACCCCATATACCAATTTCTGCCAGTGAGGATATCTCTGCTTGGACTCAATGAGTACTTCGCTTATATAATAAACCGGACGCTGAACCGGGTGCTCCTTCCCTGCTTCCTTGCGTTCAACCACAATAGCAACACTGACCGCTCGCGTGTTCGCAGCAACGTATAACAACAAAGGTTCCCTGTCAATGGGTGCAGCCAAAACTGGTGGGTTTGCTAATTGCCTTTTCATATCCTCAAACGCTGCATTTGCCTCATCACTCCAGATAAACCGATCTGTTTTCCTCAGCATCTGGTAAAGTGGGATCGCCTTCTCTCCCAAGCGACTGATAAACCGGCTTAATGCTGTGATCCGGCCAGCTATGCGTTGAACATCATTGATACAAACCGGTTTAGTCAAAGATGTGATGGCTTTGATCTTCTCCGGGTTAGCCTCTATCCCTCTGTTTGAGACCAAGAATCCCAAAAGCTTACCAGCCGGAACACCGAAAGCACATTTTTCCGGATTAAGCATCATTCTGTAAGCCCGAAGATTATCAAAGGTTTCCTTGAGATCCTCTATCATTGTCTCTTCCTTCTTTGATTTCACCAAAATGTCATCCACATATGCATGAACGTTCCTCCCTATCTGCCCCTTCAAACAATTCTGAACGCAACGTTGATAAGTTGCCTGTGCACACTTAAGTCCAAAAGGCATAGACACATAGCAAAAAGCACCAAAAGGAGTTATGAAGGCTGTCTTCTCTTGGTCTTCCACTGCCATCTTGATCTGGTGATACCCTGAATATGCATCCAAAAAACTCAGCCGCTCACACCCCGCTGTGGCATCGATGATCTGATCGATGCGAGGTAGAGCAAAAGGATCAGTTGGGCATGCTTTATTGAGGTCTGTGTAATCCACACACATTCTCCACTTCCCATTTTTCTTTAGGACCAGCACCGGATTAGCCAACCACTCCGGATGAAAAACTTCCACGATGAACCCTGCGGCCAAAAGTCTGGCCACCTCTTCTCCTATAGCCTTTCGCCTTTCTTTGTTGAAGCGGCGCAGATACTGCTTAACTGGCTTAAACTTCGGATCAATGTTTAACTTGTGCTCAGCGAGTTCCCTCGGTATACCTGGCATGTCAGAAGGTTTCCATGCAAAGATATCCCGGTTCTCACGGATGAACTCGATGAGTGCGCTTTCCTATTTGGGATTAAGGTTGGCGCTGATAGTGAATTGCTTAGATGAGTCCCCCGGCACAAAATCAATTTGTTTGGTCTCTTCAGCTGATTTAAACTTCAATGCCGGATCATGCTCGGTAGTTGGCTTCTTCAGCGGAGTCATATCTGCCGGATCAACATTATCTTTATAAAATTTTAGCTCCTCGGTGGCACATACTGCTTCTGCATATGCTGCATCACCTTCCTCACATTCCACTGCTATCTTACGGCTTCCATGAACCGTAATCGTTCCTTTATGACCCGGCATCTTAAGCTGCAAATAAACATAGCATGGCCTGGCCATAAACTTAGCATAAACCGTCCTTCCAAACAGAGCATGATATGGACTTTTAATTTTGACGACTTCAAAAGTGATCATCTCTGATCTGGAATCATACTCATTTCCAAAGGTAACTTCTAAGTCAATCTTACCAACCGGATAAGCTGACTTACCTGGGACCACTCCGTGAAATACTGTGTTTGATGATCTTAACTTTTTATCTGTCAGACCCATGCGACGGAAAGTCTCGTAATACAAGATATTGATGCTGCTACCACCATCCATGAGGACTTTAGTAAACTTGTATCCTCCCACCTGAGGTGCTACCACCAAGGCTAAATGTCCCGGATTATCCACCCGCATGGGGTGGTCTTCTCTGCTCCATACAATAGGCTGCTCCGACCACCGGAGAAATTGTGGCGTCGCCGGTTCTACTGCATTAACAGCCCGCTTCAAAACCTTCTGGTCTCTCTTACACAGACTCGTGGTGAAAACATGATATTGCCCGCTGTTTAACTCCTTCGGATTACTCTGATATCCGGATTGCGGCTGCTGTTGCTGACGCTGTTGCTGCTGATTTCCCTGATTATTATAACTTCCTTGGCCCTGCTGCTGATTATTCTGACCATTGTAACCACCTTGATTATGTGATTGATTTCCCTGACCATTATAGTTTCCTTGATTATTTTGGCCGCCTGCCCGGGGTTGATAACCACCGTTATTGCCCCTATGTCCAGATCCGGAACTGTTCCCCTGATGACCCGAACCATAGAATCCAGGCCCTGAACCGCCATGTGGGGGTCGATTAGGAGGATTGAAACGGCCTGCTACTGCCTTCATAAGGGGTATGCACTCTCTCATGGTATGCTTCGCTACCTTCCCCTTTCCGCTATGCTTTGGACAAGGTCGATCCAACTCCTGCTCCCAGCCCGGAGCTCCTCCGCCGGTTTGGAAAGCAGAATCCTCCGGATTACCCTGAAAACCACCTTGAACTTGAGTGTTAGCCACGAAGTCTGAACCACCCTCTGCCTTCCGTTTGCCCAAAAGGCCTGAAGTAACCGGATTGATCGGCGCCGGTTTACCAGATTTGCTGGCTTTCCCAGCCTTATCTCCTTCTGCTTCCGGATACTTTGTGTTATCAGAGTCTCCGTATTTCACCAGGGCACTCATTAAAGTTCCCATGTCATTGCAGTCCCTTTTAAGCCGTCCGAGTTTCAATTTTAAAGATTCAAACCGGCAATTGTTCTCCAATGTCACTATTGCCGTACTCGGATTAATACCATTCGAAGAGTGCAAAATCTCTGCTACCCTCCGTACCCAAGCTGCTGTAGACTCCTGCTCTCCTTGCACACAGGCTGCTAGGTCTATCACCGACATCGGCTGTTTGCACGTGTCCTTGAAGTTTTTGATGAACTGGCTGCGCAGTTCCCCCCATGACCCAATAGAATTCGGGGGCAGAGCTTTTAACCAGGTCCGGGCCGTGCCCTCGAGCATCATAGTAAAATATTTGGCACAAGCTGATTCATCCACATCCAGCATCTCCATGGCCATCTCATAACTTTCAACCCAAGCTTCTGGCGGCAAATCGGCTGTGTAGTTAGGCACCTTGCGGGGCCCTTTGAAATCTTTGGGCAGCTTGACACTCCGCAAAGCGGGAATAAGACACTGCACCCCGAAGGAACTCGTCGTAACCCCCGTCTCCGCGGTGGCTGTGTGAACTGGCGTTGTTTGACGAATCTCCTCCCTGGCTCCTGACCTAACCCGGTTTGTCTCCGGAGCTTGTTCCGCCGCACCTGCCGGATTACCCTGCCTGCGCTGATGTCTCCTGCGCTCACTGCTAGGTACTTCTGGCTCATCCCAATGCCTACTATAACTCCGGCTGGGACGTGGTGTCGAATGTAACCTTTCCCTGCTGTGAGAATATGCTTGCTGCTGCATCAACGCCGTATTGAGTAGCTTCTGGACCCTGCGCGCCTCTATCGCCACCGGAGATGTTTCTTCCGCAGGTAAAGTGGCCAAACGCGCTGCTGCTGCAGCGATATTATCCAAAGGGTTGGAGTAATGACCTGGAGGGACGGGGACATAAGGTGCCGATGTAATCCGGCGCTCCTGCTCTGCGGTGGGTTGCTGAACCGGCTCCTCCCGGGCCGGAGGTGTCCTCCGGTTTAAAGCCGGATGATTACTAGCCCCAGCCCCAGGTGTCCTGAACAGATTCGTTGATTCATAAACCGGCGGTATACGGGACCGGTACTTTCGTCCACTTACTCCTTCCATAGAAGCTTGCTCCATCCTTAGATAAAAAGCTTGATCATCCAACTCTGCTTGCCTTGCCGCCATCATCTCTCTTTCTGCCTTTAGGTCCTCCTTTAATGTCAGGGATATGACTAGCAGGTATGAACCGGCTAGTGTAAACCGGCTTAGTTATATTGTGCTTGGTTGTAATATTTTTAGTAAAGGCTATGGCCCGTGAGATCTTAAGGCCCATGTATAGAAGTGTGGTTTGTGAACCGCCAAGCGATGTAACTTGAGAGATAAGAAAGAAAGACAGAGACCGAGGCGGACACAAGTATGAGCCGGCCTCGGGACTCTGTAAACCGGACCAGGCGTCACCTCTATATAAGGGGACGGCCCGGACGGTTCAGGGACAAGCAACAATCAACCCGTCGAGACACAGGCAAGCGAATCCGCTCCCTGTAATCCGACGCCCAAGCAATACCAAACCAACTAGACGTAGGCTTTTACCTTCTTGGAAGGGGCCGAACTAGTATAAACCCTCTGTGTCCTTTGTGTGCTATGAATCCTTTCAAGCTAACCCGTGCGATGGTTCCATCATCAAGTCCGTTAAACCGGACATCTGTCGTGTTATTTCCACGACAATGACTTTCTTCCAATTTCCCATAATTGCTAGATAGCAACTCAAGTTGAGCCCTTAGCTCAACATTCTCCTTCAAAATGGATGCTTCACTAGAAATAGAGTTAGTATCACAAGCATCATCAATAATAGCAAGAGCGGAAGGCAACTTGGCAAGCTCTTTAGAATATGAAGCTTTAAGTTGAGCATGAGACTCGGTGAGTTTGATAAGCTCACTCTTAATGACCCTTGAGCCATTTTCGAGGTGCTCAAAATCCTCAAGGATTTTAGCATGTGCAACTTCCAGCTTCTCATTTTTAGTTTCAAAATTATTAGCCACCTCGAGAGCTCTATCTCGAGATTCCTTTATGCTAGATAGTTCTAGAGAAAAAGTCTCCTCAAGAGATTCCTTGGTGGTTTGTTCAAGTTCAAGAGCTTGCGAGAGGTCGGCGATCTCATTAGCGTAATCACGCTCATGACCTTCCATTTTCTCAATGGTGACCTCATGCTCCTCTAGATGAGATTCCAACTCCTCTATATATTTCTTACCCTCAGTGCCAATGGACATAATTTCCATGAAGTTGGAGCGAGCAATCTTATTCTTATGAAGATCTTTAAAAATCATTTCCCCCTTAATTTTTAAGGAGGCAACATTATCACTCTGTTCATCACTATCAACATCGTCATCATTCTTGTCATCATCACTATCATCACAAGATATATTGGGATTCCAAGTGGGAGATACCTTTGAAGCCTTAGCCATAAGGCAATATGCAATAGATGATGATGTAGGATCCCTTGAAGCACCATTCAAGACTACGTCTTGTTCCATGGGGTGTTGGCTTTCCTCTACATTGTTAGCACAACAATTCGAGGAAATAGATGCATTTTTATCATGGCAACAAGATATAGCAAGCATATCATCATGAGTTTTAGTCAAGCAATTTCTACATGATATGCAAGGACTATCAACACAAGCATGTGAAACATGTAGGGCGATCGAAGTGTTAAAGTCCAAAGAAGATGCATTTCAATAAGATAGTGATGAAGGATCATCCACAATAAGCATACTATCATCATTGCAATGACCAGGACTACTCACCATATCATTACCTTGTGGCAAACCACATGTAGGTGAAGTAGAAGAAGTTGAGAAGACAACACGGCCGGAGGTGGAGGGAGAACAATCATTCCCATAATTCTTGGACACACCATATTTATCTTGAAGCTTTGTCCACAACTCATGAGCATCCCGGAACGGCATGAGTTGAAATATAACTACATTGCTCAAAGCATCGAAAAGCACTTTAGAAGCTTGATCATTGAGATAAGAGTTTTTCTCATCCTCTAAAGATAATCTTTGGGGATCCTTTGGAGGAGAAAAACCCATATCTACAATTCGCTCTAAATTTGGGTCCATGACCCTAAAGAGATTAAGCATGCGAATTACCCAAACATCAAAATTTATGCCATCGAAACTAAGAGTGTCAGAGAATCCTAAACCCCTAGTCGACATCCTTATTCTCTAGGCGGTTAAGCCCTATAAAGAGAGACGAGGCTCTGATACCAATTGAAAGATCGTGGATGTCGCCTAGAGGGGGGTGAATAGGCGCTTTAAAATAATTACGGTTTAGGCTTGAACAAATGCGGAATAAACCTAGCGGTTAATTTGTCAAGCACAAAACCTACAAAAACTAGGCTCACCTATGTGCACCAATAACTTATGCTAAGCAAGATAAACAACTAGGTGATAGCAAGAAATATATATGACTCATTTTCTGTACTCCTGGGAGTATGTACTCCCATCATCAATATACCTCATATACGCATTAATTATACCTCTTTATCACTCTCAATATACTTCATTAAATATTCTAAGATACTGCAATACGAGTTTTGTTGAAAAAATATCATTTGCGACTTACTTTTTGTAATATACCTTTTTTCACGTACAAACACATCAGTATATACATAAACATTTAAAAATATGTAGACTCACATGAATTTTTTCATGAAACTCATTTTGTGGTATCTAATAATTACTAATGAAGTATATTAAAAATAATATAGAGGTATAAAAGATTCATCTATGTGGTATATGAGGAGCGGGAGTACGTACTCCCAGGAGTACACAATCATTTTCCTATATATATATGACGGAAAAGGTGAAGATATTGCAAAGTTAAAGAACATGAACAACTCAGGAATTTGAAAACACGAAAAACTCAAATTGAAGATTTTCAACTTTGGTGGTGGCGTGACCGACCGTATAAGAATGATGATTTCAAACACCGCGTAAAATTGTCGTAGGGTTTTGAGAATCAAATTCGTCGTTAATTTCTTCACACTTAAAGTGTTATTCTTCATTGATTGAATAAAAACATTTCTTCATGTGTTGCACATCTAAGTCATCAATTTTGCATATGTGTTAGGATGAGTGTCCTATTCAAAGAACATTCTAAGATTCTAAGATATTTAGCTCACACCGCAACTTGCTAAATCTCTTCTCATCCAAGGGCTTTGTGAAGATATCGACTAGTTGTTCTTCAGTCTTCACATGCTCAATAGAAATGTCGCCCTTCAACACATGATCACGAAGAAAGTGATGACGAATCTAAATGTGCTTTGTCCTCGAGTGCTGAACTGGGTTTTGTGAGCAATCTTGATGGCACTCTTATTGTCACATAAGAGAGGCATATTCTTCACGTTGACACCATAGTCCTTGAGAGTTTGCTTCATCCACAGCAATTGAGCACAGCAAGAACCAACAACAATATACTCAGCTTCAGCAGTAGACAGTGATACACAGTTCTGCTTCTTCGAAGACCAACAGACCAAAGATCTTCCGAGGAAATGACATGTACCAGATGTTGACTTGCGGTCCACACGATAACTAGCATAGTCAGAGTCTGAATATCCAATGAGATCAAAAGCCGAGCCCTTGGGGTACCATAATCCAAGTGTTGGTGTGTGAGCAAGATATCGAATAATATGTTTCACAGCCTTATGGTGTGATTCCTTTAGTGTAACGTGAAATCAGGCACACATGCAAACACTAAGCATTATATCTGGCCTACCTGCACATAAGTACAATAAAGAACCAATCATGGAGCGGTATACCTTATGATCAAAGTCAGTACCATTTTCATCATTCCAAAGATGGCCATTTGTGGGCATAGGAATTTTGACGCCTTTGCAATCTTGCATGCCGAATTTCCTCAGTACGTCCTTGAGGTATTTCTCCTGAGATACGAATATGCCATTGCGTTGTTGACGAATTTGAAGACCTAAGAAGAATTTCAATTCTCCCATCATAGACATTTGATATTCTTCACTCATCATATAGGCAATTCATCACTATAACGTTGGCCAGTACAGCCAAAGATAATATCATCAACATATATTTGGCACACAAATAGTTCACCATCACAAGATTTAGTGAAAAGAGTAGGATCAAGTGAACCGGGTTTGAAGCCTTTCTTCATGAGGAAGTCCTTCAAGTATCATACTGATGGCTTCTCGCCCCTCGTTGGTTACCCCAAGTGGAAGGTTTGAGATGGAGTGTAGCGGTAGTTTTCCCTTGGCAAAGATACCAAGGATCGAATTCCCCTGAGACTCCAAGGTTCAACAAGAAGGTGTCAACTGCTAACGGCGCCAGATATTAGCAATCAACTGGACCTGCACACAGATACAAATAACTTTGCTCCCAACGAGTACAGAGAGGTTGTCAATCCCTCCGGCCTTGTCGTTTACAAAGGATCAAACGCAAGAGATAATAGTGATATGTATAACTGCAACTAGTAAGTAAAAGCAGAAAGTAAATAGCGGATGTGATCAGTGATGGTAATATGGACCGGGGTCCCATCATGTTCACTAGTGATGTCTCTCTCCCAAAAGACGATAAAACAGCTATGTGAGGTAAACGAATTACAGCTGGGCAATTGACAGGATTAAGTGCGCAAACCAATGCTAACTATGTTGCAAGAAAGGTAGAGGTTGAAAGCATGGGCGGTATGCCAAGGCAAGTAGACCGAAATCCATCTGCATCTACTACTAATCATCCACCTTGAGATATCTATCCAGAACATCTCGCTGGTATTAAGTTGCGAGTCCCACCCATAGTGTAAACTCAAAGCAACAGACAACTACATTAAAAGAACTTTGCGTAAAGTAAACAATCCTTGCACCCGCGAGTACAAGCACCGTTGTTTTCCCCCTTGTGGCAACAGCACATCCCCTAGACTCATGTTTCTGTCACTCAAGCTAGTCATCGAGGGGCATGAACTCACAATCAAGCATAACGTTCCCTCTTGGAGTTACTACCTACTACTCGGCCAAAGCAATAAATAGCAACGGAGAACATGCAAGAATTACTCAAGAACATAAATATAAAAGAGGTAAATCAAATATATTACTCAAACACAATCTGAACATAATCTCATAATCCATCGGATCCCAGCAAACTCATCATAGCAACAACATAAGGATTACATATGTGCCTCAATCATGTAGGGCAGCTCACGAGGTCTAATTAGTGAAGCACAAGAAGGGGAGGAGAACATCACATAGCTACTGGTCATGGACCCATGGTCCAAGGGAGACTACTCACAACTCATCCGGGAGGCGTCCATGGTGGTGGAGAGGCTCCCGGTGGTGATCCTCCCCTCCGGCAGGGTGCCTGGAAGAGTTCTCCTGGTGCTCCCAATCTTGGAAGCGCGGCGGCGGCGGAACAAAGATGAGATCGCGAAAAAGGGTTCCGTCCTCGAGGGTTTCGGGACGCGGTGTAAATATATGCCAAAGGGGGGTATTAGCGGAGACCTGGGGGGCCCAGGCGCCCCCCGACGCGGCCAGGAGGGGGGCCGCGCCACCAGGGCGCCTGGAGCCCTGGTGGCCCCCCTCCGGCCCTACTTTGGCCGCAAGGAAGCTTCCGGAACGCTGATTTTTTATATAATTTTTCCGGGATTTTTCTGGCAGTTTATGTGATGGGAAAACCTGAAATACAAAAACAGCAGAAAACAGAAACTGTCACTGGGGTGCACTGAGTTAATAGGTTAGTCCAAATATGATCAAAAGTGTATGGAAGTGTATAAATATCATAGCAATATCACACAAAAGAGGCATGGAGCAAGCAGAAATTATAGATACGTTTTGGACGTATCAACATCCCCAAGCTTAATTCCTGCTCGTCCTCGAGTAGGTAAATGATAACAAGCATAATTTCTGTGGTGACATGCTATTAACCATATAAGGACTTTTCACAGTCACATGAGAAAAGCTTACTGAGACAATGAATCTGTAGTAATTAAGTTACCTCATGAGAAAATCACAAAGAACTGAAAGTTTTACAACACGATACTGAAACATCAAATAGATTTGTAATGAGCATGGTGTGCAAATATGATAAAGTGGTATCTCGCTTGCCCCCTTTAGTGAAGCAAAACATAAATGCAGGGGCACCTCCAAGGTTTAAGTGACGACTAGATACAATGATTTCAGAATAAATGATATCATAATCATGCAAAAGACAATGGTACTTTGGGACAATGCACATTACACTCAGAATGACAATCATGCTCTCAGTAGTTGGTGCTTTAAAGAAGGTGGAGACTCTCGAACCGTGGCTTTTGTTGGCAAGGTTGAAAACCCGTGGTCGAAAGCAAAGACAAAGCATGTACCAGAGCTCTTGGTTTTAAAAACAGAAGTAAAAATTATTTTTTTGGATATGCATGTTTCGTCAACGAATGCTAGCAGATAACTCAATCACTTCTCGAGATGGACAAGTTTCGAGGAACGGCTCCCGAATGAGGACGATCACATCCTCTTAATCTCCTTTGTTTATCACTGCCAAAGTTTTCTGATTTCTCATGAACAAAGCGTGAAGGAGGGTTTGTTTGTTGTATTATTTTTTTAATGAGCCGGGCGCACTCTATGCCAGTTCCTTCTCGTATTAAAAAGATCATGAATTAACTACTACTTCCTCATGAACTAAAACAGAGGCACAAAAGAGAAATGCTTTTTTTGAATAGTTTCAAGATGGTACATGAAATTCTTCGTTAGGAATGGCAGGTAAATACCATGTATAGGAAGGTATGGTGGACTCATATGGCATAACTGGTTTAAAGGATTTTGGATGCACAAGCAGTCAGTCCGCTTAGTACAGGTGGAGGTTAGCAAAAGATTGGGAGCGACCAACTAAAAGAGCAATGACGGTCATAATCATGCAGAGCAACAAAGCAACATTGAATCAGGCATGGAAGTTATATCGCTACTCAGAAATTAAAGATCATCAAGGCTTGACAGACTTTCTTTACAGTCTTAAATATGCGTGAGCATACGCCAAGTCAATCAAAATAAATTCTCGAAGGAAGATATCACTAAACCATACCACATCATAGGCAAACAAATCGTGTTGGTACTCCAATAACACATTGGGAACCCCCCAGCTATTTGAGACTAACCATAAGAAAACATGAACTACTAAGCACCATTATGCACGTAGCATTTTATCATAGACATATCAACCAATGCAACCGAAGCCAACTTTCTTAACAAGATAAGCATGATAACTAAAGAGAGTTCCAGCGACCAACTAAACAAAAGCTCTTTTAAAAAGATAAGCATGAAAACTAAGAGTTGAACATGACAGCAGCTATTGAAAGACCAAGAACACACACAGCAAAGATAGACATGAAAATTCTATGTTATGTTCTAGGTTGAAGTGGAGCGTGTTTCTCTCCCACACAAAGAAAGCTGAGTTCCAACTCGTTATGAAAAGCAAGCAAAGCTAAAGCAAACTAAAAAGGAAACTAAAAGCAAGACGCTCCAAGCATAGCACATAACACATGAAGTGATAAAAATATAGTGGAACGAAAGACGAACTGATAATCTTGATGGAGAAGGGGATGCACGGGGGCATCCCCAAGCTTAGACGCTTGAGTCTTCTTGGATATTTCTTGGGGGTGCATGGGGGCATCCCCAAGCTTGAGCGTTTGACACTCCTGAATCTTTTTATCATCTTCCCTCGCACACTTGAAAACTCCCTTCATACATAACTCATCATAATCTGATTAGCGAGGTTAGTACCCATAATAAAATAATTGTTCCTTGCTGGAAATAAGGATATTCTTGAAGGTCTACTGTTTCTCAAGATTGCCAAAAGGTTTTTGCAAAGAAAAAGCAAGCTCAAGGTTTGCAAAATGAAGAAAAGGCAAAACAGGACAGAATCTGTGAAAAACAGACCAGCAGGTAGTAAATGATTTTTTCGGGGCACTTCTACAACTCTAATAAAAAAACTCAGAACAGACGCCCGAAAGACAATTGTATAGAGCACGCTGTCGAAAAAATTCAGACCAAAAAGATGATCTGGTGATTTTATACGAATTTTTCTGTCCAAGGACAGAATCTGTTTCCTGGACAGCACGTCACAACTTTTGAACTTTCTTGCAATCAGAGGCTACACTTGGCACAAAGTTGAAAAGTAAAGATACAATGATGATGCTACTGTAGTAACAACATCAAGACACAACAAAAGCAAAATAAAAATTTATTCATTGTGGGCTGCCTCCCAAAAGCGCTTTCTTTTATGCCTTTAAGCTAGGCATAATGCCAGGAGATCAAGTTTTATCAAGAGTAAAAGAATAGCTAGCCCGTATAACGGACTCAAAAGGTAACTTAATCTTCTTCCTAAGGAAGGGTTCCATCCCTTTCTTGAGAGGAAATTGGAATTTTATATTCCCCTCTTTCATGTCAATGATGGCACCGACAGTGCGTAGGAAAGGACGTCCCAAAATAATTGGACAAGAAGGTTCACATTCAATGTCCATAATAGTAAAATCAACGGGAACATAATTGTCATTGACAATGATAAGAACATCGTCGATCCTCCCCAAAGGTTTCTTTATGGAAGAATCAACAAGACGAACACCAAAAGAACAAGAATCAAAAGGTTTCAATTTAAGCATATCATATATTCTTTTGGGCATAACGGAGGTACTAGCTCCAACATCACATAAAGCTTAGCAAGAGAAGTTATTCAACTTAATTTTAATCATAGGATCCCAACCATCTTCTAGTTTTCTAGGTATGGAGGCTTCTACTCTAAGTTTCTCCTCCCTAGCTTTGATGAGAGCATTAGCGATATGCTCTGTGAAGGCAAGATTAAGCGTGCTAGTGCGGGGATCTCTAGACATCTTGCGAAGGAAATCAATAACTTCGGTAAGGGTGCAATTATCAAAATCAAGGTCACTACTATCAAGTAAAGTGGTAGTGGTGTCCTTTAGGCTCACTTGTTTGGTAGTTTCTATAGTCATAGCATCACCATTAATAGGTCCAATGGGACCAGGAGTGCATTGGGTGCTAAGAGTTTGGATATCCTCAACAACTTGGATAGTGGCAACAGTGTGGTGGGTAGGAAGGCTCTTAATTCTATCTTCTTCCTCCTTTTCTCTAGCCCATCTCTCTTTAAGTTTAGCCAACATCCTAATGTTTTCATTAATTTGCACTTGAATAGCATTCATAGGAGTGACCTTCCTCTCCTCAAGAGGAGAAGTTCTAATTTTAAGCAATTCTACCTCATGGGCTAAATTGTCTACCTTCGAAGGGAGATCATCTAGTTTGTTTAGTTTTTCTTCCACACTCTTATTAAAGGCTTTTTGGGTAGTGATGAAATCTTTAAGCATAATCTCTAGTTCAGTAGTGGAGTTCTTGGTGCTAGGATAAGCATTGTTGTTCCAATAGGAATTAGAGGGGAACGGTCTAGGATTGCTACCAAAATTACTCCTACAAACATTGTTATTAAAATTGTTTCTAGAAATAAAGTTAACATCTACTTGTTCTTGAGCAATCAAAGAATTTAAAGGAACATCACGAGGATCAACAGAAGATTGCTTCGAAAGTAGAGACATGATCAAGTCAACTTTTTCATTTAGGGAGGAAATCTCCTCGACAGAGTTTACCTTCCTACCTATTGGAGCGCGTTCGGTGTGCCATTGGGAATAATTGTTCATCATCTCATCGAGAAGCTTCGTGGCAGCACCAAGTGTAGTTGACATAAAGGTTCCTCC
The DNA here is from genome assembly GCA_902687465.1 of Secale cereale. Classification (NCBI taxonomy): domain Eukaryota; kingdom Viridiplantae; phylum Streptophyta; class Magnoliopsida; order Poales; family Poaceae; genus Secale; species Secale cereale. The sequence goes on from LR738715.1 coordinate 48,501,688, forward strand.
CGCGGCCGAATCTAACAAGTTCCGCGAGGTAAAGTTCAAGCCTGCATAAAAAGTTTGGACAACCATCCAAGTAGTCAAACCATGAGTAGGGCAGTTCTTGACAAGAGATTTCATACGTTCCCAAGCTTGGGCAACGTGTTCATTATCCAATTGTTTGAAATTCATTATGTTACTCCTTAGTTGGATAATTTTAGCAGGTGGATAGTATTTTCCAATAAAAGCATCTTTGCACTTGTCCCATGAATCTATGCTATTTCTAGGCAAAGATTGAAACCAAATTTTAGCTCCTCCTCTCAAGGAGAAAGGAAAAAGCTTAAGCTTAACAATATTACCATCTATTTCTTGGTACTTTTGCATATCACAGAGTTCAACAAAATTGTTCAAGTGTAAAGCAGCATCATCTCCAGCATCGGAGAATTGATCTTTCATAACTAGTTTCAGTAAAGCAGGTTTAATTTCATAAGAGGGTGCTGAAGTGGCAGGTGTAGTGATAGGCATGCAAATAAAGTCATCGTTGTTATGACTAGTGAAGTCACACAACTTGGTGTTCTCGGTGGAACCCCTAGCAGCAAGCAAGCAAAATAACTATTTTTGTGATTTTTGATAAAAGATACTAAAGCAAAACTGAAAGGTAAACTAACAAGACTAAAAAGCAAAGGTAAAAGTGAGCGTGCAACTCCCCTATCTTGAAGAGTGGAGTCCCCGGCAACGGCGCCAGAAAACATTGCTTGACGGCTTCTCGCCCCTCGTTGGTTACCCCAAGTGGAAGGTCTGAGATGCAGTGTAGCGGTAGTTTTCCCTTGGCAAAGATACCAAGGATCGAATTCCCCTGAGACTCCAAGGTTCAACAAGAAGGTGTCAACTGCTAACGGCGCCAGATATTAGCAATCAACTGGACCTGCACACAGATACAAATAACTTTGCTCCCAACGAGTACAGAGAGGTTGTCAATCCCTCCGGCCTTGTCTTTTACAAAGGATCAAACGCAAGAGATAATAGTGATATGTATAACTGCAACTAGTAAGTAAAAGCAGAAAGTAAATAGCGGATGTGATCAGTGATGGTAATATGGACCGGGGTCCCATGATGTTCACTAGTGATGTCTCTCTCCCAAAAGACGATAAAACAGCTATGTGAGGTAAACGAATTACAGCTGGGCAATTGACAGGATTACGTGCGCAAACCAATGCTAACTATGTTGCAAGAAAGGTAGAGGTTCAAAGCATGGGCGGTACGCCAAGGCAAGTAGACCGAAATCCATCTGCATCTACTACTAATCATCCACCTTGAGATATCTATCCAGAACATCTCGCTGGTATTAAGTTGCGAGTCCCACCCATAGTGTAAACTCAAAGCAACAGACAACTGCATTGAAAGAACTTTGCATAAAGTAAACAATCCGTGCACCCGCGAGTACAAGCACTGTTGTTATCCCCCTTGTGGCAACAGCACATCCCCTAGACTCATGTTTCTGTCACTCAAGCTAGTCATCGAGGGGCATGAACCCACAATCAAGCATAAGGTTCCCTCTTGAGTTACTACCTACTACTCGGCCAAAGCAATAAATAGCAACGGAGAACATGCAAGAATTACTCAAGAACATAAATATAAAAGAGGTAAATCAAATATATTACTCAAACACAATCTGAACATAATCTCATAATCCATCGGATCCCAGCAAACTCATCATAGCAACAGCATAAGGATTACATATGTACCTCGATCATGTAGGGCAGCTCACGAGGTCTAATTAGTGAAGCACAAGAAGGGGAGGAGAACATCACATAGCTACTAGTCATGGACCCATGGTCCAAGGGAGACTACTCACAACTCATCCGGGAGGTGTCCATGGTGGTGGAGAGGCTCCCGGTGGTGATCCTCCCCTCCGGCAGGGTGCCGGGAAGAGTTCTCCTGGTGCTCCCGATCTTGGAAGCGCGGCGGCGGCGGAACAGAGATGAGATCGCGAAAAAGGGTTCCGTCCTCGAGGGTTTCGGGACGCGGTGTAAATATATGCCAAAGGGGGGCATCAGCGGAGACCTGGGGGGCCCAGGCGCCCCCCCGGCGCGGCCAGGAGGGGGCCGCACCACCAGGGCGCCTGGAGCCCTGGTGGCCCCCCTCCGGCCCTACTTTGGTCACAAGGAAGCTTCCGGAACGCTGATTTTTTATATAATTTTTCCGGGATTTTTCTGGCAATTTACGTGATGGGAAAACTTGAAATACAAAAACAGCAGAAAACAGAAACTGGCACTGGGGTGCACTGAGTTAATAGGTTAGTCCAAATATGATCAAAAGTGTATGGAAGTGTATAAATATCATAGCAATATCACACAAAAGAGGCATGGAGCAAGCAGAAATTATAGATACGTTTTGGACGTATCACATACCACGCCCGAGGGGCCTGGTTGAGGCCATAGAGGGCCTTATTGAGTCTGAAGACTTTGTCATGATTCTTTGGATCTTCAAAACTCGGGGGTTGAGCAACATATACTTCTTCATCAAGATTACCATTGAGGAATGCACTTTTCACATCCATTTGATATAAAGTGATATCATGATGGTTAGCATAAGCAAGTAATATACGAATATCCTCAAGTCTAGCAACAGGTGCAAAAGTTTCATCGAAATCAATTCCTTCAACCTGTGTGTAGCCTTGAGCTACAAGTCGTGCCTTATTCCTTACCACAAGGCCATATTCATATTTCGTGTTGTGGTAGATCCACTTTGTGCCAATGATATTGTGCTTGCGAGGACCTGGACGTTTGACAAGTTCCCAGACGTTGTTGAGCTCAAATTGATGTAATTCTTCTTGCACAGCTTGAATGCACTCAGGCTCCATAAATGCTTCATCTACCTTAGTGGGCTCTGTGATAGAGACAAAAACAAAGTGCCCACAAAATTTAGATAGACGTGAAGCCATTGAGCGTGTGAGAGGACCTGGTATTTTGATGTCACTGATGATTTTCTCAATCTGCACTTCTTTTGCAACACGAGGATGAGCTAGTTGTCGTCAAGGAATTTGATCAGCATTTTCTTCAGCACCATTTTCTTCAGGTGCATTAGCTCGACGTTCTTCATGTTCTGAAATGAATTCTTCAGCAGATTCTTTGGTCGGAATGACATCCTCAGTATCCTTGAACTTGATAGTTTCCTCAGGTGCTGGTTCATCTATCACAGAAGGTAGGTGCTCTCTTTGCGAGCCATTCGTTTCATCGAACCACACATCTACAGTTTCAACAACCTTGTGAAGAACGTTGTTGAAGACTCTGTTGGTGTGCGAGTTCTTATCATAACCAAGCATAAACACTTCATGAGCTTTCGATGCAAATTTTGAGTTGTGATGAGGATCTCTAATCCAGCATTTAGCACCGAAGAACTTGAAATAACTCACATTGGGTTTCTTGTCAGTGAGTTGTTCATAAGCAGTCTTCTTCAAGAATTTGTGAAGATAAACTCTGTTGATGATGTGGGACATAGTATCAATTGCATCAATCCGGAAACGATGAGGCGTTTTATATTCATCAAGCATAGTGCGAGCCATCTCAACAAGAGTCATGTTCTTGCGCTCCACGACGCCATTCTGCTGAGGAGTATAAGGAGCAGATAACTCATGAGTAATACCAAGTTCATCAAGATAGTCATCGAGACCAGAATTCTTGAACTCAGTTCCATTGTCACTTCTGATGTGCTTGATCTTCACACCAAAGTTGGTTGAAGCCCTCGAGGAAAATCGCTTGAAGACTTCCTGCACTTCATGTTTGTAAGTAACAACGTGTACCCATGCGTATCGAGAGTTATCATCAACAATAACAAAGCCATATTCAGATGCATCATTTGAAACAGCAGAATAATGGTTAGGACCGAAGAGATCCATGTGAAGCAATTCAAATTGTCGAGTAGTAGTCATGATAGTCTTCGCTGGATGCTTGGCCTTGGTCATGTTTCCAGCTTCACAGGCTCCGCATAAGTGATCCTTGAGGAATTTGACATTCTCAATGCCAATGACGTGCTTCTTCTTCGCAAGTGTGTGCAAATTCCTCATGCCTTCATGACCAAGTCGTCGATGCCATAGCCAGCCTTCTAAAGCTTTTGCAAGTAGACACACAACTGGTTGAGGTCCTGTAGATAAATCAACAATATACAAGTCTCCTCTCCTAAAGCCTTCGAAGACTTGGAATTGTCAGATTCCATTATCACAACACAACGATACTTGCCAAAGACTACAACCAAATCAAGATCGCAAAGCATTGAAAGAGACATGAGGTTGTATCCTAAGGACTCGACATGCATGACTTTGTCCATGTGTTGATCCTTTGAGATAGCAACCTTACCTAGACCCAATACCCGACTTTTGCCTTTGTCAGCGAAGATGATATGCTTCAGATGAGATGGAGATAAGGGAGCATCCATCAATAGATTCTTGTCACTAGTCATGTGATTTGTACATCCACTATCAAGGACCCACTCATTGGCTTTGGGTTGATCATCCTGCAGATGAATTAGTGCAGCTTACAAACTCATATGCTTCATCAGTGAAGAATATGACATCAATTCATCAGATCAACTTCATCAAGCAATGCAACAGATAAAGCAGTATGAGGACATGAGAAATGAGAGTTCATTTCTTCATGATTAGCCTACGTCCTTTCAGGCACTTTTCAGGTCTCCAGCAAATTCTTCAGACGTTTGAGCACGTCTGGAGACCTGACCCTGCAGAAGAGATTAGTTCTTTTCCTTCACCACCCACATCTGAAGGGGTGGCAAAGAGTTCATCACTCTGCGAGCTCCATACGAGAAAGGTGGCATAGACGCCAGCCCATTTCGTTTCACATAAGAGGAGTTAGGATAAGCATATGAATACGCAGATAAATTCTTCAAGGACTTATGAACATAATGGTTAGAAGAATACTGCTCATATTCATAGCCCTTGGCTCTTCCCTGCAAAACAGAGTTGTTAGCACGATGATATTCATATGAGGACTTTGATCCTTTTGAGGAATTTGATCCACGTGAGGAATTTGGTCCGTATGAGAATTTGAATCCATATGAAGAGTTTGGTCTGGGGTTCCTATTCCTCACACGAGGTTTCATGAGGACATTCACTTGAAGACTTTCAAGGTGCCTCTTAGGGACCCAGATTTTCTTCATAGGGGGCCATTCCTGTAGTTAGTTCCAACATATCTAGAAAATACTTCACCATTCTGATTTTTGAATAGTTTATAGTTGGAGTCAAATGACTCATCAGAAGAAAGTGAAGTTTCATGTGGAAAGCCAAATAAATTGGATGGATCAATTGGAGGTCCCTTTGCAGCAACCCATGAGGATTTGGGGTACTGCTCAGGCTTCCAATATGTACCATCAGCATTAAGTTTCCTCTCAAAGGCAATACCCTCTTTCCTAGGGTTCCTGTTGGGGATATGCTTTTTAAGCACATCACAAAGAGTCTGATGCCCTTTGAGGCTTTTGTACATGCCTGTCATGTACAATTCCTTCAGCCCTGCATCATCAGTGATACTAGCAATGTCCTTAGATGAGGAGTTAGTGATAGCAGAGACAGTTGAAGAATTTTTAGCATTAGAAACATTTGAACATTCAGGTGAAGAATTAGCAGATTCACGTTCAATGCATTTCAAGCATGGAGGAACAAATTCTTCCTGAGAAGCCCTGATTTGTTGAGCAAGTAATGAATCATGCTACTTCTGAAGATCTTCATAACTCGCTCTTAGATTTTCAAGTTCTTGCTTTCTTTGAAGAAATTCATAAGAAAGCTTCTCATGATCAGATAAGAGAGTGTTATGATGAATTTGAAGATCGTCAAACCTAGACTGAAGTCTCTGAAGATTTTCAGTCAAGATTTTAGTGCGATCCATTTCTTCACCCAACATATCATCACTTTTATCTAGCATGTTTCGAACCTTTTCAAAAGCCTTTTGTTGTTGCACAGCAATCTTAGCAAGTTTAGATTAGCTGGACTTGAGGTTTTCATCAGATTCATTCTCACTAGATTCAGAGGAGGTATATTTGAGTACCTTGGCACCCTTTGCCATGAAGCAATAGGTGGGAGCATAGTCATCATTACCTTCATCAGCCTTGTTGGTGAAGCCATTTTCTTCAGGGTTGAAGATAGACTTGCTAACGAATGCAGTAGCAAGAGCTACACTCGCCACAGCAGACTCGGACTCCTCTTCCTCCTCTTCCTCATGATCCTCAGATTCAGCCTCCGAGTCCATTTCCTTGCCACTGAATTCCAGTGCCTTCTTGGAGCTGCTCTTCTTGTGAGATGATGACTTTGAGGATTTTGATGATGAAGATTTTGATGATTTCTTCCTCTTCTTCGCGTCATCAGAACTATAATCCTTGTATTTCTTCTTCTTTGATTCCTTTTCCCACTGAGGACAATCTTGAATGTAGTGACCAAGCTTCTTGCATTTGTGGCATAGCCTCTTATTGTAGTCACTGGATCAGGAATCATTTCTCCTTGAGAATTTTCCAAAGCGACCACGTCCTGAGAACCTTTGGAATTTCTTCACGCGTAGTGCTAGCTCCTGGCTCAGTTCTTTAGGATCACCAAGGCTACTACCAGAATCTTCACCTTCAGATTTAGAGACGACCTTGGCCTTCAGGGCATGTGATCTGCCATAGCTTAGACCATAGAGATCTCTCTTCTCAGCAAGCTGGAACTCATGAGTATTTAACCTTTCGAGGATATCGGTAGGATCAAGTGACTCGTAATCACCACGCTCTTGTATCATCAATGCCAGAGTATCAAATGAGGAATCAAGCAATCTCAGCAATTTCTTCACCACCTCATGGTCGGTGATGTTAGTGGCACCAAGTGCTTGAAGCACATTTGAGATGTTAGTGAGGCGATCGAAGGTGAACATTTTCATTGTCAGGTCCTTTGAAGTGGTTGAAGAGATTGCGAAGAATGTCAACTCGAGAGTCACGCTGTGTTGAGACTCCTTCATTGACTTTGGATAGCCTATCCCAGATAAGCTTAGCAGTTTCCAAAGCACTCACTCTTCCATACTGTCCTTTGCTCAGATGGCCACAAATGATATTCTTCGCTTGAGAATCGAGTTGCTTGAATCTATTCACATCAACAGCATTCAGAGGCGGTGAGACCGAGGGAACACCATTTTCCACAACATACCAAAGATCGTTATCAATTGCCTCAAGATGCATCCGCATCTTATTCTTCCAGTAGGGGTAGTCCATCCCATCGAAGGTAGGACACCCAGCAGACCTTAATCATACCTGCGGTCGACATAACTAAAACTCTAGGCGGTTAAATCAAAATCACACAGAACAAGGGAGTACCTTGCTCTCATACCAATTGAAAGTGCGTTATATCGACTAGAGGAGGGTGAATAGGCGATTTTTATGAATTCTTCACTGAGGAATTTGCGGGTGAGGAAATTCCTTAGCGAAGAACTACTTGCAGCGAAATAAGTACTCAGAACTAAACATAACGGAACACAAGCATGGTCAGCATGATGAAATGAAGACAAGCATAGAGTACAGAAAGCGTAAACACAGGATGAAGATAAACAGACTGAAGAAATTGAACTGAGGAAATTCAGAAAGTCTTCAATCAAAGTCTTCAAACAGATATAAACAAGCACACAACACATATATGAGGAAATGAAAGAGTTGAGGAAATAGAACCAGTAAGCTTGGTGAAGACAATGATTTGTTAGACCAGTTCCAACTGTTGTCTCAGTTGTACATCTGGTTAGGGCGGCTAGGTAATTAAACCTGAGGACACACAGTCCCGAACACCTAGTCCTGGACACACAGTTCAAGATACCAAGTCCTCACCGTATTCCCCTTGAGCTAAGGTCACACAGACCTCGCCCAATCACTCGTGGTAAGTCTTCACAGGTGACTTCCGAACCTTCACAAACTCGGTAACTCGACAATCCACAATTCCTCTTGGATGCTCTAGACCATGACGCCTAACCGTCTGGAAGAAACATAGTCTTCAAAGGTAACAAGCGTCGGATTCACTCAGGATCAATCTCTTCAGTGATGCTCAATCACTTTTGGGTTTGTAGGTGTTTGGGTTGGGTTTTGGGTTTTTCCTCACTTGATGATTTTCACTCAAAGTCCTCGGAGGATGGGTTGCTCTAATGACAAGTGTCAGTTTTTCTCGGAGCAGCCAACCAGCTAGTGGTTGTAGGGGCGGCTATTTATAGCCTAGGGAGCATCCCGACATGATAAGACATAAATGCCCTTTAATAATATGACCGTTAGGTGGATAGATATTTTGGGACAGCTGGCGCGTAGCACAACAACGGTCGGAAGGCTATCATGTTCCTCACTTGTAGGACATCCGCACTGGCGAATTAGTAACTCCTCAGTCAGAACAAATTCCTCAGAGACCGGAAGAACTTCATCTCTGTCACTGAAGAATATGACTGAACTGTAAGAGATTTCCAATGGCTTCACTCGAAGGGATTGGTAGGTGTAGGATTATGAGTTGAGCATCACATGGAAATTTTTCCTTAGTATTTCCTCGACCCCCTTTAACATTATGGTGTTTCCTATGACTCAAGAAATAGAAAATGAAACTACGAAAACAAAAGTCTTCACGCTTCATGTTCCTCAAATGAATACCAAGTCTTCAAGGTCACACCAAATTCTTCACTTACAAAGTCTTCAGAAAGTCTTCAGAAATCAAAAGTCTTCAGTGGAAGAACTTCATTTTTAGGGGTCGACTTCCTCTGTAAATATCAAACTCCTCATAGACTTATAGACCTGTGTACACTCATAAACACATTAGTCCCTTAACCTATAAGTCTTCAATACACAAAAATCACTAAGGGGCACTAGAGGCACTTACAGGCGCTCCTACATCAACTTCATGATGATATTCTTCAGAGGCATTAGTCCTCATTTTTATCCATTTTGGTCATCTGATAACAAAGGGGGAGAAATTTGAGTTAGTCTTCAAGCAGGTCCCTATTATGGGCTATTTTTTCGTTAAGTTACAATTGTCGTTCTTTTGAGGCGTTTGCTCTTATGAGTTGCAAACTTAAGTCCTATGGTGGTCTGACACTTTTTGAACTGCTTTGTGCATGCTTATTTCCTCAATACCTTAATGCACGCATGCTGAATTTCGTCAGACGCCATATTACATCATGCATTTCAAATTCTTCATATCATATGTTAAATGCGCGTATGAATTAAGAGATATAGGGGGATCTCCATGATATTACTCTACAATGTGCATTTGCTAACTCAAGCAAATTCCTCAAAAGTGCACATCTTTAGGGGGAGTTCTTCTATATCTTGTAATCAAATTTCTCAACATCAGCTGTTACACTTCATATGTTTATCCCCGTTGAAAACTTAACGTATTTGTCATCAATCACCAAAAAGGGGGAGATTGTAAGTGCATATAGTGCCCCTTAGTGATTTTGGTGTATTGAAGACTTATAGGTCAAGGGACTAATGTGTTTTTAAGTGTGCACATGTCTTATAAGTCCATGAGGAGTTTGATATTTATGATGAAAGTCGACCCCTACAAATATATGTCTTCAGTGAAAACTTTGGTTTTCTTGAAGGCTTTGAAAGTGATGAAATTGGTTTGACCTTGAAGACTTGGATATTCTTGCGAGGATTATGATGCGTGAAGACTTTTGTTTTCAATGGTTCATTTTCTCTTTCTTGAGTCGTAGGAAACACCGTACTGTTAAAGGGGGTTGAGGTAAAACTAAGGAAACATATTTCCAAGTGATGCTCAACTCAAAGCCCACACTACCTGTCAGGGATATTATTGAAAGGTATAAACCACCCAAGAGGGGCCGATTTACGTTATCAAGATTATTTTATCAAAGGCCCAGCCGAGTATGGAGTAGGAGATTTTAGCCCGAGAGGTTTTAAGCCCAACATAGGGCCCATGATTTGTAAAACGTCATACTATGTAACTTGGGATGTAAGATAGAAAGAACAGAGACCGGGGCGGACACGTTGATGAGCCGGCCTCGGGACTCCGTAAACCGGACCGGGCGTCACCTCTTATATAAAGGGACGACCCGGCGATGGTTCAGGGACAGACAACTACAGCTCGAGACACAGGCAAAGCGAATTCGCTCCCTGGTCATCGAAACCCTAGCAATACACCCCAAACTAGACGTAGGCTTTTACCTTCATCGAAGGGGCCGAACTAGTATAAAATCCCTGTGTCCCTGTCCGCCTTAACCCCTTCGGGTACCGGGTCCCCTTCGGCAGCATCCACGTCTTCATCGGCAAGATCGGCGAACCGGGCCCTGAGCCAGACATCTTAACCAGCATCGTCGAGCCGGCTCAGCGTGCGAGGCCTCCCCGGATTCAGCCCGCCGTGAAGCACGTCTTTGTTGGAGCAGTGCATGGAGTACAAACCGAGGATGGATCGGACTCTGGCGGCGAGACCGTTGTCTATTCCGGCGATGAATCTTCTTCCGGAGAAACAAAATCTTTATATTTGCTGCAGGATGGCCGGTCTGAGGGCCGTTCCGATGGTGATAGTATTCCGGACCCCCTCGATCCGCCAAGCCGGGTTGCTGTCTTCATGGCCGGATCACAGTCTATGCAGCAGCCCTCAACGACAGCAACGTTGATATCAGACGCGGTGGGAGCTAGAGCTGGAAATCCTCCCCTGTCGCTGTCTGACACTTTATCTGTCTTGGTCGATACTTTGACAGCGTTATTGACAGCAGAGGTAGCCCAGGCCAACAAGGAGCAGCATGATGCGGAGGTCGCTCAGGTGAAAAGCCGGATTGAACAAGCCAAGTTGGACCTGGCTGTTGAGAAAGCTAGGATGGCCACAAGGCAGGCGGAACTTGATGCTCAAGCCTATCGACTTATGTTGGATCTAACCGCTTCACAAGAGGTAATGATGAGAAGGCAACGATCTCGCTTGCCACCGGTTTATGAGGCAAGGAATCTCTTTAGCACGGCAGGAACAGGAACCAGTAACCAGCCGGAGGTGAACCGGGGAGGGGCGCCGGGCACGGGAGCGTTGGTTCAGCCACCAGCCGTAGAGCCAACCCGCCAGGCTATACCGACCCAACATGTGCCCATCCCTCCTGGTCATTATTCTAATCCACTGGATAATATAGTCGCCGCCGCTTCACGACTGGCCGCCCTTCCCACTGAAGGAACGTCCCCCATAGCAGTGGAGGCGCGATGGGCCAGGGAGTTGTTGGACACGGCGTTGACTCAACAACAAGCTTATTCTCACAGCCGGGAGAGGATTCATTCGACTCCCCGCCCAAGCCGGAGTTATACTAGATGAATGGATGAACCGGCCGTATCAAGCAGTGCACGGAGACGTAATCCGTCGAGGCAGGATAATCCGGCAGGAGGAGAGGCGAATGCTCAGGACGTGGTGGATCAGGCCAGGCAGCGCCAGGAGGCCGAGGTAACAACACAGTACGAAGCCTGTCAGGAGACGCCGGTTCAGCCCACCACCACAGTTGAACCGGGAGTCATGTCCAGTTCCATGGGAGTGCCTTGTCTTATCCCCGCATTACGGAACGTAAAACTGCCCAAGGATTTCAAAGGACCACGCGAAGTGCCCAATTAGACAGCAGATCTGGCTCCGGGGACATGGGTTGAGAGTTATGAGATGGCAATGGAGATGTTGTATGTGGATGAGGCAGCACACGCCAAATATTTCACAATGATGCTCGAAGGAACAGCTCGAACTTGGCTGAAGGGTTTACCACCTAATTCCATAGGATCATGGGCCGAATTGTGGCGCCTGTTTATCAACAACTTCAAAGACACATGCAAGCAGCCAATGTGTGTCATCGACTTAGCAGCATGCGTTCAAGGGGAGCAGGAGTCTACAAGTAGTTGGGTGTGTCGGGTGTCAGAGATCTTGCATTCCTCCAATAGCATCAACCCAAGCATAGCAGTTGTAACTTTGGAAGGTAATTGCCGGTTTGAACCTTTGAGACAAAAGCTGGGACGACTCAAGCGTGATTGTAATGACATGGGGACACTCATGGGCGCTTTAGTGAAGTATGGGGACTCTAATAATACCAAACATCCAGACGCCGATGGAGACAAGTTAGGGAAGACAAGCAAGAATGGTAAACCGCCGCAGCCCAGCCCGGTGAATCAAGGATACAATGGCAAGTGTAAATCGGACAGCAATTCGGACTTTGTGGCCAAGACCAATGCTCAGGAGGATGGACAACATCGCAAGGGTAGACCGCCTCCACGTAATGGGAGACCGCTTATTAACCTGGAACGCCAGTTGAACGTACCTTGCCCGAAGCACGGGACACCAGAAAACCAGCCATGCATCTCTGGAAGGACTGCTTTATTATGCAGGAATTCATGAACCGGAATAGGTATGATCACGGGCCCTCAGGCGGATCAGGACCTGGCTTCCAAGGCCCGGGTTATCAGGGTGGTGGATCCGGTTCAGGATACCAAGGTAACAACGGCAACCACAATGGGCACAATCTGCATAACCAGCAGCATGGTCAGGGCGGATACAACAATCTGGGAAATCAACAACGTCAACAGCAGCAGCAATCCGGATATCAGAATAATCTGAAGGAGCTGAGCAGTGTGTAATATCATGTCTTCACCACGAGCCTGTGCAAGCGTGATCAGAAAGTTCTAAAGAGGGCAGTACATTCTATTGAACCGGAGGTACCACGTTTCCTGCGTTGGTCGGAGCAACCCATTGTGTGGAGCAGAGAGGATCATCCACCCCGGGAGGATAATCCGGGTCAGCTGGCTCTAGTTGTGGCACCACAGGTAGGGGGCTACAAGATTGCATTGGAATGCGAGGAAGGTGATGCAGCTTATGCTGAAGTGGTTTGTGCAACCGAGGAGCTGAAGTTTTATAAGGACAATGTTGATCCGGCAGATATGTCTCCGCTGAAGAAACCAACCACAGAGCATGATCCGGCTCTGAAGTTTAAATCAGCGGAAGAGACCAAGCAGGTGGACTTTGTTCCTGGCGATTCATCCAAGCAGTTCACTATCAGTGCTAACCTAGATCCAAAATAGGAAAGCACGCTCATCGAGTTCATCCGTGAGAACCGGGACATCTTTGCATGGAAGCCTTCTGATATACCAGGTGTACCGAGAGAACTCGATGAGCACAATCCCAATATTGATCCTAAGTTTAAACCGGTCAAGCAATATCTGCGCCGCTTCAATGAAGAGAGGCGCAAGGCTATTGGAGAAGAAGTGGCTAGGCTCTTAGCCACAGGCTTTATAGTTGAGGTGTTTCATCCAGAGTGGTTGGCTAATCCGGTGCTAGTACTTAAGAAAAATGGCACTTGGAGAATGTGTGTTGATTACACAGATCTAAACAAAGCTTGCCCAACTGATCCCTTTGCCCTCCCCTGTATTGATCAGATCATTGATGCTACGACAGGATGTGAGCGGCTAAGTTTTTTGGATGCATACTCAGGTTATCATCAGATCAAGATGGCAGTCAAGGACCAGGAGAAGACAACTTTTATAACTCCTTTTGGAGCCTTCTGCTATGTGTCTATGCCGTTTGGGCTTAAGAGTTCCCAGGCAACCTACCATCATTGTGTGCAGAATTGCCTTCATGGACACATTGGGCGAAATGTTCACGCATATGTGGATGACATTGTGGTAAAATCCAAGAAGGAAGAGACGCTGATAGCAGATTTGAAAGAGACATTTGACAATATCCGGGTTTATAAAATGATGCTTAATCCGGAGAAGTGTGTTTTTGGTGTTCCGGCAGGCAAGCTCTTGGGGTTCTTAGTATCGAACAGGGGAATCGAAACTAATCCGGAGAAGATCAAGGCAATTACATCCCTGGCTAAACCGGTGTGCATCAATGATGTCCAATGCGTGGCGGGCAGTATTGCGGCGCTCAGCCGGTTTATTAGTCGTTTGGGGAGAAAGCTATCCCTCTTTATCAGATGATGAAAAAGACATATCGTTTTATCTGGAGTGAGGCTGCTGATGCTGCGTTTGAGGACCTGAAGAAACAATTAGCAGAGCCACCAGTCCTTGCAGCCCCACTTGACAATGAGCCGCTATTGTTATACGTGGCTGCTAATGCCCGTCCAGTAAGCGTTGCCATTGTGGTAGAGTGCAAGGAGGCAGGCAAAGAATATCCGGTTCAGTGGCCGGTTTACTACGTCAGTGAGGTGCTCATTGAATCAAAACAGAGATACCCGCATTGGCAGAAACTGGTGTATGGAGTCTTCATGGCAAACCGGAAGCTAAAGCACTATTTTCAAGGCCATCCAATTACTGTTGTCAGTTCAGCTCCGTTGGGGGACATAATCCAGAACAGAGAGGCTACTGGTCGAGTTGCAAAGTGGGCCATTGAGCTTAGCTCGCACGGATTGAAGTATGTACCCCGTACTGCAATAAAATCTCAGGCATTGGTGGATTTCATCAACGATTGGACAGGGTTGCAAGCACCTGAGGAGAAGCCGGATCACACATATTGGACTATTCACTTTGACGGTTCAAGGCAATTGGAGGGCTCGGGGGCTGGTGTCGTATTAACTTCCCCACGAGGTGATAAGTTCTGTTATGTCCTCCGTTTAATGTTCCCTTGTACTAACAATGTTGCTGAGTATGAAGCTCTCCTCCATGGTCTATGGATGGCCAAGGAGATGAACTTAAGCCGGGTTAAATGCTTTGGCAATTCAGACCTAGTGGCGCAGCAAGTATCTGGCAAGTGGGACTCCAAGGATCCACTCATGGCAGCATATCGAAGAGAGGTGGATGCGGTTGCTGGACACTTCAAGGGTTATCAGGTGGATCATATAGACCGGCGAAAGAATGAAGCGACCGACGCGTTAAGCCGGCTAGGTTCTCAGCGTAAACCGGTTCCACCTAATACCTTCTTGGATGAGTTGCACAATCTGTCGGTGTAGTTACCTTCAGAGGAGGACTTGGCTGTTCCTGATCCAGAGGCACAATTGGTCGCAACACTTCATGTCATTCCGGATTGGACTCTCCCTTACCTAGCATACATGAACTGAGGTGAGCTACCAGAGTTCGAAGTCTTGGCTCGGCAGAAAATCCGGCGGTCTAAGTCAATGACTATTGTCAATGGAGAACTTCATCATCGCAGCATTTCTGGAGCGTTTCAGCGGTGTGTATCACCAGAAGAAGGCTGTGACATTCTTAGAGAGATTCATGAGGGGATTGTGGTCATCATGTCGGTTCAAAGTCTTTGGTGGCTAAAGCGTTTCGTCATGGGTTCTACTAGTTGACAGCTCATGCCGATGCAGAGGACTTGGTCAGAAAATGTGATGCTTGACAGAAATTCTCACGGCGTGCTCATATACTGGCGCAGGAGTTAAGGATGATTCCAATTACTTGGCCGTTTGCGACTTGGGGGCTTGATATGGTTGGACCCTTCAAGAGATCCCAAGATAAAAAGACCAACCTTTTGGTGGCGGTGGATAAGTTTACCAAATGGGTTGAAGCGGAGCCCGTCAGTAAGTGTGATGCGGCAACGGCGATTCAGTCCATCAAAAAGGTGATTTTCCGGTTTGGCTTTCCACACAGTATTATAACTGACAATGGCCCCAATCTATCCAAGGGAGCTATGGAGGAGTTCTGTCAATGAGAGCACATCCGCCTTGATGTATCATCAGTAGTTCACCCTCAGTCTAATGGCCAAGCGGAAAGAGCCAATCAAGAGATCTTGAGAGGCATCAAGCCCCGGCTTATGGTTCCTTTGCAGAGAACACCGAGTTGTTGGGTGGAGGAATTATCTTCCATGCTATGGAGCATCAATACTA
Source organism: Secale cereale (assembly GCA_902687465.1). Classification (NCBI taxonomy): domain Eukaryota; kingdom Viridiplantae; phylum Streptophyta; class Magnoliopsida; order Poales; family Poaceae; genus Secale; species Secale cereale. Next base: position 48,517,446 of record LR738715.1, read on the forward strand.
CACCTATCAGGTCCACATGGTACACGCCTTTCTTCATGGTGTATGGAGCTAAAGCGGTCCTCCCTAGCGATATCTGTCATGACTCGCCGCGGGCGGCGGCTTATATTGAAGCGTATAATGAACAATCAAGGCAAGACGTGTTGGACCGGCTGGACGAAGAACGGGCCACGGCAGTAGCTCGATCGGCGATTTATCAGCAAGATCTGCGCCGGTACCACAGTCGCCGGGTTAAAACTAGGACGTTTCAAGAAGGAGATTTGGTGCTCCGGCTCATCCAAGACCAGACGGACATGCACAAGCTATCCCCACCTTGGGAGGGACCCTTTGTGGTAAGCAAGAACCCGCACAACGGATCATACTACCTCGTCGACGTTCAAGAACATAAGGACTCACGTACGGCGGAGGAGGAGACCAAGCGGCCGTGTAAAATTGCTCTTCTTCGACCTTACTATACTTGAGCCATGGGCTCCGGTTTATGTACATATCTTTTGTATATACTATATTTAATATAATAAGCCGGCGCCCCCGGTAAACCGGGGCATCAGCCGCATTTTCCATAAGTATCACATGGGGGCTTCTGCGGGCAAGGGAGTTCCTATGGCCTCTTAAACCGGCGACCGCTTTAAGACCATCATAAGAGCATAGCTCTGGTTGCTTCGGCAATTTCCACATGATGATGAGGGGCAAAAGAGAGTTTGATGCCTAGCACAACTCAAACATAGGCCCCAATGTCAGGCCCAAGATGCAATTATATCCCGATCACGTGACACTTACGTGATTGGGGCACAACCACATTTCGGGCGCTTAGCAAGATGGATATCATTACATCGTACCATTACATACATACATGGGGAATACAACAATACATACAAGTCACATGAATACAGCAACATCAATAGAAAACATCCGACTACGGATGCAAACATGAAAAGCACAAAGACATCCATCTGCTATCCCAGGCTGCCGACCCGGAACCTAACCCAAGACGGAACAAGCTGAAGAAAAAATAAAGAACTCCAACACAACGATATCGCTCTCACGTCAAGTCATCGGAAACCTGCACCTGCAACTGTTGTTGTTGTATCTGTGAGCCACGAGGACTCAGCAATCCCATAACCATGGGTAACAAGACTATCAAAGCTTAATGGGAAGGAAGAGGTAAAGTGGTGAGGTTGCAGCAGCGGCTAAGCAATATATGGTGGCTAACTTACGAGTACAAGAATAAGATGAGCATCTACGCAAGTGGTCGCAACTAGTAGTGATCGCTAAAGATCCTGAACTACCTACGAGTCAAACATAAACCCACCGTGTTCTCTTCTCAAAGTGAAAAGAGACAGTCACGGTTACTCACACAGTTGTGTGTTTTACTTCGGATCCTCTGTCAAGTTTTCTACAACCGGACATTAACAAATTCCAATCTGCCACATAACCGCGGGCACGACTTTCGAAAGATCATAACCCTGCAGGGGTGTCCCAACTTAGCCCATCACAAGCTCTCACGATCAGCTGAAGTGATAAATATAATATCATCACCCCTTATCTTAGGGAAATCCGATCAGGCTCGGCATCCCGGTGCACAAGACATTTCGACAATGGTAAAACAAGTCCAACAAGACCTCCCGGCGTGCCGACACCCTGATAGTAGCCGCGCGTATCTCATCTCAGGCCACGTCCGGATAGGTGATCCTACGGGTTATACCAGATACCTCGGGTTTCCCCGTGGCGGCCCCGCAGTCTCCCCGTTTGGGACCAACACCATCAGCACTGGCCCCCCTGCTATGTAGAAAAGAATCTCCAAGGAGCGTCCCCCTTATGCAATTTAATTAATTAATTAAGTTGTTATTATGAGGCAAATTAAAACCAATGTTGGGCCTTGCTGGAGGAGTTTTATTCAAAGACAAAGTGTCATGGGGTCCCCACATACCCAACCGTGTAAGGAACGCAAAATCAAGGAACATAATGCCGGTTTATCGGCGCCTAAGATGGCATGAGTGGAACAAAACACCAAGCAAAAGGCCAAGCCTTCCACCCATGCCCAATATATAGGTGTGTTATTACAAATATAACATATTGTGATATTCCAACAACAAGTTCCCACCTGGAACGATCTTCATCTTCACCTGCAACTAAAAACGATATAAGAGGGGCTGAGCAAGCGGGTAACATAGCCAAACAATGGTTTAGCTAGGAAGGTGTCAAAGGTAAGAGGTTTCATGGCAACAAGGAGAGGGGCTGACAATAAGATGGGTAGCGCGACATATAACGATAGCATCGAGACAACTAAGCAAAGGCAATGATAGTAAAGGTATCCAAGGGTATGGTCATCTTGCCTGAGATCCCGCAAGGAAGAAGAACGGGTCCATAAAGAAGACGAAGAAGAAGCCTTGAAGAAGAACCACGGGTAGACGAACGAATCCTCATGAATGCAACGGAACAAGCACTAACGAGAAGAAGCAAGCAATACGGTAAACACACAACACAAGATCATTACAATATGCTCAACCAAGTATGATGCAAGACAATTCTATATAGGAAGCACTAAGAGTCTATACAGGAAGCATAACATGACAAGGTAGGAAGGACAGAAAAACAACACAAGAACATGACAATATGCTCAACCAAGTAGGATGCACGACAAGTCTACATATGATGCACAGCAAGTCTATACAGGAAGCAAAGCATGTCAAGGTAGGAAGCACAGCAAAACAACACAAGTCTATATATGATGCATTACATGGCAAGGTAGGATGCATGACAATTCTATACAAGAAGCAATACATGGCAAGGTAGGAAGCACAGAAAACAACACAAGTTTATATATGATGCAATACATGGCAAGGTATGATGCATGACAAGTCTATACAGGAAGCAATACATAGCAAGGTAGGAAGCACAGAAAAACAACACAAGTGTATATATGATGCAATACATGGCAAGGTATGATGCACTGCAGATGCACTTAGGATGCATTACATGACAACATAGGAAGCACGCCAGAACAACACAAGAACAAGACAATAAGCTCAAGCAAGTAGGATGCAAGACAGATCTATATAGGATGGAAAACATGACAAAGTAGGAAGCACAGAGAACAACATAAGAACAACAAGTTTAAATGAGGCCGGAACTACTTATTACGAATCCGATAAGTCCCCATATGCATAGTTTGAAATTAGTCCAGATCTGCACAAACCTTAAGTTAAAGTGGTTAAACAGCAGGTTAACATGCACCATGATGATCTATATCAAATTCCAGTCAAGTTACATATAAAGTTTGTTTAATTCGGAGCTACGGCCTAGAAGATATGAGCAACACAAGTCAAACAAGGCAATGGTGCAAGATGCACCCAAACATCAAGCAAACTCACTCCAAACATGAAAACAACATGATATTATGATTCTACATGCAAAATCACAAAAGTTTCATATAAGGAACACTCAAAACGGAGCAACGGGCTAAACGATACACATGAAACAAGATATAACAACAAGCTGAAATTAACAGCCACATAGCAACTTTGGAGCAAGATATATATATGCTACAGCACTCAAGCATGATAACAAGAAGCATGGACATGAAGTAGGCATATGCTACAGCAAACAACTCCATTGGAGCAACTCCATAGGAGGCATGGATCAATAGCAACAAGCTACAACATTTTGATCATGACACTAAAAACCTGACAGTAATATTTTATAGCAACTTGGGAGCAAGAATTAAATAAGCTACAGCAAGCCAAAAGAGCAAGTGAAGGCATGAAAGGATAGACAACAACATATACAGCAAGGAATGAACAATGGCCACCCCAAAACTAACATGGATTACCTAGGGCATCAAGCAAACATAGCATCAGGATAAGACAGATTCCAGACTTGTTTACAAGCATGTTTAAGTCATCTTAAAGCATAACATGGCAAATGGTTTGCACCACAACAAAGAACACATCATGGAGATTCTAAAACATCTAGGCATGTGACATGGGAACAAACACATCAATAGCAACGGGCTCCTCAACTAGGCATCTCGTAACAAGTCTCAGCACATAACAGCCAAAAGCACTTTTGCAACAGAGATAAACATGGCAATATGAACTCTAACAAGCATGCTATAGCAACCAACATGTAGAGCATCTCATGATGAACATTTTGACATATCATTTGCATCATTTGGATAAACATGCACCAAGTTATCATATCTCCAACATGGCAACAAAATAACAAGTAGCAGCAGTTTATAACAAGTAGCACCCTTGCAACAGATATTAGAGCATCTAGATGAACTCAAATGAGCATGGCACAATGGAACAAAGTGTAGAGCATATCAGCACGATCATTTTGACATATCATTCACTCAATTTGGATCACCACACAAAAAGATATCACCATGCAAACATAGCAACATATTATGCAAAACTGAGGACTTAGCAGAAAATAGACCTCGGTTCGGGGCGGACATGTCCATGTCAGATCGGACATGTCTGTCGGTGCGGGTGTCCGGGCCCACATGGCAGGGACTCAGAGAAGGAGGAGGGTGGACATGTCCGTCGCCACCCGGACATGTCCGCGGCGCGGCGGCGCTTGGCTCAGGAGGGCTGCCGAGGCCTCCAACCGCCGTAGGACGAGGCAGGGCCTCCGTACCCGGCGGAGGATGGCCGGAGAGGAGCGCCGGAGAGGGTCCGGCACGGCGGCGGGGATCCAAGAGGCCGACGGCCGAGCTGCATCGGGAGAGAGAGAGAGGTGAGGCCGGGAGGAGAGGGGAAGGGAGAGAGGTGGCACGGCGGGGCTTGCCTGGGCCAGCGGCGGCGGATCTGGTCGGCAGCGGTGCTCGTCGGCGCGGAGGAACAGCACGGGGCGGCGCATGGGGAAGGACGCGAGGATTCCGGCAGCCGGGCGGACGAGGCGTGCGGGGCGGGGTCGGCCCAGATCGCCCGGGGGCGGGCCTGGAGCGGGCTCCGCGGAAATTGATGCAAGGAAGGAGGCTGGAGGTAGGGGAAGGCCTGGGGGATGCCCAAAATGGCAAGGGGGTTGTTTATATAGGGAAAAGCCTAGGGTTTGGGGGTTTGGAGGGGTTTTAGAGCCCTCCGACCGCGATCCGACGGATCCGATCGCGAGGGGAGTTAGAAAACGTCCGACGAATTAACCGGCGACTAGTGCCGCTATATATATCCGTTGGGCTATCAAACGAGCTCCGAATGCGATGAAATTTGGCAGGCGGACTGTCTACACTATAATAAGACCACATGCCAAGTTTCAACCCATTCCGTGAATATTTTCCGGACTTATAAAATAAATATTCGGAGGCACCGCGGGCACATGCAAGTGTGTCTGGGCTCAGAACGGACAACGGAAGGACGGGCGAACTTGGACGGATGCAAGTTTTGAAAACATGCTGATGCAACACACATGATGACATGGCAAGATGCAACACGCAAGCAGATGACATGGCAAAGACGATGAATGACTGGCTGGCACCTGGCGCACCGGTCTCGGGGTGTCACAACACTCCCCTACTAACAAGAGATCTCATCCCGAGATCTTAGGAACGAGACGGAAGGAAAAAGGAAGAACAAAGTTCTTCGAGGACAAAAGAGGTGAGACGACCGAAGCTTGAGAGGTTGAACAGCTCAAAAGAAAGAACCCAACATAGAAAAACGAGATTGAGAAGCTCCGGTAAAATAAGCAACAAGGCATAAGACGAGAACCGAGAGGGTATGGATATGCAGCACGAGTTGAAGGAACAAGAATGAATTCGAAACCACTCCGGTTAAACAGATAGACAAGGAATTGAATGCAGTAATTCGGGCAGCACTCCGGCTGAAACTGAAAGAAATAGCACAACGGTTGACATGAATGGAATAGGACAAGAACCTGAGAAGATGGAACGATACTCGACGAGAATAACAACACAAGGCCTTCGGGAGAATTGAAAAAAATGGAATAAAAAGAATGGAGAAGAAGATGACAACTTTCACGACAAGTGAATTGAAAGAGCATCTTATGGATAAGGTTTGAACGGATTTGCTGAGAAAATCACAACAAAAGAATAAGCTTGTTATGGACTTAAGAAAAACATCTCAAAGCTTGAGGTGAATTACCGCCGCAACGAAAAGATAGAAGAGATGAGAATGAAGAAAGAAATGCAAAACTCCATTTCAAAAGAAATACGGAGAATTATTGCACTCGAGAGGAAAAGAATAATGCTTGAGCTGCTCCAGAAGAATTAGATGAATATTTGAGGATTGAGTTAAACATGAAGAACCAGCCTGAAAACTCCGGTAACAAAAGATGATGTTATAGAAATGACGGACGAAAAGAATAAGATTAGAGCCTTGCGATGATTAGACGAGAATGCGACGAGATAGCCGAGGAAACTTGAACTCCGGTTAATAAAAGATTAAGCACTTTTGGACTAGAATTTATCCATGAAGAATAAACTCCGAAGGAAGGAATTAATCAACTTGAAGAATAAGAATTACGTTATGTTTATCCTCCATCAATTAAATTGATGAGAAGCAATGGATTCGCATACTACTTATTCTAATTGAAATGATTAAAGAGGGATATATCGCGGACTTGCGAGAATCTTCATGAAAAACCGGTAAGATGGAATAAATTGAATGGATTGATATAATAACACCGGAAACGGACTGTTGAGCAAACCACCGTAAGAATTAAAGCCGAGTGAAGAAAGAACGAACCATCGTAAGAATTCAAATCGAGTGAAGAACGAGAATGACCGCCGTAAGGAATGAAATTGAACGATGCAGAGGACAAGCCACCGTGAAGAGTTGAGATTGAGTGCACACAAGAGAATGAATCTCCGGTAAGAATAAAGAACTTGAGGACAATTTGAATGATGGGAACGAAGAGATCGTGAACTGATTAAAGAATACTTGAACAAGCACCGGAAGAATATGGGGACGAACGAAGAGGCATCAATGAAGAATATTTGGAGGACAAAGTTGAAAACTGAGAACGAAGAAATCTTCTGAAATGATGGTCTTCGGAGGAACACAATGAAAAGAATTGATGAAATGCTCCGGAAGAATGAAAAGTGAAAGGTTGAACCCACGACGAAAAATAATTAAAAGCGATCTTGGAGATGACATATGACTGATGGAATCCATACTTACGTCACACTTGAAAAGAATTTGAGAATAACTCCGGAAAATAAGAAGAAGAGGGTTGAACTTGCAAAGAAGAAGAGGGTTGAATCCACTTGACGAGAGATGCACCAGATGAAAGAACTAACAACGCAACAAACGAAAAACTAACCATGTGATCCTAAAAAAAATTGAAGGGAAAAGGAGTAATTCAAAACACCTACGTCAAGATTCCTCACCAGAGCGACGAAGGGGCTGAGGAGTAAAAAGAATTCCTACTCTCTGATATAACTAGACTCCGAAAAAAGTTTTCTGCTAGACTCGACAACGGCCAAGCTACGATCAATCAAGGGGGCTCCTATGGTCGGTCGAGGCTCTGATACCAACTTGTCAGGCCCAAGATGCGATTCTATCCCGATCACGTGACACTTACGTGATTGGGGCACAACCGCATTTCGGGCGCTTAGCAAGATGGATATCATTACATCGTACCATTACGTACATACATGGGAATACAACAATACATACAAGTCACATGAATACATCAACATCAATACGAAGCATCCGACTACGGATGCAAACATGAAAAGCACAAAGACATCCATCTGCTATCCCAGGCTGCCGACCCGGAACCTAACCCAAGACGGAACAAGCTGAAGAAGAAACAAAGAACTCCAACACAACGATATCGCTCTCACGTCAAGTCATCGGAAACCTGCAGCTGCAACTTTTGTTGTAGTATCTGTGAGCCACGAGGACTCAGCAATCCCATAACCATGGGTAACAAGACTATCAAAGCTTAATGGGAAGGAAGAGGTAAAGTGGTGAGGTTGCAGCAGCGGCTAAGCAATATATGGTGGCTAACTTACAAGTACAAGAATAAGATGAGCATCTACGCAAGCGGTTGCAACTAGTAGTGATCGCTAAAGGTCCGGAACTACCTACGAGTCAAACATAACCCCACCGTGTTCTCTTCTAAAAGTGAAAAGAGACAGTCACGGTTACTGATACGTCCAAAACGTATCTATAATTTCTGCTTGCTCCATGCCTCTTTTGGGTGATATTGCTATGATATTTATACACTTCCATACACTTTTGATCATATTTGGATTAACCAATTAACTCAGTGCACCCCAGTGCCAGTTTCTGTTTTCGGCTGTTTTTGTATTTCAGGTTTTCACATTACGAGAACTGCCAGGAAAAATCCAGAAAAATTATATAAAAAATCAGCGTTCCAGAAACTACAGTGCGCCCGAAGGACAGCCGGGGGGGGGGG
>LR738715.1:48525916-48619765 GCA_902687465.1 Secale cereale
CCCCCCGAGGCTCCTCCGATGCCCCCCTTTGGCATATATTTAAAGCGTCTCCCGAAACCCTCGAGACAGGAACTCTTTTTCGCGATCTCATCTCTGTTCCGCCGCCGCCGCCGCTTCCAAGATCGGGAGCACCAGGAGAACTCTTCCCGGCACCCTGCCGGAGGGGAGGATCACCACCGGGAGCCTCTCCACCACCATGGACGCCTCCCGGATGAGTTGTGAGTAGTCTCCCTTGGACCATGAGGCCATGACCAGTAGCTATGTGATGTTCTCCTCCCGTTCTTGTTCTTCACTAATTAGTCCTCGTGAGCTGCCCTACATGATCGAGGCACATATGTAATCCTTATGCTGTTGCTATGATGAGTTTGCTGGGATCCGATGGATTATGAGATTATGTTCAGATTGTGCTTGAGTAATATATGTGATCTACCTCTTTTATATTTATGTTCGTAAGTAATTCTTGCATGTTCTCCGTTGTTATTTATTGCTTTGGCCAAGTAATAGGTAGTGACTCCAAGAGGGAACGTTATGCTCGATTGTGGGTTCATGCCCCTCGATGACTAGTTTGAGTGACAGAAACATGAGTCTAGGGGATGTGTTGTTGCCACAAGGGGGAAAACAACGGTGCTTGTGCCCGCGGGTGCAAGGATTGTTTACTTTACGCAAAGTTCTTTTAATGCAGTTGTCTGTTGCATTGAGTTTACACTATGGGTGGGACTCGCAACTTAATACCAGTGAGATGTTCTGGATAGATATCTCAAGGTGGATGATTAGTAGTAGATATTGATGGATTTCGGTCTACTTACTTTGGCGTACCGCCCATGCTTTGAACCTCAACCTTTCTTGCAATGTAGTCAGCATTGGTTTGCGCACATGGTCCTGTCAATTGCCCAGCTGTAATTCGTTTACCTCACATAGCTGTTTTATCGTCTTTTGGGAGAGAGACATCATTAGTGAACATCATGAGACTCCGGTCCATATTACCATCATTGATCACATCCGCTATTTACTTTTCGCTGTTATTTACTATTGCAATTATATCTATCACTACTATCACTTGCGTTTAATCCTTTGTGAACTACAAGGCCGGAGGGATTGACAACCTCTCTGTACTCGTTGGGAGCGAAGTTATTTGTATCTGTGTGCAGGTCCACGTTGATTGCTAATATCTGGCGCCATAGTAGTTGACACCTTCTTGTTGAACCTAGGAGTCTCTGGGGATTCGATCCTTGGTATCTTTGCCAAGGGAAAAACTTCCGCAACACTACATCTCACACCTTCCACTTGGGGTAACCAACGAGGGGCGAGAAGCCTAGCAAGAGTTTTTCTGGCGCCGTTGCCGGGGACTCCACTCTTCAGGATAGGGGAGTTGCATGCTATCTTTTACCTTTGCTTTTTAGTCTTGTTAGTTTACCTTTCAATTTTCTTTATGTCTTTTCACTAGTTATGCTTATGGACAACCTTGCCATTGGATCGTTGCTTGCGGGAAGACGCCCCACACCTGTGGTGGTTGCTCCTCCCCCTACTGAAATTGTGCCCTATAAAATACCGGCTGGTATTATCGATTATATTTTGGCTAATCGTTATGCAGGGGACAGACATCCCGGTGAACACTTGCTATATCTGTCACAACTATGTTCATTATTTAAGCTTGTAGGTGTATCAAGGGAGTTTGTCATGAGGAAATTGTTTGCCATATCACTTATAGATAAAGCTGCAGATTGGTATAAGCTTCTCGATAACTCGCACTTGCTTGATTAGCAAGAGCTTATGTCTCTCTTTTATACTAAGTTTTATCCTCTTCATGAAGTTCATCGAGACAGGAACTATATCTATAACTTTAGGTCTCATGACGGAGAGAGCGTAGCTCAAGCTTGGGGGAGACTGAAAACGTTAATGCTAAAAAGTCCTAACCATGGGCTCCCCAAAGATGCTTATGTGGAGAGTAAGAGTACCTTTTTGCAGGTGGATCATGGTAACAATGCTTTATGTGATGCTTATATTGTTGAGTTTATTCGTGATCCCACTGAAAATTATTATGAGAAGGGAACATATGCTTATAGATATTTCAATAATATCAAGTTCCCTCTCTTTATGGTGAATATTTTGAAGTTATGCTTGTTCTGCCTTCCTATGCTAGTTGCTTTATGCTTCAATAATTTATTTTCTTACAAGATTCCCACGCATAGGAAATATGTTAGGCTTAAATGTGTTTGGTATTTGCTTCTTGATGCTCTCTTTTGTTCTTCAACTCTTATTCCTACGAGAGCATCATTAAAGTCTTAAGCCTATCTTTATGGCTATAAAGAAAGAGCTCTAGGGAGACAACCCTTGTTATTTTTTCTTTTGTTGTGTCTTGATGTTGTTACTACAGTAGCATCATCTTTGTATCTTTGCTTTTCAATATTTTGTGCCAAGTATAGCCTCTGATTGCAAGAAAGTTCAAAAGTTGTGAGGTGCTGTCCAGGAAACAGATTCTGTCCTTGGATAGAAAAATTCGTATAAAATCACCAGATCATCTTTTTGGTCTGAATTTTTCTGACAGCGTGCTCTATATAATTTTCTTTCGTGCGTCTGTTCTGAGGTTTTTTATTAGAGTTGCAGAAGTGCCCCGAACAAATCAATTACTACCTGCTGTCCTGTTTTTCACAGATTCTGTCCTGTTTTGCCTTTCCTTCATTTTGCAAACCAAGAGCTTGCTTTTTCTTTGCAAAAACCTTTTGGCAATCTTGAGAAACAGTAGACCTTCAAGAATATCTTTATTTCCAGCAAGGTACAATTATTTTATTATGGGTACTAACCTCGCTAATCAGATTATGATGAGTTATGTATGAAGGGAGTTTTCAAGTGTGCGAGGGAAGATGATAAAAAGATTCAGGAGTGTCAAGCGCTCAAGCTTGGGGATGCCCCCATGCACCCCCAAGAAATATTCAAGGAGACTCAAGCGTCTAAGCTTGGGGATGCCCCCGTGCATCCCCTTCTCCATCAACATTATCAGTTCGTCTTTCGTTCCACTATATTTTAATCACTTCATGTGTTATGTGCTATGCTTGGAGCGTCTTGCTTTTAGTTTTCTTTAGTTTTTCATAACGAGTCGGAACTCAGCTTTCTTTATGTGGGAGAGAAACACGCTCCACTTCTACCTAGAACATAACATAGAATTTTCATGTCTATCCTTGTTGTGTGTGTTCTTTGTCTTTTAATAGCTACTATCATGTTCAGCTCTCAGTTTTCATGCTTATCTTTTTAAAGAGCTTTTGTTTAGTTGGTTGCTTGAACTCTCTTTAATTATCATGCTCACCTCATTAAAAGAGTTTGCTTCCGTTGCATTGGTTGATATGTCTATGATAAAGATGCTACGTGCATGATGGCGCTTAGTAGTTCATGTTTTCTTATGGTTAGTCTCAAATAGCTGGGGGGTTCCCAATGTGTTATTGGAGTACCAACATGATTTGTTTGCCTATGATGTGGCATGGTTTAGTAATATCTTCCTTCAAGAATTTATTTTGATTGACTTGGCGTATGCTCACGCATATTTAAGACTGTAAAGAAAGTCTGTCAACCCTTGATGATCTTTTGTTTCTGAGTAGCGATATAACTACCATGCCTGATTCAATATTGCTTTGTCGCTCTGCATGATTATGACCGTCATTGCTCTCTTAGTTGGTCGCTCCCAGTGTTTTGCTAACCTTTGCCTGTACTAAGCGGACTGACTGCTTGTGCATCCACATCCTTTAATCCAGTTATGCCATATGATTCCACCATATCTTCCTACATGGTATTTACCTACCATTCCTAACGGAGACTTGCATGTGCCATCTCGAAATTATTCAAAGAAAAGCATTCCTATTTTGTGCCTCTGTTGTAAGTTCATGAGGAAGTAGTGGTTAATTCATGACCTTTTTAAGTTGGACAAGCTTCACCCCGGGATTGCATGTATAATGTGCAAACCCATAACACGAGAAGGAACTGGCATTGAGTGCGCCCGGCTCAAAAAGATAATATAACAAACAAACCCTCCTTCACGCTTTGTTCATGAGAAATCAGAAAACTTTGGCAGTGATAAACAAAGGAGATTAAGAGGATGTGATCGTCCTCATTCGGGAGCCGTTCCTCGAAACTTGTCCATCTCAAAAAGTGATTGAGTTGTCTGCTAGCATTCGTTGACGAAACATGCATGATCTAAAATAAATTATTACCTCTGTTTTAAAGCCAAGAGCTCTGGTACATGTTTTGTCTTTGTTTCCGACTACGGGTTTTCAACCTTGCCAACAAAAGCCACGGTTCGAGAGTCTCCACCTTCTTTTAAAAGCACCAACTACTGAGAGCATGATTGTCATTCTGAGTGTAATGTGCATTGTCCCAAAGTAGCATTGTCTTTTGCATGATTGTGATATTGTTTATTCTGAAATCATTGTATCTAGTCATCACTTAAACCTTGGAGGTGCCCCTGCATTTATGTTTTGCTCCACTAAAGGGGGCAAGCTAGATATCACTTTATCATATTTGCACATCATGTTCATTGCAAATCTATTTGATGTTTCAATATCATATTGTAAAACTTTCAGTCCTTTGTGATTTTCTCATGAGGCAACTTAATTACTATAGATTCATTGTCTCAGTAAGATTTTGTCATATACCTATGAAAAGTCCTATATGGTTAATAGCATGTCACCACAGAAATTATTCTTGTTATCATTTACCTACTCGAGGACGAGCAGGAATTAAGCTTGGGGATGTTGATACGTCCAAAACGTATCTATAATTTTTGCTTGCTCCATGCCTCTTTTGGGTGATATTGCTATGATATTTATACACTTCCATACACTTTTGATCATATTTGGACTAACCTATTAACTCAGTGCACCCCAGTGCCAGTTTCTGTTTTCGGATGTTTTTGTATTTCAGGTTTTCACAGTACGAGAACTGCCAGGAAAAATCCAGAAAAATTATATAAAAAATCAGCGTTCCAGAAACTACCGTGCGCCCGAAGGACAGCCGGGGGGGGGGCACCAGGGCTCCAGGCGCCCTGGCAGCGCGCCCCCCCTGGGCCGCGCCGGGGGGGGGGGGGCGCCTGGGCCCCCCGAGGCTCCTCCGATGCCCCCCTTTGGCATATATTTAAAGCGTCTTCCAAAACCCTCGAGACAGGAACTCTTTTTCGCGATCTCATCTCTGTTCCGCCGCCGCCGCCGCTTCCAAGATCGGGAGCACCAGGAGAACTCTTCCCGGCACCCTGCCGGAGGGGAGGATCACCACCGGGAGCCTCTCCACCACCATGGACGCCTCCCGGATGAGTTGTGAGTAGTCTCCCTTGGACCATGAGTCCATGACCAGTAGCTATGTGATGTTCTCCTCCCGTTCTTGTGCTTCACTAATTAGTCCTCATGAGCTGCCCTACATGATCGAGGCACATATGTAATCCTTATGCTGTTGCTATGATGAGTTTGCTGGGATCCGATGGATTATGAGATTATGTTCAGATTGTGCTTGAGTAATATATTTGATCTACCTCTTTTATATTTATGTTCGTAAGTAATTCTTGCATGTTCTCCGTTGTTATTTATTGCTTTGGCCAAGTAATAGGTAGTGACTCCAAGAGGGAACGTTATGCTCGATTGTGGGTTCATGCCCCTCGATGACTAGTTTGAATGACAGAAACATGAGTCTAGGGGATGTGCTGTTGCCAAAAGGGGAAAAACAACGGTGCTTGTGCCCGTGGGTGCAAGGATTGTTTACTTTACGCAAAGTTCTTTTAATGAAGTTGTCTGTTGCATTGAGTTTACACTATGGGTGGGACTCGCAACTTAATACCAGCGAGATGTTCTGGATAGATATCTCAAGGTGGATGATTAGTAGTAGATATTGATGGATTTCGGTCTACTTACTTTGGCGTACCGCCCATGCTTTGAACCTCAACCTTTCTTGCAATGTAGTCAGCATTGGTTTGCGCACATGGTCCTGTCAATTGCCCAGCTGTAATTCGTTTACCTCACATAGCTGTTTTATCGTCTTTTGGGAGAGAGACATCACTAGTGAACATCATGAGACTCCGGTCCATATTACCATCATTGATCACATCCGCTATTTACTTTTCACTATTATTTACTATTGCAATTATATCTATCACTACTACACTTGCGTTTAATCCTTTGTGAACTACAAGGCCGGAGGGATTGACAACCTCTCTGTACTCGTTGGGAGCGAAGTTATTTGTATCTGTGTGCAGGTCCACGTTGATTGCTAATATCTGGCGCCGTAGCAGTAGACACCTTCTTGTTGAACCTAGGAGTCTCTGGGGATTCGATCCTTGGTATCTTTGCCAAGGGAAAAACTTCCGCAACACTACATCTCACACCTTCCACTTGGGGTAACCAACGAGGGGCGAGAAGCCTAGCAGTTACTCACACAGTTGTGTGTTTTACTTCGGATCCTCTGTCAAGTTTTCTACAACCGGACATTAACAAATTCCAATCTGCCACATAACCGCGGGCACGACTTTCGAAAGATCATAACCCTGCAGGGGTGTCCCAACTTAGCCCATCACAAGCTCTCACAATCAGCTGAAGTGATAAATATAATATCATCACCCCTTATCTTAGGGAAATCCGATCAGGCTCGGCATCCCGGTGCACAAGACATTTCGACAATGGTAAAATAAGTCCAGCAAGACCTCCCGGCGTGCCGACACCCTGATAGTAGCCGCGCGTATCTCGTCTGAGGCCACGTCCGGATAGGTGATCCTACGGGTTATACCATATACCTCAGGTTTCCCCGTGGCGGCCCTGCAGTCTCCCCGTTTGGGACCAACACCATCAGCACTGGCCCCCCTGCTATGTAGAAAAGAATCTCCAAGGAGCGTCCCCCTTATGCAATTTAATTAATTAATTAAGTTGTTATTATGAGGCAAATTAAAACCAATGTTGGGCCTTGCTGGAGGAGTTTTATCCAAAGACGAAGTGTCAAGGGGTCCCCATATACCCAACCGTGTAAGGAACGCAAAATCAAGGAACATAATGCCGGTTTATCGGCGCCTAAGATGGCATGAGTGGAACAAAACACCGAGCAAAAGGCCAAGCCATCCACCCATGCCCAGTATATAGGTGTGTTATTATAAATATAACATATTGTGATATTCCAACAACAAGTTCCCACCTGGAACGATCTTTATCTTCACCTGCAACTAACAACGCTATAAGAGGGGCTGAGCAAGCGGGTAACATAGCCAAACAATGGTTTTGCTAGGAAGGTGTCAAAGGTTAGAGGTTTCATGGCAACAAGGAGAGGGGCTGACAATAAGACGGGTAGCGTGACATATAACGATAGCATCGAGGCAACTAAGCAAAGGCAATGATAGTAAAGGTATCCAAGGGTATGGTCATCTTGCCTGAGATCCCGCAAGGAAGAAGAACGGATCCATGAAGAAGACGAAGAAGAAGCCTTGAAGAAGAACCACAGGTAGACAAACGAATCCTCACGAATGCAACGGAACAAGCACTAACGAGAAGAAGCAAGCAATACGGTAAACACACAACACAAGATCATTACAATTTGCTCAACCAAGTATGATGCAAGACAGTTCTATATAGGAAGCACTACAAGTCTATACAGGAAGCATAACATGACAAGGTAGGAAGCACAGAAAAACAACACAAGAACATGACAATATGCTCAACCAAGTAGGATGCACGACAAGTCTACATATGATGCACAACAAGTCTATACAGGAAGCAATACATGGCAAGGTAGGAAGCACAGCAAAACAACACAAGTCTATATATGATGCATTACATGGCAAGGTAGGATGCATGACAAGTCTATACAGGAAGCAATACATGGCAAGGTAGGAAGCACAGAAAGCAACACAAGTTTATATATGATGCAATACATGGCAAGGTATGATGCATGACAAGTCTATACAGGAAGCAATACATAGCAAGGTAGGAAGCACAGAAAAACAACACAAGTGTATATATGATGCAATACATGGCAAGGTATGATGCACTGCAGATGCACTTAGGATGCATTACATGACAACATAGGAAGCACGCCAGAACAACACAAGAACAAGACAATAAACTCAAGAAAGTAGGATGCAAGACAGATCTATATAGGATGCAAAACATGACAAAGTAGGAAGCACAGAGAACAACATAAGAACAACAAGTTTAAATGAGGCCGGAACTACTTATTACGAATCCGGTAAGTCCCCATATGCATAGTTTGAAATTAGTACAGATCTGCACAAACCTTAAGTTAAAGTGGTTAAACAGCAGGTTAACATGCACCATGATGATCTATGCGAAATTCCATTCAAGTTACATATAAAGTTTGTTTAATTCGGAGCTACGGCCTAGAAGATATGAGCAACACAAGTCAAACAAGGCAACGGTGCAAGATGCACCCAAACATCAAGCAAACTCACTTCAAACATGAAAACAACATGATATTATGATTCTACATGCAAAATCACACAAGTTTCATATAAGGAACACTCAAAACGGAGCAACGGGCTAAAAGATACACATGAAACAAGATATAACAACAAGCTGAAATTTACAACCACATAGCAACTTTGGAGCAAGATATATATATATATATATATATATATATAACACTCAAACATGATAACAAGAAGCATGGACATGAAGTAGGCATATCCTACAGTAAACAACTCCATTGGAGCAACTCCATGGGAGGCATGGATCAATAGCAACAAGCTACAACATTTTGATCATGACACTAAAAACCTGACAGTAATATTTTATAGCAACTTGGGAGCAAGAATTAAATAAGCTACAACAAGCCAAAAGAGCAAGTGAAGGCATGAATGGATAGACAACAACATATACAGCAAGGAATGTTCAATGGCCACCCCAAAACTAACATGGATTTACGTAGGGCATCAAGCAAACATAGCATCAGGATAAGACAGATTCCAGACTTAGTGAAATTTCACCAAGTGTTAAAACAGCAATAACAACATGGCATGTTTACAAGCATGTTTAAGTCATCTTAAAGCATAACATGGCAAATGGTTTGCACCACAGCAAATAACACATCATGGAGATTCTAAAACATCTAGGCATGTGACATGGGAACAAACACATCAATAGCAAGCAGCTCCTCAACTAGGCATCTCGTAACAAGTCTCAGCACATAATAGCCAAAAGCACTTTTGCAACAGAGATAAACATGGCAATATGAACTCTAACAAGCATGCTATAGCAACCAACATGTAGAGCATCTCATGTTGAACATTTTGACATATCATTTGCATCATTTGGATAAACATGCACCAAGTTATCATATCTCCAACATGGCAACAAAATAACAAGTAGCAGCAGTTTATAACAAGTAGCACCCTTGCAATAGATATTAGAGCATCTAGATGAACTCAAATGAGCATGGCACAATGGAACAAAGTGTAGAGAATATCACCACGATCATTTTGACATATCATTCACTCAATTTGGATCACCATACAAAAAGATATCACCATGCAAACATAGCAACATATTATGCAAAACTGAGGACTTAGCAGAAAATAGACCTCGGTTCGAGGCGGACATGTCCATGTCAGATCGGACATGTCCGTCGGTGCGAGTGTCCGGGCCCACATGGCAGGGACTCAAAGAAGGAGGAGGGTGGACATGTCCGTCGCCACCCGGACATGTCCGCGGCGCGGCGAGTAGATCGACATCGTTGGGGCGTCCGGCGCGGAGGCGCTTGGCTCAGGAGGGCTGGCGAGGCCTCCAACCGGCGGAGGACGAGGCAGGGCCTCCGTACCCGGCGAAGGATGGCCGGAGAGGAGCGCCGGAGAGGGTCCGGCACGGCGGCGGGGATCCCAGATGCCGACGACTGAGCTGCATCGGGAGAGAGAGAGGTGAGGCCGGGAGGAGAGGGGAAGGGAGAGAGGCAGCACGGCGGGGCTTGCCTGGGCCAGCGGCGGCGCATCCGGTCGGCAACGGTGCTCGCCGGCGCGGTGGAACAGCACGGGGCGGCGCATGGGGAAGGACGCGAGGATTTCGGCGGCCGGGCGGACGAGGCCTGCGGGGCGGGGTCGGCCCAGATCGCCCGGGGGTGGGCCTGGAGCGGGCTCCGCGGAAATTGATGCAAGGAAGGAGGCTGGAGTTAGGGGAAGGCCTAGGGGATGCCCAAAATGGCAAGGGGGGGGGGGTTGTTTATATAGGGAAAAGCCTAGGGTTTGGGGGTTTGGAGGGGTTTTAGAGCCCTCCGATCGCGATCCGACGGATCCGATCGCGAGGGGAGTTTAGGTTGGGCCTAGAGGAGGTAGTGGGCTGTGTAGGAGGGGTTGTGGGGAGAGTAGAGAAGAGGCCCGCAGAGGTTTTCGGAGACCGAAAACGTCCGACAAATTAACCGGCGACTAGTGCCACTATATATATCCGTTGGGCTATCAAACGAGCTCCGAATGCGATGAAATTTGGCAGGCGACCTGTCTACACTAAGACCACATGCCAAGTTTCAACCCATTCCGAGAACATTTTCCGGCCACTTATAAAATAAATATTCGGAGGCACCGCGGGCTCGTGCAAGTGTGGCTGGGCTCAGAACGGACAACGGAAGGACGGGCGAACTCGGACGAATGCAAGTTTTGAAAACATCCTGATGGAACACACATCATGACATGGCAAGATGCAACACACAAGCAGATGACATGGCAAAAACGACGAATGACTGGCAGACACCTGGCGCACCGGTCTCGGGGTGTCACACCCAACGAGCAATGCTCAAACGCCACCTGGGGGCTCCTGATGCAAGTCATCAGAAAGTTGAAAACTCTTGTACTGAACACGGCTTGGAAGCTTGGTGCATAGACCTAAAACCCCAGATTAACCTGCCTGCATCAAGTAAGTCACGCCGCCCAGGTAAACCTGGTATGACCCGTCGAAGGTACACACAAGTCAATCCTTAGGGACCCTGAACTTGGTAACGTTAAATTGACGATCATCAAGTGATTACACAAGTCAAATCTTTATAAGGTTTTGAACATTGGTAGCATTTGACATTGATGATTTGGTTAAGGATTGCGGGCCATCTTAACAAGCTTTGCAAAAATGGTTAATGACAGTAGCCTGGCAGCTCATAAAAAGCCTCGAATTTGGAGCCTGGCAGCTCGTCAAAAGCCTCGACTACATGGTCTTATTTGCCCAAAAACTTATTTTTCATTTTTTATGTTTTCTCAAATCTTTATCTTCAAGGTCATTGGTTTTTCAACCAAGTCCATTGATTCAAGAGTGGATGACTACAAAGTTGCCACTACATCTGTATTTACAGAGTTATAGTCTGGGTTATAAACACCAGTACTAATTTACAGTTAAACTGGAGCTCATTGTACTCCGGTTCGGCCTTCATGACGAGCCGACAAATAATCAAGGGAATCATCAGCATTTACACCTTGGATTTTTAATGCCGGATTAAGGTTTATTAAGATACACTTAATCGCAGGTATGGTACATGCTTATATTTTGTACACAATTCAAGTTATTAACTTAGATCATGTGTTTGGGCAATATGACCCGTCCGGCGGCAAACCGCCAGGACACTTTGAACTTTGTTTTGTGCAGAAACAGGTAGAATAAACCGGCAAAAGCATTGAAAGCAGGATGTATTTTCGAAGCTGCCAATCAAAGCAATATCACAAAAGATAGTGTGGGACAAAGACAGTATTTCAACTATCCTATTACAAGGCACTGAAAGGCCCAAAAGAATATCAGTTTTTCTCATAAGTACTCAACGCATAAAGATAAACCGGAGCTGGTTTATGATTTTGCTTCAGCTCGTTGTGAAGGCTGAGGATCCGCTTGTTCCAGGTCTTCGGCGGCTTCTTCCAGCTGTTGGAAATCAGGGGTGCTCTAGTCAATCTTGGCAAGGGCTCGGAAATAAACTTCTTCATTTATAAGTTCTGACGGATCAATGTCAGGAGCGAAGGTGTGCTTACGGATGGGTGGAATAAGATTTTCAATGTCATAGGACGGACGCTCCACCCGTACGTTCTCCATATCATAGCCCGGATGATATGTTGATAAGTCCGCTTCATCAGCAAGTTTACTGGCAAGCGGCCGCATATCCTTAGTTAAAGCGCGAAGATCATCATTAGAGAAGGCTGATCCGTCTTCCTTCATGCTTGGATAACCCTTCATTGCCTCAGCCGGATCAAAGTCAGGAACCCACGCCTTGGCTCGGGTTAAAGCCATCAGAGAGCCGGCTCTTGCAGATGACTTCTTCACTTCGACAATGCGGGCAGGCAGAATTGACAACTTTTCTAAAGTACCTTGGATGGTAGTAGGAGCTGGTTTATTGTGCGAGATTGCGCTGATGGCCCTCTGAGCACCGGAATAAAGCTTCTCCACCAAGGTGTACGCAGCTTTCAGTTTCTTTCGCACATCATCTTCAAGATGAGTGATGCGCCTCCCTGCATTGAAATTATAAGTTAAACCAGAGCAGTACTGGATTGCGAGAGTAAACTTATGTCAGGAGAGCTTACCGAAGATGGCAGATGTCATGTCATTTATTTGCTGCCTCAACCCGGACAGCTCCTCTGTCACCGGGTTAAGAGCAGCCTCAGCATCAATGGCACTTTTTTCCAAAGCAGCCTTTTCCACCTCCCAAGCCGATCGCTCCGCTTCAAAATCTTTCATTAGCTTCTCCATATTAGCTAATGCAAGTGAAAGCTCATCTTTGACTTTAACAGAAGCAGTCTCTTGGAATTTTAAACTATCCCGAAGTTCAGTTATTTCAGAAGCCCTCTGGTTCAAGTCAGTCTGCCAAAGATACAAGTATATCAGATATACATGCAACAATTCAATCAAAGTCCCAAGCACATAACAAGTTATGCACTTGGCACTTGGGGGCTAATGTACATTTGAAGTGAAAGCAGGCAATTTTTTTCAGACAAGTCCCAAGCACATAACAAGTTATATACTTGGCACTTGGGGGCTAATGTGACATCATTCTAAACATAGGAAAAGTCCCGGTTCACCCGCAATGGAGTAAACCGGCCCTTGGGGGGCTACACGTGCAAATCAAAGTTATTCTAGTTGATATACTGAAGTCCCGGTTCACCCTTAAAGGCTAAACTGGCACTTGGGGGCTACGATGGACCAAAGGTACAATTGCAAGGCACAAGAAGAAATAAAGACAAAGGAAAATAAGTTACCTCATAGCCTTCCTTCATTAAGTTCACCAGACCGGCTTCATAGTCACGGCTGGTGTGTAGCCGGTTTAGATACCCAGAATGAAGTTCCTGAGCACTGAGCTGCGCATAGCTGGATAGATCGGTGTTCCATTTGCCCTTATCTTTTTGGAGAAACTCCTCCTTGGCAGTATGCTTGGCCAAACCGACAGGCTCTCCTGGGGTGGTAAAACCGGTCCCAGTAATCTCAACGTCATCAGTTGAAGCAGCAGTTGGCTTGGAAGGATCAGCAGCAGCGGGATTGGCATGAATAGGACAGGAAGGGCTAGACTAGCTCGAGCAGGGCTAGTCCGTACAGGGCTGGCCGGTTCAGCGGTATGCTCCATGGGGTCATTCCCCAGAGCAGCAAGGTCTTCTCGATCCATAAGAGGAGGATCATCATGTGGAATTTCAATATTATCTTCCAAGGGGTTGGCAAGCTCAGGATCGTCTGCCGGTCCAGAAGTGGTATTATCGACTGCCGGTTTGCTCAATTTGGCCTTCTTGCTAGGCTTGGGCACACTGAGAAGATTAAAGAGATAATGAAAATCAGAAGTCAGAAATGAAAAGTTAAACCGGACATGGTAAGAGACAGCTTACCCGTGAACAGTCTTGAGCACAGGGACTTGTGTGGCGGTTGATTCGCCAGAAGAAGAGAGAGGATTTTCCTGATAATTCGAGTCAGATGGATTAAGGGGTTGATGAATAAGACCTGCTTTGGGGAAAAGAGCAGTTGGAGTAAGTAAAACCTCAGAGCGACGCCTCCGAGCCGGAGTATGCGGTAATCCGGCTGATTCAACCACATGACCACTATGGCAAGTAGTGTGGCGAGCTTCATCTTGCTGCTTCTTCAAAAGAAAGTTTGGATCCAGTTGAGCATAAGGATGAGAAAACTGAAATTTCCGGACTACCCGACGAATTTTTGGTGGCTGTGGTTCTGAGTCAGAGGAAAGAGAGATTACCTCAACATCGCCTGCTTTCCTGCCTTCAGCCAGACCCTGGGAACAGTCATTATGAGTGAAAATATAGGCAAAGGAAAGAATAGAAAGTCATAACAACTAGGTGGTACCTCAGAGGCCGGATCATCTTCCTCCGCATTTGATCCGGATGCGGCAGCGGGTTTCTTCTTGTGCTTCTTCACAACCAGGGTCTTTTTGCGGGCTGGCTTTGCCGGTATGTCTTGGGTTTTCCTCTTCCAGAAAGGATCATTTCCCTGTTCAAAGGAATGAAAGCATATACTAAACCAAAACATTATGGACGGATTAAAACAATGTAAAGAGACAGAAGAATTTCTTACCGACGGTGGTTTATTGGTCACACAGAAGGGTGCCAAGCCGGTTTGACTACACTCTTCCAGAGGTATATTCAGAAATTTCTTGACGGATTTGTCAACCTCAGTTTCTGATAGCACCATATCTGTGTGGCGCAAAGGGTCCTTGGGGTTCCCGGTATACTCACACATTAAACTGGAACGCCGGCTTAACGGGAGAATGCTCCAAGAAAGCCAGCAGCGGACGAAGTCGACTCCTATCAATCCGTTGGCTACAAAGGCCCTGAGCTTTGAAAGCTGAGGGGCATATTGAGCCCGCTCTTGGGCACTCAAGCGCTGTGGAAAAGGATGGTCCTCCGGAAGACGGCGGGGGCGATAACCCGGCAGTGGATTTTCACCCTCTGGAGAAGTGTCTACACAGTAAAACCAAGTTTGATTCTAGTCCTTGGGATGGCTGTGGAGAGTGGCGTGAGGAAAGCTAACATCCTTCCTCTTCTGGATAGTCATTCCGCCGAGCTTAGTATTTGGGCCATCATGAAACTCAGTCCGATGGTTTAAATGGAAGAAGTCCCGGAATAGCTCCACTGTCGGTTCCTCTTGCAGATAGGTGTAGGATCGAAAGTAGGTCTAGAGGGGGGGTGATTAGACTACTTGACAATATAAAAAATCTGCCTTTAGATCATGCAATGTTTTTGGCAGTTTCACAAACAAGATCAGTTCAAGTAACACCCTACACATGCAATTCTAGAGTTTATGCAGCGGAAAGTAAATTGCACATGTAAAAGAGAGGTGGAGAAGATCAAACGCAGTTTGGTGACACGGAGATTTTTGTCGTGGTTCCGATAGGTGGTGCTATCGTACATCCACGTTGATGGAGACTTCAACCCACGGAGGGTAACGGCTGCGCGAGTCCACGGAGGGCTCCACCCACGAAGGGTCCACGAAGAAGCAACCTTGTCTATTCCATCACGGCCTACGCCCACGGAGGACTAGCCTTACTCGGGGTAGATCTTCACGAAGTAGGCGATCTCCTTGCCCTTACAAACTTCTTGGTTCAACTCCACATCACGACGGAGGCTCCCAAGCGACACCTAACCAATCTAGGAGGCACCACCCCCCAAAAGGTAATAGACGGTGTTGATGGTGATGAACTCCTTGCTCTTGTGCTTGAAGTGATAAACTCCCCAACACTCAACTCTCCTCACTGATATGGCTGTGGTGGAAGGAAGATTTGAGTGGAAAGCAACTTGGGAAGGCTAGAGATCAAGTTTCATATGGTAGGAATGGAATGGCTTGATCTCAACACAAGGGTAGGTGGTTCACTTCTCAGAAAGTGTGTGATAGAAGTGGTGGTACTTTCTGATGGCTCTCCTCACGAATGAGGAGGGGGTGGAGGGGTATATATAGCCTCCACACAAAATCCAACCGTTACACACACATTTGACCAATCTCGGTCAGACCGAAGTGAAAACTCGGTTAGACCGAAAGTTCAAATATAGTGAACGTTGGGATTTTCGGTGGGACCGAAAATACCATCTCGGTGAGACCGAAGTGAGTCAAAGGTTAGGGTTTGCCATCTCGGTGAGACCGAAAATATAAACTCGGATATTCCGAATTGATGTCAACTGATCACAGAAGGTTGGCAGCCCTTTTTCGGTGAGACCGAAACTCAGAATCGGTGTGACCGAGAATCTAGGGTTTGGAGAAACAACTGAAGTGGTTCATCTCGGTGGGACTGAGTTGGAGAAATCGGTGTGACCGAGATTACTTATGGGCGTGTGTTAAGTAGTGAATAGTGCTGATAGTTGAGGGAGTTAGATCACCAAGCACTTGAGCAACGAGAACATTAACACAACCTCATCCCCTTTTAATAGTATTGGCTTTCCTATGGACTCAATGTGATCTTTGATCACTAAACCAAAAATGGAGTCTTGAGCTTTTGCCAATGCTTGTCTTAGCATTTTGAGGGGTCCACTTCTTCAGACATTTCCATACCCACATCATCGAACTTTTCTGAAATGATTCTCAAGAGAATATTAGTTCAATGATATATATGTTGTTATTAATTACCAAAACCACCCGGGGATTAGTTGCACTTTCAATCTCCCCCTTTTTGGTAATTGATGACAACATATAGATCAAAGCTTCGACAAAAGATATAATCAAAGAATAATATCGTCGCTTTGAGAAGTATGTGATAAACAAGAGCTCCCCCTAAATTTGTGCATTATTTAAATTTGCGTTTGAATGCAAATGCACAATCGATTAGGATTATGGGTCACTCTTCCATGTCACATACATCTTGGTGGAGCGCACAAAATGATAAGAATGAATAACATGCACTCAATCACCAAGACAAGAGTAAATAGCCATACAATAAGAAATAGCATATGATAAACAATAAGCACACATTAAAGCATAGTATGACTAAGCACTCATTAAGGTAGCATCAAACGTAGTAGCAAGCACACTTAAAGTATCTGGAACCAAAAGAAACCAATGTATCTCAAGGAAAACGGCAAAAGAACGAAAAGACGAAAGAGCACTCTCTCTCTGGAAGCCCTATGATCTATAGCAATTTCTCCCCCTTTGGCAACAAGTTACCAAAAAGTTCGAAAAGGTATAGAGCTAAACGTCACTGCGGGCTCGGCTGGCTGCTCCCGTCTGGGTCGATGTCGGTGTAGAGATAGCTGCGTCGACGAAGACTTCTGCGGATGTCTGTGCTGGAGGAGTAGATGCTGGAGCTGAAGGAACTGCTGGAGCTGTAGCTGGTGCTGAAGTGGTAGCCCTGGAGTCTGTCACTGGGATAGCTGCAGACCTGGATCCTCTGGGAACCGGAGCAGTCTGGCGATGAGAGTCCTGGACTATATCATCCTGCATAAGCTCTGCCCTCTCCTGCCTAGTCTCCTCCATGTCTGCCTCAAGCTTGTTGACAGACACCTGAATCTCAGTCAGCTTCACGTCTAGGGCGTGGATCTTGTCCTCGACGATCCTCTCAAGGCTCTCCTGAGATTGCTCAATGCTGGCCAGGCGTTGTTCAATTCTCCGGGTTGCTTCAAGAATCTGATCTCCGAAGCTCTTTGGCTTAGCTGCTGCTGCTGCTGCCTCTCTGTCAGCTTTGGCTTTCTTTGCAGCTTCGATCTTGGCTTGCCCTTCAACTGAGGTGGGATCCTCTTCATCCATCACAACTACGTTGTCCTCATGCTCTGGCTGCAGTGGTAAGTGCTTCCTATCCAACATGAATTTGCCCGTGCCAAACTTGGCGTTGATAAGCATCTGTATCTGCGGTGCAAACCCACACGACCTCTTTTGGTCAGCTGCAGTCCTCTTGATGGTCTCTACCATCAAGTCCATCACCTTAAAAGGTGCCTTCTCATCGAGAATGTGCAGCATGTTGATAGAATAGCCTCGTATCATCCGGTGGTCACCTGACTTAGGCATCAAAGTATGCCTCAGGATAGTGTTAGTGGTGGTCAGACCTGCCTGGAGATAATACACTGAGCCAAGTTTCCATCCCTCCAAATCAGCAGCTGGGATCTCCTTGTACATATTCTTCATGGAATCATGACTCTTCTTAGGAATCCCATAGACATCAATGTCGTCCTCTCTCTGCACTGGAGCGTTCAGAAGTTCTGCCCATTCTGCAACAGTTGAAGAAAACCGTTGACCTTCAGTCATCCATGTGATCTTGCCATCGGGGTAGAAATGGGCTGTGGCATAGAACTGCATGATCATCTCGTCGTTCCATGCTGTCAGTTCTTGACCCACAAAGTCAGCAACTCCACATGCAGTAAAGCTCTCATGCACATGGGGAAAGAAGTCCCGATGCTCTCTGCTGTCAATGTACTTCCAGTCGACATACCTGGTGTCAGCAACAATGGGCTTCTTATCCATTAGCACGGTCTCATAGAAATCCTGCTGCTCTTTGGTGTGGAATCTGGGGTCCATAGTAGTCCTTCTTCTTACGGCATATGGATCAGATTGTCTCCATAGCCTGAGACCTTTGTCCTTCCTTGCCTTCATATCCTCAGCTTGAGGATGAGCATCATTGTGGAGTGGCAATCTGGGACGGAGCTTGAGCAACACATGCTCTTCATCTGACTCAGAAGGTGGCATCTCACCTTTGTTCTTCTCAGAAGCTGGAATGCTTCTGGTTGTCCTCTTAGGCTTTGCTGGAGCTGCCTTAGCTGGAGCAGGCTTCTTGGGCTTGGAGGAGGCTTGAGCCCGAATAGCATCACCCATGAACTTAGCTTTCTGAGGAGGAGGCTGGGGTGCATCTTCTTCTTCTTCTTCAGCATCATCAACTTGAGGTTCAGCATAAACAACTCTCTTCCTTTTGGAAGTCTTCTTCACCTTGCTTGGAGCTGGCTCTTCCAGGTTTAGCTTCTTGGCAACTGCAGACTGCTTCACTTTGCTCGTGCCTTTCTTTGGCTGCTGCCCTTGGAGCTCTTTGGCGACCACTTGCCTCTTTGGCTTGGAGGTAACTTCCTCAGCAACGAAATCGGAATCCTCAGAATCAGACGTTCTCTTCTTCCTGGTTCTCGTAGCAGCAGGAGGCAGACCACTGGGGGTACTCCTCTCACCATCATCACTAGAGCTGCTGGCCTCAGGACTTGTACCTGCCTCTGGAATCTCAGCAAATGGTGATTCGGACCTGTTCTGGCTGTCACTGACATCTGACATGGCTGAAAGACCTGTGAATAGATAAGGTATAGGCAGAATAGAAGAGTTATCACAACTGCAGAAGTTTTTGCAAAAAAAATGAGTTAAAAACTTAGTTTTGAGTTTTCACAGAATGTATTTCGGTCAAACCGATTTCAAGTTTCGGTGTAACCGAAGTGTTCAACAGAACCTACACACCACTTTCGGTCAGACCGAAATGGGTTTCGGTCCTACCGAAAAACTAGGGTTTCATAGAAACTTCACTTCGGACATTCCGATTTTCACAACTCGGTCAGACCGAACTGTGTAGTGCAATGGTCAGAGACCAAATCGGTCAGTCCGAGTTTCAGGAATCGGCTTCACCGAGATGCATTCCGTGGAAACCTAAACCTAAGAATTTTCCTCGAAACTAAACGATCTGAACAATGTATTGGGAACATATCAAACGTGGATTGAATCAGGGCAGTCCTATCATGCAAGAATCAGAAGTGGAGCATGAAAGGGATCGAGACACACCCTAACTTGGTGGTGTCCCTCTACGGCGGCAACGGAGGAGAAGATTACCGTTGACGGCGGCGGAGACCTGCGGCAAGGGCACACAGGCGACGACGGCGACGATCCTTAGATCAGGGCGGCGGCAGCAGGGGTCTTGGAGGGCGAACGGTTTGAAAGGAATAGATCGCGCGCAGCCCTCAGTATATATAACCCCGTGCTGTCGGTGGGACCGAGTTGAAAAACTCGGTGTCACCGAGATGTATTTCTGCTGTGCAGTTACACATATCGGTCAGACCGAGATTTTGAACTCGGTTTCACCGAGATGAAACCTAGATCAATCTAAGTGTTTCGGTTGGACCGAGATTGAGAAACCGGTCAGACCGAAATAGACTTAGAAGGTTTTGGAAGTCAGCCTTAGACGAATCGGTGGTTCCGAATGCTCCTCACTCGGACTGTCCGAAAAAGACTTGTTCAAAGTTGTGATATAAGCATGAATAGAATTTTGAGACAAGATAGCATAGATAGCTAGGGAAAGTGCTTAGGCATTCTTGTCCATCCATTTGGCCAGAAAAAGAAACCAAAACAATCAAAACAACAAATGGATGTCCTTGAATGGATAAAATCATGCATCCAACATGCTCACACAATAAGATAGCAACTGAAATATGTGTCAAACATGCACAACCAAAACTCTAGCTACTAGCACACAAATTGTCGATGACTAGGTCATCTATATATGAGTATATTGACTTAGGAGTCAAATGAGAACATTTGATCATAGGTCATACTCATCGTTTAAGCACAAGTGGGGTTACCACTTTTACATAAAGCATTTATGTGTTCACATCATTTGAAGATGCTTTAGCTCAATTTTTAGAGCAAAGCTCCCCCTAGATGTGAGAACCCCTTTTAAAGGGTCAAACTAACCTTGGGTTGTCGTAGAAGACTTCATGTAGATGTTGAAGATGTGGATGCTCAATGTTGATGCAGATCATCAAGAGTTGGGAGCAATCCTTTGGATTAGGGCACTTTCAATACCTACATGGGTTAGTCCCACAAGGAAAAAACAAGAATATCCATAGACATAGAGTGAAGTACACAAAAGATGATGTCCATGAAAGCAATGATTACCTTGTCCCTTGACTTACCAACAAGAGGGTTTGTGACTCCATGAACTAGTGCATGATGTGGAAGTTGATTGCACAAGTTCTTGCCAAAATGAATATGAGTGAAGTTTGTTGGCGGAGTCACCCTCAAGAACCTACTAGTTCTTCTTCTTTGGGATCCACATCATCTTGATGGGAATCCTTGGTGTTGTAGTTGAGCTTGACGAAGTAGAACTTGATGTGTCCTTGGGAACCCACTTGACCATGGCTTGAGGTGCTTCAATGAATGCATCAATCTCCTCAAAGTTCTTGCTTCCGGCAAGACTCTTGTAGACACCTTTCTCTATGATTTCCTTCAATAAGCTATTTTCTTGCTCAAGTGTAACTTGGCTTGAAACATTGTTAGTGGAATCAATAGAACTACTAGAAGCAATAATATTGGATTTAACATTGTTATTGTTACTACTAGAGGAAGAATTTTTCTTATGCTTGTCATGCTTAGTCTTAATAGGTGGCAAGAAATTAGACAAGAGAAGTCGTTTGGCAAGATATGAAGAACTCTTCTTTCGAAGATCGTCATTGATCGCTTTTAGAAACTCATGTTCTTGCTCTAGAGTGAGCTTCTCGAAGCGTAGCTTCTCATGAGATCTTAGGAGCTCTCTATGATCTTCTTGAGTTGTTTCATGAGCTAACTTAAGAGTGTTTAGTTCTTTAGTTAGACGCTCAATCTCCTTCATAGCATTGTCATTCGACTCTTCTCGACTATAAAGACTACTAGCATTTTCATCATTACTAAGCTCACTAGATTTATCATGCAAGAGCTCATCTTCACCAAGTAAGTCATCCTCATCACTATCAAAGTCAATGAACTCAGGGTGTGTTACCTTGGGGCCTTTAGCCTTGAAGCATCTTCCAATTCCCTCATTCGGTGAATCAAATAAGTCGTAGGAGTTGGAGTTGGAGGATACGAGTGCAAGTCCGGCAACACCTTCATCTTGACTATAGTCGGAGTCGGAGTGATAGCTTCCATCGGATTGACTGTCAGAGTCGGAGCCGGAGACCCATTCACCAACATGAGCTTGATGTCTTCTTCTTGTGTAGCTCCTTGATGACTTGTCTTTCCTCTCCGAATCCTTGCTTCTCCGAGGAGGTCTTCGTTCATAACGATCATCTCTACTCCTTCTCTCTTTCCGAGGTGACTCATCTCTTGCTCTTCTTCTTGGAGATTCTTCTCTTCTCTTGTGGGGAGCCGTACACTCATTTGAGAAGTGTCCGGGTCTTCCACAATTGTAGCAGTTTCGATCACGACTAGAAGATCTCTTTCCATTATATGATCTAGACTTTGAGCTTCTCTCTTTGCCTTTATTCTTGTAGAACTTGTTGAAGTTCCTGACCATTAGGCTTATGTCTTCATTGGAAACTAACTTGTCACTTGAGGTAGTAGGAGCATCACTTGTAGCTTTGTAAGTACCACTTGACTTGTTGTGAAGCTCTTCCTTATCCTTAAGTGTCATCTCATGAGCAACAATCCTTCCAATGACTTCAGTTGGCTTGAGAGTCTTGTAGTTTGGCATCATTTGGATCAAAGTGCACACGGTGTCATACTTTCCATCCAAAGCTCTGAGAATCTTCTTAATGATGAATCGGTCGGTCATTTCTTCGCTTCCTAAGCCAGCAATCTCATTTGTGATGAGAGCAAGCCTAGAGTACATTTCAGCGACTCCTTCACCATCCTTCATCTTGAACTTGTCAAGCTGACCTTGAAGAATATCCAGCTTTGATTCCTTCACAGATTCAGTACCTTCGTGCATTTCAACCAAAGTATCCCAAATCTCCTTAGCATTCTCAAGACGACTGATTTTGTTGAACTCTTCGGGACACAAAGCATTGAAGAGAATGTCACAAGCTTGAGCATTATTTTGCAACATCTTCAGTTCTTCGGGTGTAGCTTCGCGATCCGGAACTTTTCCTTCTTCAAAGAAGTCACCTTGCATGCCAACACAAATAATGCCCCATGCGGCTGGGTTATGACCAAGAATATGCATTTTCATTTTATGCTTCCAACTAGCAAAATTTGTACCATCAAAGTAGGGACCTCTACGATAATTACCCTCACTAGACGCCATACTCTCCTAGGTTGTGAAACCAAGCTTATGGAGTCCAATGCAATGGAAACCAAGGCAATGGAGACCAAAGCTCTGATACCACTTGTAGGATCGAAAGTAGGTCTAGAGGGGGGGTGAATAGACTACTTGACAATATAAAAAATCTGCCTTTAGATCATGCAATGTTTTTGGCAGTTTCACAAACAAGATCAGTTCAAGTAACACCCTACACATGCAATTCTAGAGTTTATGCAGCGGAAAGTAAATTGCACATGTAAAAGAGAGGTGGAGAAGATCAAACGCAGTTTGGTGACACGGAGATTTTTGTCGTGGTTCCGATAGGTGGTGCTATCGTACATCCACGTTGATGGAGACTTCAACCCACGGAGGGTAACGGCTGCGCGAGTCCACGGAGGGCTCCACCCACGAAGGGTCCACGAAGAAGCAACCTTGTCTATTCCATCACGGCCTACGCCCACGGAGGACTAGCCTTACTCGGGGTAGATCTTCACGAAGTAGGCGATCTCCTTGCCCTTACAAACTTCTTGGTTCAACTCCACATCACGACGGAGGCTCCCAAGCGACACCTAACCAATCTAGGAGGCACCACCCCCCAAAAGGTAATAGACGGTGTTGATGGTGATGAACTCCTTGCTCTTGTGCTTCAAGTGATAAACTCCCCAACACTCAACTCTCCTCACTGATATGGATGTGGTGGAAGAAAGATTTGAGTGGAAAGCAACTTGGGAAGGCTAGAGATCAAGTTTCATATGGTAGGAATGGAATGGCTTGATCTCAACACAAGGGTAGGTGGTTCACTTCTCAGAAAGTGTGTGGTAGAAGTGGTGGTACTTTCTGATGGCTCTCCTCACGAATGAGGAGGGGGTGGAGGGGTATATATAGCCTCCACACAAAATCCAACCGTTACACACACATTTGACCAATCTCGGTCAGACCGAAGTGAAAACTCGGTTAGACCGAAAGTTCAAATATAGTGAACGTTGGGATTTTCGGTGGGACCGAAAATACCATCTCGGTGAGACCGAAGTGAGTCAAAGGTTAGGGTTTGCCATCTCGGTGAGACCGAAATATAAACTCGGATATTCCGAATTGATGTCAACTGATCACAGAAGGTTGGCAGCCCTTTTTCGGTGAGACCGAAACTCAGAATCGGTGTGACCGAGAATCTAGGGTTTGGAGAAACAACTGAAGTGGTTCATCTCGGTGGGACTGAGTTGGAGAAATCGGTGTGACCGAGATTACTTATGGGTGTGTGTTAAGTAGTGAATAGTGCTGATAGTTGAGGGAGTTAGATCACCAAGCACTTGAGCAACGAGAACATTAACACAACCTCATCCCCTTTTAATAGTATTGGCTTTCCTATGGACTCAATGTGATCTTTGATCACTAAACCAAAAATGGAGTCTTGAGCTTTTGCCAATGCTTGTCTTAGCATTTTGAGGGGTCCACTTCTTCAGACATTTCCATACCCACATCATCGAACTTTTCTGAAATGATTCTCAAGAGAATATTAGTTCAATGATATATATGTTGTTATTAATTACCAAAACCACCCGGGGATTAGTTGCACTTTCAATAGGCTTCGCAAAAGACTTGGAAGTTGCAAATATTTGATAACGAGTTGGGACCTATGTCTTGGGGATGGAGCTGAAAATTTGCCAACACATCGCGGAAAAACTTTGACCCTGGAGGGATAAATCCCCGGGCCAAGTGATCAAAGAAGACGACAATTTCTCCTTCCTTGGGCTTTGGAGGACACTCTTTTCGAGGAGCCCTCCAGTGAAGGACATCCTTGGGGCCTAAAGCGCCAATTGAGGCCATCTTTTCTAAATCGTCCTCAGTGATCCGGGATGTAACCCAGTTGCAGGAGACAAACTGCTTGGCTGTGGAAGTCGTTTTTTTCAAAAGGGAAAGCTGAAAATACAATGAAGATCCGGTTTGTGATCTACACATATTTAAACCGGTATGCTCTATGAAGGTACTGATCTAAATGGCGGTTTAAGCAGGGGCCTAATGGTATCTACCGATATGGAACAGCTATAAGCATGACGTCTACCGGATTATGAAGTTTAAAAGGAAAAAGTTACACCACCAAACACAGGCAGGTAAGATGCAGATCTAAAGTGCGGGGAAACAACTTTCGCACAAGCAGGAGTAAGATATGGATCTACAGCATATGGAAAACTCAAAAATAATTCAAGTTATATTCAGCGGAAATAGTGAAGGTCTTTAGCAGAATCAGTCTACTTTAATCGTATTGAAAAGGACGATTACAATAACGGAACGGAGTCATGCTAATAGGGGTCGACCTAAAGTTTAAGATCTACGACTAAACACTGTCTATGGCGAAGAACCGCAAAGAAGAGGGACTCCTCTACGAGCTCGCATAAAACCCTAGAACTGAGATCTACGGGAAGGAAGGAAGTGGATGTACCTGAGGCAATGGAAGCGGAGTCGCGCCAGCGAGTTTCTGGAAGTGTTCAGGTTGATGCAGCGCCCGGGATTGACGAAGACGACGAGTTCGACGGACGGCGGCGGAGCTCGAGTGCTGGAGGACAGAGGAAGAAGAAGCAAGGGGGGAAAAGAGATACCCATCGGCCCTATTTATAAGCCGAAGGGATAAAACGGCAAGCGCGGGAATCAAGGAGCCCAAAAAGCGGAGATGGACGATGCTGTCGCCTCGATCTTCGGAGCTTTAATGAATAAAGGTAAAAAACATGTACAAGTATTAAATGCGCGGATGGCGTCACAGCGGTTTAAAGAGAGCTGAGGGGATGACGTCACGCCGGTTTACAACACATACTGAAGCTGCAGAGAGTAAAATCTGTACAAGACTGAGAATTGACATGAACAGGTTCAAATCAATCTAGGGCCTAATGTCAGGGATATTATTGACAGGTATAAACCTCCCAGGAGGGGCGGGTTTACGTTATCAAGATTATTTTATCAAAGGCCCAGCCGAGTATGGAGTAGGAGATTTTAGCCCAAGAGGTTTTAAGACCAAGTTAGGGCCCATGATTTGTAAACCGTCATACTATGTAACTTGGGATGTAAGATAGAAAGAACAAAGACCGAGGTGGACACGTTTATGAGCCGGCCTCGGGACTCTATAAATCGGACCGGGCATCACCTCTTATATAAAGGGACGACCCGGCAATGGTTCAGGGACAGACAACTACAGCTCGAGACACAGGCAAAGAGAATTCGCTCCCTGGTGATCAAAACCCTAGCAATACACCCCACACTAGACGTAGGCTTTTACCTTCATCGAAGGGGCCGAAGTAGTACAAAATCCCTGTGTCCTTGTCCGCTTTAACCCCTTTAAGCTAACCCATAGCAATGGCCTCACGACTAAGTCCTTTTGCTAGAACATCTGCCGTGCTAAATCCACGACACTACCCAATCCTTTCGAGTGAAGCCATTGGAAATCGCATACAGTTCAGTCAATTTCTTCAGTGACAGAGACAAAGTTCTTCTAGTCTCTGAGGAATTTGTTCTGACTGAGGAGTTAGGAATTAGCCAGTGTAGATTTCCTACAAGTGAGGAACATGATAGCCCTGAGGAATTTGAGAGCTCAATTTCCGACCGTTGCTGTGCTATGCGCCAGCTGCCCAAAATATCTTATCCACCTAATGGTCATATCATTTAAGGGCATTTATGTCTTATCATGTTGGGCTGCTCCCTAGGCTATAAATAGACGCCCCTACAACCACTAGCTGGTTGGCTGCTCCGAGAGAAACTGACACTTGTCATAAGAGCAACCCATCCTCCGAGGACTTTGACTGAAAATCATCAAGTGAGGAAAAACCCCAAACCCAAACACCTAAAACCCAAAAGTGATTGAGCATCACTGAAGAGAGTGTTCATGTGTGGAACCGACGATTGTTACCTTTGAAGACTGTGATCTTCCATACGGTTAGGCGTCAATGGTCTAGAGCATCCAAGAGGAATTGTGGATAGTTGGGTGACCAAGTTTGTGAAGGTTTGGAAGTCACCTGTGAAGACTTACCACGAGTGATTGGGCAAGGTATGTGTGACCTTAGCTCAATGGGAATACGGTGAGGACTTGGTGTCTTGGACTATGTGTCCAGGACTGGATGTCCAGGATTGTGTGTCCTCAGGTTTAAATACCTAGCCGCCCCAACTAGACGTACAACTGTCACAGTAGTTGGAACTGGTCTAACAAATCATTGTCTTCATCAAGCCTATTGGTTCTATTTCCTCCACCCTTCCATTTACTCATTCATGTGTTGATGAACTTGATCTATACTGTTTGAAGACTTTGAGGGAAGAGTTTCTCAATTTCCTCAACCCAATTTCTTCAGTCTTCAGTCCTCAACCTACTTATCCTGTTTACACGCTACTTGTACTCTGTGCTTGTTTTCATTTCATCATGATGACCATGATGTTGTCTTGTTATGCTTGCACCTGAATATCGATTCCGCTGCTAAGTAGCCCGTTGCTTAGGAAATTCCTCAGCTAGAATTTCCTCAGTGAAGAATTCATAAAAATTGCCTATTCACCCCCTCTAGTTGATATAACGCACTTTCAGTGGCTATCTATGATGTCCTAGTTTCCTGATGGCTTCAACAATTATGTCGAGGCAACAGAGTACCTTAACACACCGATTAGTGTGATTAGTCTGTCCCAAAAGGATATCGAGAATAGGGAGCAAAGATTTGCAAATGCGTCAGATTATTTAGAGACCTTGGGTAACTCGGACATCATAACGACTGTAATTGCTCAAAAAGGATTTTTGAGACTCATACAAATGGTAGCATAACCTCTAAACATCATAATGTCAAGTTTCTGAGACCAACCTTTTGACAAACTGAAGTACTTGAAACTGAATTGAGAGTTGAATCCACCATTAACGTGATCCTGATAGGTTGCTGAAAAGCCTAGTTCTTAATCCCCATAGAAGAAGAGGACGACTTAGATCAGAAGGGCCTAGGGTAAAGAAGTAAAAAGAGCCTTACGTTCCCTTCCACAATCAATTCCCTTATATAACTAATGAATTTCTAGACACGACTTTGACCAGTTTGGCTTGGTAATCCTACAGGCAGTCAGGCTCTGATACCAAAGCTATCGAGACCCCGATTCTAAGTCACACCGGTCTAGCATGTAACACATCATATCACTTTGCAGCCTCACGCACGGTATACCCACGGGTGCCACCTTACCTGGCCCGAGACTGTTTGTGCATTTTGGCTCACATATATTATAGTGTCGCTAGCATCCATATGAAAGAGAACCTGGGCCGACATGACTAGTCGTAAACCCAAGGTGGCACAAACTTACAGGGACAGGCATACATGACCCAGCAACGAACGTGTCAGTCCTCAATGTATGAACCCAAGTCGTAGCAAGCTACAAGGACTTAAAGGAACAACGCGTGACATTTCCCCGAAGGGACATACACAGGAATGTAGAAGGACACATGCTGGCCAGCCTAAGTGTTCCGGAGCAGTAGCAAGCAACCATGACCCAGTGGAAGTACCAGGAGACATTTCCCCATAAGAGAGGCTACCAAGAATAAACAACTAGGTTCCCGGATCCCACACATACCAAGAATTTCAATAACATACACACAATATGATCGATATGTTCAAATACAACATGGCATCACAACAAAACTCTATGGATCAAAGTATTTATTCATTAGGCTCCGAGGAGCCAGATATTACAAACATGGGTCTCATGACCCAACATACAGAGCATACAAGAAACAGAAGCATAACATGTCTGGGTACAGACAACTACAATGAAAAAGGATGTGAAGCCTGACTATCTACAAGACCCTCCCAAGGTACAAGATCATAGCTGAGGTAACAAGCTAAACGTCGAAGTCCATGCGAAACCACTAGTGAGACTGAGGTCTCTCTGCAAAAACATAATTAAGAAAACCTGAGTACAAATGTACCCAACAAGACTTACATCAAAACTATCTACATATGCATCAGTATCAACAAAGGGGGTAGTGGAGTTTAACTACAACAAGCCAGCTTTGACTCAGTGGCTATCCTGTACTACGACTGCTGGTAACTCTTTTGAGGTGGCGCACACGAGTCCACATATTCACCATATCAATACACCACTATGGATCCGCTCCCGTCTCCCTATGAGAAGGCCATCCATAGCACTCACGCTTATCTTGCGCATTTTAGAGTATCCACTTTCACATAGCTATGAACTGTATAAGCAACATAGAGGTCCTTTACCACGGGCGCGGC
This sequence comes from Secale cereale, assembly GCA_902687465.1. Classification (NCBI taxonomy): domain Eukaryota; kingdom Viridiplantae; phylum Streptophyta; class Magnoliopsida; order Poales; family Poaceae; genus Secale; species Secale cereale. The sequence continues at coordinate 48,555,001 of LR738715.1, forward strand.
TATTCGAATAGATCATTTATAACCCTGCAGGGGCGTACTTCTTTACACATGCTCTCGCCACTTCCCGCCATGTACACATCATGTATCTCGACAGCCTTCAAGCTGAAGCCTGGCGAGGGTTTCGGCCACGACTTGACTAACCACACAAGTCTCTAGTCCAGGTTTATTGCCTATTCGGGTTCCATCCGCAAGGAGATCTGGCCGGGGTGTCGTTTACGGCCCCAAATGATGTGAGCAGGGTTCCCAAGCCCACCAAACAGGCGATGCTTGGTACACCGTGCCACTGTACCTAGTCTGTCCCAAGCCAACCTGTACTGGGTGCCACTTGGTAGACTACTAGCACTACCTACAAACACCAGAAACTAGTTGCAACTCCTGGACAGAGATCAGTTTGATTAATAAGTCGAGATGGGTCGAGTTACCGGAACCCAATGTGTGGTAGTAGTTGTTCATGGATCACTAACACAGAACTTAGTTCCTGAGGACGGTTTCAATGAGACACCCCACCATGTACTCCTACGTGGCCTCTCACCGCTACCTTTACCAAATCGTGTTCACACACTTAGATCTCAACAGTAGGACATGTTCACAACTTCCCAAGTCATCCCCGATGAATCAGACCTGATATATCTCTAAGCAATAGCAGGCATGACAAACAAGCATGAAGAGTAGGCACATCAGGGCTCAAACAACTCCTACTCATGCTAGTGGGTTTCATCTATTTACTGTGGCAATGACAGGTCATGCAAAGGAAAGGGGGTTCAACTACCGCAACATGTAACAATTGAATCGATGTTGTCCGAATGCAGTAAAAGAGAGCAGGAGCGAGATAGTGGGATTGTATCAGAATGAAGAAGGGGGTTATGCTTGCGTGGCACTTCTGAAGATAGTATAGTTCTTCATCAGTGTCATCGATCTCATCGCCAGAACCGCGTCTACTGAGAGGGGACAAACACGGGCAACAAAGAAAGAACACAATCAATGCAATGCAACAATATGATGCATGATCATGACATGGCAATATGATGTGATTTAGGCTAATGCTTATTTGAACCAAGGGTTCCAATTCAAGCTCAAGTTATGGATTCAAATAGTGCATTAACATGTTTTGAACTAAACAGAAAGGTTAAGTTGTTTAATCATGCATGAAACCAGTACAGATGGAAATATTGCATTTTTTGATCATTTTTCACATATAAATTATTTCATTCTGAGCTACGGTTGAATTTCTATGATTTTTAGAAGTTTAAACCATTTCTGAAATAAATAAATCATTTCTGATTTATCTAAAATTCCAAAAAAGGCTTTATGACGTCAGAGTGACATCATCACTACGTCAACAAGTCAAAGGCGCCAGCCTAGGTCAAACCTAACCAGTAGGTCCAGCACGTCAGTGTAACATGGCAGGATTAGAGGCTGACTAGTGGGGCCAGGTCAACATTGACGTGGCAGGGTCAAATTGACATGTGGAGCCGGCTTGATTAATCTAAACTAAGCAGGAAATAAATCCCGAGATAATTAGGGCGTGGGGCCCATATGTCAGGGAGAGCGGGGGTTAATTAGCAGGGTCATCAGTGGCTACTGGCAGCGCCACATTAGCACGTCGGAGACCAGCCGGCAGCGACCATAGGACACGGCGGGGGCACGCCGGACTTGCGCGAGAGGCGTCAGCTTGGCGTGCTGAGGGCACCAGGGAGGAGCTCTTGCTCATCCGTATCCAAAGGACCGGACGGGAGGCCGTCGGATGGCCGGGAGCAGCGACGGCGGCGAGCGAGGCGGTGGCCGGAGAACGGGCTCGACCGGCGCGATGCTACGGTGGACGAGAGCGTGAGTGGGTGGGTGCATTAGGCTACTGGGGGCTTCCGGAGCACGATGACGCGCTCCGTTGTGAGCTCGTGCGGCTCTGGCCACGGCTACGCCATGGCCGGCGATGAGAGACTCTCGACCGCGGTGGGAAATGGAGCTAGGGTACGAGCATGAGCACGAGAGAAGAGGGGAAAGGAAGAGGAGCTCACGGCGAGTGCTTAGGGCGTCGAAACGGGCTCGAGGAAGGCTTGGAGTAGACGGGGCGACGATGCCGATCTCTTCGTCGAAAGGTTGAAGATGAGCTCGGTGTCCTCGTCACAGAGCTCTCGGCGGCGCCTGGCTTGGTGCAGAGGACGAGGATGTCAAGGCGGAGCTCCTCGGCAATTCGGGTGGGTGTGAGGAGCACGGTGGCTACGGCGAACGACGTCGATGGAGACGATGGCGCTGCGGGAAACAAGCAGACGAGAGGGAGGGGGTCTGGGAGAGAGGGGAGAGGTGCAGGGGGTCGAGGGGGTCGCATGGCACTCGTCCAGGGCATCGAGGAGGGAAAGCAGGCAGGGAGGAGGTGGCGCGTGCTGCGTGTGCTGCTGCCACATAGCTGTTTCTCCTCCTGGCAAGGGGAAGAAGACAGCGCTGCCCCTGTGGGCTGGGCTGCTACAGGTAGGTGGGCCAGGTAGGTTTCTTTCTCTCTTTTATTTCTCATTTCTCATTTTCTTTTATGTTTTTGATTTAGTAATAATACTAAACCATATTTTCAAACTCTTGAAAATATTTGTGGGCACCTTTTGAAATATTGCCAACAGCCCTCAACTAGTTTTAGAATTATTAGATCATTTAAAATATTTATAGAACTCAAATGCCCCAATTCAAATACGATATGGATTATTTCAAAAATCCAGAATGTCCTAGAAATATGTGCGCCATTTTTGGCAGAGGTTATCAACCAATTCAAAAATGATAAACTTTTGTGAAGGCATTTTGGGTTCATTGAAAATATCTTTATTTGAACCTAGTTGATTTGGTCCGGTGCTAGGGTTTGAACAATCCCCATTTCAACTTTCAAATAAATTTAGACATGATGAATGGATGCTTGTGCAACTTTTTGCAATCAGATTCTAGGGCTATGACAAGAATCATCGTAACAAGAAAATAAAGTTTCTACGATCTAATCGCCGAGGCGAATATTTGGAGTTACGAGTTTGGTCTTCATTTAAAACAACGTGGAATAGTTTTGCAACTCACGCCACCTAGAACACCACAGTGTAATGGTGTGTCCGAACATCATAATCGTACTTTATTAGATATGGCACGAACTATGATGTCTCTTACCGATTTACCAGTGTCATTAAGGGGTTATGCATTAGAGACAGCTGCATTCATGTTAAATACGGCACGATCTAAATCCGTTGAGATGACATCATATGAACTATGGTTTGGCAAGAAACCTAAGCTGTCGTTTCTTAAAGCTTGGGGTTGCGATGATTATGCGAAAAGCTTCAGCCTGATAAGCTCGAACACAAATCGGAGAAATGCGCCTTCATAGGATACCCAAAATAAATAGTTGGGTACACCTTCTATCACAGATCCAAAGGCAAGATCTTTGTTGCTAAGATTGGATACTTTCTATAGAAGGAGTTTCTCTTGAAAGAAGTGAGTGGGAGGAAAGTATAACTTGATGAGGTAATTATACCTTCTCCCGAATTGGAAAGTAGTTCATCACAGAAATCAGTTCTAGTGATTCCTACACCAATTAGTGAGGAAGCTAATGATGATGATCACGAAACTTCAGATCAAGTTACTATAGAACCTCGTAGGTCAACCAGAGTACATTCCGCACCAGAGTGGTACGGTAAGCCTGTTCTCGAAGTCATGTTACTAGACCATGGCAAACCTACGAACTATGAGGAAGCAATGATGAGCCCAGATTCCACGAAATGGCTTGAGGCCATGAAATCTAAGATGGGATCCATGTATGAGAACAAAGTGTGGACTTTGGTTCACTTCCCCGATGGTCGGCAAGCCATAGAGAATAAATGGATCTTCAAGAGGAAGACATATGCTTATGGTAATGTCACTGTCTACAAAGATCGACTTGTCACAAAAGTTTTTCGACAAGTTCAAGGAGTTGACTATGATGAGACTTTCTCACCCGTAGTGATACTTAAGTCAGTTTGAATCATGTTAGTAATTGTCGTATTTTATGAAATCTAGCAAATGGATGTCACAACTACATTCCTTCATGCATTTCTGAAAAAAGAGTTGTATATGATGCAATTAGAAGGATTTGTCGATCCTAAAAGTGCTAACAAAGTGTGCAAGCTCCAACAATCCATGGATGGAATGGTGCAAGCATCTCGGAGTTGGAATATATGCTTCGATAAGGTGATCAAAGCATATGCTTTTATACAGACTTACGGTGAAGCCTATATTTACAAGAAAGTGAATGGGAGCACTACAAGATTTCTGATAAGTATATGTGAATGATATATTGTTGATCGGAAATGATGTAGAATTTTTTGGAAAGCATATAGGATAGTTTAAAAGGAGTTTTTCAATAAAATACCTCGATGAAGCTACTTACATATTGGGCAGCAAGATCTATTGAGATAGATCATGACCCTTGATAAAACTTTCGATTAGTACATACCTTGATAAGATTTTGAAGTCGTTCAAAATGGATCAGTCAAAGAAGGAGTTCTTGCCTGATTTGTGAGGTGTGAAGTTGAGTAAGACTCAATGCCCGACGAAGACAAAAACATATAGAGAGAATGAAAGTCATTCCTTATGCCTCAGCCATAGGTTCTATAAAGTATGTCATGCGATGTACTAAACCTGTTATGTACCTTGCCATGAGTTTGGCATGGAAGTACAATAGTGATCCAGGAGTAGATCACTGGACAATGGTCAAAATTATCCTTAGTAACTAGATGACTAAGGAAATGTTTCTCGATTATGGAGGTGATAAAGAGTTCGTCGTAAAGGGTTACGCCGATGCAAGCTTTACACTAATCTGGATGACTCTAAGTATCAATCTGGATGCGTATTGAAAGTGGGAGCAATTAGCTAGAGTAGCTCCATGCAGAGCATTGTAAACATTGAAATTTGCAAAATACATACGGACCTAAATGTGACAGACCCGTTGACTAAACTTCTCTCACAAAGAAAAACATGATCACACCTTACTACTCTTTGGGTGTTAATCACATGGCGCTGTGAACTAGATTATTGACTTTAGTAAACCCTTTGGGTGTTGGTCACACGGCGATGTGAACTATGGGTATTAATCAAATCTTGATGTGAATTATCGGTGTTAAATCACATGGCGATGTGAACTAGATTATTGACTCTAGTGCAAGTAGGAGACTGAAGAAAATATGCCCTAGAGGCAATAATAAAGTTGTTATTTATACTTCCTTATATATCATGATAAATGACTTATATTCATGCTAGAATTGTATTTACCGGAAACTTGAAACATGTGTGAATACAAAGACAAAATAGAGTGTCCCTAGTATGCCTCTACTAGACTAGCTCATTAATAAAAGATGGTTGAGTTTCCTAACCATAGACATGTGTTGTCATTTGATGAACATGATCACATCATTAAGAGAATAATTTGATGGACAAGATCCATGCGTTAGCTTAGCATAACGATTGTTCAGTTTTATTGCTATTGCTTTCTTCATGACTTATACATGTTCCTCGGACTATGAGATTATGTAACTCCCGAATGCCGGAAGAACACCTTGTGTGCTATCAAACATCACAACATAACTGGTTGATTATAAAGATGCTCTACAGGTATCTCCAAAGGTGTTTGTGGTGTTGGTATAGATCGAGAATAGGATTTGTCACTCCGAGTGTCGGAGAGGTATCTCTGGGCCCTCTCGGTAATACACATCATAATAAGCATTGCAAGCAAATGACTAATGAGTTAGTCACGAGATTATGTATTTTACGGAACAAGTAAATAGACTTGCCGGTAACGAGATTGAACTAGGTATGATTATACCGATGATCGAATCTCGGGCAAGTAACATACCGATGACAAAGGGAGCAACGTATGTTGTTATGCGCTTTGACCGATAAAGATCTTCGTATAATATGTAGGAGCCAATATGAGCATCCAGGTTCCTCTATTGGTTATTGACCGGAGATGTGTCTCGATCATGTCTACATAGTTCTCGAGCCCGTAGGGTCCGCACGCTGAACGTTCGATGACGATTTGTATTATGAGTTATGTGATTTGATGAACGAAGATTGTTCGGAGTCCTGGATGAGATCACGGACATGAAGAGGAGTCTCGAAATGGTCGAGAGGTAAAGATCGATATATTGGAAGGCTATATTCGGACATCGAAATGCTTCCAAGTGATTCATGTATTTTTTTGGAGTACCGGAGAGTTACGGGAATTCGTCCGGGGAAGTAAATAGGCCTTATTGGGTTTTAGTGGAGAGAGGGAAGAAGGGCCATGAGGTGGCGCACGCCTCCCACCTGCCCAAACCGAATTGGACAAGGGGTGGGGGTGCGCTCCCCCCTTTTCCTTCTCCCTCTCCCTCCTTTCCTTCATTCCTACTCCGAAAAGGAAAGGGAATCCTACAAGGACTTGGGAGTCCTAGTAGGACTCCCTACACTTGGCACGCCCCTAGGAGGGCCAGCCTCTATCCTCCCCTCCTTTATATACATGGGCAGGGGGTGCCCCAAAGGCACAACCGACAATCTCTTAGCCGTGTGCGGTGCCCCGCTCCACAGTTACACACCTTGGTCATATCATTGCAGTGCTTAGGGGAAGCGCTGCGCTGGTAACATCATAATCACCGTCACCACGCCATCATGCTGACGAAACTCTTCCTCCTCATCAACTTGATCAAGAACTCGAGGGACGTCATCGTGTTGAACGTGTGCCGAACACGGAGGTGCCGTACGTTCGGTACATGGATCAGTTGGATCGTGAAGACGTTCGACTACATCAATCGCGTTACTAAACGCTTCCGCTTTCGGTCTACGAGGGTACGTGGACACACTCTCCCCACTCGTTGCTATGCTTCTCCTAGATAGATCTCGCGTGATCGTAGGATTTTTGAAACACTACTCTAATATGTGGGAATTACGTGTTGTATTCCTCATGTGCAAACACCCGCATATATGATGTACAAGAGGTGGACCATGACCTCAACTATATAAGGAACTAGGAGGTGGGCCCAATACACTGATATGCACAGCACATATACTCAACACCCCCTCGCTGTCGTAGCGGCACTGTTGTGGAATTGTCATGGCAGATGTCCTAGGGGAAGGACTTAATTGTGGAGCCATTGCGACGTAGTTAGCTTAAAGGGGTTAAAGCGGGACAAAGGACACGAGGAGTTTATACTGGTTCGGCCCCTTGAAGTGAAGGTAAAAGCCTAATCCAGTTTGAGGTGGTATTCCTAGGGTTTCGATTACCAGGGAGTGAATACGCTTAGCCTGGCTTTCGATCTGTTGTTTCTTGCCCTAAGCCGCTGGCGGGTCATCCCCTTATATACACTGGTTGACACCCCGTGGCTTACATAGTCCTGGCCGGCTCATACAAAAGTGTCTGGCCCGGTGACTTATCTTACATGCCTTACGGTACAAGTCAAACATACATGGCGGTTTACACTTACGGGCTTTAAGCCACTTTTGGGTTTTGGGCCCTTTAACAAGCGTACTACATGAACCGCCATCTTCAACATATTTATGGGCTTGTGTTATGAACCCGGCCCCTCCTGGGCGGGTCATATCCAATAGTCATATCCCCAACATTAGGCCCCAGGTTGATTTGAATTTGTTCATGTCAATCTTCAATTCTTAGAAAAAATCCTTCTTCATCTTCTTGTGAGATATTGTAGCCCACCATGATGTCCTTCCCTGAGATTGCGATAACCTGCCATGACGTCACCTGTCATCAATATTACATACGGCCTGTCGTGGAATTAACACGGCAGATGTCCGGTTTAACGGACTTGATGATGGAGCCATCGCACGGGTTAGCTTGAAGGGGTTCATAGCACACAAAGGACACAGAGGGTTTATACTAGTTCGGCCCCTTCGATGAAGGTAAAAGCCTACGTCTAGTTGGTTTGGTATTGCTTGGGCGTCGGATTACAGGGAGCGGATCGCTTGCCTGTAGTCTCGACGGGTTGATTCTTGCTTGTCCCTGAACCGTCGCCGGGTCGTCCCTTTATATAGAGGCGACGCCTGGTCCGGTTTACAGAGTCCCGAGGCCGGCTCATACTTGTGTCCGCCTCGATCCCTGTTCTTTCTTCTTTATCTCTCAAGTAACATCATCGGGTGGTTTACAATCCATAATTCTATACATGGGCCCTAAGATCTTATGGGCCATAGCCTTTACTAAATATTACAACCAAACATATTATAATAAACCGGTTTACACTTAGCCGGTTCATACCTGCTAGTCATATCCCTGACACGGCCCAAATCTTAATAAATCTTTTTTTAATGAATCTCCAAAAATCGAGGCGCTCGCACCGTCACATATCCATTTTCTTGTCTCCTCGATTCCCGCACATGACAGTTATCCTTCCAGCCTTATAAATAGGGCCATGGGTCGTCTTTTCATTCTCCCCTCTTTTCCTTATCGTCTTCATCTTCTTTCTTGCAATGCTCCGACGCACCCGAGCTCTGACACCGCTGATCTTCGTCCACTGCTTCAACTCTGGCCGCTGCATCACCCTGAACAAACCAGAATACCGCAGTGCCCCTCCGCTGTTCATCAGCGTCGGTAAGGATCCACCTTATCCACTTAATAGATGTCTCTTAGGGTTTCCCTATTCGTCGGCATCCATCACCGTTCCTCCTTCCCCTTCCTAGATTGCATAGTTTTGATCTGAAAACGACATAGATCTTGTGTGGTAGCGGTTTTAGCAGTTGTTTTTTTTAATACTAGAATATATCCTCCTTGCAACTGATCTGATCTGGGCATTCCCACTTTTCGGCTACCACCACCTTAGGATTAGATTTTATTTCATTTCTCTGAACTGTTGCAGATCCAATCTTATAGCTCCAATCTGTGAAACCTGTTTGTCACAACACTTAGTAAAATTTGCTCCTATCAGATCTTGAATACCAGTGCTCGCCATGGCTGCTTATATCACCGGCTTATAATTATACATATATCATTAGGCCCCATTTAAGCCGCCATTCTGAATATATACTGTAGCTTTTTCTTTCTAGCTTAATGAATTTGAAGCGGCGACATTTTTCTTTCCTTTAGGCTTCTCTCTTCGCAATGCCGCCAAAGACAATTACTTCATGTAATTGGGTTCCCTCCATTGTCACTAAGGATACACTCAAATACTTTGTCAAAATCGGGTACTTGCCAACAAAGACTGTCATGCATTATCGCACCCCTAATCTAGGTGAAGAAAGACCTCAGCCAAAGGATGACGAAGTCATTGTTTTTACTGATCACATGAATCGGGGCTTCTCACCGCCGGTTCTATGTTTTTCCGAGATGTTTCACACTTCTTTCAACTCCATCCTCAAGACATCGGACCCAATTCTGTGTCAAACATCTGCAACTTTCAAGTCTTCTGCAAAGTATACCTTTAAGAGGAGCCCAATGTCGAGCTCTTTAGGGAATATTTTTATTTAAACCACCAAAACGAGTTTACGAACGGACCCAGCTTGGAACTTGGTGGAATCTCAATTCAACGAAGAAGAGATGCCATCTTCCCCTATGCTCGCTTGCCGACTCACCCCAAGGATTGGAACCAAACATGGTTTTACTACAAAGATACCTCTCCGGTTGATGAAAATCCATTGTCGGGTTATCGTGTCCAACGTCTTGACTAAGGGAATCTTGGACTAAGGGGTCCTCGGGCATCCGACCTATTATCAATGGGCCGGATTGGTGGGCTATGAAGACATGAAGGCCGAAGAATGCACCCGTGTCCGGATTGGACTCTCCTTGGCGCGGAAGGCAAGCTTGGCGACCAACTATGAATATTCCTTCTTATGTAACCGACTCTATGTAACCCTAGACCCCCCCCCGGTGTCTATATAAACCGGAGGGTGTAGTCGAGAATGGAGATACTCATTACCATAGTCATATAGGCTAGGCTTCTACGGTTTAGCCATTACGATCTCGTGGTAGATCAACTCTTGTAATACTCATATTCATCAAGATCAATCAAGAAGGAAGTAGGGTATTACCTACATAGAGAGGGCCCGAACCTGGGTAAACATCGTGTCCCCAGTCTCCTGTAACCATCGACCTTAGACGCACAATTCGGGAACCCCTACCCGAGATCCGCCGGTTTTGACACCGACATTGGTGCTTTCATTGAGAGTTCCACTGTGACGTCGACGAAAGGTTCGATGGCTCGCGTTGTCCTAAAAGACAACATCACCTCCGGGGGAGTCCTGGCCCCAGGCCAAACTCTCCGGCTAGGCGGCTTTACCATGATCGCCCATTCGGCCGTTGAGCCGACGATGACCTCTTGGGCCATCGAAAACCCCCTTCGCATCAACTCCGAACACTCCAAGCAGATGGATCCGACAGAGTTCTTGTCCTTGAACGAGCTCCTAGATCACATCACCGCTTTGGGAATCGCCACAGGTTACGATCGGATCGGGCTTAAAACCGATCAAGGAGAAACCAAAACTCCGCCGGTCACCTACCAGATAGCGGTAGTCGAGGAGCAGGATGACGAGTCTTCTTCTATATCGAAGACGGACTATGTTCGGGTCGCCGATCAGGAAGAACCGGATACCCACCAGCAAAAGGATGCGACCAGCCCTCCGAACATAGAATCAGACGGCAGTCCTAAACAATCAAAGGATACTCCGGGGCCCGGACTGTTGAGTCTGGGAGGTCTTCAGACTCCAGACAATCGGTCGGGTTAGGGTTCAAATTTAATTCCACCCACCCACCCGGACATAGACGCTCTCATGAGCATAAAACATCAGTCTCAGGAAACGGTCCACCACTTATGCGCCAGATTCCTTGTTGTCAAAGAAAAGATAAAAGATTGCCACGATGAGGACCCGATATCAGCATTCTGCAACAATTGCGCGGACGAAGGAATTCTCAACGCCATCAACTGCCGCCACATACTGAAGTTCGCCGACTTAGCCACTATCGTACAGAAGTACAGCGCGATGGAAAGTTCCTGGAAAACTCAGGCAGCTTACTGGGAACCGTCGGTCCCAACTCGACTCCTCCTACACGCGAAGAGGGCGCACCCCCGTGGAACGCCCAGTCCAACAGTCAAGAAGCATAAACCCATTACGCGACATGGCACCGTTCTGGAGGGATGGCTCGACGGCCCATACAAAATACACACGACACTTGATACCGTGGCAACCCATAGCCTTAGAGCATGTTGGATACTCCGGCAGGTAGCCAAGAGCGGCGAGGACATCCTTATCAAGGACACCCCAGAGCAGCACTCTCTAGAAAACAACGACACCATAGTATTGACGGTCTTCGAGACATTCGCTTCAAATAACAAGCGCAAAAGGGCACTTCGCGACCTCGCCGAAGTCTGCCAAATAGCCACAATAAACCCTTGGAACGACACGACTATAACATTTAATGCCGGTGACGAACCGAGGTACAGGACAGTCCGGGCGCCAGCCGCATTAGTCCTCAGTCCCATCGTGGACGGGTTTCGACTTACTAAGGTCCTCATGGATGGCGGTAGTGGACTAAACCTCGTTTATGAGGACACACTCCACAAAACGAAAATAGACTGGAGCCGCATCAAGCAAAGTAGCACAACCTTCTGAGGAATCATTCCCAGTCGGGAGGCGCGGTGCGCGGGCAAAATGACACTTAACATGGTATTCGGCACGCCGGAAAATTATCGGTCCGAAGAAATTACTTTCCAAGTGGCCCCTTTCAGCAGCGGATACCACGCCTTGTTGGAGCGGGATGCTTTTACACGCTTCCAAGCTACACCTCATTACGGGTATATGAAGCTCAAAATGCCCGGACCAAACGGTATAATCACTCTCGTCAGTGATCCGGACATAGCACTCCGCACTGAAAATGAAACCGCATCCCTGGCCCTTGAGGCGCTATCCGAAGCCCTCGTGGCCGAAGAGTTAACCGCACTGCGCTCCACGGTGGACAGGGATGATGTGATCCTCGACAAACGCCCCAAATCTACCTCCTTCAAACCAGCAGAAGAAATAGTCAAATTTCAGGTCCACCCAACGGACCCCAAGAAAATAGCATCTATCGAAGCGCAACTGAACCAAACAGTTGACGCCGCACTATGAGAATTCCTACGCGAAAACCGGGACATATTTGCCTGGAACCCTTCAGATATGCCGGGGATCCCACGCAAGCCGGCCGAACATAGCCTCAATATATTAAAGGGATTTAAACCGGTCAAGCAAACACTACGGCGCTTTTCCGAACCCAGGAGACAAGCCATGGGGGAGGAGCTGGCCAAGCTTATCGAGGTCGGATTCATTAGAGAAATTAAACATCCGGACTGGCTGGCAAACCTGGTGATGGTACCAAAGAAAGACAAATCCTGGCACTTGTGTGTCGATTTCCAAGACCTCAACAAGGGTTGCCCTAAGGGTCCCTTCCCCCTCCCCCACATTGATCAAATCATTGACGCCACTACAGGACATGACTCACCGTGCTTCCTCAATGCATATTCCGGATACCATCAAATCAAAATGAAGGAGTCCGATCAAGCTGCAACACCGTTTATTACCCCATACGGGCCATTCTGCTTCAACACCATGCCATTCGGGCTCAAGAACGTCGGCACCACATACCAACGCGTGATTCAAACATGCCTGGAGAAGCAGATCGGCAAGACAGTAGAAGCCTACGTCGATGACGTCGTCATCAAAACTAGGCACGTCGAAACACTAATAGACGACTTACGTCTTACATTTGACAACCTCATTAAGATCAACCCAGAAAAATGTGTCTTCGGCGTCCTCGCTGGAAAACTGTTGGGCTTCATTGTTTCCAATAGAGGAATAGAAGCAAATCCAGCTAAAATCCGAGCTCTATCATAGTTGGCCACGCCAACAGACCTCAAACAAGTCCAAAAACTAGCTAGTTGCATGGCAGCGTTAAGTCGCTTTATCTACAGATTAGGAGAAAAGGCACTACGACTCTATCGCCTCTGACGACGCACCGATAACTTCGAATGGACAGACGCGGCGACTGCCGGACTAGAGGAAATAAAGGCCCTCCTAGCAAGCAACCCAATCCTGGCCGCACCAAACGCCGATGAACCCATGTTGCTATACATATGGGCAACACATCAGGTGGTGAGCACCGTGCTCGTCGTCGAACAAGAACAGGACGGACACTAATTCCTACTTCAAAAACTAGTATACTACGTATCTACTGTCCTCACACCATGCAAATCCTGGTACCCCCTTATCAAAAGATAGCATACGCGGACTTCATGGCATCCCGAAAGCTACGACACTACTTCCAGGAGTGTTCAATCACAGTGGCCTCTGAAGTACCACTGAATGACATAATAAACAACCGCGATGCCACGGGCCGGATTGCCAAATGGGCCATCGAGCTACTTCCATTGAAATAACATACAAGCCACGTCGAGCTATCAAATCCCAAGTACTGGCTAACTTCGTCGCCGAATGGACAGAGGCGGAACTCCCTAAAGAGTACGGCGCATATTCCAATTGGGTTATGTATTTTGACGGCTCCAAAATGTTGACGGGGCTGGGAGCGGGCATCGTGTTAACGTCCCCAACTGCCTTACAAACTATCCCCATTACTTGGACTTTCGCGGTCTTGGGACTGGACATGGTTGGACCCCTTAAAGGGGGAAGCCATAAGAAAAAATATCAGCTGGTCATGGTGGACAAATTCACTAAGTGGATAGAGGCTAAACCACTCAAAACGGTCAAGTCCGGGCCGGTGATAACATTCATATCCGATGTTGTGCATCGTTACCGTGTCCCACACAACATCATCACCGACAACGGCTCCAATTTCACAGCCGATGAGGTAAAAATCTGGTGTGCTAATCTGGGCATTAAGCTCGATTACACCTCTGTCTACCACCCACAAACAAATGGTCAAGTCGAACGAGCCAATGGTCTTATTATGAGTGGCATCAAACCCAGACTAGTGCAGTCTTTGAAAGAATCTGACAAGCACTGGGTTGACGAGCTCGACTCCGTACTCTGGGGGCTGCAGACCACGCCCAACTGTATTACCGGATCCACACATTTCTTCATGGTGTATGGCGCGGAGGCTGTATATTGTCCTGCGATATTATCCACGACTCACCTCGAGTGCGTATGTACGAAGAGAGAGAAGCCGAGCTGGATCGGCAGGACAACCTTGATGCCCTGGAAGAGGAGCGCGATGTCGCAAAAGCCCGTTCAACATTTTACCAATAGCAGGCTCGAAGATATCAAAGTAGAGAAGTACGGGCCAAGACCTATAACATTGGCGAACTCGTTCTACGCCTGCCGGAGAAAAAAAAAGGACAAACTCAAGCCCAAATGGGAGGGTCCCTTCATAATTGACGAAGTTCTCACCGGAGGGGCGTACCATCTTCGCGATGCATCAGACAATCGCCTCGAGCCAAACTCCTGGAACCTAGCCAGACTCCGAAGATTCTATGCCTAGCGCCGAACTCCTGGTTCGTCCCCTTCTCCTCTGTAATTTCCATTATTTTTTCTCTCTTTTTCGATTACTTTTTTCTTTCTCACTTTAAAGCTTTTATACGACTCGACCGCACACCCCCGACGCTTACATCTTTAAATATGTACGTCCACTATACCTAGGGGCTTCTTGGACAAAAGCTTTTTATTATTATTCCTTGAGCATCAAGCTCTTCACATATGAGTTTTTTCCATATGTACCTTTCCTTCGCCACTATATGCATCGATATGACTTAAGTTTTGGCCAAGCTGGGTTGCCTGGCGCCTGTGCTTATGCCTACGTTCCCGTTAGTTCGGCTAGGGCATAAAGGGAGCACCTCTGTGATTGTTACTGATGCGTCATCCAGATGTGTACCTCAGACTAGTTGAAGCCGAAAGCTAGCGTTCTTAAAGGAATATCCGTTCGGTGAATTAAAGATGTTTTTTGCACTCACTCCATTGTGAACCCCCAGAAGCTATACACACTGTGATTTTCACATCACAATTCGAACATGAATACTAATGCATGCACACCCAGGGAAAGGAAGCCTTAATGGAACTATTCTCTCTGGAAGATGTTTCTTATAATCTCAGTGTAATATAACATAACTAGCCGGATACAACTTGTTTGTTCAAGCAACTACGACCCCTATGCCTAGTTTTCCATGCATACCCTGGTCTATTCGTCCGCTGTGGTATTCGGAAAATCTCCGCACCCTCGGGTCTGGAGGTTCAAGAGAAAAGGTCCGCCATGACAAATGCTATACAATTCAGCTAGAGTTCCACATGTCATGGAAAGTACATAGTCACTTGGACTCAAACACTTCCTCCTCTATACCGTCCAACAGACGGTCTAACTTACAATCCTGTTGGGAATATTTGGCGGCCACCTCTACTTGGTCATATACTAAACTAACAGGAATTTCTTCCCCATTCGACCCAAGCGGTCCGACACGGGCCATGTGATTAGGATCCAGCTTGGTATATCGCATCTTCACCATGGACCAGGCCTCTCGTGCACCCTCTCGGCAGGCCGATATTTTCCATAGTCACATACGCCGCCGCGCTAAGTTGAATAGCTCTACAAGCTCCTCCATACTTCCTGGAGGGGAGGCGGATGGCCATAGGGCCTTGGCAACACTCCGCACCGCCATCCGACCCTGTTCGTGCACTTGTGACAGCCCTTGCAGCAGATCACTTGATGATCCGGACACCTCCTCTTCAGGACAGCCCGTCAATATACCTGCAATGATAACTATATCAGTTCCATTTGTCTCCGAACTACTTTAAAATAGTTCAGACACATACTAAATATGCCGCCCCACAGCTTCTTGTTCTCCTTTACGGAATCGGCTAGCTTGGCTCGCACATCTTTCAATTATTCACCCAATTTGGTGTTGGAATCATGTAGCTTGTCTTTCTCCCCTCTAACTTGGGTCAGAACACGCTCGCCTGCAGCATGTAGCCTTCTCGTTTCTCTTTCTCCCTCTTGGGCGATCTTTAACTTCTCTTCAAGTTGATCGGGCGATCCTATTATGTGATCAGCAACATTATTAGTACAGTTGGTATACAATTATTGTTCCTCGATGGAGGGGAATGTTACCAGAACGCACCTTCTTGAAGTTTTCCAATTCGGCGGTTGCAGCATTTAGCTGTGCCCGACACTGCTCCAACTCTCGGGCTAGCAGGCCATTCTTCTCTGTAAGGACCTGGTTATACAATGATCCTTAAATCAGTTGTACCAACTGCTTTCTATCTCGGGGGCTACGGGCATATGGTTATCCATTTTTGGACAAAGAAAACTTACCTGCACATCTGTCAAATATTTCTTCATGACTTTTCTAAGCCCATCTCGAGCAGCTCGGATGTACGCGTCACCCGAGCTGAAGGCATTGAATGCCTCTTCCGAGAACTTGGGGTCTTGTAAGACAGCCCTATAGCGCCGATGATTCATGGCGCTCTCTACTTCCGAGTTGGTGACGGACACATCTTCCGAACCCTCGGCCGAAGGATAGTCCGGCGTTGTTCCCACACCGGCCCTCGGCTCTCCGACACGATCTAAATCCCGGTTGACGGGAGCATGACCGGCCGGGCCCCCGGGCACAGTTCGGCGAACCTTTTTCCTGTAACAAGTCAGACGCACAAGTCACAGTTGGATATGGCCACTGAAAAACATATTTATAAATCCATACCTCTTCGAGGAAGGCCTGGCTGTGTCTTCACCGGCGTACCTCTTCGCAGGATTGCCCGGCGTGGGAATGGATCTCTTCGGAATCACCGAACGCCTCCCCTGTGGAGCACGAGACAGTGCGGTGGGTGAGGCAGAATAAGAGTACTCTTTTAGAGGAGGCGTCTCTTAATTACTTACATGTGAAGCGGGAAGAAGGCCAGGGTAATCGGCGGTGATGGCCACTTCTGTGCCATCATAGCTCATCTGGTAAAACACCCCTCCGCGAGCACCACGAATATATTCGGATCCTCTTCAAACCTGGGATCAAGCTCTCGGTTGTGGTTCTCCGGCTGTGGGGCGGGACTATCAAGTCCTTCAGTGACCTTTCGCTAGTGCTATCATAACAAACTTAAAAATTTATTAAAGGTGATTCGGAATTGGAATGAGTTAAACAGAGAGGTTGGGGCTTACCCAACTGGGAGGATCATACATAGAATACCCATCTCTGTGCTTAATGCGAATAAATTCTTCTTCCTCCCCTTTGAACAGCTCGGCCAATATCTTGGCCAGAGCAGCGGGGGTTTCCGGACCTTTTCGGCCATAGCAGGAGGCGTTATCCTCTCCATTACAGAGCCACATTGGAAGCCCTCTGTATTGAAGCGGCTGAAGCCCTCGCACTATGGAAGTCGCCATAACCTCGACTATTGTGAGTCCGGACTGAGCGAGCATCTTTATCTTGCTCATGAGCTGACGAACTTCTGCACTATCATCCTATTCAGAACTCCGGGAACGGAATGGTGGCGCTTCTTCAGTGGAACCCTCACAAATTCAGGAAGAACATTTCGAACTGGGTCGGGAAGCGCGACGTCTTCAATGTAGAACCATTCGGAAGGCCATTCTTCAGATGCCTTCCTTGGTGTGCCGGACAGGTATCAGGTGTCGGCAATGCACCATACTTCGGCTCCGCCCACTTCAAATATTGACACCTCATGGTTGCACGGGACAAGACAGAACAACTTCCTCCACAGCTCAAAATGGGCTTCAATGCCTAGAAATAATTCGCATAAAGCAACATAACCCGCAATGTGCAGAATCGAGGCAGGGGTGAAGTTGTGCAGCTGGAGGCCATAGTATTCCAGAAGCCCTCGGAGGAACGGATGGATTGGAAATCTGACGCCTCTCACCAGATAGGGGACGAAACACACTCGCTCCCCCCGGAGGGATTGGGGAAGTCCTCTGCCTGAGTCTCACCATTTATGGAGGCTAGCCCCGCTCAAACAAGGACCAGATCTGCAGGGGGAAGAAATCCCTGCGTTTGCAGCTTCGCTAATTGACTGTGGGATGCAGAACACCTCTCCCACTCGCCTTTCTATGGGCTGTAACCGAAGGAGGAGCTGGGAACTCTAGCCATGTAGGAATGGTTTCTCCTACCAGTCTTCGTGGATTTTATCTGTGTGGTGCCAAATGGTTCTAAGATCCAATCTCTTTAAATATACGCTCTTCCTTCCATGGACGGGGTTCTATTTGCAAAACTACTCTGACCTTCCACATTCGCTCGACACGTGGAATACGAAGTTATTTAACGCGCAGAAGCCGAGGGGAGCAACATTGGATCAGCGGCCGAATACATTACTTGGAAGTCATCGGAGGAGGAACCCACCTTGCAATGCGAAAGACAATTTGTGTGCCGAACACCTTGTTATTGAAGACCGGTTCGGGGGCTACTGAGGGAATCCTGGACTAAGGGGTCCTCGGGCGTCCGGCCTATTATCAATGGGTTGGATTGGTGGGCTATGAAGACATGAAGGGCGAAGACTGCACCCGTGTCTGGATTGGACTCTGCTTGGCGTGGAAGGTAAGCTTGGCGACCAACTATGAATATTCCTTCTTATGTAACCGACTCTATGTAACCCTAGATCCCCCTGGTGTCTATAGAAACCGGAGGGTGTAGTCCGGAAGGGATATTCTCATTACCATAGTCATACGTGCTAGGCTTCTAGGGTTTAGCCATTACGATCTCGTGGAAGATCAACTCTTGTAATAGTAATATTCATCAAGATCAATCAAGCAGGAAGTAGGGTATTACCTCCATAGAGAGGGCCCGAACCGGGGTAAACATCATGTCGCCAGTCTCCTGTAACCATCGACCTTAGACGCACAGTTCGGGACCCCCTACCCGACATCCGATGGTTTTGACACCGACTTTGACCCAAAGCATCATCTTCTTGAAAAGCTTACCGCTGCTGAACGTAAAAAGCTTGCCCCCACTATTGTGAAGGTCAAGGCTCTGGTGGAAAATGGGTTAACTGGTATTGTGTAACATCCCAAATTTTCAATTTGGAATGTTATACATAGATCATGCTGCATTCATATTTCCTTGCATTTTGTGCGTGGCGATCATCGAAAAATTCTAAGCAACTCAAGGACCTACGGAGAGAGTTCAGAATTCTACCGTTTTGATTTGAGTTTACTCGAATACCGGTACGAGGATAGTGTTGGTTTTAATTATTTTTCTCTCCTAAAAATATTTCTAAATAAAAAAATACGAGCGGAGATAATATGACTTCTCGAAAATAACAGAAATATTGGAGGAAAAATATTAAAATCACTTTTGATATTTTTTTCGGATTTATTTGCGATTTTATTTGCATAGGAAAAATACGCATTTTTCAAAATTGCATTTAGGTCCGGGAAAAATGTTCACTTTGTCCTAAATATTATTAGATGAGGGTAAAAATTTATTTCGGAATTTTTGGAGTCCGTTCACTATTTCTTTCTTTAGTTTTCGTGCGTGAGGACTCGTTTAAAAAAAGTGGTGAACCGACTTTGGGCCGTGTTCGGCCAGGACTCCCCTAGCCTGGGGCCTTTAAACACCGAGGCCGCCGCCGCCATCAGCCCAGCCCGCCCCGGCCGAAACCATAGCCTTGCCCCGCAGCCGCCGCCCGCCGTCGCGGCAGGCCGCCGTTGCCCCCGCGCCGCCGCCGCGCCGCCCGCCGCCGCAGCCTCCCGCCGCCCTAGCCGCCGTCCCGCTGCCCCGCACCGCCGGACCCGGCGCCGCTGCTGTCGGAGTTGCCGGAGCCGCCGCCGTCGCCGAGGTAGTCGTCGTTGGTTTTTTTAAAAGCCGATCGTTTTTTTTAGAAACCCTAGATCTGTTTTTCAGATCGGTTCGGTTTTTTCGGTTTAGTTACTTTGCAGACGTTCGTCCGTACGTTCCTTTTAACGAACGTTGTTCGCCCATTAGCCACAGACAGTGAACGTTCGTTCGTTAGTCTGTTCGTTAGTTTTCTTTTTCGGGGTATTTATCCGCGATTATTTTGATCGCGATTTCGGCCCTGATCTTTTTTTTCGTTTGTCTTTTCACTCGAGAGTCGGAATCAGGTGATTCAAAATCCCAGATCTTCGTCTTGGCGCCCTCTTTTCGTTTAACCAACTTGAACAAGGTTTTGCTACTGTAAAATTTGACCTTAGATCAATCTAGTAAACAGATCTCGTTTCTTTCGCAGTTTGAGTTTCGTTGCTTCGTTCGATTTAATTCTTTTTGCAAAGCGGAGTTCTTAAGTTGAACTTTCTGGTTAGGTCTTCTTATTTGGAGTATTTTTTGTGCATATTTGCTTGATTGCTTGTGTATGCTATTTTTTGCTTGAGATGGAATACCCGGACTGTGAAGCGTGCTACTACGAGTCTCTAGGTTTTGCGAATCATCAGCAAGGCAAGTAACACTTTGATCATACCCCTTTATTACCCAGTTTTATGCATTAGATCAAACCCTCGCATATTGCATGAGTAGGATCTCTTAACTTGTGGGTCTGGGAAGTAGATTGAGGTAGAACCTATTACCTGCATTATTTTCAAACCCCTGGGAGTTACTTATACGTTATGCTAGGTCGCCATGCTATGCTCGTAGACGTGGTTTGGGTTTGAGTGAAATCCATGACAGATGTGAGTTGTTAATTAATGGTTCAACTTAAGGTGGCTACTTGAATACACATCTGGGTGGATTGGTTGGAGGGCACCTGGAGAATCCAATGTTGTCCTAGGAAATCCCGGGATTCCGTATGATTGTCCTATGGAATGCCACCCAGGCTCAAAGGGATCATAAAACTATTCATGCTAGAAACTTCCTTGTGCAACCGCAATGCCATTATGGGCTCTGGCATAGTATGAGTAAGTTGTGTGAGCTCTTTCAGTGGTGGACTTGCAGATGTAGGGGAAAGTAGGTGTACCGGTCCACACGGGGTAAAGAGTGAATGCTTCTGAAAGACTATGTCTCGGTCATCCGTTTCTCAAACATCATGCAGTGCGAGAAATCCAACGGAGGAGATCGAGTCTTGTGGGAAAAGTGCGCAAACCTCTGCAGAGTGTACAAACTGATCATGATTAGCCGTGTCCCCGGTTATGGACAATTTTGAGTATCTGGTACTTGAATTATTGGTTGATCTCATCACTTTAAAGTTAATTTGTTGGGTTAATGATTATTTTAATTGGGATTGAGTTGGAGGTACCTTCTCAATGATGTTTCAACTACCATGATAGTTAAAATAAAATTTATTCCTTTGTTGTTGGAAAAAATTGCCTTAAACAAAAACTTTAACCTTAGAGCCTCCACCAGCCAAATATGCATATAGTGTTAGCCTTTATTCTGTTACTTGCATCTTCTGTGTTATCTTCCCAGCATATTCCATGTGCTGACCCGTTTCGGCTACAACATGTTACGTTGCAGACTTTTCAAACGAGGAGTAAGATATTCTAGGTCGTTTGTCATGCACTCAGTTATGCCGTTGGAGTTGATGGACTCCCTTATCTTCCAAGCCTTCCGTTGTTACTTGTTAGATGGCCTTAAGCCATAGACTTTTGTCATAAGTTCTCTTTGGAGACATTCGATGTAATAAGTGTGTGATTATCACTCTGTTATAAATCCTTCAAGTACTGTGTGTGTCAGCATTACCGATCCAGGGATGACACTGAAACACAGAGACTTCGGTCCATTCGGATCGTGGTCGCTACAAGATGGTATCAGAGCACACGTTGAATGTAGCACAGGACCACTAAGATAAACCCTAGGTCACTCTTCTGTACTCATTTCTGACTCCTCTCCATTTTCTACTCTCTAGGATGGTGGACCCAAGGAACAAGTTCACTCAACCAGATGAAGACACACCTTTTGGACAACACTTGAAGGAAGTCACTAGGTACCTAAACATAGGAATACCAAGCTTCACCGGGACGTACACCGCCACTTTACCAGAAGAGGAGCGATGGAGCATTCCAGTTCAAATTCCCGGGAGAACCTTTGCACCATCCACTGAGCCAATAGAGTTTTCTTTTGATGCACCAACCTAGAGCCTAGGCCAGAGTATGGCAGCCCACATCACTATGGGAAGGATCGGAGAAGTCTACAAGCAGAAGCTGAAGGACACTATCTACCAGATTTGTGGACGCCGAGATGAGCGTTGGGACATGATCAGCACCCGAAAGGACAGGTCCATTGCAACATTCATCCAGGAGTTAAACCAGCACATTCATCGACAGGAGCACCAGATGTGCGTAGGGATGATAGATTTGAAGAAGGCACTAACCAGGAACTTGGAGCTAGAAGAAGAACTCAAGTCTACTCGCGACAGATACGAGGAGGAGATGTTGATACTTGTGGAGAAGAATGATGATTTGACAAGGAAGCTAGGAGTATTCATGGGAGACCCAGCACCAGGGAGAGAAGAAGAGGAAGAAGACCCAAGGAGATTCGTTCTGAAGTTTACATCATCATCGACGACACGGATTCAGACCACGATGATAGTGATGATGAAGACTACGAAGATGAAGCTGGAGCAGACATCATGGAATCTTCCGCCGATCAAAATTTCTAGATGACCACCCCATGACTAGTAGTTTTCCCCCACAAAGTAGTTTTTAGAGCACTTTTGTAATGTTAGTTAGATCTTTGTAAGACCTTGCTTGAAATTGATTGGTGTGATATGATTGTGTTTGTCTCATGTGCATATGGGTAGTGATTTTCCCTTAGACCTCATTTTCTATTCTAATCTCTTCCCTCTACACCCATCAGATGCCTCCAAGACGTGAGCACGGATTTGAGTTTCCCCCTGAGCTCACTCAGTTGATCCAGCAGCAGAACACTTTGATGCAACTTCTTGTCCAGAACACTCAGAACAACCACAACAACAACAACAACCCACCACCACCACCCGTGGACAACCTGACACGTTTCCTAAGGTTGCAACCACCTGTGTTTGCAAGCAGCATTGAACCAATCGTTGTTGATGACTGGCTGCGCAAGATTGGAAGGGATTTGACCACCGCCAATTGCTCGGATGCTGAGAAGGTGTGATTTGCCGCACATCAGTTGTTTGGACCAGCCGCAGCATGGTGGGAGAATTACATAGCCACTTTCCCTATAGCCAATGTCACTTGGGAGCAGTTCCAGCAAGCTTTTCGCACTGCCCATGTCTCAACTGGAGCTATGAGCATGAAGAAGCGGGAATTTCGCAATTTGCGCCAAGGAAATCATACTATGGCTCGGTACGTAGGTGAGTTTAGTACCTTATCTCGTTATGCCCCAGATGATTTGGCCACAGATGCCGCTAAGCAGGTTAGGTTTATGGAAGGGCTAAATGATGAGATGAGCGTACTGTTGATGGTGGCAACCTTCAACAACTACCAAGAGTTGGTAGATAAGGCTCTTATGATTGAAGGGAAGCAGCAGCAGATTGAGAGCCGCAAGATGAAGTACGGACAAGGAAGGAATAATTCTGGAGCCCAGCAGAAGCCCCGATTCACTCCGAATTCGGGAGGATACACCCATAACCATGGAAGCCACACCCACACTGGAGGAAGTTCTCACGACCTCAATGGCTCCAAGAATGGGAATGGGAATGGAGCAAACAATAATCAGAACCGCTCTACTCCATCCACATCCGCCAAGGGGGATTTGAGCCACGTCACATGTTACAAGTGCGGGAAGAATGGACACTATGCCACGGAGTGCCCTGAAGCCAAGAATGGGAACGGCAATGGACGTGCCGGGAAGAAGCCCAACCCGTTCAACAAAGGACAAGTGAACCACGTGATCGTGGAGGAGGTTGAAGAGCAACCAGATGCTGTTGTCGGTAAGTTCTTGGTTAAGTCATTTACCGCAATAGTTCTTTTCGATACTGGTGCATCGCATTCATACATTTCAAGGGGATTCGTAGATAGACATAAGTTGGCCACCCAAGTCCTTAAGACCCCCATGTTAGTAAATTCCCCAGGAGCAGAGTATATGGCACATCAAGGATGTTTTCAGACGCTATTGGTCATTGGACACCATGTTTTCCCCTCATACCTGATAGTTTTGGAGTCACAAGGATTGGATGTGATACTAGGTATGGATTGGCTATCGATGTATGGTAGGAACATCGATTGTGCTAGTAAGTCTATTTTGCTTACCACCCCGGAGGGAAAAAGAATCAAGTATGTATCTAGGCATTCGCCTATAAGGACACAAGTACATTCTCTCATGGGATTTGTTCAGGAGGAAGTGCCTTTAGTAAAGGATTATCCGGATGTTTTTCCAGAGGAGCTACCCGGCATGCCACCGGATAGGGATATTGAGTTTTTGATAGAGCTATTGCCTGGCACCGGACCTATATCAAAGAGACCATATCGGATGCCAGCGAACGATCTCGAAGAGATCAAGAAGTAGATTAAGGAGTTCTTGGAGAAAGGATTTATCCGCCGGAGTTCATCACCTTGGGGAGCCCCAGTGCTTTTGGTCGAGAAGAAGGATGGATTTTAAGAATGGTCGTTGATTATCGAGCATTGAATGAAGTGACAATTAAGAATAAGTACCCGTTGCCGATGATCAATGATTTGTTCGACCAACTCCAGGGAGCGAAGGTATTCTCCAAGATCAATCTACGGTCTGGATACCACCAGTTGAAGATCCGAGAGAAGGATATACCTAAGACAGCCTTCACCACAAGGTATGGGCTATATGAGTATACGGTCATGTCATTTGGATTGACTAACGCACCTGCCTATTTCATGAGTATGATGAATAAGGTGTTCAGGGAGTTCTTGGATAAGTTTGTCGTGGTATTCCTTGATGATATTTTGGTATACTCGAAGAATGAAGAGGAACACGCGGAGCATTTGCGATTGGTACTGGAGAAGCTCAGAGAACAGCAGTTGTATGCCAAGTTTAGCAAATGTGAGCTTTGGTTGAAAGAAATTTGATTTTTAGGGCATGTTATATCAGGAGAAGGTATAGCCACTACTAGGAAAAGGCCTACTAATGGCGCACCTAATTTGGCCATTAATGGCACATTAGTGGTGCGCCATTAGTGCCACGCCATTAGTATATTTTACTAATGGTGCACCTCTGGTGCGCCATTAGTATCTGGTATACTAATGGCGCACCTCAGATGCGCCATTAGTATGCCTCCCAGGGGGCCATGTATACCCAGATGCTTTGGCATACTTATGGCGCACAACAACAAGATGCGCCATTAGTAACTTCGGCATACTAATGGCGCACTGTTTAATGATGCGCCATTAGTATCCTTTGGCATACTAATTGTCACACCCTGCATTTTGTAACATGTTATTTGTATCTTTGAAGCATAAAAATTTGGACCAGCAAAATTTTTTTAGCATCATTTGGCTTTTATTTGGAATTGAGTTTTCTTCATATGCTTTTTCATGTGCTCATTAAAGTCAACTATGATCTCTTATAGAATTCATCTCCATACCCAAAACTTCTGCCCAATGATCATACCAAGTGTTCTATAGCAGTATAGTATTTTCTTACAAAATTAATTTGGCCAAAATGTATTTTATAAATTTAGTTTTCCAAAAACCCCTGAATTAAGATTTGCACTGCAAGTACTTGATTTAGGGTGATAAAATTATTTCAAAAGGTTTATTTGAGACCTAGTAGTCATAGGACTTCCAGAAACCACAAAGGTATAATTTTAAAAGTTATTTTCCTATTTTATTTAAAAGATTTTTCTTAAGGCCAGAAATGGTCTTTAATAGGGGAAAATTATTTAACTGTTTCAAAAATATTTGCCAAAATTCAGGGAGACTCATAGGACATATATTGTCCATATATAAGAGTTTCAACACTTGGTCATGTTCAAAATAATGGGCTAATCCCTCTAAAACCCTTTGTGGATATTTCAAGCTTTTGAAATA
Organism: Secale cereale; assembly: GCA_902687465.1. Lineage (NCBI taxonomy): Eukaryota > Viridiplantae > Streptophyta > Magnoliopsida > Poales > Poaceae > Secale > Secale cereale. Next base: position 48,580,811 of record LR738715.1, read on the forward strand.
TTTACAAAGGAAATTTTCTCCAAAAATTCCAGGGAAATTCTATCATGTCATATATGACATATTTGATGATCTTGCCAAGTCCCATGCCTTGGGAAGCAAGAAAACATCCTCAAACCCCTTCATAACCATTCTGTCCATATTTGAAGTTTGAGAAACTTTACATTGCCAAACTTGTCCAAATGCTCTCAAATTTGGTGCACATGCTAGAATGGCCTAATAAGGCATCTAGAACAAATGGCACAAGATTTGGAATAGAGCAACTTGATCAGATCACCCCAAAACCCTTTCTGTTCAAATGCAAATTTGAACAACTTTACATTACCAACTTTTTACCTGGAGCTTCAAACTTTGTGGGCATGATCAATACCCCAAATGATGATGCTACACCAAGTGGTGCATCAAGGGGAGATGATTAGCTTGACTCAAACAAGATGAAGCTGTTTCTGTTGATTTCTAGGGTTCACCAAAGTTACATTGGCTAGTTTCTTCAAATAAGCCCAAATTTGGTGAAGCACCCTATTTTCACATGATTTTCAGTCCTGTTAAGTGCCATGTCAAGTGGAGGACATTTGCTTGACCAAACACTGATCAAACACCTTTTGGCTTTTTACTAAAACCTCCATCTTGGTCACTTTTACTCTTCTCCATGGCCTCAACTTTTTACCACATGATCATTGAGTTACTAGCTACCCCCAGTAACTTCCCTAGCACCCCAGCTCCATGATTGAGGGGTAAGAACCCTGTTTTACCTTGCTGGACAACAATTTTTCACCAAGTCACTAGCATCCTCACTCTCCCTCAGCATCTCCAGGGCATCCAAGGCCGCAGGCCAATTCTTTACTCCTCCCTCAACCTTCTAGACACTCTTGGGCACGTTGGTTCTGACCAGAGCGGCGAGGGCACGATGATGCCAGCAATACGCACGCTCTGGAGCACGCTACAGTGCACCTCCGCACGATGGCTTCAGCCAATCGCTGGCCCCCGACAGCCTCGGGCGCCTCCTTCGCGCCAGTCGAGGCCTCTCGACGTCCGCAACCTCCCCGGCGCTGTCCCCCCTCCTCCTGCGCCCTCCAGTGGTCGTCGTCGCACGCGCGCTGGCCGCCCGCAACGGCCACTCCTGTGCCTCGCACGCGCGCGTCGACTGGAAGGTCCCCCGCTCCTCCTCTCACCTCTACTGGACGTGGAGCTCATCCAGGAACTCCGTGGACTCATCCCCTTGGCCTCCCGTGCGCTGTAGCCTCGAGCCGGAGCTCGCCGGTGCACTGGACCACGGGCCTCCGTCGACCTCCTATAAATAGCCCCTCCCGAGCCTCTCCAGCAGCATCAGCAGCTCCACCTCACCTCACTGAGCCCCCCAGCACCTTCAGTTCGACCCCAGGAAGTCCCAGTGCTCGGGATCGACCGGAGCTCCGCCGCGTCGGGCCGCCGGTGATCCCGCAGTATGAGCCACCCCTGCCCTTCCTTTCGCCCGATCTAGAACCACCGTGCTCCACTGACCATTTCCCCTCTGTTTCCCCCTCCTGTTGCAGTCGAAAACGACCACAGCAACAACCTCCCGACGAGCCTCCGTCGTCCCACCTCACCGCCGGCGAACCTGACCTCCCCGGCGTGCCGCACCACCACCCCTACAACCGCCACTCGACGCTGGACCCATTCCCACCCTCCGTTGCCGTCGCCGTGGCCGGAAACCTCGCCGGTGAGCTCGCCGTCGCCGTGGCCGCAAGGTTGGAGATGACAAGCGGGCCCCGCCTATCATCCCCACACCTCTCTCCCCCTCCTCTCTGCCACTGACCCACGGGCCCCGCCCATCAGGTTCAAAAACCTGACGTGCGTGCGCAGGCACCCGTGCGGCTGGGCTGGACCGCCCTGGGCCGTGCACTGTGGCCTCTCTGGCCCAGTTGCACAGGTCTTTTTATCATTTTTCTTTTCTGTATTAATTCAAACATTTCTACAGAAAAGAATAATGGTCCAAATTAAATTATTCCAACTCCTAAAATCTTGTAATATTCCAACCTATTTAATGGTACCACTTTCACTCACATCTTAGAAACTTTTCTGTTCTGTTCAAATTTAAATTCAAATTTGAGCAATAAAACTCATGTTCAAAAAATCAATAGGTTCCATTCTGTTACTCCAAAACTCCAACTAAGATTTTTCCCCATCTTAGAAATCCCTCTAGTATTTTACAAAAATATGTTGACATTTTTCTGAGCACTTTGATTTTTCTGTTTTATTTGTGGTCTTATTTTTCCGTGGTTTTTATGCGACGTATAGATCCCTTATTTGACGAAGTTGCTGTGGAAGAAGAAGGAGAAGGATTTGAAGACTTTGAAGACCAAGCCAATCCAGGCAAGCAGCCCTTTGACCATGATACACTTGTTATTCGGAACCCGTTTGTTTCCGATGCATGATGATAGGGTTACGATAGTGACCTAGTTGATTCCACCATATGATGCATGCCTTGATCTTGATCTTGCTATGTGCTAGATGACATGCATATGGTTAGTAGTAATGAATAATGATGCATGTGTGGCATGAACCTTCGTGGTTGAAGTCTTTACATAAAACCCCGTCGGGTGCCATTCATGCCCGAGGGAGATGATGATGAGTTGGGTGACCACTTGATGACGAAGTGGTGTACCGAGGCAAGTGTGTGTGTTTTTCAAACGGATTGGTTTAAGTTGTGACCGTTATTCCAACCATACATGTGCAACCACACTACCCCTTATGGGACGTGGCTTTATTGATTACTTAGGTCGATACTAGCATGGTGCCCGCATTACTAGTGACGGGAAGACTTGAGGTCTTTCCCGGGACGGGGTCGTGCTTGGATAGACGGCCATGACTGTTTTTACAGGGCACCGGACACACCATTGGTCCCTTCGGGTACGCGTGAACATTGAAATTAGGGCAAGTCCCATGATCTATTGTTTGTACCCGAGGGCCGTGTACCAACGAGTGGACTCTATGTTAGTATCGTCTAAGGAAAGGTAATGACCGGGTGCTTACCCCGGGTACTTGAGGTACCGCGGGTCGTGGATGACACGGAAGTTCCCCAGATCTTGTGGGTAAAGTGTACAACCTCTGCAGAGTGTCAAACTATTCGAATAGCCGTGTCCACGGTCATGGACAGTTGGGTAACCGCTCTTGGGCTACGTCCAATGTTTGTGAAACCATGCGTGTGTATGTGAGTCAAGGTGGTGACTTGGCTCGATGAGTTGAATCATGTTCATGTTGATATCGGTAACCCGACTTCAAGGTTACGCGAGTTTATTGATGCATAAACTTGATGGTAGAATATTTGTTCTAGCCTTGCTAGATTGATCATTGTTATTCAATTGCACTGTTACTTTGAACCACATCATGGGTTGCTTGCGAGTACATTCAAAGTACTCATTGGCTTGCCACTGGTTATTTAATTGGCCAGGCATGGAAGAACAGGAATATGAGGAAGAGTTCTTTGGAGACGAACATGCGAACTGAGACGCTATCCCAGTCAGAATGCCTGTAGGGTTAAGGCAGATGGCATGGGTTCTACCCGTTATCGAAGACTTCCGCTATTTGAGTTATTTGCTATTCAGCCCGTGAGGCTCTATCTATGTAAGACTTGGCCTTAATGGCCATAATCCGTGTAAGACTATTTGTATGGATGTAAGACTATTGTTATTCAGCTTCTGTGTATTCAGTGAGCATTGATCTCTGGGATCACTGTACACGTGCATTCGGTGATCTCGACTTCTAAGTCGGGGTCCCCACAGAGCTGGTATCAGAGCCATCCTGACTGTAGGAAGCCTTAGTTAGCATGGGCGTTAGTTAGATGAGACCCCTTTTCAAAAACCTTCTGAACCTCTCTTCTTTTCTAAACCTGAGATTTCATCAGCTTATTAACCCCTCCTATTCCACCTTTGTAGATGGCCGCTGTACCCGAAGAGCACCTGACCACTGGGTTTCCCCTACTTCTCGAGGATAGCCTCCAGGAGTGTCAGTTCCACCGAGCACCCATCCTCACCTACCTTGAGCATTGGGTGAGCGACACTGAGGTGGAGTACCATGTGGAAGTGATCGTGAAGGCGAATGATCCTCCCACAAGTTGGTTCTTTGAAGGACCCCAGATGGCAACACTACCACTCGCTGTCGAGGCTGTTGCACTCAAGGCATTAACCTGTCTCCGCGAGCTTCTTCCGGAGATGGCAGCCAAGATGACAACTCGCTTCTTACCTTACCGGAAGGAAGGTGACGAAGAAAGCAGCGCACTAGCCCCTCCACTGAAGGAAGGACTCTCGCTTCGGTTCCAGACCTACTTCAGTCTATGTGCCGACAGCTTGGCACAAGACTTGGCCTCGGAATCAATGAAGCTTCGAGAAGAACTTCACAAGACCAAGGCACTTCTTCGTCGAGCTCAAGAGAAGACAAATAGGATCAAGAAGGAAGGAGCACCTTCTGGACAATCCGCTATCGCATATCGAGGCGGAAGGCCCTCCGAGGATGTATCTTCCAAGAATGAAGAACCACCTCGGTGACGCCAGATGACGGCAAGGGAATATCGCAAGCTTTTCCCTGCACCACCGACGAAGCACCGTCGTATCCAACTCCTCCACTCCCCCACACCTTCAAGTGACAAGGGGGCCCAGACAGATGAAGACAAGGAGGAAGACCCAGAAGAGCGGGAATACGCGACCGAGCATTCCGCCGCTTAGTTCGCTACTCGGATATGCCAGTTGTGACCTCTACGGTAGGATAGGTCGTGTAACCCCTATGTGCAGTCGAGTCCTTGTATGTTTCATATGAAACCATCTAGTGTTTGCTTTTGTTGTGTCTGGATGTAAGTCGTAATCTTCCTTCGGGAATGTGTAAACGACTACATCACCCATTTGGATTTTAATGAATGTGTTTTAGCCTTTCGGCCTTTGCATGATTTGATTTGGTGTCACACCCACCCCCTTACTAGGCACCCATCTATCTTGCTTTCCCTCTTCCGAGTCATGAGACCTTTTACCGCTCCAACAGGATGCCTATTGTAACTCGTACTGGTACCTCTACCCAGCAGCCCGAAGCCGGAGCATCCGCTCAGCCAGAGGCAGGCTACGACCGAACCAACGACCAAGCTCCACCACCACCACCTGCTCCAAGCATGGACATGGCTCAGCTTCTCCAAGCTTTCCGAGAGGAACGCCAAGCCAACACTGCAGCTCTTCAGCTGATTGTTCAAGCTGTCACCAACAACCGCCAGCCGGCGGGGAATGACAATGGACGTTCCACGTTGGCAGAGTTCAAGAAGCATGCACCGCCAACCTTCATCGAGACTGCTGAACCCCTGGATGCAGACGATTGGGTCCGTTCCATTGAGGAGATACTGGAACTAGTCGGATGCACCGAAGATCGCGAGAAGGTGGCTTATGCAGCCCACTGCCTCGGGGGGACTACTAGAGCTTGGTGGGATGGATTCAAGGTCATGCATGCTGAACAAGACATCACTTGGGTTAACTTCAAGGCAGAATTCCGCAAGGCCCACATTCCTTCCGGAATCATGGCTATCAAAAAGCGTGAGTTCCGAGCCCTGAAGAAAGGAAGTGGCACTGTCAAGGAGTACATGCAGAAGTTCAGTGTTTTGTCAAGGTATGCCCCCCGAAGACGTCAGCACTGATGCTGCCAAAAGGGAGCGCTTCATGGAAGGCCTCAATCAGACTCTGCAATACTCGCTTGTCGTGTACTACTGCCCGTCTTTCCCTGACCTGGTGAACAAGGCACTTATGCTTGAAGACAAGCGGCGTGCTTTGGAAGACACTCGCAAGCGCAAGTTGGTCAGTAAGGGAAGTTCCAGCAACCAGAAACCTCGTCCGTGGCAGTCAGCCCCGGCCAAGCCAACCTATCAGCAACCAAGAACTCATGCACCTCGTGCCAACCCTCAGCCTCAGCAGTATGCCAACCCCAGGCCAGCTTTCAACCCCAATACCAGTGGTGGCAACAAGATCACTCCAAACCAAGTCACTTGCTTTGGATATGGTCAGTCCGGACACATCTCAAGGGTGTGCCCGAACAAGAAGCCTGATGACCTGCGCCCCAATGCGCAGAACCAGGGACAAGGCCGTGGAATGCCGCCAAGGAACCCAGCTCCTCGCAATCCACCGAACCATGGGAAGGGGCGTGTGAATCACGTCACTGCTGAAGAAGCCCAGGAAGACCCGGACGTCGTGCTGGGTACGTTCCTTGTCAACTCAGTACCTGCAACTGTCTTGTTTGATTCTGGAGCAACGCATTCATATGTCACTCAAAGATTTGCATTAAAAAGTGGCATGACCCCTACACCCCTGAATAACCCTATGGTGGTACAAACCCCCGGAGCCGAGATGAGAGCCAAGATAGGCTGTAAAGGAGTCGGTATTACCATTAACGGTGTAGACTTCCTAGCAGACCTTATCGTCCTGAGATCGCAAGGCTTGGATGTGATCCTAGGCATGAATTGGCTCAGCAAGCACCAAGGCTTGTTAGACTGTGCCAATCGGACAGTCACTGTGACTAATGACCAAGGAGTCGCAGTCAAGTTTGCTTCCAACTCCACTTCCGCTCAAGCCGCTGAAGTCAACTGTCTGTCTGAAGTTGGGCTAGATCAAGTACCGGTGGTATGTGAGTATCCTGATGTCTTTCCGGATGAACTACCGGGAATGCCCCCTGACCGTGACATTGAGTTCATCATCGAGCTCGTGCCCGGAGCAGGACCCATCTATAAGAAGCCTTATAGAATGGGGACGGAAGAATTAGCTGAGTTGAAGAAGCAGCTGGAAGAGCAGCTAAGGAAGGGATTTATCCGCCCAAGTGCCTCCCCTTGGGGATCTCCCGTTCTGTTTGTGGCAAAGAGGGACGGTACCATCCGCTTATGCATTGACTATCGTTCCCTCAATGAAGTTACAATCAAGAACAAGTATCCACTTCCCAAGATCGAAGATCTGTTTGATCAGCTCAGCGGAGCCAAGGTATTCTCCAAGATTGACCTCAGATCTGGGTACTACCAGCTGAAGATCAGACCCCGAGATATTCCGAAGACGGCATTCGTAACCAGATATGGCCTGTACGAGTGCACGGTCATGTCTTTTGGGTTAACCAATGCCCTAGCTTACTTCATGTATCTCATGAATAAAGTCTTCATGGAATATTTGGACAAGTTTGTTGTTGTCTTCATTGATGACATTCTTGTGATCTCGAAGTCGGGGGAAGAGCACGAGCAGCATCTGAGGATGGTCCTAGACAAGCTTCGTGAGCACCAGCTGTATGCCAAATTCAGCAAGTGTGAGTTCTGGCTGCATAAAGTTGGATTCTTAGGTCACGTCTTGACCGAGGAAGGATTATCTATTGATCCTGCAAAGATCGAAGCTGTGACCCAATGGCAATCTCCAACGACCGTCAAGGAAGTTAGAAGCTTCCTCGGATTAGCGGGCTATTACCGCAAGTTCGTGGAAGGATTCTCTAGCATTGCACGACCAAGGACTCAGCTCCTCAAGAAGGACAAGAAGTTCGAGTGGACGCCAAAATGCGAAGAGAGCTTCCAAGAGCTCAAGAAGAGATTGACCACCGCCCCAGTTTTGGCAACACCTGATATTCACAAGGAGTTCGTGATATATTGTGATGCCTCTCGAATCGGATTGGGAAGCGTTCTGATGCAAGAAGGCCGCGTCATAGCATACCTCTCCAGGCAGCTACGACCCCATGAGGAGAACTATGCTACTCACGATCTTGAGCTAGCGGCGGTAGTTCATGCCTTGAAGACATGGCGGCATTACCTCCTAGGGAAACGGTGTGAGATTTACACAGACCACAAAAGTCTGAAGTACATTTTCACCCAAAAGGAATTGAACATGAGGCAGCGGAGATGGTTGGAACTCATCAAAGACTATGACCTCAGTGTTCAATATCACCCTGGGAAGGCTAACGTGGTGGCCGATGCCTTAAGCAGGAAGGCTTGCTCTTTGAATGCCGCTATTCAAGAAAGGCAACCAGCCTTGTTTAAGGAGTTCGAACAATTCAGTGTGGAATTGGTCACCCCTGGATTCCTGGATCATTTGGAAGTCAGACCAACCCTGATGGACGACGTCAAGAAGGCACAAGATGGACACGCAAGCGTTGAAGGCATCAAGAGGAAGATGAAGCTGGGCAAGGCCCCAGGATTCTCCGAAGACGAGCACGGGATTGTTTGGTACAAAGGTCGCATCTGCGTACCAAACAACACCGAGCTGAAGACGCTGATTCTGCAAGAAGCCCATGACACTCCGTATTCCATCCACCCCGGAGGAACCAAGATGTACCAAGACATGAAGGCACGATTCTGGTGGCACGGGATGAAAAGATTGCGACCTATGTTGCAAAGTGTGATGTGTGCCAAAGGGTCAAGGCTGAGTATCAGCAACCTGCTGGATTGCTTCAACCACTCAAAGTTCCTGAGTGGAAGTGGGATAAAGTCGGAATGGACTTCATCACTGGATTACCAAGGTCGAATAGAGGACATGACTCTATTTGGGTCATAGTCGATCATTTGACCAAGGTGGCCCATTTCATTCCTGTCAAGACTACCTACTCAGGCAACCAACTGGCAACTCTCTATATCAACCGAATCGTAAGTCTTCACGGCATTCCCAAGGAGATTGTGTAGATCGAGGCACCCAGTTCACTTCAAGGTTCTGGGGAAGATTCCAAGAAGCCTTGGGAACCAAGTTGTCTTTCAGCACAGCTTTCCACCCACAGACCGGAGGTCAGACAGAGCGAGTCAATCAGATTCTCGAAGACATGCTCCGAGCCTGTGTCCTGGCGTATGGAGCCAAGTGGGAAGATTGTCTCCCGTTTGCCGAGTTCTCCTATAACAAGAGTTACCAGTCAAGCCTTTAGATGGCACCATTTGAGGTGTTGTACGGACGCAAATGTCGCACGCCCCTCAATTGGTCGGAGACTGGAGAAGGACTAGTCTTTGGACCGGATATCCTTCGCGAAGCAGAAGAGCAAGTCCAACTAGTCAGAGAGAGATTAAAGGCAGCCAAGTCAAGGCAGAAGAGTTATGCTGACACTCGACGCCGAGACATGAGTTTCCGTGTCGGAGATCATGTGTACCTGCGGGTAACTCCTCTAAAGGGAACCAAGCGTTTCCACGTTAAGGGGAAACTTGCGCCAAGGTTCATTGGCCCTTTCAAGATCACCGACCGACAAGGAGAAGTGGCTTATCTGTTGGAACTACCACCTGAGCTATCCGATGTGCACAATGTGTTCCATGTGTCACAACTCCGGAAGTGTCTCCAAGTTCCAGACAAGCCCAATCTCTACAGGGATGTGGATCACCAAGCCATTGATCTGCAGCCTGATTTGACCTACCGCGAGAAGCCCATTCGCATTCTGGACGAAGCAGAACGACGGACGCGGAGCCAAACCATCAAGTATCTCAAGTTCCAGTGGAGCAACCACACTGAAGCAGAAGCAACCTGGGAACGAGAAGACTATCTTAGATCCGAGTTTCCCGATCTCTTTTGAGCCCTAGTTTAGGAATCTCGGGGACGAGATTCTTGTAAGGGGGGTAGGTCTGTCACACCCTGCATTTTGTAACATGTTATTTGTATCTTTGAAGCATAAAAATTTGGACCAGCAAAATTTTTTTTAGCATCATTTGGTTTTTATTTGGAATTGAGTTTTCTTCATATGCTTTTTCATGTGCTCATTAAAGTCAACTATGATCTCTTATAGAATTCATCTCCATACCCAAAACTTCTGCCCAATGATCATACCAAGTGTTATATAGCAGTATAGTATTTTCTTACAAAATTAATTTGGCCAAAATGTATTTTATAAATTTAGTTTTCCAAAAACCCCTGAATTAAAATTTGCACTGCAAGTACTTCATTTAGGGTGATAAAATTATTTCAAAAAATTTATTTGAGACCTAGTAGTCATAGGACTTCCAGAAACCACAAAGGTATACTTTTAAAAGTTATTTTCCTATTTTATTTAAAAGCTTTTTCTTAAGGCCAGAAATGGTCTTTAATAGGGGAAAATTATTTAACTGTTTCAAAAATATTTGCCAAAATTCAGGGAGACTCATAGGACATATATTGTCCATATATAAGAGTTTCAACACTTGGTCATGTTCAAAATAATGGGCTAATCCCTCTAAAACCCTTTCTGGATATTTCAAGCTTTTGAAATATTTACAAAGGAAATTTTCTCCAAAAATTCCAGGGAAATTCTATCATGTCATATATGACATATTTGATGATCATGCCAAGACCCATGCCTTGGGAAGCAAGAAAACATCCTCAAACCCCTTCATAACCATTCTGTCCATATTTGAAGTTTGAGCAACTTTACATTGCCAAACTTGTCCAAATGCTCTCAAATTTGGTGCACATGCTAGAATGGCCTAATAAGGCATCTAGACCAAATGGCACAAGATTTGGAATAGAGCAACTTGATCAGATCACCCCAAAACCCTTTCTGTTCAAACGCAAATTTGAACAACTTTACATTACCAACTTTGTACCTGGAGCTTCAAACTTTGTGGGCATGATCAATACCCCAAATGATGATGCTACACCAAGTGGTGCATCAAGGGGAGATGATTAGCTTGACTCAAACAAGATGAAGCTGTTTCTGTTGATTTCTAGGGTTCACCAAAGTTACATTGGCTAGTTTCTTCAAATAAGCCCAAATTTGGTGAAGCACCGTATTTTCACATGATTTTCAGTCCTGTTAAGTGCCATGTCAAGTGGAGGTCATTTTCTTGACCAAACACTGATCAAACACCTTCTGGCTTTTTACTAAAACCTCCATCTTGATCACTTTTACTCTTCTCCATGGCCTCAACTTTTTACCACATGATCATTGAGTTACTAGCTACCCCCAGTAACTTCCCCAGCACCCCAGCTCCATGATTGAGGGGTAAGAACCCTGTTTTACCATGCTGGACAGCAAGTTTTCACCAAGTCACCAGCATCCTCACTCTCCCTCAGCATCTCCAGGGCATCCAAGGCCGCAGGCCAATTCTTTACTCCTCCCTCAACCTTCTAGACACTCTTGGGCACGTTGGTTCTGACCAGAGCGGCGAGGGCACGATGATGCCAGCAATACGCACGCTCTGGAGCACGCTACAGTGCACCTCCGCACGGTGGCTTCAGCCAATCGCTGGCCCCCGACAGCCTCGGGCTCCTCCTTCGCGCCAGTCGAGGCCTCTCGACGTCCGCAACCTCCCCGGCGCTGTCCCCCCTCCTCCGGCGCCCTCCAGTGGTCGTCGTCGCACGCGCGCTGGCCGCCCGCAACGGCCACTCCTGTGCCTCGCACGCGCGCGTCGACTGGAAGGTCCCCCGCTCCTCCTCTCACCTCTACTGGACGTGCAGCTCGTCCAGGAACTCCGTGGACTCATCCCCTTGGCCTCCCGTGCACTGTAGCCTCGAGCCGGAGCTCGCCGGCGCACTGGACCACGGGCCTCCGTCGACCTCCTATAAATAGCCCCTCCCGAGCCTCTCCAGCAGCATCAGCAGCTCCACCTCACCTCACTGAGCCCCCCAGCACCTTCAGTTCGACCCCAGGAAGTCCCAGTGCTCGGGATCGACCGGAGCTCCGCCGCGTCGGGCCGCCGGTGATCCCGCAGTACGAGCCACCCCTGCCCTTCCTTTCGCCCGATCTAGAACCGCCGTGCTCCACTGACCATTTCCCCTCTGTTTCCCCCTCCTGTTGCAGTCGGAAACGACCACAGCAGCAACCTCCCGACGAGCCTCCGCCGTCCCACCTCGCCGCCGGCGAACCTGACCTCCCCGGCGTGCCGCACCACCACCCCTACATCCGCCACTCGATGCTGGACCCATTCCCACCCTCCGTTGCCGTCGCCGTGGCCGGAAACCTCGCCGGTGAGCTCGCCGTCGCCGTGGCCGCAAGGTTGGAGATGACAGGCGGGCCCCGCGTGTCATCCCCACACCTCTCTCCCCCTCCTCTCTGCCACTGACCCACGGGCCCCGCCCGTCAGGTTCAAAAACCTGACATGCGTGCGCAGGCACCCGTGCGGCTGGGCTGGACCGCCCTGGGCCGTGCACTGTGGCCTTTCTGGCCCAGTTGCACAGGTCTTTTTATCCTTTTTCTTTTCTGTATTAATTCAAACATTTCTACAGAAAAGAATAATGGTCCAAATTAAATTATTCCAACTCCTAAAATCTTGTAATATTCCAACCTATTTATTGGTACCACTTTCACTCACATCTATGAAACTTTTCTGTTCTGTTCAAATTTAAATTCAAATTTGAGCAATAAAACTCATGTTCAAAAAATCAATAGGTTCCATTCTGTTACTCCAAAACTCCAACTAAGATTTTTCCCCATCTTAGAAATCCCTCTAGTATTTTACAAAAATAAGTTGACATTTTTCTGAGCACTTTGATTTTTCCGTTTTATTTGTGGTCTTATTTTTCCGTGGTTTTTATGCGACGTATAGATCCCGTATTTGACGAAATTGTTGTGGAAGAAGAAGGAGAAGGATTTGAAGACTTTGAAGACCAAGCCAATCCAGGCAAGCAGCCCTTTGACCATGATACACTTGTTCATCGGAACCCGTTTGTTTCCGATGCATGATGATAGGGTTACGATAGTGACCTAGTTGATTCCACCATATGATGCATGCCTTGATCTTGATCTTGCTATGTGCTAGATGACATGCATATGGTTAGTAGTAATGAATAATGATGCATGTGTGGCATGAACCTTCGTGGTTGAAGTCTTTACATAAAACTCTGTCGGGTGCCATAAATGCCTGAGGGAGATGATGATGAGTTGGGTGACCACTTGATGATGAAGTGGTGTACCGAGGCAAGTGTGTGTGTTTTTCAAACGGATTGGTTTAAGTTGCGACCGTTATTCCAACCATACATGTGCAACCACACTACCCCTTATGGGACGGGGCTTTATTGATTACTTAGGTCGATACTAGCATGGTGCCCGCATTACTAGTGATGGGAAGACTTGAGGTCTTTCCCGGGACGGGGTCGTGCTTGGATAGACGGCCATGACTATTTTTACAGGGCACCGGACACACCGTTGGTCCCTTCGGGTACGCGTGAACATTGAAATTAGGGCAAGTCTCGTGATCTATTGTTTGTACCCGAGGGCCGTTTACCAACGAGTGGACTCTATGTTAGTATCGTCTAAGGAAAGGTAATGACCGGGTGCTTACCCCGGGTAATTGAGGTACCGCGGGTCGTGGATGACACGGAAGTTCCCCGGATCTTGTGGGTAAAGTGTACAACCTCTGCAGAGTGTCAAACTATTCGAATAGCCGTGTTCACGGTCATGGACAGTTGGGTAACCGCTATTGGGCTACGTCCAATGTTTGTGAAACCATGCGTGTGTATGTGAGTCAAGGTGGTGACTTGGCTCGATGAGTTGAATCATGTTCATGTTGATATCGGTAACCTGACTTCAAGGTTACGCGAGTTTATTGATGCATAAACTTGATGGTAGAATATTTGTTCTAGCCTTGCTAGATTGATCATTGTTATTCAATTGCACTGTTACTTTGAACCACATCATGGGTTGCTTGCGAGTACATTCAAAGTACTCATTGGCTTGCCACTGGTTATTTAATTGGCCAGGCATGGAAGAACAGGAATATGAGGAAGAGTTCTTTGGAGACGAACATGCGAACTAGGACGCTATCCCAGTCAGAATGCCTGTAGGGTTAAGGCATATGGCATGGGTTCTACCCGTTATCGAAGACTTCCGCTATTTGAGTTATTTGCTATTCAGCCCGTGAGGCTCTATCTATGTAAGACTTGGACTTAATGGCCATAATTCGTGTAAGACTATTTGTATGGATGTAAGACTCTTGTTATTCAGCTTCTGTGTGTTCAGTGAGCATTGATCTCTGGGATCACTGTACACGTGCATTCGGTGATCTCGACTTCTAAGTCGGGGTCCCCACACTAATGGCGCACTGTGATGTGATGCGCCATTAGTATGAATATTAGGTTTTTTATTTATTTTTTAATTTTCTGTTTTTTGCACAGGTTACAAAATGTATTATTGGACAGAATATAGACAACACACATCAACACCAGGTTCATCGAATAAAATAGAAGATTAGTCTCTGAAGACAAGTCATCATATTAGTCTCCGAATACAATTCATCATATTAGCCTCCGAATTGAAAAGACCGAACAAAGATAGAACATTATATTACAAGTCTCGAGACCGCGAGTAGCGAGTTTGTCATCACATTACAAGTCGATATCGATCATCTAAACTACCATCACATAGAAGAGAGTTGCGGTCATCACGATGAGCATCATCATGATGAAACTCGTCTTCATCCGGTTCCTCCAACGCTCCCTCCCCTCTCCCGCTAGATAGCGGGCGTATCTAGATTCCGCCTCAGCCCTAGTGGTGTACCCTTTGTAACTGTTACCGCTGAATCGATGAACCTATCTCCAACACTCCTCCCAGTCGTCGTAGACTCCGGGAACCTTACCCTTGTACACGACATACGACAGCATCGCTATGCACTAGCCAAACGAAACGTTAGTACCAATTCACAGACAATACATAAGCAATATATAAGTATGCAACAGAACGATCGGAAGAGAAAAGCAAGACATTAATAGCATCGATTACATCTAAGTTGAACGACTCTCGAAACCAAAGAGACATACTACAAGTTCATTAAAGTTTAATTACAACATGAGCCAATCGATGTTTCAGAACTAGAGATAGCATGACTACTTTCGACTCGACTCAAGGGACCAGAGCGTGGATGAAGCCGCCGTCTATCATGGGAGTCATGAAATCACGGGCGTTGTCAGCCTGCATTTGTAGCATTGTGTCGATCTCACTGTTGGACGGTTGATTTCTGAGGTAGAACTGCCCCGAGGTACGAAGGACATCTTGATGGATGATTTCCGCAAACTCTGACTGGATGCGATAGAATTCTTGTCTGATGTCCGCGTCCTGGATTGCCGACACGCTCGCGGCCCAATCTTTGAGTTTACTCGGTAGCAGAAGTTGATGATGGTCCCGTACGATCGCCCGCATGTCATGGATGGCGTAGTAGGCACCCTTCTGACCGCCAGGCGGCTGCTTGATGCAGCAGAACGTCGTATTGTGGGAGAACACGTGCTTGCCGTACTTACGAATAGGCCTGGTGAAGGTGCCTCCAGATTTGGCGTAGCCGGGGAGAACATCATCAAGAACCTTCTTGACATTTGTGTAGTCTACGTTCGACTGACGGTCCGGGTCGAAATACGTGGCCATGGAATATTTGGGGCTTAGGAGGATGAGCGTGCAATGTGTGTCACTGCAGAAAACACGGAATGTTAAAAGAAAAACGATCGAAATCTAAGAATTCATATGTTACGGGGCGGTTGAGGGGAGGACTTACTCGGGAAAGTAAGGCACGAGGAAGTTATTCTTATCTCGGTTTGCCAGAATGACGCCTTCGAGGTAAGAACTCGCGACTTGCCGGTCCCCAGCGCTGCCCAAGATCTTGGCACGCATGTAGAAGGGGTCGATTATCACGATGTCCGGGGTCTTGTCGTGAATGATCCGCATCTCCATACTCAGCGAAAATAGTCGAACGAAGGTGTTGTGCAGCGGATGAAGGTTCAACATAGCGTGGATGTCATCAAACCGCAAGACGATCGTACCCCAGATGGAGTTATCCACAAAGCCCTTGCCCTCTGGCACCTTGGCCGCGAAAACCGGGTATGCCACATCCTTCTCTCTGAGATGCCGCTTCTCCAAAGAAAGAACACTGTCATGCAGACTCCGCATAGCACCGGTTGCAGCATCGAGCATATTTCTCGGTAGCATCGGCCTACCCGCCACATGCACCCTCCTCATTACATCCTCAGGTGAAGGTGGCCCGTCCTGAGCACGGATCATACTCGGTGCCGGCTGGCTCGCACCCTTGTTAGTCTTTCTTTTGCGTGCCTTCTTCTTCTCCTGTAATGGGACCGAGTTCTGCTCACAGACCGCCTTCTTGAGTGTGTTGGGGCTGATAATATTTCGCACCTCGCCTATCTGAGGCTTGGTGAAGTCGGCAGCTGGAGGCGTCTCCTGAGAGCTGAACGGCAGACGACGCCTATTGCAACTTGGCTTCTCTGCGGTACCAGCTAGATCGCGCACATCTTTTGTTGGGTTGGGTTCTTGAGAAGGAGGCCCCATGAAGTCTCCACCGTACCCATGATCGGCAAAGTACTGATCGACGTTGCCAAATGTATCGTCGTCGTCGTTCTGATCCTGTGCCATATGCATGTTTGGATCCAGTGGCATAGGGATGTCCGGCACCGTTGCGGCGGTCTTGCCATGGGGCCGACTTGGCGCCGGCACGACTGGCGGTGTTGTCTTTGGGGTGGTGTCCCCCGCCCCCAAACGAATCTGGCTCTTCGGCCAAAGCAGGGGCCAGCTCAGGCAGGCGCTCAGGGTCATCACGTCATCATGGTCGGCCCCGACGGGTCGAATCGGAGGTAACAACTCGTCGCAGCCTGGCAGCACCCGAACCAGTTGAACCCTAAACAAGTTGGGTGGCATCTGGGTACCGTGGAACAAGGGGTTGCCTGGTTGAACGATTTTGCCCTTGGCGACATCGACCAACTCGTTGTTCACGAAGTGCAGGAGAGTGCACGGAATGTCGGTGGCGCCTTGCGAAAACATGTAGGGCGTCAGGGATGACCAGTCAAAGGCAAGGAGATGAAGTCCTCGGCCGAGAGAGGCTTAATTAGTTACCGTGATGATGGCGTCGAGCTCGGCTAATGTCGAGGCACCGCCAATGGCGGGCGTGCAGTTGACGGAAGGGCCGCTTGCTGTAGAGGTGTCGGCCGAAGTACACCCGGGTGCATTAAGCTCCCGTGCCGGCGTCGGAGACACCAATGCCGCCTCCGTCGGAGACACCAATGGCCTCGCCATCGCGTTCTACGAGTTGCTGGCCGTGAAGCTAGGAATCGAGGGAGGCCCCTGTTGGCCGCCCGCAATCCACGCACTCAACCCCTCGATCAAGGTAGGCCCAATGGCGGTGATCGTCGCTCCGAGTTGTTGTTGCACTTGCTCTTGGACAATCTCCGGAATCCGCGCCACCTGTGCCTTGAGTTCTTGAACCTCGCGCGCCTGGCTTTCCGAGCTGGTCTTTTTCTCCTTTCGCCCACCAGCGTTATAGTATGACGACCATTTTGTCGACAAGCCTTTGCCGGCCACACGACCAGCTGACGTCGTCTTACTGAGCTTATCCTTGTTCTTCATTACATTCAACGCCCTATTTAGAGTGGTGTCCCAAGGGTTGCTCTTAGTCGACCCCGCGCTACTGCTTTCAGTCGCCTGCGGAAGGAATGTGAACCATTTAGAAATTTGGCTTCATTAATTAGAATGCAACCATATGGAGCTAATTACGCGGGGGTGTATTCCTTACCAGAACAAGTTCAAGCGCCCTGGTCTTCGGATCCGTGGTAAGCTCCTTTGTTTTCGGGTCCTTCTTGTACCGGGCCCTGACAAAGTTCCTGCTCTGCTTGTCACCGCATTTATCGAAGAGGGGCGGTAGGCCTTGCTCGGCACGGTCCACCTCCACCTTGTCCAATATAGGCTCCGCCACTCTGTAACCGCCGGGACCGAGTGTGTGTTCCCCTAAGTTCAGCTCCTGCATTTCTTTCCCCCACTGACTTGATTCCGAGTTTGCGGTGCTCGACCAATTGATCTTGAAGTCGTTGTAGTCATCTTCGGTGATCGAAGGATTTTTCTCCTTGATCTTCTCATAACTCTCACCTTTCTCGATCATTCTCTTCACATTGCTTTTCCAAGTAGACATGGCCTTGCTCATCTTCATGACGGCAGCATTGTTCACTTTATTCCCTTTGAGGCTTGTGTTTTCAAATTCAGCGGGGAACTTGTATCGTTCGTGCAGCTTCATGAAGAGGAGGTTGCGCAAATTCCCTCGGTCAGGATGCCTCAGGTTCTCGGTGTTGATCGAGATGGTGCTCCGGAGAATGCACCCGAGCTGAAGCGAGTACCCCTTGACTATTCGTTCGGGCGTCGTTGGATTCCCGTCGGAGTCCACTTCAGTAACTTCCTCCTTGAAGGTGCGGAGCACGGTCGGGCGCCGGTCCTTCCGTTGCCTCTTCGGTTGGCTGCCATATGTGCATGCGCCACCATCATCAGTGGTGGCATCCTCGGCGGCACCATCGGTGGTGGCATCCTCGGCGGCACCATCAGTGGGGTCATCCTCGGTGGTACAATCAATGGTCTCAGGATCGGTGGGGAAGGCGGCGTCCTCATACAAGTGAGGTTGTTCCTCCATCTCCTGGGAAAGCTCCCAGAATGCCTTGCCACCCGAACCCCCGGCCTCATCGTTGTTGGCCATGTTTCTCTCTAAATAGGAAAAAAGTTTGGTCAAAAAGTTGGTTATTGTCAAGGAACAAGATCATGGTCTCATCATTTAGGGTTTGTCGACACCGAGGCGTCCTAAAAGCTAAGCTTTTATCATTGAGGGTTTTTCGACGCCGAGGCACCCTAAAAGCCTAAGCTTTCATCATTTCGGTTTTTATCGACACCGAGGCACCCTAAAAGCCAAGGTTTTATAATTTATGGTTTGTCGACACCGAGGCATCCTAAAAGCTAAGCTGGGAAGGAGAATTCTAAGTTGGGCCTAATCACTTGGCTCTATTGCCGGCTATGGTTTAATGCAGCTAGAATAAAGGGGCACTTGATCCTATTTAATTAACTACTAAGATACCCCGGCCCATGGATTAGTCACAAGTACCCCATATGTCCTATTTTTAGCAAAGTCATGCTAAAATTCACGGAAAATTTCAGCATGACCTTTGCTAAAAATAGGACATATGGAGTACCCGAATTTGCCGGAACGGAAGTTAATCGACATTCCAGCAAACTCAAGGGCCTCTCGGGGTACCTGCAAAATCATCACGACACGATGGTCGGAGACAAAACCCAGCAGTGCAAAGTGGGGAAATCTGCCATGTCTAAACATGGATATTTCCAGTAGCTGATTGGACCAATGAAGCTA
Organism: Secale cereale; assembly: GCA_902687465.1. Lineage (NCBI taxonomy): Eukaryota > Viridiplantae > Streptophyta > Magnoliopsida > Poales > Poaceae > Secale > Secale cereale. The sequence goes on from LR738715.1 coordinate 48,599,826, forward strand.
TAAGATGTTACAGTACAAAGAAATTAAAGCAGCAGCAATAAGACAAGCACATGTATAGCTTGCAAAAGCATATATTTCCAGTTTGCATAGGCTTGAGCATATCATTTCAAATAGCTGTGTATAGCTTGCAAAAGCATATATTGTCTGGTACTGAAGCTTCATAAAGACAAGCACCAATATTGTATAACAGAAAATAAAATCGGTACTAGATTACCACATGCTTCCTACTATTAAAGCTATCTACCTACAGAGAAGAACAGGAGTTGCTTGTTTGAGGTTTGCTCCTAAATTATCTATAGTTTGCTCCTCATCATACACTCGCTTCTTAAAATCCGGTACACAACTTTCAGAAATCAACAGATATCATTTGCTTTCGCAGTTACATCATGAAACAATCCGTTATCATTGGACAGAATATCATTAAGACAAAGGAGATGCAGTGTGCATTTAAGTAAAGAAAATGCATGTCGAAGGCTTGCAGTCATTTAAGGACGCCCGTTTACATGTATGTTATCTCAGATTTGGATCAAACTTCAGAGACCCACATGGAAAAATATGCAATCTTTGTATTCAGAATAAAATAACCGCTTTATTTGCAAATTGGCGGAATAGAGTAAAAGCGCATAGATACCTAGTGTATTTTTAATCTTAAACATACAACTAGCTGACAGACATACCATATCTACTTTGCTAGCTCAGCCCAATGGCTCTATCATGGTCATTTTTAGATATTTTATCTACCGATTTTAGTAAGGTTGCTTCTACGAGCATTTGATGAGATTAAATAGCAGGATTTACCTGCGCTTACTCACACGACAAAAACAAGTTTTCTTGTCCTGATTAACACTAGCCACCAGAGCTCTTTGCTTACCTTGACAATGTAGATGCACTTTATTTATACTACTGTGTTGAATAATTATGCTGTTGATTATAATAATTCTCATAAAACTACTCATATCTCATTGCAGGGATAGGTAAACAGAAGAAGTGACTCACTGGGGATGCAATTTCAACTACTCAATGCTATCGGCTATTATACAGATTCATACGCAAAAAAAGTATGCTCATATATGAGATAGATGAGAACTAATATAGATAATGTTTTCCTCACATAAATGAGAGATATACTCTGGGTAAAAGTTGTTTTTGCCGGTTCTTGCCTCGTTTTATCTTAAAATAAATCAGAAGTACTTTAATTTGCAGGGTACTGGAGTAGTACTTTGCCTGCTTCTCGCTGACGCCACCCGGTCTGTTCCCCCTATTGTACTGTACTGTACTGAGCTATACTCCTGTGGACTGTGCTCATCAGAGCAGTACGTAGGAGGGAGGCTGCTTTGCCCAGTGGACTGCTGTCTCTGTGGAGTGTGATACAAAGGAAAAGATTGATCTAATCAATCTCTTTTATTTACTGGTATAGTCCAAATGCATCCATCTTACTAGTGCTACTCCCACAGACTCACACCCTCAGGCCCTTTCAAAATTCAAATAACATGGCACTTTTGTTGCTCCAGTGGAAAAATATCCATCATCCTCCCACTCCATTAGCGTCACCTTCTTTCAACTACTTCCATACATCTAACTGCTGGTTTTATTATTTTCTTCTTCTTTCGTGCGTTCTAGAAATTGAAATGTGTATCTAGTCTAGATAATAAGAAGAAGAAACAAATGAACTTCTAACTCGAACTTTTAGACAATAAGAAGAAAAAATGAGCTTCTAACTCCAACTTTCAAAAAGTAGCTACTCATAGCCTTTTCCCGGAAGGAATAATGATTCCTTTCTAAAATAATAATAATAATCAGATTTTAGGCCACATTTCGTTTGGGGTTACATAGGAACAAGGATTCCATAGCAAAATTTTCTATAGGCCCATCTGACACGGAACATCGGGACCTTCTCTCCAGCGTAGCTCAGCTCTCAGATATCCTCGATCCTTCCGTGGTATCTGTCCTTGTCATTACCGGTGTAGGATTCCATCATTACCCCGGAGTTCTGATAACCATCGCTCTTCATGTCCTTGGCCTCGGTGTAGAATGTGTAGCCGTTGATATCGTACGCCTCATAGGTCATCAGGTTGTGCTCGGCGCCCTATGATAAGGCGAATATGAGTTGTTCTTCCGCGGAAGAATCCTCATGTAAAGGGTACGACAGAAGCTTCTGCTTGAACCAACGCGTGAAACATGAGTTGTGCTCTTTGATTATATCTCCGTCCGTCCTCTGTTGGCCTCGGTCATTGTACGTCTTCTCAATAAAGGTTTTGTGCTCTACCACCCAAGGATCGACCACGTCTATGTGTTGTAGCGCGACTAGATTTGCTCTTTCAAAGTCGGCAAGTCGACCCTCGAAGTCGACATGCATTTTGCGGCGACCCTCACGGTGACCCCATCCAGCGAGCCTGCCGAGGTGCCTATTGACGGGCAGATCAACGGGGTTCTCGATGCCTAGATAATTCGTGCAGTAGGAGATGCACTCTTCGGTCAGAAAGCCCCTGGCTATGCTTCCCTCTTGACGTGACATGTTGCGAACGTATCCTTTGATTACACCATTCATCCTTTCGAACGGCATCATGCTGTGCAGGAACGTCGGCTCTAGTTGGATGATATCGTCCATGATATGGACCAGCAGATGCACCATAACGTCGAAGAATGCGGGCGGAAAGTACATCTCAAGCTCGCATAGTATCACCACGATCTCTTCCTGTAGCCTTCTGAGTTGCCTCACGCCAACAGACTTCCGAGAGATGATGTCGAAAAAGTTGCATAGGCCAAATAGGGTTTCACGGACGTGCGCGTCCATGATCCCACGGATTGCAACTGGAAGTATCTGCGTCATCAGGACGTGACAGTCGTGAGACTTCATCCCGCTGAACTTCAGCTTCGCTGGGTCTAGGTATCTGCTTATCTTCCCCGCGTAACCGTAAGGAAGTTTTACTCCTACGAGGCAGGTGAAAAACTGCTCGATCTCCTCCTGACTTAGAGTGAAGCACACGGGAGGGTAGTCATTTCCGGTCTTCTTGGCCTTTTTGCCTTTGCGACGACTTTCCGTGTCCTGCTTCGCCTCATCATCATCATCATATATAGCGTGAAGCTCCTGCCTGATGCCCATTGATTTCAAGTCTGCCCTTGCTTTCGGCCCATCTTTGGTCCTCTCTGGCATGTTGAGCAGGGTACCAAGTAGACTCTCGCACATGTTCTTCGTGATATGCATGACATCAAGGCTGTGAGGCACACGGTGGATCTTCCAGTACGACAAGTCCCAGAAAACAGACCTCGTTTTCCATACCTTCAGCAGCGGCTCTGGCGCCTTTCGCTTCTTTCCCGGCTCTGGCGCCTTTTGCTTCTTTCCCGGCAGTGGGCAATCTTTCCAATTTTTCAACAGATCGTCTATTTCCTCGCCGCTCCTCGTACGCGGGCGTCCTCGGGGTTCGGTTTCACTATCGAACAGATCCTTGCGTTTTCTCCACAGGTCATCGTCGCGAAGCCACCTTCGATGTCCCATGAACACGGTTTTGGAAGACCCGGGATCTCTATCTAGCTGGCGATACGTTGTGTCATCCATGCACCTGACGCATCCAGAAAATCCGTGGACCACCTGCCCCGCGACATATCCGTAACCGAGATAGTCGTGCACCGTCGTGAGCAGCGCGGCTCTCATAGGGAAATATTCTTTCTCTGCGGCGTCCCACGTATTGGCTGGCGTTTTCCACAACGTGTCAATCTCGTCTTTCAGCAGCCCCAAATACAGATTGATGTCGTTCCCTGGTTGTTTCGGTCCTTCAATTAGCATACTCATGTGAATGTACTTCCTCTTCATGCACAACCAAGGGGGAAGGTTGTACATCCACACAAACACAGGCCAGGTGCTATGTGTGCTTCTCTGGCTGCCAAACATATTGACTCCATCGGTGCTCGCGCCCAGCATTATGTTCCTTGGATCGTTCCCAAATTCTAGGTCTTCGAAGTTCAACGCTTGCCACTGGCTCGCATCCTTAGGGTGACTCAGCGATACGTCCAAAACGTATCTATAATTTCTGCTTGCTCCATGCTTCTTTTGTGTGATATTGCTATGATATTGATGCACTTCCATACACTTTTGATCATATTTGGACTAACCTATTAACTCAGTGCACCACAGTGCCAGTTCCTGTTTTCTGCTGTTTTTCTATTTCAGGTTTCCCCCATATTAAAAGTGCTCCAAAAATTCCAGGAAAAATATAGGAAAAATCAGCGTACAGGAAGCTTCGCGAAGAACCAAAGATGGGCCAGAGGGGAGCCAGGGGAGGCCCAGGCGGCCACCTGGCGCGGCCCCACCCCTGGCCGCGCCAGGGGGGTGCCTGGGGCCCCTGCTCCGCCTCTAGCTGCCCCCCTTCGCATATATATCCCTCTCGTCCCGAAACCCTCGAGGACAGAACCCTTTTTCGCGATCTCGCCTCTGTTCCGCCGCCGCAGCGCTTCCAGGATCGGGAGCGTCAGGAGAACTCTTCCCGGCACCCTGCCGGAGGGGAGAACCACCACTGGGAGCTTCTCCACCACCATGGACGCTTCCCGGATGAGTCGTGAGTAGTCCACCTTGGACCATGGGTCCATGATCAGTAGCTATGTGATGTTCTCCTCCCCTCTTTGCTCTTCATGGTTTAGACCTCGTGAGCTGCCCTACATGATCGAGGCACATATGTAATCTTTCTGGTGTTGCTTTGTTGAGTTTGCTGGGATCTGATGGATTATGAGACCATGTTCAGATTGTGTTTGAGTAATATATTTGATTCACCTCTTTTATATCTTTGTTCTTGAGTAATTCTTGCATGTTCTCCGTTGCTGTTTATTGCTTTGGCCAAGTAGTAGGTAGTAACTCCAAGAGGGAGCGCTATGCTTGATTGTGGGTTCATGCCCCCTGATGACTAGCTTGAGTGACAGAAACATGAGTCTAGGGGATGTGATGTTGCCACAAGGGAGAAAACAACGGTGCTTGTATTTGCGGGTGCAAGGATTATTTACTTTACGCAAAGTTCTTTTAATGCAGTTGTTTGTTGCTTTGAGTTTACACTTTGGGTGGGATTCGCAACTTAATACCAGCGAGATGTTCTGGATAGATATCTCAAGGTGGATGATTAGTAGTAGATGCAGATGGATTTCGGTCTACTTGCCTTGGCGTACCGCCCATGCTTTTGAGCCTCTACCTTTCTTTGCAGCATAGTTAGCATTGGTTTGCGCACATAATCCTGTCAATTGCCCAGCTATAATTTGTTTACCTCGCTTTGCTGTTTTATCGTCTTTTGGGAGAGAAACATCACTAGTGAACACCATGGGACCCTGGTCCATATTACCACCACTGATCACACCTTCTATTTACTTCCTGTTTTTATTTCCTAGTTGCAGTCATAGCTATCATTATTATCTCTTGTGTTTGATCCTTTGTAAACAACAATGCCGGAGGGATTGACAACCTCTCTATACTCGTTGGGTGCAAAGTTATCTGTATCTGTATGCAGGTCCCGTCAACCGCTAAGTTTCTGGCGCCGTTGACACCTACTTGTCGACCCTCGGAGTCTCACGGGATTCGATCCTTGGTACCTTTGCCAAGGGAAATTTGCCGCTACGCTACATCTCAACCTTCCACTTGGGGTAACCAACGAGGGGCGAGAAGCCATCAAGCAAGTTTCTGGCGCCGTTGCCGGGGACTCCACTCTTCAAGATAGGGGAGTTGCGCGCTATCTTTCATCTTTGCTTTTTTGTCTTGTTAGTTTACCTTTTAGTTTTTGCTTTAGTGTCCCTTACCAAAAATCACAAAAATAGTTATCTTGCTTTTAGTTGGCATTATGTCTGGTCCTTTTGCCTTTGATGAGGCAGAAGTGCTCACCTTTAAACAGAGAGGTGGTGAAAGTCTAAAAGATGCTTGGTATAGAATTAATGATTCTCAAAAAAGAGCCACCAAGAAGCAATCTACTACTATCCTGCTTAGAAATTTTTATGTTGGAATTACTTCTTGGAATAGGTTTATTCTAGATTCCGCTATCAATGGAAATTTCCTAGAAGCCCCAGTTTGGGAATCTCTTAGGATTATGGAAAATCTTGTTGGAAATCCCCCTGTTCTTAGCATTCAAGAGGACATTACCCTAGCTCACATTATGAAAAAACTTGAAAAGATAGAGCTAGAGATGCCAAGCATTAATAAGATAAATGAGTTGGACCGCAAGATCCAAGGGAATTTGAATAGGCTTGATAGCTCCATGCATAAAATTCTCAAAACTTTGGAGACCATCAAATCCCATGACTTGGATTCTTCTAGGATAGACAAGATTGAGGAAATCTTTGGCACTTTAGGAACTACTTTCTCCTCAATCAAAGCCAAAAAGGTAGAAACTCCGGCAAAGAAGGAACCTAAGTTCGTTTACGTTCCAAAGGCTCCTCGTTCCAAAAGTAATCCATCTATTGCCAAAGGGGTTGAAACTGTGAAGACTTTGGAAGAAATACCTCTCTTTGATAAATTTATAAATGAATCTCCCATTGACTTTCCACCTTTTGGTTTTCTCCCTAGAAGTATCTTTATTAGGCCTTTATTTGAAAGTCCTCTTAAGACTAGTTGTACTATTGAAGAGCTTTTTGATGATCTTGATGATGGTTCAATTGATACAACTTGATCTTTTTGCATCATGCCTAGCTTAAAGGCATAAAAGAAAGCGCTTTTGGGAGGCAGCCCACAACGAATTAGGTTTTATTTTGCTTTTGTAGTGTCTTGATGTTTGTTACTACAGTAGCATCATCATTGTATCTTTTCTTTTCAGCTTTGTGCCAAGTTTAGCCTCCGATTGCAAGAAAGTTCAAAAGTTGTGACGTGCTGTCCGGAAAACAGATTCTGTCCTTGGACAGAAAAATTCGAATAAAATCACCAGATCATCTTTTTGATCTGAATTTTCTTTGACAGCGTGCTCTATACAATTGGCTTTCGAGCGTCTGTTCTGATTTTTTTGATTTGAGTTGCAGAAGTGCCCCGAAAAAATTATTTACTACCTGCTGGTCTGTTTTTCACAGATTCTGTCCTGTTTTGCCTTTTCTTCGTTTTCCAAACCTTGAGCTTGCTTTTTCTTTGCTAAAACCTTTTGGCAATCTTGAGAAACAGTAGCTCTTCAAGATTATCTTTATTTCCAGTAGGGAAAAATTATTTTATTGTGGGTACTAACCTCGCTAATCAGATTATGATGAGTTATGTATGAAGGGAGTTTTCAAGTGTACGAGGGAAGATGATAAAAGAAGATTCAGGAGGGTCAAACGCTCAAGCTTGGGGATGCCCCCGTGCACCCCCAAGAAATATTCAAGAAGACTCAAGCGTCTAAGCTTGGGGATGCCCCCATGCATCCCCTTCTCCATCAACAATTATCAGTTCGTCTTTCGTTCCACTATAATTTTATCACTTCATGCGTTATGTGCTATGCTTGGAGCGTCTTGCTCTTAGTTTCCTTTTTTTAGTTTTCTTTATCTTTTCTTGATGTTCATAACAAGTTAGAACCCAGCTTTCTTTGTGTGGGAGAGAAACACGCTCCACTTCAACCTAGAACACAACATAGGATTTTCATGCTTATCTTTGTTGTGTGTGTTCTTTGTCTTTCCTTAGCTGCTGTCGTGTTTAGCTCTTAGTTTTCATGCTTTTCTTTTTAAAGAGCTTTTGTTTAGTTGGTTGCTGAACTCTCTTGAGTTTTCATGTTTATCTTGTTAAGAGAGTTTGCATGTTGCACTGAGTTGTGTGTCTTAACTTAAAGTAGGTAACTGAGGTTGCTATTTAATTTTAGTAGTAACTTGCAATAGTTTTGAGGTATTGCCATGAGTAATGTCTGAACTTTTGGTGTCAAGAGCTTTAGCCTATTAGTGATAGATGTCGTATTTTGGGCAATCCGTGTTTATTTTCGAAAACCTACAAAATAGTTGAGAACTTTAGCTACTAGATGGATCACTAATCTTTGGAGGGATCGAATATTAGAGTACACTCACGTACCATGAGTCGAGGATGCGCAAGGATAACCAAACCCCCATACACTCCTCCTCGGGGTACTTTTCTCTTCGTGAACCTCCTAATTAGATTGAGAGTTACCGATAATAAGTGCATGAGTTCTTCGGACTAATGTGAGTATTCGAAAGTTGACACTTCCACCTAGCCATATTTTTTCTAGCCTCTTCGGTACCGTGCATTGCCCTTTCTCACCTCGAGAGTTGGTGCATACTTCGCCGGTGCATCCAAATCCTTGGCATGATACGCTCTATCATCATAAGCCTCATTATATCCTTCCTCAAAACAGCCACCATACCTACCTATCAAGGCATTTCCATAGCCTTTCCGAGATACATTGCCATGCAACATCCATCTTCTCATGACTTGATCTTCATGTCATACATGCTTTTTGCTTGATCAATGAGCCGCATGCTAGTTGGGCCTTGCCCTAATCATTGCTACATGACGCGCTAGTATCATTGCATATCCTGCTACACCGGCAGAGGCATACATTTGCATACATCATGATAGTTTCATTTTCTTTATGTTGAGTACTTTTGTAAAGTGTGAAAGATATTCTATACTTCTTGTAATATATAGAGTGTTGCCCCTAAAGTGAGGAAAAGATCCCAAAGAGGACAAAATCAAAAGATCCCAAAGAGGACAAATGAGAGTTAAATAGAAAGAGCCATTGAGGCCACAGAAAAATAAAAAAATATATAGAAAAAAGAGAAAAAGAAATAAAAAGAGAGAAGGGGGCACACTAGTATTCCTTTTGAGAGATCCACACTCGTACTTCATCTTATACCTTGTACTCCATAGAGATTATCATTCATGCATATAGCTATGTGGGGACCTTCACAGTATAGAACTTGGCTTGTATATTCCTATGATGAGCCTCCTCAAAAGAGCTCTAGGTCTTCTTGAGCGAGCAAGTTGGATGCACCCCCACTAGTTCCATTGGAGAGCTTACCTTAGCTCATATGTGCATCCGTTGCATGGCAATCCCTACTCCTCACATCATATCTATCATTTGGCTTTCTCTCGCCTATGATTGTCCTCATTGATGTGAGCCTTTCACACCTTTTTTGTCTTCCCCCTTCATCATTTTTCTCTCTTTGCCATCCTAAGTGTCAACTTTCTTGCTTACGCTCATCCATTGCATGAGTGCTCAAAATATCGAAAGGGAGTGGATCATTTTGACTTGTACCTGGCTAGTGGTCTGGGGATGAGTCAAGATAAGATTCCAAAGAAGACCAAGTGTGAAACTTTAGTAGATTAAGTTATCAACAATACAAAAACTATGCTTTACTCTCTTGTATATCCATATCCCCTTTCTTGCACGCAAACACCATTTGGAGACATTCGAGTCACGGACAGCGAGAGCTCTTGCACCTTTATGTTCTTATGTTGCTTGTTACAATGCTAATATAGACTCTTGCTTGTTATGACTTGAATTGAATTACATGCCTTGATTTCTTTACTTAAAAAGTTCTTATATGGTTGGTAGCATGTCACCACAGAAATTATGCTTGTTATCATTTACCTACTCGAGGACGGGCAGGAATTAAGCTTGGGGATGTTGATACGTCCAAAACGTATCTATAATTTCTGCTTGCTCCATGCTTCTTTTGTGTGATATTGCTATGATATTGATGCACTTCCATACACTTTTGATCATATTTGGACTAACCTATTAACTCAGTGCACCACAGTGCCAGTTCCTGTTTTCTGCTGTTTTTCTATTTCAGGTTTCCCCCATATTAAAAGTGCTCCAAAAATTCCAGGAAAAATATAGGAAAAATCAGCGTACAGGAAGCTTCGCGAAGAACCAAAGATGGGCCAGAGGGGAGCTAGGGGAGGCCCAGGCGGCCACCTGGCGCGGCCCCACCCCTAGCCGTGCCAGGGGGGCGCCTGGGGCCCCTGCTCCGCCTCTGGTTGCCCCCCTTCGCATATATATCCCTCTCGTCCCGAAACCCTCGAGGATAGAACCCTTTTTCGCGATCTCGCCTCTGTTCCGCCGCCGCAGCGCTTCCAAGATCGGGAGCGTCAGGAGAACTCTTCCCGGCACCCTGCCGGAGGGGAGAACCACCACCGGGAGCTTCTCCACCACCATGGACGCTTCCCGGATGGGTCGTGAGTAGTCCACCTTGGACCATGGGTCCATGATCAGTAGCTATGTGATGTTCTCCTCCCCTCTTTGCTCTTCATGGTTTAGACCTCGTGAGCTGCCCTACATGATCGAGGCACATATGTAATCTTTCTGCTGTTGCTTTGCTGAGTTTGCTGGGATCTGATGGATTATGAGACTATGTTCAGATTGTGTTAGAGTAATATATTTGATTCACCTCTTTCATATCTTTGTTCTTGAGTAATTCTTGCATGTTCTCCGTTGCTGTTTATTCCTTTGGCCAAGTAGTAGGTAGTAACTCCAAGAGGGAGCGTCATGCTTGATTGTGGATTCCTTCCCCCTGATGACAAGCTTGAGTGACAGAAACATGAGTCTAGGGGATGTGTTGTTGCCACAAGGGAGAAAACAACGGTGCTTGTACTTGCGGGTGCAAGGATTGTTTACTTTACGCAAAGTTCTATTAATGCAGTTGTCTGTTGCTTTGAGTTTACACTTTGGGTGGGATTCGCAACTTAATACCAGCGAGATGTTCTGGATAGATATCTCAAGGTGGATGATTAGTAGTAGATGCAGATGGATTTCGATCTACTTGCCTTGGCGTACCGCCCATGCTTTTGAGCCTCTACCTTTCTTTGCAGCATAGTTAGCATTGGTTTGCGCACATAATCCTGTCAATTGCCCAGCTGTAATTTGTTTACCTCGCTTTGCTGTTTTATCATCTTTTGGGAGAGAGACATCACTAGTGAACATCATGGGACCCCGGTCCATATTACCACCGCTGATCACACCTTCTATTTACTTCCTGTTTTTATTTCCTAGTTGCAGTCATAGCTATCATTATTATCTCTTGTGTTTGATCCTTTGTAAACAACAAGGCCGGAGGGATTGACAACCTCTCTGTACTCGTTGGGAGCAAAGTTATCTGTATCTTTGTGCAGGTCCCGTCAACCGCTAAGTTTCTGGCGCCGTTGACACCTACTTGTTGACCCTCGGAGTCTCACGGGATTCGATCCTTGGTACCTTTGCCAAGGGAAATTTTCCGCTACGCTACATCTCAACCTTCCACTTGGGGTAACCAACGAGGGGCGAGAAGCCATCACTCAGCATCTTGTCTTTTTTATCTATCTCCGGATCATTTGCGTCATCTTCTCGCTTCTTCTCCTCCCTATCCGCGTGCCAACGCAGGAGCTTTGCTACCTTAGGGTCCGCGAAATACCGCTGCAGGCGAGGAGTGATCGGAAAGTACCACACCACTTTTCGAGGAGCTTTCTTCCTCTTCTTGTATTGAGTGACGCCGCACACTGGACATATGGCAGACTCCGCGTGCTCGTCCCGATAAATGATGTAATTGTTCATGCACACATGGTATTTCACGTGCGGTAAATCCAGAGGACACACGATTTTCTTCGCCTCCTCCAAACTGGTCGGGCACTTGTTCCCCTTGGGAAGACATTTGTACCAGAATGACATGTTCTCGTCGAAGCATGCGTCGGTCATTTTGTGTTTTACCTTCATCTCCAGAGCCATGAGCGTTACTTTCAGGCGGGTATCCTCGGGCCTACATCCTTCATACAATGGAGTAACCGCGTCTAACTCAAGTTGATCCATCTTGGCTTTCTCTCGGGCGGCAGCTCTTGCGTTATCCGTCTGCTTGAGAAGCAGCTCTTGAATATGAGGGTCCTGCACCCAGCCCATCGATGGTCCAGCGTCGTATGCTCCGTCGGCATCATCATCTTCATGATCATGCCCGTCATCTGCTCCGGCATCTTCCTCATCATCATGTCCTGCATCTTCTACATGATGACTGTGTACAGCATCACCGTCGTGATCATCTCCTGGGGATTCTTCGTCTTCTCGCCCGCCCGAGCCGCGGTGGTTGTCTTGCTGCCCTTCCTCATTTCTTGCCCGGCCCCCATGGACGACTTCGTAGTCATCTTCATCACCTTGCCACTGATAGCCATCCATGAAACCACGCAAGAGCAGGTGGTCCCGCACCTGCCCAGAATCCGGGTCCGCAATAAGGCTCTTCAGCTTGCATCTTCGACACGGACATCTTATCTCCGTCTCGTTCTTTTGAACCATCTCGGCCTTCGCGGACCTCAAAAACCTATTCACGATGCCTTCGGTCATCATGCCGACCATGGTCGCCTACGGGGTAGAGCAAAACGTTATTTTAGAACCAAGAAAAAATTTGGCATGACTTTCCCTAAAATTAGGACCAAAAAGAATGCTTAATGCCAAAATTCTCGCCGAAACGGAAATGAATCAACATTCCGGGGAAATATTGGCAACTATCGCATTTCAAATACCGGTACATCTCCAAACACAAACACATATGCAACACCACAAACATATGCAACACCACGAACATACATAGATCTAGCTAGGCCATAAAAAGTGCATGTGCACATTGTTGTAGGGAGAAGAACATAAATATAGCTTCCCCCTTACTTACCTATCAAAACAAGGTAATTTAACCACTTAATTTGAATGCATCTATGGTGGAAATGAGGTGAAAAAGAGGAGGCACCCGAGACAAGGAGGAGGTGGAGAGAATGAAGTGGGGGGAAAGTGAGTGTGGGTAGGAGAGGCTGTCCAAAATATCTTGTTGCTGCCCACTTACTAATGGCGCACCATCTCTAAATGTGCCATTAGTAATCCAGGTTACTAATGGCGCACCTTCTGGTGGTGCGCCATTAGTAGTTTTGCAAAAAAAAATATACTAATGGCGCACTGTTCCACAGTGCACCATTACTAGTTTAAACTAGTAATGGCGCACTGTGGAACAGTACGCCATTAGTAGTTTTGCAAAAAAAAAGAATAAAAATATAATAAAAAAACAACATTAGTGGCGCACTTTCTGACAGGTGCGTCATTACTAGTTACAACTAGTAATGGCGCACTTTGTCTGGATGCGCCATTAGTATGTTTGGACAGGCGCACTAGTTCAAAAAAAAAATTGATACTAATGGCGCACCCTGGGCCAGGTGCGCCATTAGTAGTTTCAACTCTAATGGCGTATCAGAAGGTGGTGCGCCATTAGTATATACTAATGGCGCACCGCTTGTCTGGTGCGCCATTAGTGTCAATCCCATCTATAGCCCTTTTTCTAGTAGTGAGCAGTGGACCCCGTCAAAGTGCAGGTAGTCACGGAGTGGTTGGCACCCACTTCAGTTGGAGAGATCCACAGTTTTCTTGGACTCGCGGGATATTACCGGAGATTCATAGAAAATTTCTCCAACATTGCAAAGCCAATGACGACATTGTTGAAGAAGGAGACAAAGTTCCATTGGACTGAAGAGTGCGAAGAAAGTTTCCAGGAGTTGAAGAAACGGTTGACAACAGCCCCAGTGCTGATTTTGCCAGATATACGCAAGGAGTTCCAAGTGTACTGTCATGCTTCACGCTTAGGACTTGGAGGAGTACTCATGCAGGATGGAAGAGTTGTTTCTTATGCATCTTGTCAACTGCGACCACACGAGTTGAATTATGCGACGCACGATCTGGAGTTAGCAGCTGTAGTGCACGCTCTCAAAACTTGGAGACATTTCCTTATTGGAAATCGTTGTGATGTGTACACGGATCACAAGAGTTTGAAGTACATTTTCACTCAGAAGGAGCTAAACCTCAGGCAAAGAAGATGATTGGAGCTTATAAAGGATTACGATATGAAGCTACACTATCACCCAGGAAAGGCCAATGTCATTGCAGACGCTTTGAGCCGGAAGAGTTATGCGAATACCCTAGTAAAAGGGGGATTACCACAGGAGTTAGCCGAAGATCTCAGGGAGCTTCATTTGGAGATAGTTCCTAGAGGTTTTGTCGCAACATTGGAGGTTCACTCAACATTGCTGGGAAAGATACGCGAAGCCCAGAAGGATGACAAGGAGATTTCCGAGCTAAAGAAGAGGATGAGTGAAGGAAAAGCCAAGGGATTTCGTGAGGATGAGCATGACACCTTATGGTTTGAGGATCGAATCTATGTGCCCAATGACCCGGAGATCAGAAAGCTGATACTGCAGGAAGCACATGATTCGCCATACTCGATACACCCCGGAAACAGCAAGATGTATTTGGATTTGAAGGAGCATTTCTGGTGGACGGGAATGAAGAAGCATATTGCCGAGTATGTAGCCGTATGTGATGTATGCGAGAGAGTAAAGGCAGAGCATCAGAAGCCAGCAGGATTGCTACAGCCTATGCCGATACCCGAATGGAAGTGGGAGAAGCTTGGCATGGACTTTATCACCGGATTGCCCAAGACCAAATCAGGATATGACTCAATCTGGGTAGTAGTGGATCGCTTGACCAAGGTAGCCCATTTTATCCCCGTGAAAACCAAGTATACATGTGCGAAGTTGGCCAAGATATACATGACCAGGATCGTATGTCTGCACGGAGTTTCGAGGACCATTGTATCAGATAGAGGAACACAGTTTACCTCAAAGTTTTGGCATCAGCTACACCAGACTTTGGGAACAAGGCTGGAATTTAGTACAGTGTTTCACCCACAGACAGATGGACAGACCGAGAGAGTCAATCAGATTCTGGAGGACATGTTGAGAGCTTGTGCGCTAGATTATGGATCTAGTTGGGATGATAATTTTCCCTACGCTGAGTTCTCATACAACAACAGTTACCAGGCCAGTTTGAAGATGGCACCGTTCGAAGCGTTGTACGAAAGGAGATGCCGAACACCGTTGATATGGGATGAAGTTGGAGACCGTCGGTTGTTTGGACCAGATCTGATCAAAGAATCAGAAGAGAAGGTTCAGTTGATTCGGGGTAGACTGAAGGTAGCTCAGCCCAGGCAGAAGAGTTATGAAAACTCGAAGCGCAAGGAAGTAGCCTATGAAACCGGAGACAGAGCGTACCTGAGAGTATCGCCTCTGTGAGGAGTTAAACGTTTCGGAGTTAAGGGAAACCTAGCCCCAAGATTTGTGGGACCTTACCGTGTTTTGGAACGCATGGGAGAGGTTGCCTATAAGTTGGAGTTACCCGAAGGATTGTCAGGAGTGCACGATGTGTTTCACGTTTCTCAGCTTAAGAAGTGACATGCGGAGATGGCCGATATCCCGCTAAGAGTCACAGTACCCGTGGAAGCAATTCAGTTGGATAGTGATCTGACTTATGAGGAGAAACCCGTCAAGATTCTCGAATTTTCGAGTAGAGTCACCCGTAGTAAGGTTATCAAGTTTTGCAAAGTTCAGTGGAGTCACCACACCGAGGAAGAAGCCACCTGGGAACGAGAAGATGATCTACGCAAGGACCACCCACACCTGTTCTCTAGCCAAGCCGAACCTCGAGGGCGAATTTTTTTCTAAGGGGGGTAGGTTTGTAACATCCCAAATTTTCAATTAGGAATGTTACACATAGATCATACTGCATTCATATTTCCTGCATTTTGTGCGTGGCGATCCTCGAAAAATTATAAGCAACTCAAGGACCTACGGAGAGAGTTGGGAATTCTACCGTTTTGTATTTGAGTTTACTAGAATACCTGTACGAGGATAGTGTTGGTTTTAATTATTTTTCTCTCCTAAAAATATTTCTAAATAAAAAAAATATGAGCGGTGATAATATGACTTCTCCAAAATAACAGAAATATTGGAGGAAAAATATTAAAATCACTATAGGTATTTTTTCGGATTTATTTGTGATTTTATTTGCATAGGAAAAATACGCATATTTCGAAATTGCATTTAGGTCCGGGAAAAATGTTCACTTTGTCCTAAATATTATTAGAGGACGGTGAAAATTTATTTCCGAATTTTTGGAGTCCGTTTAGTATTTCTTTCTTATGTTTTCGTGCGTCAGGACTCGTTTAAAAAAAGTGGCGAACCGACTTAGGGCCATGTTCGGCTAGGATTCCCCTAGCCCGGGGCCTTTAAAGCCTGAGGCCGCCGCTGCCCTCAGCCCACCCCGCCCCGGCCGAAACCCTAGCCCCGCCCCGCAGCCGCCTTGCTCCACCCGCCGCTGCGCCGCCCGCCGCCACCCCGCTGCCTCGCGCCCCGGACCTGCCGCCGCCGCCGCCGGAGTTGCCGGAGCCGCCGCCGCCACCGAGGTAGTCGCCGTCGGTTTTTTTAAAAAAAAGCCGATCGGCTAATTTTTAGAAACCCTAGATCTGTTTTTCAGATCGGTTCGGTTTTTTTGGTTTAGTTACTTTGCGGACGTTCGTTCGTACGTTCGTCTTAACGAACGTTGTTCGCCCGTTAGCCACAGACAGCGAACATTCGTTTGTTAGTCTGTTCGTCAGTTTTCTTTTTGGGGTATTTATCTGCGATTATTTTGATCGCGATTTCTGCCCTGATCTTGTTTTTCGTTTTTCTTTTCGCTCGAGAGTCGGAATCAGGTGATTCAAAATCCCAGATCTTCGTCTCGACGCCCTCTTTTCGTTTAACCAACTTAAGCAAGGTTTTGCTACTGCAAAATTTGACCTTAGATCAATCCAGTAAACGGATCTCGTTTCTTTCGTAGTTTGAGTTTCGTTGCTTCGTTCGATTTGATTCTTTTTGCAAACCAGAGTTCTTAAGTTGAACTTTCTGGTTAGATCTTCTTATTTGGAGTTTTGTTTGTGCATCTTTGCTTGATTTCTTATGTATGCTATTGTTTGCTTGATATGGAATACCCGGACTGTGAAGCGTGCTACTACGAATCTCTAGGTTTTGCGAATCATCAGCAAGGCAAGTAACACTTTGATCATACCCCTTTATTACCCAGTTTTATGCATTATATCAAACCCTCACATATTGCATGAGTAGGATTTCTTAACTTGTGGGTCTGGGAAGTAGATTGAGGTAGAACCTATTACCTGCATTATTTTCAAACCCCTGGGAGTTACTTCTACGTTATGCTAGGTCGCCATGCTATGCTCGTATACGTGGTTTTGGTTTGAGTGAAATCCATGACAGATGTGAGTTGTTAATTAATGGTTCAACTTAAGGTGGCTACTTGAATACACATCTGGGTGGACTGGTTGCAGGGCACCTAGAGAATCCAGTGTTGTCCTAGGAAATCACGGGGTTCCATGTGATTGTCCTATGGAATGCCACCCAGGCTCAAAGGGATCATAAAAATATTCATGATAGAAACTTCCGTGTGCAGCCATAATGCCATTATGGGCTCTGGCATAGTATGAGTAAGTTGTGTGAGCTCTTTCAGTGGTGGACTAGCAGATGTAGGGGAAAGTAGGTGCACCGGTCCACACGGGGTAAAGAGTGAATGCTTCTGAAAGACTGTGTCTCGGTCATCCATTTCTCAAACACCATGTAGTGCGAGAAAACCAACGGAGGAGATCGAGTCTTGTGGAAAAAGTGCACAAACCTCTGGAGAGTGTACAAACTGATCATGATTAGCCGTGTCCCCGGTTATGGACAATCTTGAGTATGTGTTACTTGAATTATTGGTTGATCTCATCACTCTAAAGTTAATTTGTTCTGTTAATGATTATTTTAATTGGGATTGAGTTGGAGGTACCTTCTCAATGATGTTTCAACTACCATGATAGTTAAAATAAAATTTATTCCTTTGTTGTAGGGAAAAATTGGCTTTACGCAAAAACTTTAACCTTAGAGCCTCCACCAGCCAAATATGCATATAGTGTTAGCCTTTATTCTGTTACTTGCATCTTATGTGTTATCTTGCCAGCATATTCCATGTGATGACCCGTTTCGGGCTGCAACATGTTACGTTGTAGACTTTTCAGACGCGGAGTAAGACGTTTTAGGTCATTTGTCATGCACTTAGCTATGCCGTTGGATTTGATGGACTCACTTATCTTCCAAGCCTTTCGCTGTTATTTTGTTAGATGGCCTTAAGCCATAGACTTTTGTAATAAGTTCTCTTTGGAGACATTCGATGTAATAAGTGTGTGATTGCCACTCTGTTATAAATCCTTCAAGTAATGTGTGTGTCAGCATTACTGATCCAGGGATGACACTGAAACACAGAGACTTCGGTCCATTCAGATCGTGGTCGCTACATATTGACTTGGTTCGGTGCCGTGTTTCTTGGCGGATCATACCCTTGAGCCGCCTACCCGGCTTAATGTGTACTTACACGGGTGGTACAAAGGATCCATTACGCCACAGCTCCTTATGTTTGACTGATGAGACAATCACTGAAATGACAAAGACCCTTATGAATGAAGGCCTGGGAGACTGAAGCAAAGTGGGTCTGAACCCTTTCTGCAAACTTAACCCGCCACCGGATGTGAGTCTTAAGTTACTTTACTACCTTATCATTCGAATATTCTGTTAACTCGACTTTGCTGACTTTCACATGCTGAATCCGATTTCTGGAAGAACAAATATGACCATGAAGCTGCCAAAAAGGCCAGGGCCGCCAAGAAAACCGCCAAGAAGATAAAGAAGAAACCAAGTGCTTCTGATATGTTTGAACTAAATGACAGCTCTGGGTCAGAGGTAGCCCTTGACTCCCTTGGCTCCTTTTTTAGTTATCTTATTGACACTGATTATTATCAGGATGACACGGGGGCCAGCCAGATAGTTGTAGAAGAGGTAACTAGTATTTCCTCCGGCTTAGCACCTTTGCCAAGACAAAAGAAAACGACGAGTAACCCGGAAAGTAAGCTTTTCACATCCCTTAGCTCATTTGGATCCTCACTTTATTTTGAAGCAACAGCATCACGAGAACCGGTGACCGACTCGGAACAGCGGAGGTGAAGAATTGTCCTCCGGCTTACCGAATACTCTAGTTCGACGGAAACCCCAAAATGAGGTCCTTCCGCACTTAAACTCTTTTTATCCGCTAGCGGGTCTCATTCGCCAGCCACTTAGTTCTTCCGATTCAAACTACCAGGAGGTTTCTCACTCTTCCTCCAATGGCTCATCACTGACCCAGCTGCCGGCTTTCAAAACTGCCCCTGGGCAACAACAATTACTTTTTATTTTGAATCTCCTTATGCTTTTGTAATTGTACTGACTTGTCATAACCCGTACAGTGACAAAGCAAAGCCTAGTAAGAAGGCAAAGGTGACCCAGCCGGCTGAAAATCCTCAAGTCGTTGAACCGGAGCAACAAGTCTCAGCATCAGATGCTTCTGAACAACAACCACAAGAACTTGCTCATGATGTTCCACATAAAATTCCTGATCTCTCCCTTGACCACACAAATATCAATTTTTAGGATATTGAATCATCAATCCCAATTAAACCATCAGAAGAGCATAGTGAAGATGTGATGATCACTGGCACCGGCTTTAAAGAACCAGGAAATCCAACTATCTTGGCTAAGCACTCCGCCAAACAAGAGGTCATTGAAAAGCGGAAAGTGAGGTTTGATGTCACCCACTATGTGCAATTGAATAGTAGCGAAATACTTTCTGGCTACCTCAATCAAGTACACACCAGCCGTAATCTTGAAGTTGACATGGTGAAGCAGATGCATCGAAAATTTGAGGTATGAATTCCTGCTTGAATAAGTTATGTACATCCTGCTAGCCCCCATGTCTACTGGGTATGATAAAATTGAATATGTTATAGACTTTAGAAAAAGCATGAGCATCTTTAGTAGAATCCTTCTAAGGCCGGCTTTCACCATTATAGCTAAACCGTATTTTAATTAACATTGCATCCATAGCCCCCAAGGGCCGGCTTAATCAGCATGAATAAGTCGGTCATGTTCACCATTATTTATAAATAGAGCTTACTTGTATAGCCCCCATAAACCGTCTGTGATTGTTTACGGTACCATCGGGTTATCATATAGGAGTAAGAACATGCAATCAATATGCATTAGCCCCCAAGTGCCAAGTATTATTGCGTGCAAAGTTCTTGGGACTTATTTATATGAGCCGCTGTATGAAGAATGT
>LR738715.1:48619828-48733574 GCA_902687465.1 Secale cereale
CCCCCCCCCCCCCCCGCCCAAGTGCCAAGTGTTGTTGCTTGCAAAAGGCTTGGGACTTATATTCCTGTAACCCCGATATGAATGTATTTGCAACTCTGTGTTTGTACAGAATACCACTACTGAACTTCAGTCACAATTGGCTAATGCAAAGACCCGGCTAGAGAATCAAGAATCTGAGACCCGGAAAGCTGAGTCAGAATTTTAATTTAGCGTGGCTGAAACGGAAAAACTGAAGACCAGTTTTGAAGCGGAGAGAAACGCTTGGGCTGAAGAAAAAACTGCTTTGACGCAACGAACTGAAAAAGCGGAGGCGGCTCTTCAGGAGGTGACCACTGAGCTCACCGGTTTAAAACACCATGTATCCCAGATGGTTTCTGCTATCTTTGGTGAGTCGCCTTGCTAATCATCAGAAGTGAATATTTTCCTTGATAGTATAAACCGCCTCTAACCAATCGACGACTTATGCAGGTCACCAGAGTAGCAATCTTAACCAAGATATGCTTGTGAAGCTCAAGGCTGTTTACACACTTGTTGAACAACTATACACTGGAGCTCAACATGCACTTGCCACAATTTCTCCAGCAAATCAAGCCCCTAATCTCTTGATAGATGTCGTGAAAAAACTTTCTGTGCTGCCTGCTAGGATATATGAAATGAAGCGGTCGTCTGCCAGAGCCGGTGCCGTGATAGCTTTGTGTCGGGGCAAGGCATGGTTACCAGAGCTAGACCCGTTTGATGTAGCTACTGGATATCCATAGATTGAAAAAAGATGACACTTCATTTGATCAAAAGGACTTTGCTACCTGTGTGAAAGAAATACGTCCTCTGGCCAGTCTGATTGCAAATGAAACGGGTCTGTCAAAATATCATCCGGCTTACAGCATGGAGAATCAGAAGATGCCCACTCCGGCTTATAAAGTGATGGATTTAACCCCTCCAATCCGTAAGCATACTTTCGCCCCTGAAGTTAACCTGTCCAAACTTATAGATGATGAAGCTGAATTTCAAGCCCTGTTTGGCATCGATTGGTCATCACCAAACTTTCAGACGGTGGAGGAGGATAGAGAACCAGAGAAGGATGATCCAGAAGCCTCAAGTCAGCAAGACCGAGAAGAGTGAACCGTTGGGCAGTTTATATATTTGATCCTTTGAAAACACTTGATCTTGTTTGGCTCACGGAGTCATGTAATAGGGTAGTGAAACTTTAATCTGTCGTGCCATTTTGCATGGTTCTGTTTTGTGCAATACTGCTGATCCGCCAGTTTAAGAAACTATCACTTTATACTTATGATAGCGTTGATTTATGCAGCTCAGATTGATCATTACCCTACACACAAACAAATAATGAGTGTCCTGGCGGTTTACCGCCGGGCGGGTCATGATACCCAGTTGACACCACTAGGGGCGGATAGTCCATAACCAGGGCCGGTCTAACCACAATGTTGATATAATTGTGAAATAAAGAATCGTACATGTGGTGCGTGCTTAAACTATCGGCTTATCAGCTCCATGCAGTTAGAGTCTTAAGAGCTATAACTCTAAACATAAGATTATTATCCTCTGGCGACTTATCCATGGTGAGGTTGGAAAGACTCCCTGAAATGTCTCATAATGCTGCAATCCTTTCACAGATGGGTAGAGGACCTCTCCTCTGTTCCGTGCTTCGGACATGGCTAATCCATTATCGTTTCAAGGTCAAATTTTGTCCCTTGATCCGGCCTCCCCTTACGACGTTGGTTATAATTCCGGGTAGCAGTGTTAGGTACAAAATCATCAGCTTTGCGCTTACCGCTACCGCCCTGATTGGCCGGGTTATACTGATGTCCTCTCATACCGCTACTCTTCTTTCCCTTTCCCGATCTTTCATCCTCAGAGTCGGGGTCCTTGGTACTATCAGAGTCGGCATATTTGACAAGAGCCACCATGAGCTCCCCCATATCATTGCAATGACGTGTAAGCCGCCCAAGCTTCTGCTTGAGTGGAAGGAACCGGCAATTTTTCTCCAACATTAAAACCGCTGAGGCGACGTTGATATTATCTTAAGAATGTATGATAGTCGAGACCCGGGGCACCCAGCTGGTTGTTGATTTGCCCTCGGCTTGAACACAATAAACCAGATCCACAATTTACATAGGCTGCTTGCACGTATCTTTGAAATTCTGGATAAACCGGGCCTTCGGCTCGGCCCGCGACCCAATGGAATTGGCAGGTAACCCTTTCAACCAATTACGAGCCATCCCTTCCCGCATCATGGTGAAATACTTAGCATATGCAGCCTCTCTAACATCCAGCATCTCCATAGCCATCTCATAACTCTCCACCCAAGCCTCAGGGGGCTGATCTGCTATGTAATTCGGCACCTTACGAGGGCCCTTGAAGACCTTGGGCAAATGGTCGTTTCGCAGAGCCACCGTTAAACACGGCACAACCCAAGTTCTAGAAGCCACACCTGCCTCCACTGAAGTTGTCGGGTAAAACGGCGCATTCTGATGAGTCGCCGGCTGAGCCGCCCGCACGGCCTCCCGGCATGCTCTGCCCTGGTCCACCAAATCTTGTGCATTGGCACCATTGCGCGCTAGGTCATGCCCACGAGGTTGGTTACGGTGCTGCTCAGTACTCGAAACTGCTGGCGAGTCAATGTGCCTGCTGTAGCTCCGGCTTGGACGAGGGGTCAAATGAATCCGGTCACGACTATAAGAATAAGCCTGCTGCTACGCCAGCGCTGTCTGAAGAAGTTCCCTGGCCCTTCGGGTTTCAACTGCCATCGGAGACTAGCCCTCGGCTGGCAAAGCCGCCAATCGCGTAGCCGCAACAATCATATCGTCCAGAGGGTTGGAATAATGACCCGATGGTGTCACCGTGTGATGAGGTGGGGTGTTATTTATATGCGGAGAACCTGTCACGCGTGACTGAACCGGAGCTCCACCCCCTGGTGCTTCAACCATTTGGTTTATCACTGGCAGGTTACTAATCCCTGCTCCAGTTGTATTGAAAAGATTCTCGGCTCATAAACAAAAGGCAGACGACTCCGGTGCCTTCTCCTCAAGACTTCATTTGAAGCGTTCTGATCCACCGTGAGCCGGTATGAATCCTCCTGAATCTGTTGTGCTTGAGCGTTCAAAACAGCCTGCTCTGCGGTCATCCTAGCGTTCTCCGCCGCCAGCTCTTCCTTGGCTTGCGCTATCTCATCACGCAGCTTAGCCACATCCACCTTGTGTTATTCCTGGTTGTCCGGGGTTACCTCCACTTCCATCAGGGTTGCTAGAGCCTCCAATAAATCTGTTAAAAATTGAGCCAGCGGGCGTGCTGATCCGCCAGCAGGTGCTGCCGGTACCACCGCTGCGTTCGAAGTGATAGCCGTGGCGGCTGTCGAACCGAGAATCGGCTGCGTGCCAGCCATGAAGATCGCCAACCTGTTCGGCGGCTCATAGGGGTCCGGAACACGGTTACCATCGGAACAGCCCCCAAGCCATTTGTTCTGAAGTTGATACAATGAGTTTGTCTCGCCCTTGGATGATTCACCATCAGAGTAGATGGTCGTCTCACCGCGAGATACATAGCCTTCCAATTCAGCCCCATGGATAAACCCAACAAAGGCACACTTCACGGCGGGTTCAACCTGGGCAGGTCGCGCATCCTGAGCCGTCTCGATGATGTCGGTGCAGATGTCCGGCTTAGGGCCCGGTTCGCCGATCTTGCCGATGAAGACGTGGATTCCGCCGAAGGGGATCCGGTACCCATACTCAATTGAGCATGTCTCGGGGCGCCAGCCAGCATCGTCGATGTAAATCTTGCCGCGACGACTCTTGGTCATCCGGCCCACAGCGTATCCCTTGATCCCTTGGAAGCTGCCCTTCAAGAACCTCAAAACCACCGTGCGCTGGCCCCACGGTGGGCGCCAACTGTCGTGGAATTGTCACGGCAGATGTCCTAGGGGAAGGACTTAATTGTGGAGCCATTGCGACATAGTTAGCTTAAAGGGGTTAAAGCGGGACAAAGGACACGAGGAGTTTATACTGGTTCGGCCCCTTGCAGTGAAGGTAAAAGCCTAATCCAGTTTGAGGTGGTATTGCTATGGTTCCGATTACCAGGGAGGGAATACGCTAAGCGTGGCTTTCGTTCTGTTGTTTCTTGCCCTAAGCCGTCACCTGGTCGTCCCCTTATATAGACGGGTTGACGCCCCGCGGCTTACAGAGTCCCGGCCAGCTCATACAAAAGTGTCCAGCCCGGTGACTTATCTTACACGCCTTACGGTACAAGTCAAACATACATGGCGGTTTACACTTACGGGCTTTAAGCCGCTTTTTGGTTTTGGGCCCTTTAACAAGCCTACTACATGAACCACAATCTTCAACATATTTATGGGCTTGTTTTATGAACCGCCATGGGGATAACCCGGCCCCTCCTGGGCGGGTCATATCCAATAGTCATATCCCCAACAGGCACCGATGCTGACTGATGACCCACAAGTATAGGGGATCAATTGTAGCTCTTTTCAATAAGTAAGAGTGTCAAACCCAACGAGGAGCAGAAGGAAATGACAAGTAGTTTTCAGTAAGGTAGTATCTACAAGTGCTGAAATTGTAAGTACCGAGTAGTTTGATAGCAAGGTAATTTGTAACGAGAAAGTAACGATAATTGGAACAAGTATGCAGCAAGGTATCCCAATCCTTTTGCGGCAAAGGACAGGCCAAAACGGTCTCTTATAATAAGAAAAACGTTCTTGAGGGTACACGGGAATTTCATCTACTCACTTTCACCATGTTGGTTTGATTTGTGTTCGCTACTTTGATAATTTGATATGTGGGTGGCCCGGTGCTTAGGTGTCATTCTTACTTGAACAAACCTCCTACTTATGATTAACCCTCCCGCAAGCATCCGCAACAACGATAAAAGTATTGAGAATGAATTCTAACCATAGCATTAAACTCTAGGATCCAATCGGTCCCTTACAGAATGTTTCTGTCACTCTCGCAAGCCACCATCTATTTACTACTCCGCAATGCATTCCTTTAGGCCCAAATATGGTGAAGTGTCATGTAGTCGATGTTCACATGACACCACTAAGGGAATCACAACATACATACTATCAAAATCTCAAACACATATAAAGTTCACATGATTACTTGCAACGTGATTTTTCCCGTGACCTCAAGAACAAAGGTAACTACTCACAAGTGATGAACTTGCTCAAGATCAGAGGGGTATTAATATGCATAATGGATCTGAACATATAATCCTCCACCAAATAAACCATATAGTAATAAACTACAAGATGTAATCAACACTACTAGTCACCCCCTATGTAACTCCCCAAAAAAATAACCATGATTTATTAATTAAAATTTTGCCATGGTAAATTTAATTTTTATTCTCTGGATTTTCTTTTGATTCGGAACCACTCTTTTCTTCCGAGTTGTGGAGTTTCCCTCCAAATAGAAAACTTTTCAAAAATGTTGTTGGGCTTGTATAACCTCTCAAGAAACATTTCTTTTATCAGTGGAATTATTTCTATAATTATTTTCCTGAGCTTTATTTCTTTTAAAATGATTTTTCAAAAGTTTTGGAGCCTCTTTTGCACTATAACCCTTTGATAAATTTATTTAAAATTTCCACCAAAATTTGGGGATGACATGTGAGGTTCCTAAATCACCTTTATGCAAAAAAAACACTGGTGTTCTTTGATAAATTTAAGCAAATCATCCTCTTTTGCTCTCTGGCCTAGTTTGGTATTTTCTACTGCAACCATATTTTAACTTGCCCTTTTACCCATGATTATTTTTCCTGCTTATAGACCACTCTACCAAACCCTTAAGTCCAGGAGATTGGACCCATTGGAATATTTTTGGTCCATGCAATAATGCCCTTTATTTTCTGTCCAGATTTGAGTTTCTTAAGAACTTGCACTAACAAGTTTCTGGTTTTGCCCAAATAACCTTGCCATCATCACTTGCACCTAAAGAGACCCAAACTGGAGACTTTGGCCACCAGAAGAGATGCCTAGAAGCCCATGGCAATCTGTCAAGCACCTTGTGTGCATGGCCAGATTTGGCATAGTTTTTAGTTTGCACGTTGGACCTGCTTGCTTTGCCTAACCAGCATGTCCACTAATCTCCTAACCACCACTAACCTAGACCTGTTAATCCCAAGCCTCATCCAAGTCTCCTGGCATGCCTTGGCATTTTGCCGAACACATGGCGTGCGTGCTCTGGGCGCGCCCAGAGCGCACGTTTTGCACGCGCGCGCATCGAGCCGCCGCGTTCGTTTTCCCTGCGCCCTGGCCCTTGCTCGCCCACAAAGCCACGCTCGTCCACCTCTACTCATCAGAACCGCCCTGGCCACCCCCTGGCACCCCACAGCGCCACCGTCAGGTCGGCCATGGCGGCTAGCTGATGGCCGCAGTAGGCTTGGGCCGTGGCAGCGCCGCCCGAGCCACAGCCGAACGCCAGCTCGCCCCTGAACACTCCGAGCTCATCCATTCACTCCTCCAAGCCGACCCCTGCATCGCCACGTCGTCTACGGCCATAGTAGCAGCTCACCGTCGATCTTATCCCCGGCCGCCACGGAACCGACCTAGATACGCTATAAATAGGGACCCCGAGCTCGTCCAGACCCTCAGGCGACCTCGTACTATCCCTCTAGTGCTCCCACAACCAGCTATCGGCGAAGGGAGGCCGTCTTCCTCATCTCCGGTCAGTTCGGCCGCCGCCACACTCCGGTCCCGTTCGTCGCAGGCAGAGCCTCCCTAGTCCATCCAGTGCCACTGTCCGACTCTCCTTGACCTTGCGGAGCCACCCCACCGCTCAAACCCGATCGGGAGCCACCGTAGCTCGAGTCCCCAATCCTCTCGAAGCCGCCGTCCGTCGCGGAGCTCGCCGCCAGCGACTCCCTTCGTCCCCACCAGCCTGTCGACCACCGAGAGGACCGCCCTGGACCAGCGGATCCATCCCCGCCCTCAAAATCCCGTGGGGAGCCGCCGTTCGTCAACGACGATCGCCGGAGCTCCGCCTCCGCTCGGACAGAGGAGGAAGGAGGCGCGGGCGACTGGTCAAACCTGACTGGTGGGCCCAAGGGACCCACTGTCAGTGACCCAGCCCCGCCAAAGCGTGTTTAAGTGGAAGCGTATTCCTCCAAATACGTCTTCTCTAGAGGAAAACGTAACTGCTGCCGAAACATTTTATTTTTCTGATTTTTATTAAAAACAGATTTTGACTAAACTTTGACTAGCTGTAACTTTTTATATATAGGTCCGATTGATTTGATTGTTTTTCTATTGTTTCTCAAATTTTGTCTAGTTTATTTTCATATTTATTTGAAAATTTTCCAAACAACTTTTTTGTACTGTTTTGAAACTATGTGTTAATTCAAATCTTCGTAAAATAGAATTTTGAAGAAGAAGGCAACTTTCAAAAAGTGCACCCCACTTGCATACTCTTGAAGGCAAGCATTCTGAACCATGGCATAATATTTGTTGTGTGTTGTTTGATACGATTACAACACCACCTTGACACGAAGTTTTCATTATTTTATGTGATGATGTGATCATGCTCATGAGTGCATGATAGAAATCCTTGTTGTTGGAAATTAATATACTTGTGATAGTAATCACCCTCGTCTACCTTTCCTGCCTACTGGAAGGAATCCGGGAAAGTCTCTATGTTGGGTAGACACGAGCTTGTTACTGATATTTCTTTGAGACGAGTATAGTCAGTAAGGCATGGTAAGGCATGGTGAGTGGTGATTCTATTTGTTGGTGTGGAATATATTTGTTATGCCAATCATGCAGGTGATGCTTTAACCTCCTGAGTCGACCGTAGATCGAGTCTTGTTCCAGTAACCCCCATACTTGTTTCATGCTACCACTTGTCCCTGCCATAGGTAGGGTACGGTTCAGTAAGTTGTCACCCCCTTTCTAGCACACACCGTACAAAGAGGCCATGGTGGAAGATACCGGCTGCATCCGGTAGGCATGCCACCTGGTCCGGGAGCATGGGTGTTTTCGGTTGGAGCCGAAGGGGTAGCTCCCCTAGTTTACGCGTGTTATAATTTTGTGATCCCATGCTAATCGAGGTTGTTGCCTCCCCACTTAGAGTTTTGCTTAACGGGTGTCGTGGGTGATTCCAGACATCAGTAAGTTAGGCTGGTGTGTGCAGTCAGGTGTGTTTTCAATTAAAAGACCGTAGACGGAATTAGTCCCGATGGACTAAAGGAATCTGTTACTCGTGGGTAAAGAGTACACCCTCTGCAGAGATTATATCTATTCGAATAGCCGTGTCCATGGTTAAGGACTACAGTCTGGGATGGGTCAAGTGTCGGTCTTAGTGTCGGTCTTCGGAGGAAAAACTGCTAAACCAGAACTTTGATCATGACCTATGACATATGATGATCATTATTATTATTATTATCATGGACTAACCATTTATATAATTTGAGTTATTGAGTATCCGTGGGACGGTTCTACCTCCTGGATATTCACTGGGATTATTCTTATATAAGCCCTTTATGTGGTGTCGCTCAGACGCCTGACTGTGGCATGTTTGTTATTATTTTCTCTATAAGCCCTTTATGTGGTGTCGCACAGACGCCCGACTGTGGCATGCTTGTTACTTACTTTCTTTATAAGCCCTTTATGTGGCGTCGCTGAGACGCCCGCTGTGACATGCTGTTATTTATTTATCCTTATAAGCCCTTTATGTGGTGTCGCTCAGACGCCTGACTGTGGCATGTTCGTTATTATTTTATTTATAATCCCTTTATGTGGCGTCGCTCAGACGCCCGACTTAGGCATGCTTTATTTTATTATCCTTTCGAGGCGTCGCTTTAGACACCCGATCGGTGCATTCTACATCTACTCCCTTATTGCATATTCATGTTGTATATGAATAACCTGCTTGCGTGCATCATGGATTTTTATTTTGTGACTAACGTTGTGATCATTAAATATTTCAGAGCATGATTATCATTTGTTATGTTATACCTGTGTTCATAATGTTTGCGAGTACATTCAAAGTACTAACTAGATTGTCCCTGGCTATTGTCTTGGCCAGATCTCTTGCATGGAGAGGAGCGTTGCGATGACCGCCCCGGAACCTACGCAATGGTGATAGCAGCCTCGCGAAGATAGGAGTTATCCTGGTCAGCTGTTCCTGTGGGAAATGGAGTCCCATAGACACCGATGAACCACAAACCGCACCCGCCATCAGCCACTAGAAACCTTGTGTTGTACTCACATGCCAGAATGGTCTTGTACTACATGTTATGTACTTTGCTTGGAATTGCGGTATCAAGTTGGCGCCTCATCAGCTAACAGTAATCCTGGGGCTGGTGAGCACAAGGGCCATTTTCTGGGAAATTAATAACCCAAAAATCCGGCCCCGACACCCTAGCAACAATCTATAGTTCCGGTAACAAGATTGAACACAAGAGATGAACTAGGGTTTGAGATGAGATGGTGCTGGTGAAGATGTTGATGGCTATTGCCCTCCCCAAGATGGGAGAGTAGTTGGTGATGATGATGACGATGATTTCTCCTCCGGGAGGGAAGTTCCCCCGGAGGAATCACTCCGACGGAGGGCAAAAGTGCTCCTGCCCAAGTTCCGCCTCGAGACGGTGGCGCTTCATCCCGAAAGTAATTTTCTAAGCTTTTCTAGGTCAACATCGCTTATATACTAGAAGATGGGCACCAGAGGTGGGCCGAGGAGACCACAACCCACCAGGGCGCGCCAGGGGGGGCTGGCGCGCCCAGGTGGGTTGTGCCCACCTGGTGGGCCCCCTATGGTGTTTATTGACTCCAATATTTCTTAAATATTCCATAAAAAAATCCTCGTGGAGTTTCAGCTCATTTGGAATTGTGCAGAATATGTGGCCTGACGTAGCTTTTTCAGGTCCAGATTTCCAGCTGCCAGAATTCTCCCTCTTGGTGTGTACCTTGCAAATTATGAGAGAAAAGGCATTAGAATTCCTCCAAAAAGCATTATCATGGATAAAAACATTGTAAATAATAGTAAGAAAGCATGATGCAAAATGGACGTATCAACTCCCCCAAGCTTAGACCTCGGTTGTGCTCAAGCGAAAACCGACATCAAAAAACATGTCTATATGCTTTGAGAGAGAGGTGTCGATAAAAACAAAATACGGACCTAGAAGCATCATGTTTATTATTAATGATAGAAATAAAATTAAACATAGGACTCTTATCATTGAACTTGCAACATATACTTCACATGAATAAGTAACAGTTTATCACATAATCGAAGTATGAAGCATAAACTCTCTTAGAAACCAACAATCTATGTTTTGAGTCAACTTTTGCAACTACAATTCATCATCTTTTCAGGAAGGGTCACGTATCAGAGCCTTTAGGCAACTCCACATACTCAACCATCATATAGTCTTCTATTATTGCTAACACTCACCGCATACACATGAGAAAAACATTTCAACCGGACACATAGAAAGATAGGGGCTTATAGTTTCCCCTCCCAACATACTCACCTCAAGGGTGATGTCAACAATAATAACTCATGTCACCCATATTCAACTGGACATATGTGCCTAGATATTTCCTCACCACATGATGCTTGCCAAAGGATAAAAAAAAGGAAGGAGGGAAAACTTTGACTCTTCGCATAAAAGTAAAAGATAGGCCCTTCACAGAGGGAAGCATAGGTTGCCATGCGCTTATTTGTTTGCATGCTCAATCCCTTAGTGCAAGAGAATGTCACGTTGTATTGCCCCTTAAGATGACAACCTTTATTATGCAGTCTTTCGCTTTTATTCGTTGTCATCCAAGTTCGTACAACGCTTAATTTTCTCTTACACTAAATGATCTCACATATTTAGTAGCAATTTTGATTGCCTTTTTGCACGGATGACAACTTACTTGAAGGATCTTACTCAATCCATAGGTAGGTATGGTGGACTCTCGAAAAAGGTTAGGGTTTAAGGTTTTTTTGGATGCACAAGTAGTATCTCTACTTAGTGCGGAATTTTTTGCTAGAAAAGATATCGGGCAAGCACCACATATTAAAGGATATATGACAATATGACTTCTATGTGAATATGAACAAACATAAATAATTAAGTTGTCTTCCTTGTCCAACTCCAACAATTTTGGCATATAATATTTTGATGGGGGCACACAGTCACAAAAGATTTCTAGGATAGTATATTTATATGTGAATCTTCTCTTCCTTTATTAATTATTTCATGAGTTGCATCATTGACCAATGCTATGTTTGCCAATCTCTAACAAATTTTCTAATTATACTTTTCCTTATGTGGTGCTATCACCTACCATAGGATTAGTATATGATCATATTGATTTATTTCTTTCCTTTATTTCTTTTCTCTATTTGCAGCATGAAAGTAAGGAAAGCAAAAATTCAATCTAAACTTTATTATACAACTTGCACATGGTGACAAGGATAGATCACTAAGCAAACTCTCGAAAAGAAAGGATCGAACTAAACTTATTTCATCTAAAGCAAAAAGATTGAACTAAAATAAGTAAAAGCAAAAATATAGTGGGATGATACAATACCGGGGCACCTCCGCCAAGCTTGGCCGAAGGCAAGGGGACTGCCCATACCAGATACTCAATTCTCTTTTGGTGATGAAGAAGGTGAATGTGATGAAGTAATGTTCCTATCCTTAAGGATCAAGAGATTCTCCAACCGACGGATGACGCTCCTGAGATAGGTGATATGCTCTTGATACAGAATATTTTCGCGAGTGAGATATTTATTCTATCCATAAACCGTTTCGATAATCTGAAAGGCTGAAATTTCAGTAGGGGTAAGAAGAGCGTAATAGGATTTAAGGATATCTTCATCTTCCTCCTCTGTTGGCGATGCTTGCTCGCCGACAACCTTCTTGTCTTTGTCACCATTCGCAACCTCTATGAGTTCTTCCTTCTTCAGCCCGATCTTCATAAGACAAGATTCCTCTAGCATTGGATTTTAGGAGGAGGAAGACATGATGCCGGGCTTGATAGATCTGACTGAAAACAACAATAAAAGAAAACAGAAGATTTCTCCGTGATACGGTGGTCAACCTGTTCGGGGAGTATATATAGAATTTTTTATCTTGCAGGACAAGTATACAGAAGAAAAACGGAGTCCGGAAGATGCCCGAGGTGGGCACAACCCACCTGGGCGCGCCAGGCATGTATTGTGCTCACGAGGGGTGCTTCGTGGAAGTTTCTTTATTTCCATAATTTTAAAATATTCCAAAACTGACAGAAAATATTTTTGCGGATTTTTCGGAGTCTGTTTACTTATCGTATCACGTACCTCCTTATTTTAACGATTCTGGAGTGTTCCGGAAGGACTCTTTTATGTGCTCTTCCTGTGTCAAAGTTCGGATAATAATACTTTCAACAGTAATGGGCGTACTTGAGATATAATGCTTTATTTGTTTCCCATTGACTCCCTTCGGGTCAGTACCTTCGGAATTATTTATTTTGATGGCACCAGACCGGTAAACCTCCATGATCACATATGGGCCTTCCCATTTCGAGAGGATCTTCCCTGCGAAAAATCTGAAATGAGAGTTTTACAAAAGATCATATTCTCCGACTTTAAACTCATGTTTTTGAATTCTTTTGTCATGCCATCTTTTAACCTTTTCTTTGAATAACTTTGTGTTTTCATAAGCTTGGGTTCTCCATTCATCTAATGAGCTAATATCAAATAACCTCTTTTCACCAGCAAGTTTCAAATCATAGTTGAGTTCTTTAACCGCCCAATTTGCTTTATGTTCTAACTCAAGAGGCAAACGACAAGCTTTTCCATAGACCATTTTATAAGCAGACATACCCATAGGATTTTTGTATGATGTTCTATAAGCCCAAAGTACATCATCTAACTTCTTAGACCAATTCTTCCTGGACCTATTAAAAGTCATTTGCAAAATTAATTCTATTTCTCTATTGCTAAGTTCGACTTGACCACTAGACTGAGGATGATAAGGTGAGGCAATTCTATGGTTAACATCATACTTAGCAAGCATTTTACGGTAAGCACCATGAATAAAGTGTGAACCGCCATTAGTCATTAAATATCTATGGACTCCAAACCTCGGGAAAATAACTTCCTTAAGCATTTTAATAGAGGTATTGTGATCATCACTACTAGTTGGAGTAGCTTCTACCCATTTAGTAACATAATCAACAGCAACCAAAATATATGTATACCCATTTGAGGAAGGAAAAGGTCCCATGTAATCAAATCCCCAAACATCAAATGGTTCGACAGCGAGTGAATAATGCATAGGCATGTTGTCGTGGAATTAACACGGCAGATGTCCGGTTTAGTGGACTTAGTCGTGAGGCCGCACATCTTTGTAGTAGCTTGAGAGGGGTTGAGCGGAATCGAGAGACGTGATGCAAGAAAAAGATTTAGACAGCTTCGGGCCCCGGGAAACATCATCCGGTAATAACCCTACGTGTTGTTTGAGGCTAGATCTCATTATGATCCTCGTAGTGTCGCCGGTAAACCGGCTCTTGGTGTCTAGCCCTAGAAACTTGTGAGAACTTGTTTGCTTGTAGCTTGTCTAAACATCTCCCTCTTTGGGGAGCCCTGCCCCTCCTTATATATGTTGAAGGGGCGGGTTACATGACTAGTCCTAGTAGGATTAGGATTGATCTATTACAAGGAGTCCTAGTCTTGCTTCCTTTGTAGGAGAATATTCCTTGCGCTTTATTCATAAACCGGCCCACCATAACATGAACCGGCCTTCTGGGCCTTGGGCCTTGTCATCCATGATCCGTCTGCCGGGTTACCAGTGAGTGATATTATTCACGCAGGTTGCTTGTAAACCGTCTGTTTATGACGGACCGCCAGTGAATCACCAAGTGTAAACCGTCAAGTAAACCGCCAAGTCCGGCCGGGTTACACCGCGGGGTATATCCCCGACATTAGCCCCCAGATTAATTTGTATTT
This sequence comes from Secale cereale, assembly GCA_902687465.1. NCBI lineage: Eukaryota > Viridiplantae > Streptophyta > Magnoliopsida > Poales > Poaceae > Secale > Secale cereale. Next base: position 48,633,772 of record LR738715.1, read on the forward strand.
ATCCATGTTAAACTTGATCCTTTCTACGAGAACAAATTTGATAGGTTGTGCTCAGGGTTAAAAATATTTTCCTAAACCGGACTTGATCATCCTTAAATCCTTGTTATTTCCTCCTTGATATGTATCCATGATCTCATAACAAATCTCCTAGCAGATATGTTCAAACATTATCAATGCAAAAATCCAGGCACTTGTTCTAAAAACTCCAGGTCAGTAGAGCAGCTTCATAATCAATTTGCTTGCAGAAGATATTTTGTAAATAAAGAATCCATTTGAATCGGCCTTTAATGCTCTGATTTGACAAAAATATTGATCTTCAAATATTCAATTGATATCCAGCCGGCTTGAAGATGCCGGTTTATGATTACCAAAATTGCCGGGTTATAAAAACTGATGATCCGGGTCATGACTGTTTATGGACGCCGGGTTATGATTGTTGCCAACGCCGGGTCACACAATTAATCTTCCTGGTTTGGCCAAAACTGAGAATTCGAAGATGTTCCTCCTTGATATGCATATTACATGTAGCCCCCAAGTCTTAAGAGGAGAACATAATGATAGCTTACGACTTGTTTCAATATAAATGTCACAACCTTGAAGAAATCCAGATTTTTCTTCCCAATCACTAGTAAAAACTGAATACTCCATATTATGTAGCCCCCAAGTGCCGAGTTGTCATGCTTGCATCAACCTGGGACTTGTAATTTGCATAATGCTCAAAAACTTCAATCAGTGTAGCCCCCAAGTGTCGGGTCATTATGTAATAATGAGCAGGGACTTTGGTAGATATAATCATGTAAACTTGAACTGCAACGTGTAGCCCCCAAGGGCCGGGTCATTATGCAATAATGAGCGGGGACTTTGTAGATATAATCATTGAAAATAACATTATATAATGTAACTTCCATCATGGGGTTTGAACCCACGTCCACAAGGTTAAGAGCTTTGTGCTTTACCAACTGAGCAGTGGACCCTTCAATATAATGGATTAATACTTGTGTACCTTGAATTGTTGATAGGAGCGATTGATAGCCCCCAAGGGCCGCTCAATATGATGTGATGAGTCGGGTCTTCAATAAGGCCAGTAAAAATGACTTTGCATTAGCCCCCAAGTGTCATGGTGCATGCTTGCAGCGACATGAGACTTGCATATTTGATGTAATCTTTAACTTGAATAATGTAGCCCCCAAGTGCCGGGTTGTAAGCCTGCAGCAACTCGGGACTATTCCTTTGTAGAATAAATTACTTCCATTGATGAAATAATATCCATTGCGCTTAAAGTGACTTTGAAAACCTCAATCATAATATTGACAACCATAATAAAAATCCAGCCATGTTGGCTATTACAGATTTGAATAATATAATCCGGTTTGAAAACCGGTTCCAGTGACATTTGATCACAACCAGGCCAGGTTTAATAAACACCGGTCATTATTTTATCTCATACTGGCGACTTATAGTCGAAAGCCAGGCCGGTTTAATGAACACCGGTCATTATCTTACCTGTGATTAAGTGTACCTGACGTTCTTAATCCGGTAGGCATAATTGAATGTATAGATTTTTATGAGGCTCTTGGCCCTCTTGGCGTTTGCCCAATGATTGTTCCGGGTTATGATAAACGCCGGTTTAAATCATGCTGGTATTCTATGACCCAGACTTTTGTAGATATATGGTCAACTTTGAAGTTGCCCAGTTCCGGATCAAAAACCACAGAAAACTTTGAAAAATCACAAAACACAAAACACAGTTTGCAAATAAGACCATGTAGTCAAGGCTTTTTACGAGCTGCCAGGCTCCATATGTGCCAATCAATGGGTGCGACCCAAAGGGCTATGACTCTTTTTCTTTTGCCATCAAAGGATGTACTCCAAGGGGCAAGAATTTTTGCATTTGCCATCAAAGGTAGTACCCCTAGGGACGAGAACTTTTCTTTTGCCATCAAAGGGATGTATCTTCTAAGGGGCAAGAAATTTTGCATTTGCCATCAAAGGAAGTACCCTAGGGACAAGAACAGTTTTTTCTTTTGCCATCAAAGGGAGTGATCAACCAAGGGGCAAGAAATTTTGCATTTGCCATCAAAGGAAGGCCCCCTAGGGACAAGAACAGTTTTTTTTCTTTCGCCATCAAAGGGAGTGATCAACCAAGGGGCAAGAAATTTTGCATTTGCCATCAAAGGAAGGTTCCCTAGGGACAAGAACAGTTTTTTCTTTGGGATCCGTCGCCCTCTAGTGACCGCGGAGGTAGGGTACCTATAAGAGAGTTGCGCTTGTATGGCAGGTCCTGTTTAGTCCCTTATAGAATTATCCTGCATATCAAAATAGATAGATCAAAGCATTTTGTTTTCTTGATGAAAATGATATATATCAAGAGAAATAAACTTTAGATGGATATCACCTGAGTGAACTCCCATAAGACACTTATTTAGAAGAAAAAAATGGCTGATCCCCCGGTTTACCAGGGGTGCCGGTTTGAGAGGCCATAAGAACTTCTTAGCATGGAGAAGCCCCCATGTGACATATTCCTGAGCTGTGCTCGCCGGGGCCTATGTTTGAGTTGCACTGTGCAACAAACTCTCTTTGGCCCCCTTAATTTTTCTGAGAACTCGAACTTGCGAGAAACACTTCTTCTTGAACCGGATGTTAAACCGGATATTAGGAGCTTAAAAGGCTTTGTGGGATCTTAAACCGGAATTATCATTTTCAGCCGGCCTTTAAATTTGCACCAATATGGCGGTTCAGGGACCTGCATTTGATAACTTTGCAAGACAGGGTAACTGCTCTTCTAAAGAAAGCAATATATAATAAAATATACTGGATGGATTTCACCTGATATGTTAAGCCGGTATTTATCCATCGCAGAGTTGATGATCACCATGGTGAATCGGAAATCAATCACGCGCGAGTTGGCCGCGGAAACGGACAAATAAGTCAGCTGCAGCGTTGTAAGTTGGTCCGGACAAGCGAGTCAATCGCGGATGGTCCGTTGAGCAATTTGACATAGCACGGATGCAGACACGACCTCCAATGACGGCACACGAGGACAGGATCGTACTTTGGCCATGAGTTGGTTTGACCTGCATACACAACAGCATACCTCGGAAAAATCTTTTGGTGATATTTAATTATGCCAAGGAAGAGTTTAGAAAAATAGCACCTGGTTGTTTTTTGTTTGACAAGTCAATTGAAACCCTTTTAATCTGTGCATGAAGCTTGGCACGTAGTAGTATTGATCCAGTACTACCGTTTTGCCAGGGAAATCCGGCGTTGAATACCCATTGATGTTTAGTGCTAATTAGGACCTCTCACTTTTTCCCCTTCTTTGGTCTAACTGCAAATGTTGTAGTGTGCACGTATGACCTCTTTTCAGTGCTTAATTTTCTTCTGGCGGTGCTACAGACGGAGGCGATGCATGCTTTGGTGGCGGCCCGAAGACAGTAGCGACTCCGTGGATGTAGAGCGAAGTTGCGGCAATGACTTGGAAACAGGCAACTTCGCCATGGCAGCAGCGGCGACTTAAAGCGCTAGGGCAGGGGTGATGTGGTCGTGGAAATAGAAGTGGCAGCGCCGGCTCAACGTGCGGCAGCGGCGGCCACAGAGGCAACGCTGGAGATTCGGAGTTGGGCAGCAGTGACTCGGAGTATCGGACCAATGGCAGAAGTGAGGCCGGCTTGAGGCCACGCCGGAGAGACGGCGGCTCCGAAGCGATACGGCAGCGGAGGCGCGAGGCGCCGGGCGGCTCAACGCGAGGGCTGCACCAGGCAGCTTCTTCGCAACGCAGGGCCGGTGGCTCGAAGATGATGCGAGGGCGGCTCGAAGGCCGGTAACGACCGGAATCAACCTGACGGGGGCTCGCAGGGGTGGCCGAGGTGGCTCATAAGCAGAGTCACGACCGGATGTGACCCGACGAGGGCTCGGAGTCATAGGCGCACGATGCGTGGGAAGACATGTGCGACAATTCGAGGTAGAGGTGGCCGGCTTGGTGAGGTCATGCCTGCAGCTCGGCGAGGTGACCGGCTCGGTGGGACTGCGAAGGCGCTTGACGCAAAGGCGCAGACAGCATGTTGCATCATGGAAGTTCAGGGGAAACAAGCGGCTTGGATCTTGGCAATTTGGAGGTCACGTGGCGGCTCTCCACGGCAGCACGTCGTAGGAAGTCCCAGTGGCGCGGGGCAGCTCTCCGATAGCTGCTCAAGGAAGATCAAGATGGGCTGAACCATGGCGACGGCAGCTACTCACAACAGGGGCAAGGCTAATGGCGGATTGACACCGTGGCTAATGGCGGAGCCCAACGGAGGCTCGGCAGTTGCTCAAGGGAAAAAACAGAGGCGACCAGCGAAGGGCCGACATCAGAGGGCCGGCTCGGTGATGCCGCCGGGTTGGAAGCAGAGGCGGAGCAAGGGCCGACCGTGTCGTGGCCGGCTCCGTTTCCGGCTCAGTCTTCACATGGTGGTTGGCCTCATCGTCAATAGTCATGGGCCTTGAATATTGAGATGTAATACGGTGTCTCGCCAACTTCGCACTAATTTCATTAGGAAGTGGATTTGTCTTGAAGTGCCAGCTACCGTCAATAGAACTTGACAGATCACATAAGTCGGCAGCTTCAACTTGGGGATTCCGATTCCGGCGGCTAACTCTCCTGATGTCAACCGCATCTTTCACCGCCGCTGGACCCATCTTCAATCTCGACTGATGATTTTACAGTTAACGTGAACTATTCTACGCCGGCTCTTTGTTCATCCGGAAAATTACAAACTTCTCGAACCCTGGGAGAGATCCCTCCAAGAACTCAACACCACCGTGCGCAGGCCCCACGGTGGGCGCCAACTGTCGTGGAATTAACACAGCAGATGTCTGGTTTAGTGGACTTAGTCGTGAGGCCGCGCATCTATGTAGTAGCTTGAGAGGGGTTGAGCGGAATCGAGAGACGTGATGCAAGACAAAGATTTAGACAGCTTCAGGCCCCGGGAAACATCATCCGGTAATAACCCTACGTGTTGTTTGAGGCTAGATCTCATTATGATCCTCGTGGTGTCGCCGGTAAACCGGCTCTTGGTGTCTAGCCCTAGAAACTTGTGAGAACTTGTCTGATTGTAGCTTGTCTAAACTTCTCCCTCTTCGGGGAGCCCTGCCCCTCCTTATATATGTTGAAGGGGCGGGTTACATGACTAGTCCTAGTAGGATTAGGATTGATCTATTACAAGGAGTCCTAGTCTTGCTTCCTTTGTAGGAGAATATTCCTTGCGCTTTATTCATAAACCGGCCCACCATAACATGAACCGGCCTTCTGGGCCTTGGGCCTTGTCATCCATGATCCGTCTGCCGGGTTACCAGTGAGTGATATTATTCAGGCAGGTTGCTTGTAAACCGTCTGGTTATGACGGATCGCCAGTGAATCACCAAGTGTAAACCGTCAAGTAAACCGCCAAGTCCGGACGGGTTATACTTCCGGCCGGGTTACACCGCGGGGTATATCCCCGACACATGTCTTGACGCTTACCGATATTACCTCTTCTTTGGCATTCATCGCAAGATGAGACAAACTTACGGGCATCCTTGAAGAGAGTAGGCGAATGAAATTAAGATTGCAATACCTTGTGAGCAGTTCTATCTCCAGCATGATGCCCTCCATAAGCCTTGGAGTGACATTTCTGTAGGATTTGTCCTTGTTCATGCTCAGGTACACAACACCTAATAATACCATCTACTCCTTCTTTGTAAAGATGTGGGTCATCCCAAAAGTAATGTCTTAAATCGTAGAAGAATTTTTTTCTTTTGTTGGTATGTAAAGCTAGGTGGCAAATATTTTGCAACAATGTTATTAGCATAATCAGTATACCAAGGTGTACTATGAGAAACATTTATTGCAGCTAACTACTCATCAGGAAAACTATCATCAATACGTAGCGGGTCAGCAAGCACATTTTCAAGCCTAGACAAGTTATCGGCTATGGGGTTCTCAGCTCCTTTTCTATCAATGATATGTAGATCAAATTCTTGCAACAAGAGGACCCAACGAATAAGTCTAGGCTTAGCATCTTTCTTTTCCATAAGGTATTTAATAGCAGCATGTCTTGTGTGAATAGTTACTTTAGAGTCAACAATATAAGTTCTAAATTTATCACAAGCAAACACCACTGCTAAGAATTCTTTTTCAGTTGTAACATAATTTCTTTGAGCATTGTCTAGAGTTTTACTAGCATAATGAATAACATTCAATTTCTTATCAACTCTTTGTCCTAGAACAACACCAACAGCATAATCACTAGCATCACACATAATTTCAAAAGGCAAGTTCCAATTAGGTGGTTGAACAATAAACGCAGATATTAAGGCTTTCTTAAGTGTTTCAAAGGCTTCAAGACAATCATCATCAAAAACAAAAGGAATATCCTTTTGCAAGAGACTAGTGAGAGGCCTAGAAATTTTAGAGAAGTCTTTAATAAACCTCCTATAGAAACCAGCATGGCCTAGGAAACTTTGAATACCTTTTATGTCCTTAGGACATGGTATTTTCACAATTGCATCAACCTTAGCTTGGTCTACTTCGATACCTCTTTCAGAAATTTTATGACCCAAAACAATGCCTTCATTAACCGTAAAGTGGCATTTCTCCCAATTCAAGATGAGATTTGTTTGTTCACATCTCTGCAAAACTCGCTCAAGATTGCTTAAACAATCATCAAAGGACTTCCCATAAAATGAAAATTCATCCATGAAAACCTCAACAATATTTTCGCAAAAGTCAGAGAATATAGCCATCATGTATCTTTGGAAGGTAGCAGGTGCATTACATAAACCAAATGGCATACATCTATAAGCATAAGTTCCAAACGGACAAGTAAAAGTGGTCTTTTCTTGATCAGGTTGAGAAACATGTATTTGTGAAAAGCCAGAATATCCACCATGGAAGCAAAAGTGTGTGTGCTTAGATAATATTTCAAGCACTTGATCAATAAAAGGCAAAGGGTAATGATCTTTTCTAGTAGCTTTATTTAATTTTCTGAAGTCAATTACCATTCTATAGCGTGTAACAATTCTTTGTGGAATAAGTTAATTCTTATCATTAGGAACTACAGTTATACCTCCTTTCTTAGGGACACAATGAACAAGACTTACCCATCTACTATCAGTTGTGGGATAGATTATACCTACTTCCAGATGTTCTAATATTTCAGTTCTTACCACTTCTTTCATTTTCGGATTTAACCGACGTTGGTGATCAACAACTGGTTTAGCATCAGGTTCCATATTAATTTTGTGCTGACATAGAGTGGGAGACTAATGCCCTTTAAATCATGAAGAGTATATCCAATAGCACCTCGGTGCTTCCTTAGAACTTGCAATAAACTTTCTTCTTCATGTTCTCAAAGGTTAGCACTGATAATAACATGATATATTTTATTTTTATCAAGATAAACATATTTCTAAGTGTCTGGCAATTGTTTTAATTCAAACACAGGATCACCTTTAGGTGGAGGTGGACCTCCAAGAGTTTCAATAGGCAAATTGTGTTTAAGTAGGGGGCATTGTTCAAACGAATTTTTATCTATTTCATTTCTTTCATGCATATGTGAATCATTTTCATGGTCTGGTAAATATTGCTCTAAAGGATCAGTAGGAGGCACAGCAATAGAAGCAAGACCAATAATTTCATTCTTACTAGGCAATTATTTTCCATGAAGTTTCCTACTAAACTTGGAAAAATTAAACTCGTGAGATTCATCACCAAAACTAACACCGACAATTTGCTTCTAACAATCTATTTGAGCATTAACAGTGTTCAAGAAAGGTATGCCAAAGATAATGGGATAGAAGTCATCTTGTGGGGAACCAAGAACAACAAAATCAGTAGGGTATTTTATTTTCCCGCACAAGACCTCAACATCTCTAACAATCCCAATTGGTGATATAGTATCTCTATTAGCAAGTTTAATAGTGACATCAATATTTTCTATTTCTATAGATGCTATGTCATTCATAATTTCTTGGTATAAAGAGTAAGGAATAGCACTCACACTAGCACCTATGTCACATAAACCATGATAGAAATGATCTCCTATTTTAACTAAAATAATAGGCACGCGCACAACGGGTCTATGTTTGTCCCTTTCATGAGGTTTGGCAATTCTAATAGACTCTTCATTAAAGCAAATAACATGCCCATCTACATTTTCTTCCATGAGATCCTTTACCATAGTAATATTAGGCTCTACCTTAATTTGTTCATCAGGTTTAGTTGTTCTAACATGGCTTTTGTTAACCACAGTTGAAACTTTAGCATGTTCCTTAATCCTAATAGGGAAAGGTGTTTTTTCAATATAAGCTGAAGGAACAACTGGATCAACATGATAAAGTATAGTTTTTTCTTTAACGAGTACCGGTTCCTTAATTTCTTCTTTAATAGGTGGGTGATATTTAAACCACATCTCTTTAGGTAGATCAACATGAGTAGCAAAAGATTCACAAAAGGAGGCTACTATCTTAGAGTCAAGTCCATATTTAGTGCTAAACTTTTGAGAAGCATTAGTATCCATAAAAGATTTAACACAATCATACTTAAGTTTTATACCTAACTTTTTACCTTCGTCGAGTTCCCAATTTTCAGAGTTGCATTTAATTCTTTCCAAAAGACCCCACCTAAATTCAATGGTTTTCTTCATAAAAGAACCATCACAAAAAGTATCCAGCGTGGTTTGATCATTAGGAGAAAGTCGAGCATAAAATTTATGGATAATAATTTCTCTTGAGAGCTCGTGATTGAAGCATGAATATAACATTGACTTAAGCCTTCCCCAAGCTAGAGCAATACTTTCTCCTTCACGAGGCCAAAAATTATATATATAATTCCGATCACGATGAACTAGATGCATAGGATAATTTTTTTGGTGGAACTCCATTTTCAATCGATTCCAGTTCCAAGATGCAATATCATTGCATAGCCTATACCATGCTAATTATTTTTCCCTCAAGGATAAAGGAAAAACCTTCTTCATAACTTTATCCATGGGTAGACCTGCAAGCTTAAACAATCCACAAATTTGTTCCACATATATCAAGTGCATATCAGGATGTTTGGTTGCATCTCATGCATAAGGATTAGCTAGCAATTGTTCTATCATACGTTAAGGGATTTCATATTCAATATTTTCAGTAGGTGAAGCGGGTTGAGGGGTACCTAATTGTGGTTCTGGACGAGGTGAAGATACCCTGAACAAATGTCGGGGTTTTGGAGCGACATATGCCAACGGATGGCTTATCATGCATGGGGTCAAAAGAACATCGCCAGGCTCGGGAAGCAGGATGAGGCGAAACTTAGGACACCTACGGATCTTACCCAGGTTCGGGGCTTTCCGAGGAGATAACACCCCTAGACCTGCTCTGCGGGGGCTCCGCGTCATGACTAAGATCACTACGGCAACTACAAGGTTGCTCCTCGAGCTGTGTGGTCTAGAGGGGAAAGACGGGCAGGGCCAGCTAACTTCCTCGCTCTCGGAATCGGGGGTGATAGCTAGGGTTTCTTTATCCCCCTCTCTCTCTTCTTTCTAGGGTTCCATCTTCCAACCTTCTAACCCCTCCACATGGAGGACCCTGGGGGGTTTATATAGGCCTACCCCTAGGGGTACAATGGTAACCTCGACAGTGTGGCCCCCAGCCGTCAGTGTCTTCCGGCGCCGGCCTTGCCGCCCGCCTGCTGGGGCCCGCTGCCTGTGGGCCCACGTGATTGTCTTTCACTGTAGACGCGCCTCTGCTGACGACAGCCTCGTCAGGAGGGAAGTGGCTATAGTGCCGCCGTCTCCTGCCGTACACTGCCGCCACGCCCTGTCTTGTCATCTTGATGAGGTTCAGACTTCCAGGGCGAGATTCGCCGCCTGCTACCAGGCGGCCGTCTCCCCTGGCCGTCTGCCAGGGGCGGCTTGTTCATGACCTACTCGCTGGCCAATGGGGCCAGCCGGCTGCTGGCCCTGCCGTCTGTGAGTAGTGGGATCGTGGCCTGCTCTGACTGATGCTTGGTCACGAGAAGCGTGTCTACAGTGACCCACCGCTTAGGAGATATTCATAAGGAACACGATCACTATAGACACGCCCTTATAGATTCTCTAAGGACATGTTCGTCTGTAGCCACGTCTCTGTTGCGTGGGGTCCCCTAGCACGCGTCCCGAGGGAGGGATGCGGAACCGTCTGCTAGCCATTGGCGTTGATGCCGCCGCCTGTTGGGTTCCTGCCGCCTGCTGGCAGCCAGCTCCTAGGGCAGGCTACCCTAGGAGGCGGCCCGATGAGCAGACGGCCGGGGCGAAGCTGGCAGCTATAATTTGTCTTGAAATACCGAGGGTGGTCACTTAGGGTACCCATGGTCAATATCTCCGACAGTAGTCCCCGAAGTTGGTGGAACTCCGCGGCGGGTGCTAGAGGCCCGCGGGGTTTCCAGCAGATTCCCTCCTTAGGCAGGCTCAGCGTCCTTCACCCGTCTTCCGTAGGGATCCGTCTGCCGGCAGCCGGCCCTGCATTGAAGGAGCCGGCCTTTGGCAGCCGAACCGTTGTCATTGAATCTTCGGGGGGAAGGCACCGCCTGGTCAGCAGGCAGTTGAGCAGGCTTGCCGACCGTTGGCAGCTCCCCACGCGTCACCGCCCCGTCGCGTCGGCCTGCCAGCCGACGCACGTGACGGGACGTAACATTGGGCAGGGGCCCGCCACTACAGGGCCTCGATCCTTGCGCGGATCGAGAGTGGCAGGGATAATCGATTACCCTCCCACATGCATTTAATGCGCGTGAATTAGGCACGCAAAAGGCGGGGGTCGTGCGGGGCATGGAGCAGTTGATCCCACGCCCGTCCCCTCGGCTTCGCCGCCCCGGGCCAATAAATAGGCCGAGGGAGAGGAGCTGGCACCGTTCTCGCGCTCACTCCTCCCCGTCCTCCTTCTTCTTCCTTGCTTCCTCCCGCTCCTCTTGTCGACGTCGCAGCGAGCAGGCGCCCGAACCATGTCCGCCCCAGCGCCTCCCCGACACCATGGCCAGTGGGACGGCAGTGAGGTCCTGGAGGAGCACATCGACGTCCTCCGGCGGTCACGCAAGCTGCCCCCTGCCAACAGGGTAGCCGTGCGCCTAGCGTCGGTGTCGGAGATCAGGCCGGCCCCACGGCAGGGCGAGCGGGTCGTCTTCCGCTCGCACTTACCGTGCGGCTTCGGCCTCCCGGCGAGCGGTTTCTTCCGATCCTTCTTAGAATTCTTCCACATCCAACCTCACCACCTTACGCCGAACACGGCGGTGATGCTCTCGTCCTTCGTCGTCCTTTGCGAAGCATACTTCGGCATCCTCCCCACCATAGATCTGTGGATCGAGCTCTTTTACGTGAAGCTCGGCACCGCCGTCCAGAGCGTGCCCGCCCAGTGCGGGGGGTGCATCGTAGTGAAGCGCAATGGGACGAGGAATTTCTTCCCGGCGCCGCAGCTCGTGGGGTCGGTAAAGTAGTGTCAGAAGACGTATTTCTACATCTCCAACGTCGACCCCGAGCAGGACTTCATCTGTCTGCCGGACTGGGTGCCGGGTCCGCCCGTTGAGCCTCGCGACTCCTGGAGGACCCGGCCTGCCTCCCTCAGGGAAGGCGCCTCCATCGTGTTGCGCCGACTCCGGGAGCTGAGGGACGGCGAGGGCCTGGTCTTCGCAGATTTGTTGCTCACGCTCGCAGAGCATCGAGTGCTGCCGCTGCAGCGCCGCCCTCATCTGATCTGCGACATGAGCGGGCGTCGGGACCCCAGCCGGACGTGCACCAAGCCCTTGCCATACAGGGAGGTAGCTAACCTGGTGAACCACATCTCCAACTGCAAGGTCTCCGACTCCGGCTAGGCCTTCGGCAAGCCGCCGTACAGCCGCGACAACCAGCCGCCCGCAGTAAGCTCTTCAGCCCTCTCTTTTCTTTCTTCTCGTCCGGCTGCCGTAGCCGTCTGATCCTGACGTCTTGTTCAGATCTTCCCCGGCCAACCGGCGCCGGGCTCTGGCCAACCAGGCCGCCCCCTGGAACCGGATCGCTCCCCGAGCGACACAAGCGACCCCGATCTTGGGGGCGCCGCCATGGAGGAGGACGAGGTGACAGGCGACAGCGGTTAGCCATCGGGCGGCCTGCCAGAAGGCGGCATTGAGAGCTGGCCGGACGATGACGAGGAGGTGGAGGAAGCGCTCGTCCAAGCCAGCCGTCTGGCACAGCTTGCGGCGGGAAGCGGCTGTCCTCATCGGGGCCATCTGGTGCCCCGTCCAAGAAGCTCCGGCTGTCGACCGCCGCCACGAGGCGTCGGGAGGCGGCCGCCAAGGCGATTGCGCCCATGATGCCCAAGGCTAGGCCGATCGTGTCCGGGTAAGTGTTTGCATCCCTCCTTTGTGTGATGCTTATCTTTCTCAGCCGATCCCCTCTTGATTGACTCCCCGTTTCTTTGGGATATCCGAGCAGCGCGCCGCTTTCCCTCTCGTGGGTGCCGACGGGCTCTGTTGTGGGAGGCACGGATGCCCCTCCTGCGCCCCCTCGTGTGGATCCAACCGCTGCGCTCCGGGAGGCGACGGAGAGAACGCCCGCGAGGAGCGCGCGGAGCGCGAGGCCGCGGATCGTGAGCGAGCGGTGGCCGACGCCGCCGCCAGGGCGGTGGCCGAAACCGCCAAGAAGGCCAAGCAGGCGCCGCCCGAGCCCGGGAGCAGGAAACGGGCTCCCAGCAGCCAGCGGGCCGCACCGTCCTCCCGGAGGCAGGCTCTCTGGAGCCGTTGGCCCAAGCGCCGGCTACTGACGAGCAGCCGGCTCCAGACAACGGGGAGAACACTGCGTCATCCTGGAGATGCGGGTGACGCCCCCTGCGCTGCCTGCTGGGGATCAGGGCAGCCGACCAGCGGGGTCGGAGGTGCCGCCAGCTAGGGGCATGCTGGTGACTGGCCCACAGCCGGCCCTCCAAGCCCCAGCCCGCCCACGCCGTGCGAGGGCGGTCTCCGTGCTGCGGCAGGTGGAGGCAGGCGGTGCTAGCTCGTCCGCGCCGGAGAATAAGGCGACCAGCGCGGCACCATCAGGTTGGAGGTCAGGAGGCGGCGGCACGCTGATCGTCGCGTCGCAGGACGTCCTCGACCACTTCAACTCCTTGGGCAACGTCGTGCAGACGGCGATGCAGGAGTTCGTGGCTACGCGGTCCTCCGTTCGGGTACGTGTGCTTCGTGCTCTTTTGTTTTTATTCCTTCAATTTCTTCTGTGGGGGCGCGTCAGCGCACCCATTGGGTGTAGTCCCCGAGTTCCGAGCCGGCTGCTGAGTAGGCGGCTTGGAACTCCAAAGTGTGCGTCGTGGGCTGATCTTGCGTCTCATTGCAGGAGTACCACAACCTCCGCGTGGCCTCCTACAACGCTCAGCGCCAGGAGCTGGCGCAGCTGCAGGCTGCCTTGGCAGACAACCAAGGTGAGTGCTTCTCCTCTTCTCCTTGCGGGGGGCGCGTCAGTGCACCCGCTGGGTGTAGTCCCCGAGTTCCGAGCCGGCTGCTGAGCAGGCGGCTTGAAACTCCAAGGTTGTCTCTTTGCTGCTGACATTTGTTGTTTTTCGTTCTCTCTTGTCAGCGGTCGTAGCCGACCTCCGCAACCAGCTGGGCGAGGCCTAGTCGGAGCTGGCTGCTAAGGAGCGAGAGCGTGGTCTCGCCGCTCAGGACCGCGACCGCCTGGCCAAAGAGCTGGCAGACCAGGCGGCGGCCCACAAGGTCGAGCTCGGGAAGATGTCGGATGCCGAGATGCTTCTACGGGCCGAATTCGAGACCGAGCGCTCGAATTGGATCGAGAAGGAGGCAGCTCTCCAAGACGGCTACGTAGCCATTGGAGACATGGTCGACGGTGAGATGTCTATCCTTTTCTTTTGTACTTGCCATCTGTTACAGCCGTCCCTCTTTTCTTCTGATTCTTCTTCTAGTTTTGGCAGCGTTCTTCCCGGGCTACTCTGTGGCCGCCACCCAGGCCATCGAGGCCGAGCGTGATGAGAGGCGCCAGGCGGGCCGGGCGACCGCACCCAATGCGCCCATGACCCCAGCCGAGGAGCTTCTTGCTATCCGGGTGCGTCTGCTGCCGGTCCGCCGTCTGCTTCGCCGTCTGCAGCGTGCTGGTGCCCAGGTTCTGGCCGCCCTCTGGCCAGGTGTGCCAGCACTCCGCACTCCCAGTCGGACTGTCGACTGGCTGGAGGCGGCCGGCCAATGCTTCGAGGCCTGGAAGGTCTCCGCAATGAGGGCTGGTACGCGGACCGCTCTGGAATTCGTCAAGAGCTGGTACCCGGGCCTGAGCCTTGAACAGCTACAGACCTTCTGTGCGGAGGCCCAGCCTGAGTTGGCCGTGGTGCAGAAGGAGCTCGTGCAACGCGCCGTCGCTCTCGCCGAGTACGCCGACACCTCTGTCTTCATCCCAGAGTTGGACGACAGGGGCCATGTGGTGCCGCCTAGCAACTTCGGGCTGGACCTGGCGGCGTCGGAGGAGCCGGACGAGGAGATCGCCTCAAGTGAAGGGGGCGAGGAGGAGGAAGGCAGCGACGAGGAGGCCAGCTCCCAGGAGGCGGATCCATCTGTTGGCCGCCAGCCTGACCAGTCCTCGACAAGCAGACCAGGTGTGGTGGCCCCGCCTGCCGTAGGAAGCGGCCAGGCCGAAGCCCACCGGGTGGCCCCCTCGGAAGCCGGCTCCGTCGTGCCGCCCGCTCCGCCTGCTGTGCCTTAAGTTTTTTCTTTTGTATCTTCTGGTTACTGTTTCTCTGTAAGACTTTGTAGGGTTAATCCAAACAATTCCACCCGCTGGGTGTATCAGTAAGTTGTTACTACAAGGCGGCCCTTGAGGCCTTTTTGATGTAAATATTCTTTTAATGTTGCATGGTTTTTATGCAATTGTGCCGAGTCCTAGAATTAGCCCCGCCCTAGATTCCTTGTGGCAGTTTTCCTTTTGCCGTCTCCTTTAACTGCCGCCCTGCCAGCCAGACATCCACTCTGTGGTTCTGTGGCTAGGTCAAGAACTTGGCTGTTTTCAGGGTGGGCAAGTATTCTGCCCTCTGGAAGGCAGCGTGGCTAAGCCCAGGGCCGGCTTGCCGGCTGTGTGATGGCCGGCTATTCGTGTGAAGGGCCGGCTTGCCCTATGTCTTTTTTCCTTAGCCATTTTTCATGTGGGCACCATTTCTTGCCTTTGGCTCCTGCCAGTCGGACAACCGCGTTCTGCGAGTCTGTGACTTAATGCGGGAGAGGGCGTGGATGCCATCACATTACTTGTCTGACTATTTAAGGAGAATTTTTTAGGCATAGGGCTAGGCGGCCAGTCCCCGGGCCGTCTGCTAGGCTCCGGTGCCGGACAAAGGAGTCAACAATAATCATTCACAGGCATAATTCTTATCATATAGATAAAGGGTTGGGCAGTCCCCGAGAACTCCTCGGGGGTCCCATTGGTTCTCAAAATAAATTAGATAGCGTGACACATACTGTCTTTCAGCTATAAAAGCGACGAAGTAGGTTTGCGTTCCATGGGCGCTCCGACTCCTTGCCCGAGTCGTCACTCTTGCATGCTCTTGGCTTCTGGGCATCAATGAGGTAGTGGGCATCGTTGCCTAGTACCTTGCTGACAATGAACGGTCCCTCCCAAGGAGCCGAGAGCTTGTGTTGGCCGGCTGTTCGCTGGATCAGCCGGAGCACAAGGTCCCCCTCGCGGAAGGAGCGTGGCTTGACTCGCCGGCTGTGATAGCGGCGGAGACCCTGCTGGTAGATGGTGGAGCGGTTGAGTGCTACCAGCCGGGCCTCCTCCAGCAGGCCTACGCCGTCTTCGCGTGCTTCTTTGGCTTCAGCTTCTGTATACATGGTGACACGAGGCGAGTCAAACTCAACATCCGTTGGGATGACAGCCTCGGCCCCGTATACGAGGAAGAAAGGAGTGAAGCCGGTGGATTTATTTGGAGTGGTACTGAGGCTCCACGGGACAGACGGCAATTCTTCAATCCAGCAGCTGGCTGATCGCTCCAAAGGTCCGACCAGCCAGGGTTGATGCCAGACAGGATAAGGCCGTTGGCACGCTCGACTTGGCCGTTGGACTATGGGTGGGCAACGGACGCTAGGTCCAGTCGGATGCCCTGTGTCGCACAGAAACGGGCAAGTGCGCCTTTGGCAAAAAAATTGCCGTTGTCGGTGATGATGTTGTGCGGTATACCATACCGGACTGTGATGTCTGCGATGAATGTCACAACAGTTGGGCCATTGAGTTTCTTGATTGGTTTGGCTTCGATCCACTTGGTGAATTTATCTATTGCCACGAGTAAATGTGTCAAGCCTCCTCTGGCCGTCTTGAAAGGGCCTACCATATCCAGACCCCAGACGGCAAATGGCCAAGTGATCGAAATAGTCTTGAGTGCAAAAGCCGGCAAGTGTTGCTTGGAACTGAAGCGCTGGCAGCCATTGCACTTTCTTACCAAATCTTTGGCATCGTCCAAAGCAGTCGGCCAGAAGAAACCATGGTGGAAAGCTTTGGCGGCGAGGGATCTTGTGGACGCGTGATGGCCACATTCCCCTTGGTGAATGTCCTTCAGGATAGCCATCCCCTTTTCTGCTTCTACACAGCGCTGGAAGACGCCCGTCGCGCTTCTTCTGACAAGCTCTTTGTTGAATATGGTGTATGCTGAAGCTCGGCATTGAACTTGTCGTGCCAAAGTTTCTTCTACTGGCAGCTCTCCTCTGAGCAGGAATGTGAGGATTGGTTGTGCCCAAGACAGCGCCGAGACTCCTGTTGCTTCTGCCAGAGAGACCAGGGTGGTTGGGCTGGGAGGCGGAGGGCTGGGCTGAGCCGTCTGCTGTGCTTCCAAAGTCCCCGAGCCGTCTGCTGGAACTGGTGCCTCCTGGCCGCCTGCTGGAGCAGTCCCCGGGCCAGGAACTGGCGCAGCTATAGGTGATCCGTCTGTTGCAGTTGGAGTGTCAAGGCCGCCTGCTGGAGCAGTCTCTGGGCCGGCCGCTGAAGCTGCGAGGCCGCCTGCTCCAGGGTCGGCTGGTATGAAGATTGACTCCGACTCTTGTGAAGGCTTGATAGACGGCTTGCGCAGGCATTGAAGAGATACGTCGGCTTGCATGTTGTCGGCTCGTGGTACGTGGAGGAACTCGTAGCCATCAAAGTGTCCACTGGTCTGCTAGACAAGGAAGCGATAGCTTGCCATGTTTGCGTCTTTGGCGTCCCAGTCCCCAGACGACTGCTAGACAACCAAGTCTGACTCACCATAGCATAGTAATCGGTGGATGCCAATTTCCTTGGCCATCCGGAGCCCGTGAATAAGTGCCTCATACTCGGCCACGTTGTTGGAGGCGGTAAAGTGGATCTGCAGGGTATACTTGAGTTTGTCGCCTTTGGGGGAGGTGAGGACGACACCGGCTCCTAGGCCAGTGCTCATCTTTGACCCGTCGAAGTGCATCCGCCAATGGGTTGAGTCTGGAACAGGCGACAGGTACTGGGTTTCGGCCCAGTCGACAAGGAAGTCGGCCAATGCCTGTGACTTGATGGTGGTGCGTGGCTGGTAGAAGATGGTGAAGGGGGCAGCTCTATTGCCCACTTGGCCACTCTTCCTGAGGCATCTCTATTGCCCATGATTTCAGCAAGCGGGGCCGTACAGACGACCGTGATTGAATGCTCTTGGAAGTACTACTTGAGTTTCTTGGCGGTGAAGTACACGCCGTAACACATCTTCTGGTAGTGGGGGTAGTTCTGCTTGGATACTGACAGCACTTCGCTCAAGTAGTAGACGGGCCTTTGGACGGGCAAGGCTCTGCCGTCTTCTGGGCGCTTGACCACAATGACAGTGCTGACCACCCGGCTGGTGGCGGCTATGTAAAGGAACATGGGTTCCTTGTCTGCTGGTGCAGCCAGGACAGGCAGGGTGGACAGCAGTCTCTTGAGCTACTGGAAAGCTTCGTCTGCCTGGTCATTCCACTCGAACCACGTTGTCTTCTTCATCAGTTGGTACAGGGGGAGTGCCTTTTTCTCCCAGCCGGCTGATGAAACGGCTGAGAGATGCCAGGCACCCCGTGAATCTCTGGACATTCCGCACACGGGCCGGCCGTTCCATTCTCTCAATGGCCTTGATCTTCGCATGGTTGCACTCGATGCCGCGTTCGGATACCAGGAAACCAAGGAGTTGGCTGGCCGGTACCCTGAAGACGCATTTCTCCGGGTTTAGCTTAATCCGAAAACGGCGCAAATTATCAAATGTCTCTTGGAGATCCTCCAAAAGGGTTCCTCTCTTCTCCGTCTTCACCATGATGTCATCCACGTAAACGTGGGCGTTTCTGCCAAGTTGCTCGAGGAGACACTTCTGCATGCAACGCTGAAAGGTGGCGCCCGTGTTTCTTAAGCCGAACATCATGGTCAGGTAGCAGAAGGCCCCAAATGGCGTGAGGAAGGCGGTCTTCAGGCGATCAACTGGATCAAGCTTGATTTGGTGGTACCCAGAATAAGCATCAAGGAAAGACAGCAGCTCGCATCCGGCTGTGGAGTCGATCACTTGATCAATTCGCGGCAGAGCAAACGGATCTTTAGGGCAAGCTTTGTTGAGGCTGGTGTAATCAATGCACATGCGCCATTTGTTGTTCTTCTTCAGCACTAGGACTAGATTCGCAAGCCACTCGGGGTAAAAGACCTCCATGATGAAGCCGGCTGCTAGCAGGCGGGCAACTTCTTCCCCAACGACTCTTCTCTTCTCTTCTGACAGGCGGCGTAGCGGCTGTCTGACAGGCTTTGCATCTTCTCTCACGTGGAGTTTGTGCTCGGCGAAATCCGTCGGGACACCCGGCATGTCCTTGGGGGACCATGCAAAGATGTCCTGATTCTCACGGAGGAAATCGACGAGCTCGCTTTCCTATTTGTTGTCTAGGTTTGACCCAATGACAGTAAATTGCTCCGGGTGAGATGGGTCCAAGGCAATCTTCTTTGTCTCCTTGGCTGGCTGGAACAAGCCTTGCGGCTCCGCCTCCCTGGGACCGGCTGGTATGGCCGGCTGCTCGCCAGCCATTGCCACCAGCCGTTCTAGGCGGCGCTTTTCCTCAGCTACGACAAGGGACTCTGCCAGGCGGCTGCTGGATGTTGCGCATGCGATGGACTTCTCGTAGTCCCCGGCTATGGTGATTATTCCTTTGGGGCCCGGCATCTTCATCTTGAGGTAGGCATAATGGGGTACTGCCATGAACTTTGCAAGAGCTGGTCGGCCCAAGATCACGTGATAGGGTCTTTCCAGGTTCACCACTTCAAACCAGACCGACTCCCTCCGGAAATGCATCTTGTCACCAAACAGGACATCGGCCCTGGCCTTGCTGATTGGTGAGCAAGAGAGGCCTGGCACAATGCCATGGAACACGGTCCTGGTAGGCTGAAGTTGTTTTTCTTTGATGCCCAACTTCTCCATAGTGTCACGGTACATGATGTTGATGCTGCTGCCGCCGTCTACCAGTACCCGGGAGAAACGACAAGCCCGCCTACCGGTGGAGAGAGTCGCGTCCAAGACCAAGGCATAGGACCCTAGCGACGGCATGACAGCTGGGTGATCCTTTCGGCTCCAGCTAACAGGCCTTTCAGACCAATGCATGAATTCTGGGTCCTTGACGGCAACGGTGTTGACTTCTCTGCGCTGCTGGTGCCGGCTGTGCCTATTGTCCGTCTGGCTGGTGAAGACAACATAGGCTCCGTTTTCTTCTGGGAACTCGTCCTGGACCTGGCCGCCAGGGCAGGCAGCCGGCGGACCAGGAGACGGGGCCGGTTGCCCAGCAGGCGGCGGTGGCAGAGCTTCTCCCCTCACAATTCTTGTGAGCCAATGACACTTTCGCGTTGTGTGGTTGGAAGGCTTCGCGCCATTGTGGAACTTGCAGGGGGCATCCAGAGCTTGGTCAAAGGAGAAAGCCGGCTGCCAGACAAGTTTGCCGCCCTTCTGGCGCTTGGGTCCTGCTTGAGCTTCTGGCTGCCGGCCGTCGACCGCTGCCACCAGCCGGCTGTTGGCAGCCGGCGCGTGGGTCTTGCGTTTCTGGTCGCTTGTCTGCTGGCGCCGGCTGGACTCTCCAGCCGGCGTCTTGGAAGTTCGAGGAGTCATCTTGCCAGAAGCATCCACTTGTAGCTCGGTCTTCATGGAGAAGTCAGCGGTGGCGTACTTGTCTGCTATGCTCAGCAGTTCATCCAACGTGGCCGGCTCGTCACAAAGGAGCATGTGCTTGAGTAAGGTGCCTTCTCTGCACCTGGCCGTGAAATACTCGATGGCTTGTACCTCATGCACTCCTTCACACGAGTTTCGCAGCTCTGCACAGCGCGTCAGGTAATCGCGGGCCGACTCGTCTAGGCCTTGGACACACAGGGAGAGCTGACGCGGCTTGGGAGGGCGCTTGTAGGTGCTGGTGAAGTTGCGAGTGAAGGCGTCGGTGAAGTCCAGCCAGTCGTTGATGCTATTGGGTTTGAGGCTGTTCAGCCAGGTCCGAGCCGTGCCCTGGAGCATAAGGGGCACGTACTTCACCGCAACACGTCTGTTGCCGGTAGCTATGCTGACGCCTGTTGAGTAGTCCACCAGCCAGTCCTCTGGTTTCACTGATCCGTTGTACTTGGGGGTATCTCTGGGGAGCGAGAAGCCCTTGGGAAAAAGCTCTTTACGGATGCGAGGGCCGAAGCAGGCCGGACCGAGGTCATCTTCTTCTTCGACCGCCTAGGACCGAGCCAGCCGGTCCAGGCGGTGGCGGGTGTCATTCTCCCCAACCCCCTCACGGCGGCCCAAACGGCCCGCCAGAGAGGGGTGGTCAATAGGCGGAGGAGACATGCGCCTCTCCCGCCTGGGAGGAGGTGGATGCTCCCCTCGCTATTCTACGGCCCCTGGGCGGCCATCTTCATCGCGCTTGATGGTGACGTGAGTCTGCCGGCTGCGGCTGGCAGCCGGCTCCGAGTCTCGTCGGTTGGGGGCGCCGACTGTTGGGGAGCGAGACGTGGCTCCTTGCTCCCGCCGAAAAGGGCGGTTGTCTGCGTGCGCTCCGGCCTCTGATACCCGGCGACGGGCCTCCTGCTGCGTGGCAGCAGCGTCGAGGAGCTGGCGGGCGCGCTGAGTCATGCAACGAAGCTCGTCTCCCTCCAAGTGGCCCATCTCGTCGACTGCCGCCTGGGCAGCCCTTAGGTTCTCCGACGGAGTGAGGTACATAGGCCGCGGGGCCCCCAGCATGTCTGCTAGCAGCCCGTCGCGATTGCGGACGGCGCCGGCTCGGCTAGGCTCGCCAGCAGCCGGTGTGCCACAAATGGCACGGTCCATCTCGCGGCGGTAAGCTTCGGTGAGGCATCGGGAGGCAGCCAGTTTGTTGGCGCTATCGAGGAGCAAAATGCGGAGCGCCTCCAACGCCTCGCCGTTTGCCCCGCCGCAATAGGAGCGGCGAGGTGCTGCAGAGCGGCCTCGAGCGGGTCTTGGCCCGCCCTGCTGGATGTTTCGCCGTGGTCAGTGACGAGCACCTCCGTGACGGTGCTGATGGTGCTGCCGGTCGGAAGAGTGGGGAGGGGGTCGTTGATGATCACCACGTGCTCGGGGAAGGAGTCGACGGGCTCCGCGCCGAGGTCGACGATCATGTCTACTGGTGGGTCAGAAGAGCCTACTGACTCCACGTCAGAGACACGCTCGTCGATGATGTGGAGCTTGTCGAGGAGCTCGACGAGGCAGCTCTCCGGCGCCACTGGCTCGGCTGCCGGAGAGGGCTCGTCGCGGATGCGGACGCCGCCGAGAAGGTCGGCGAGCCCGCTCGCGGCGCATGCGGCCTCAGCGCCGCGAAGCATCCCGGTTTCCACGCCTGTAGGCGTGCCGGGCTGGCTACTCTCGCCAGGGAGGAACAGATTTCCCATCCAGAACATGTCTCCGGACGATGGTGCACCTAGCCCCATGGTGGGCGGCAAATGTCGGGGTTTTGGAGCGACATATGCCAACGGATGGCTTACCATGCATGGGGTCAAAAGAACGCCGCCGGGCTCGGGAAGCGGAATGAGGCGAAACTTAGGATGCCTATGGATCTTACCCAGGTTCGGGGCTCTCCGAGGCGATAACACCCCTAGTCCTGCTCTGCGGGGGCTCCGCGTCATGACTAAGATCACTACGGCAACTACAAGGTTGCTCCTCAAGCTATGTGGTCTAGAGGGGAAAGACGAGCAGGGCTAGCTCACTTCCCCACTCTCGGAATCGGGGGTGATAGCTAGGGTTTCTTTCTCCCCCTCTCTCTCTTCTTTCTAGGGTTCAATCTTCCAACCTTCTAACCCCTCCTCATGGAGGACCCTGGGGGGTTTATATAGGCCTATGGTAACATCGACAGTGTGGCCCCCAGCCATCATTGTCTTCCGGCGCCGGCCTTGCCGCCCGCCTGCTGGGGCCCGCCGCCTGTGGGCCCACCTGATTGTCTTTCACTGTAGACGCGCCTCTGCTGACGACAGCCTCGTCGGGAGGGAAGTGGCTACAGTGCCGCCGTCTCCTGCCGTACACTGCCGCCACGCCCTATCTTGTCATCTTGATGAGGTTCGTACTTCCAGGGCGAGATTCGCCGCCTGCTACCAGGCGGCCGTCTCCCCTGGCCTTCTGCCAGGGGTGGCTTGTTCATGACCTACTCGCTGGTCAATGGGGCCAGCCACCTGCTGGCCCTGCCGTCTGTGAGTTGTGGGATCGTGGCCTCCTCTGACATATGCTTGGTCACGAGCAGCGTGGCTACAGTGACCCGCCGCTTAGGAGATATTCATAAGGTACACGTTCACTGTAGCCACGCCCTTATAGATTCTCTAAGGACATGTTCGCCTGTAGCCACGTCTCTGCTGCGTGGGGTCCCCCAGCATGCGTCCCGAGGGAGGGATGCGGAACCGTCTGCTAGCCATTGGTGTTGATGTCGCCGCCTGTTGGGTCCCTGCCGCCTGCTGGCAGCCGGCTCCTAGGGCAGGCTACCCTAGGAGGCGGCCCGCTGAACAGACGGCCAGGGCGAAGCTGGCAGCTATAATTTGTCTTGAAATACCGAGGGTGGTCACTGAGGGTACCCATGGTCAATATCTCCGACAACAAACCACTCAAAGGATTGTTTTGCATAGTGACAAGTGACAATAAATTCCAGCACACTATATAAATGTTTCCTTACCAAATTCCACTTACCAGAAGTGCTTCACTCCCCGGCAACGGCGCCAGAAAAGAGCCTTGATAACCCACAAGTACAGGGGATCAATTGTAGCTCTTTTTGATAAGTAAGAGTGTTGAAGCCAATGAGGAGCAGAAAGAAATGACAAGTAGTTTTCAGTAAGGTAGTCTCTGCAAGTGCTGAAATTGTAAGTAGCGAGTAGTTTGATAGCAAGGTAATTTGTAACGAGCAAGTAACGATAATTGTAACAAGTATGCAGCAAGGTAGCCCAATCCTTTTGAGGCAAAGTACAGGCCAAAACGGTCTCTTATAATAAGCAAAGCGTTCTTGAGGGTACACGGGAATTTCATCTAGTCACTTTCATCATGTTGGTTTGATTTGTGTTTGCTACTTTGATAATTTGATATATGGGTAGACCGGTGCTTAGGTGATGTTCTTATTGAACAAACCTCCTACTTATTATTACCCCCCCCCCCACCCCCGCGAGCATCTGCAACTACGAGAAATGTATTAAGAATAAATTCTAACCATAGCATTAGACTCTAGGATCCAATCAGTCCTTACAGAATAGTGCATAAACTAGGGTTTAAGTTTCTATCACTCTCGCAACCCACCATCTACTTACTACTCCACAATGCATTCCCTTAGGCCGAAATATGGTGAAGTGTCATGTAGTTGACGTTCACATGACACCACTAAGGGAATCACAACATACATACTATCAAAATCTCGAACACATATCAAGTTCACATGATTACTTGCAACGTGATTTCTCCTGTGACCTAAAGAACAAAGGTAACTACTCACAAGTGATGAACTTGTTCAATATCGGAGGGGTATTAATATGCATAATGGATCTGAACATGTAATCCTCCACCAAATAAACCATATAGTAATCAAGTACAAGATGTAATCAACACTGCTAGTTACCCCCTAGCAATAATCTATAGTTCCGGTAACAAGATTGAACACAAGAGATGAACTAGGGTTTGAGATGAGATGGTGCTGGTGAAGATGTTGATGGAGATTGACGTCCCCAATATGGGAGAGTAGTTGGTGATGATGATGACGGTGATTTCCCCCTCCGGGAGGGAAGTTCCCCCGGCGGAATCGCTCCGCCGGAGGGCAAAAGTGCTCCTGCCCAAGTTCCGCCTCGAGACGGCGGCGCTTCATCCCGAAAGTATTTTTCTATTTTTTCTAGGTCAACATCGCTTATATACCAAAAGATGGGCATTGGAGGTGGGCCGAGAAGGCCACAACCCACCAGGGCATGCCAGCGGGCCTGGCGCGCCCAGGTGGGTTGTGCCCACCTGGTGGCCCCCCTCTGGTGTTTGTTGACTCCAATATTTCTTAAATATTCCATAAAAAATCCTCGTGGAGTTTTAGCTCATTTGGAGTTGTGCAGAATAGGTGGCCTGACCTAGCTTTTTCAGGTCCAGATTTCCAGCTGTCAGAATTCTCCCTCTTGGTCTGTACCTTGCAAATTATGAGAGAAAAGGCATGAGAATTACTCCAAAAAGCATTATCGTGGATAAAAAACTGCAAATAACAGTAAGAAAACATGATGCAAAATGGACGTATCACTGACGCAAAGACTGGACCGGAACTCCTCAAATGACGCCGTAGGCAAGCCCTTGGTCATGATATCGGCAGTTGGGAAGTGGGGACGTGTAGAACACGAATATGGCCAAGGGCCACCTGTTCCTGAACAAAATGGATATCTAACTCAATATGCTTGGTCCGACGATGATGTACCGGGTTGGCGGAGAGGTAGACAGTCGAGATGTTGTCACAGTAGACCACCGTAGCACGATCCATAGGACAAGAGAGCTCCTGGAGCAACTGGCGAAGCCATGAACACTCGGCGGCGACGTTGGCCGCCGCACGATACTCAGCCGCAGCACTGGAGGGAGAGACCGTAGGCTGCCGCTTGGACGACCATGATATGAGTGATGGTCTAAGGAAGATAGAATAGCCCGAGGTGGAGCGACGAGTGTCAGGGCAGACTGCCAAGTATGCATCAGTATAGGTGGTTAGCGTGGTGTCGGCGGAGCCGTAGAGCATGATGCCGAGCTCCATAGTGCCGCAGATGTAGCGAAGAATCCGCTTGACAGCGGCCCTGTGAACATCCTGAGGAGCATGCACATGAATACACACTTGCTGGATGGCGTACTGGATTTCCGGTCGAGTCAGAGTAAGGTACTGGAGAGCACCAATGATGGACCAGTAGAATGCAGCATTCGAAGCGGGAGAACCATCCGAGGCAGAGAGCTTGGCCTTCGTATCAACAGGAGTAGCGGCGGGCTTGCAGTTAAGCATGCCAACAAAATCCAAGAGCTCGTGAGCGTACTTCCGTTGATGAAGAAAGAAGCCATCCGGACGGCGCACCACCTCAATACCGAAGAAGTAGTGCAAAGGACCCAAGTCCTTGATGGCGAACTCAGTGCGAAGACGATCCGTGAGCTAGCTGAGGAGGCCAGCCGTACATGACGTCAAGATGATGTCGTTGACATAGAGCAGAAAGTAGGCAGTGTCAGAGCCCTGATGATAAACGAAGAGCGACGCGTCTGAGCGGGTAGAACGGAACCCAAGCTGGTGCAGAAAAACCGCGATGCGCTGGTACCAAGCGCACAGAGCCTGCTTGAGTTCGTACAAGGAACGTGAAAGCACGCACACGTGGTCAGGAAGCGTCGGGTGAACAAACCCGGTGGGCTGCTGACAGAAGACCTGCTCCTCGAGGTGACCATGAAGGAAGGCATTGGAGACGTCCATCTGGTGCACCGGCCAAGCACGGGAGACCACAAGGTGGAGAAATGTGTGTATCATGCCGGGCTTGACGACCGGAGCGAAGGTGTTGGTGAAGTCGATGCCAGGACGCTGTCGGAAGCCACAAACGACCCAGCGCGCTTTATAGCAACCAAGGGTACCATCGGGATGGAGCTTGTGTTTAAAACCCCACTTCCCGGTGATCACGTTGGCGTGTCGGGGACGGGCCGGGAACAAGCTACCACGTCCGGTTGCCCAGCAGGGCGTCAAACTCCTCTTGCATCGCAGCCATCAAACCAGGTCACGAAGAGTGGCTCGAACGGAGGACGGCAATGGCGATGGCTCAGAGGTGGATGCCGCATGGATGTAGTCATCTGAGGCGTCATACGTCTCCGTCGTATCTATAATTTTTGATTGTTCCATGCCAATATTATACAACTTTCATATACATTTGGCAAATTTTATACTATTTTTAGGACTAACATATTGATCCAATGCCCAGTGTCAGTTCCTGTTTGTTGCATGTTTTTTTGTTTCACAGAATATCCATATCAAACGGAGTCCAAACGGGATAAAAACGGATGGGGATTTTTTTTTGGAATAGTTATGAATTTTGGGAAGAAGAGTTAACGCGAGACGATGCCCGAGGGGGGCACGAGGCAGGGGGCGCGCCCCTGACCCTCATGGCCACCCCGTAAGGCGGTTGGTGCTCTTCTTTTGCCGCAAGAAAGGCAATATCCGGATACAAATCGTGTCAAAATTTCAGCCCAATCGGAGTTACGGATCTCCGGGAATATACGAAACGGTGAAAGGCCAGAATCTAGGAACGTAGAAACAAAGAGAGAGAGAGAGAGAGAGAGAGAGAGACAGAGAGACAGAGAGAGAGAGAGACAGATCCAATCTCGGAGGGGCTCTCACCTCTCCCATGCCATGGAGACCAAGGACCAGAGGGAGAACCCAAGGAGGTGGGCTCTCTCCCCCTCGCTTCCGGTGGCGTCGGAGTGCCACCGTGGCCATCATCGTGTGGCGGCTATCTATACCAACACCTCCGTCATCTTCACCAACATCTTCATCACCTTCCCCCATCTATCTACAATGGTCCACTCTCCCGCAACCCGATGTACCCTCTACTTGAACATGGTTCTTTATGCTTCATATTATTATCCAATGATGTGTTGCCATCCTATGATGTCTGAGTAGATTTTCGTTGTCCTATCGGTAATTGGTGAATTGCTATGATTGGTTTAATTTGCTTGTTGTTATGTTGCTGTCCTTTGATGCCCATCATATGAGCATGCGTGTGGATCACACCATAGGGCTATTTGTATGTCGATAGGACTATATATTGGAGGTCAAGAGTGACAGAAGCTTCAACCTAGCATAGAAATCTATGCATACGGGATTGAAGGGGGACCAATATATCTTAATGCTATGGTTGGGTTTTACCTTAATGAATGTTAGTAGTTGTGGATGCTTGCTAATAGTTCCAATCATAAGTGCATAGAACTCCAAATCAGGGATGACATGCTAGCAGTGGCCTCTCCCGCATAAAACTTGCTATCGGTCTAGTAACGTAGTCAATTGCTTAGGGACAATTTCGCAAATCCTACCACCACGTTTCCACACTCTCTATATTAGCTTTATTGCTTCTTTACCTAAACAGGCTCAAGTTTATATTTACGTGATCTTTATATTCTTGCAAACCTATCCCACAAAAACTACAAAGTACTTCTATTTCATACTTGTTCTAGGTAAAGTAAATGTCAAGCGTGCGTAGAGTTGTATCGGTGGTCGATAGAACTTGAGGGAATATTTGTTCTACCTTTAGCTCCTCGTTGGGTTCGACACTCTTACTTATCAAAATAGGCTACAACTGATCCCCTACACTTGTGGGTTACCAAGACCTTTTTTTGGCGCCGTTGTCGGGGAGCAATAGCGTGGGGTGAATATTCTTGTGTGTGCTTGTTTTCTTTATCACTAAGTAGGTTTTATTTGCTTTTCTAAGTTGTTCTCTATCTTTAGTTATGGATATGGAACATGAAATACCAAAAAAATTAGGTGTACTTGCTACTCATGGAGATGGGGAACCTCCTAAAACCCTCGATGCTCATTATGTGAAAGATATTATGGACTACTTTGATAATCCTAAGGAAACCCCATTCAACTACATAATGGGAGTAACGTTGGATCAACGTGAATACTTTAGGGATTATCGCTTGACACAAAAAGGGAGACTATTATGGGATCAAATTCATATGTTGCACTGGTATGCTCGGCAACTATGCTTGAGATATGATTATACTTGTTGCTCTAGGATGAAGGCTCCACACCTTCCCTTTTCATGCAAATTTAATGATGATGAAACCTTATCTTCTTATGCTAATGGTATATATGATTATTATGATGTGGAACAAATAGAAGAAATCGTTGCTTTTAAGGGTGCTTATGAACTTGAATCTCTGTTTAAAAGGTATGAAGCTTTTGATGATGATGTTTATAGGCCTGAAAATTTTGCTATATTGAAATATTGCTATGAGAATTATGAACACAATGCCAATATTGATGCGTTTATTGAGAAATTCTCTGCTATCCAAGAAGAGACTAATATTTTGCAGGAAACTATGGAAGAAGAAATTAATGACACTATGAGCTCATTAGATGAAAAAGATGAGCAGGAGAGCGAAGAACGAAAGGAGGAAGAGCGAATTGATCACCCGTGCCCACCTTCTAATGAGAGTAACTCTTTACCCCATACATTGTTTAATTTCCCTTCGTGCTTACCGAAGGATGAATGCTATGATGATTGTATGATCCCGTTCATTCTTTTGAAATATCCCTTTTTGATGATGCTTGCTATGCTTGTGGCCAAGATGCCAATATGAATTATGCTTATGGAGATGAACTTGTTATAGTTCCTTATGTTAAACATGAGATAGTTGCTATTGCACCCACACATGATAGTCCTATTATCTTTTTGAATTCTCCAAACTACACTATATCAGAGAAGTTTGCACTTATTAAGGATTATGTTGATGGGTTGCCTTTTTCCGTTGACATGATGTTTTTGATCAATATGATATGCATGTGCTTGATGCTCCTACTTGCAATTATTGTGAGAGAGGAACTACATCTCCGCCTCTCTATGTTTCCAGCACGATAAAATTGCAAGAAACTGCTTATACTATGCATGGGCCTTTACTTGATGTGCATGAATTGTTCTTGTATGACATGCCTATGCATAGGAAGAGAGTTAGAATTCATTTTTGCATGACACATATCACTTTCTGCTCACTACTAAATGCCAAATCATTGCTAATTAAAATTGGCTTTCATATACCTTGGGATCCGGGTGGATCCATTACTTGAGCACTATATGCCTAGCTTAATGGCTTTAAAGAAAGCGCTGCTAGGGAGACAACCCAGAAGTTTTAGAGAGTCTTTTATTTCTGTTGTGTGCTTTTATAAAGTTTAGAAACAAAAAAAATAAAGAGGGGAACCTAAAACTTCTTCAAAAAGAAAAGTGAAAGTAAGAAGGACGAGCACCGTTGAAATGGGGGAGCTCGTTGAACTTTGTTCATGCCCATGGAAACTTTGCAAATCTTGAATTACCGAAACTTTTAAAAAAAATAATTATCCCCTTGTACAATTTCATTGTATTATAAAAATAATGTGCCAAGAGTTTCCTTTAGGATGATTAAACTGCTTGTTGGTTTGTGCGGTGCAAAAACAGAAACTTTGGCTGTAGTGCGTGATTTTACATTTTTTTACTGGAACGTTCAAAGGATTTGAAACTTTTTGCAAAGTCTTGATATACAAATTGTTGATTTTTACTAATTTTTCCAGAATTTGTAGAGTTACAGAAGTATGGTTAATGTTCAGATTACTACAGACTGTCCTGTTTTCACAGATTGTTGTTATAGCTTCATTATTTGCATATGTTTGAATTCTTGTTGAAGCCTCCTTGACTTGGGGCCATAGAATTGTGATAGAATACAGTGGGTAATGTTTTTTCATAATTATACAACAATGTTAGAGCAGTACATGATGGGATTTCATTGATCATATGCACTAACCCTACCACTAAAAGTTTGGTTAAGTTTTGTGTGGATGAAGTGCTCGAAGATCGAGGAGGTCTCGATGTGAGAAGAAGGCGGAGACAAGAGCTCAAACATGGGGATGCCCAATGCACCCCAAGTAAATATACAAGGAGACTCAAGCGTCTAAGCTTGGGGGTGCCCCGGAAGGCATCCCATCTTTCTTCAACAAGTATCGGTATGTTTTCAGATTCGTCTCGCTCACATGATATGCGTAAACTCTTGGAGCGTCGTGTGCTTTTTATTTTTATTTTAATAAATGCACCATGCTGGTATGCGATAGTCCTTGGTTGATTTATAGAATGCTCTTTGCACTTCACTTATATCTTTTGAGTATGGCTTTATAGAATGCTTCATGTGCTTCACTTATATCATTTGAAGTTTGGATTGCATGTTTCTCTTCACATAGAAAATCGCCATTTGTAGAATGCTCTTTTGCTTCACTTATATTTGTTAGAGAGTGGGAATATATTTTGTAGCAAGAATTAAAACTCTCTTGCTTCACTTATATCTATTTAGAGAGTTGACAGGAATTGGTCACCAAATGGTTAGTCATAAAATGCTACATAAACTTGTAGATCGCTGAATATGATATGTTTGATCCCTTGCAATAGTTTTGCGATATAGAGATGCTAATATGTGGGAGGTACTAGTGAATGATTGTGGTTTATTAAAAATATTGGTGTTAAGGTTTGTGATTCCCGAAGCATGCATGTATGGTCTCCTAACTATGTAACCAAATTGGCGCGCACTGTATTTTGATTGTTTATCTTTGCATGAAGGTCGGGGGCGTGCGATGGTTAATTCCTACCAGCATCCCCCCTAGGAGCATGCGTCGTAGTATTTCGCTTCGAGGGCTAATAGATTTTTTGCAATAAGTATGTGAGTTCTTTATGACTAATGTTGAGTCCATGGATTATACGCACTCTCACCCTTCCACCTTGCTAGCCACTCTAGTACCGCGCAACTTTCGCCGGTGCATCAAACCACCTTATACCCTTCCTCAAAACAGCCACCATACCTACCTATTATGGCATTTCCATAGCCATTCCGAGATATATTGCCATGTAACTCCATCGTTCCGTTTATTATGACACGCAACATCATTGTCATATTGCCTTGCATGATCGTCAGATAGCTAGCATGATGTTTTCATGGCTTGTCCGTTTTTTGATGTCATTGCTATGATAGATCATTGCACATCCCGGTACAGTGCCGGAGGCATTCATATAGAGTCATATTATTGTTTTAGTATCGAGTTGTAAGTAAATAAAAGTGTGATGATCATCATTATTAGAACATTGTCCCATGTGAGGCTATAAAAAATAAAAGAGGCCAATGAAGCCCAAATAAAAAAGAGAGGCCAAAGAAGCCCACCAAAAAAAAGAGGACAAAGAGCCCCAAAAAATGAGAGAAAAAGAGAGAAGGGACAATGTTACTATCTTTTTTCCACACTTTTGCTTCATCGTAGCACCATGTTCTTCATGATAGAGAGTCTCCTATGTTTTCACTTCCATATACTAGTGGGAATTTTCATTATAGAACTTGGCTTCTATATTCCAACGACGGGCTTCCTCAAATGCCCTAGGTCTTCATGAGCAAGCAAGTTGATGCACACCCACTAGTTTTCCTTTGAGCTTTCATACACTTATAGCTCTAGTGCATTCCTTACATGGCAATCCCTACTCACTCACAATGATATCTATTGATGGGCATCTCCATAGCCCATTGATACGCCTAGTCGTTGTGAGACTTTCTCCCTACTTTTGTCTACTGCCACCTTCTATTCCACCCATAGTGCTATGTCCATGGCTCATGCTCATGTATTGCATGAAGAGTTGAAAAGGTTCGAAAAAGTAAAGTATGAAAACAATTGCTTGGCTGACACCGGGATGGGCATGAGGGTTACCTTCTGTTAAGAAAAGGCAGCATAAAAGACTATATGATTTTGTAGGGATAACATTCTTTAGCATTGATATTTTGAAAAACTTGATTATTTGTTGGGATGCCCGAGTATTAAATTCTTTTATGTCAAATGATAGACTATTGCTTTGAATCACTCGTGTCTTAATATTCGTGTCATGATTAGATTACATGATCAAGATTGTGCTAGGTAGCATTCCACATCAAAAATTATCTTTTTTATCATTTACCTACTCGAGGACGAGCAGGAATTAAGATTAGGGATGCTGATACGTCTCTGTCGTATCTATAATTTTTTATTGTTCCATGCCAATATTATACAGCTTTCATATACTTTTGGCAACTTTTTATACTATTTTTTGGACTAACATATTGATCCAGTGCCCAGTGCCAGATCATATTTGTTGCATGTTTTTTGTTTCGCAAAATATCCATATCAAACGGAGTCCAAATGGGATAAAAACGGCCGGAGATTTTTTTGGAATATTTATGAATTTTCGAAAGAAGAACCAACGCGAGACGATGTCCGGGGGGGCCACAAGGCAGGGGCGCGCCCCTGACCCTCGTGGACACCCCGTAAGGCGGTTGGTGCCCTTCTTTCGCAGCAAGAAAGCCAATATCCGGATACAAATTATGTCAAAATTTTAGCCCAATCGGAGTTACGGATCTCCGGGAATATAAGAAACGGTGAAAGGCCAGAATTTGGGAACGCAGAAACAGAGAGAGACAGATAGACATATCCAATCTTGGAGGGGCTCTCGCCCCTCCCATGCCATGGAGACCAAGGACCAGAGGGAGAACTATTCTCCCACCTAGGGAGAAAGCCAAGGAAGAAGGAGAAGGAGGGGGGCTCTCTCCCCCTCGCTTCCGGTGGTGCCGGAGTGCCACCGGGGCCATCATCATGTGACAGCTATCTACACCAACTCCTCTATCATCTTCACCAACATCTTCATCACCTTCCCCAATCTATCTACAGCGGTCCACTCTCGCGCAACCCGTTGTACCCTCTACTTGAACATGGTGCTTTATGCTTCATATTATTATCCAATGAAGTGTTGCTATCCTATGATGTGTGAGTAGATTTTCGTTGTCCTATCGGTAATTGGTAAATTGCTATGATTGGTTTAATTTGCTTGTGGTTATATTGTTGTCCTTTGGTGCCCATCACATGAGCGCGTGCGTGGATCACACCATAGGGTTAGTTGTATGTTGATAGGACTATGTATTGGAGGGCAAGAGTGACAGAAGCTTCAACCTAGCATAGAAATTGATGCATACGGGTTTGAAGGGGAACCAATATATCTTAATGCTATCGTTGGGTTTTACCTTAATGAACGTTAGTAGTTCGGATGCTTGTTAATAGTTCCAATCATAAGTGCATAGAATTCCAAGTCAGGGATGACATGCTAGCAGTGGCCTCTCCCACATAAAACTTGCTATCGGTCTAGTAACATAGTCAATTGCTTAGGGACAATTTCGCAACTCCTACCACCACTTTTCCACACTCGCTATATTAACTTTATTTCTTCTTTACCTAAACAGCCCCTAGTTTATATTTATGTGCTCTTTATATTCTTGCAAACCTATCCCACAAAAACTACAGAGTACTTCTATTTCATACTTGTTCAAGGTAAAGTAAACTTCAAGCGTGCGTAGAGTTATATCGGTGGTCGATAGAACTTGAGGGAATATTTGTTCTACATTTAGCTCCTCGTTGGGTTCGAGACTCTTACTTATCGAAAGAGGCTACAACTGATCCCCTACACTTGTGGGTTATCAAGGCATAGCGCGCGCTTGGGCAAAAATGCCCGTACGGGCGCGAGTGGCCAGTCCAGCTGCGGGAGACCCGGCCGTAGTCGTCACCGCGGGCGCCGAGGGCGGCAATAAAGCCGAAGCCGCGGGGTCCGGGAGGGCCGTGGGACCCACGGGGGCCAACGGGCCCGCGGGGCGGGAAGGGTCGCGGGTGCCGCGGGAGGTGGAGGCACTGGGAACGCCTGTGCCGCGGACAGAGGAGGGGCCACAGGCCGGGGGCACGCATCAAAGCCAGGGCGGGCCAAGGGCGGCGCTCGAACCTCCTGGAATGGGCGTCGGGGCTCCCGCGTCACCAGTGATGGGAGCAACAGCCGAGGGTACCTACTAAAACGGAAACACATGCTCATCAAAGTAAACGTGTCGGGAGGTGAACACACGGTGGGAGACGGGATCATAGCACCGATATCCCTTGGAGTTAGAGGGGTAGCCGAGGAAGATGCAAGCGACAGATCGTGGTATGAGCTTGTGAGAAGCAGTGTCGGTAGTGATGGGATAGCAAAGGCACCCAAAGATACGCAAGTCGTCATAAAACGGGGGCGTACCAAAGAGAAGATGGTGAGGTGCGTAGTTCCATCGTGGGCGGCTGGGTCTAAGGTTAAGAAGAAGTGATGCAGTGGCGAGTGCATTTTGCCAGAAACGAGGCGGCACGTTGGCATGAAACTGGAGCGTGCGAACGCAGTCATTCAGAGTGCGAAGGACTCATTCGGCTCGACCATTCTGCTGTGAAGTGTACGGGCATGTGAGGCAGAAAATTGTGCCATGATGCGACAAAAAGGTGCGGAAAGCGAGGTTGTCGAACTCTTTTCCATTGTCCGTCTGAAGCGCAAGGATGGGACGCCCAAACTACGTGTGGACATAGGAGTAAAAAGCCCTCAAGGTGGAGAGTGCATCTGACTTTCTGCGCAAAGGAAAAGTCTACACATAATGAGAATAATCATCAAGAATAACCAGATAATATAAATAGTTCGAATTACTAGGAACTGGAGAGATCCACACATCGCTATGAATCAACTGAAAAGGAAAAGAAGCAATGGTGGTGGAATTATTAAACGGCATGCGAACATGTTTGCCGACTTGACACGCACGACAAGTGTGATCCTCAATCTTATTACAACTGAAACTGAAACTCCTTAGAATATGACGAAGTGTGATGGGGTTGGTGGTGGTGGATGAAGACGAATGCACTAGATAGTGCTCGTCGTGGCTATCACATCGGTGAAGTACCATCCTGGTTCGAGCATCCTTGACGCAAAAACTAAGTTCGTCAAATTCAACAGTAACAGGATTTTCACGAGTGAAACAATGAACGGAAATAAGATTCTTAATAAGATGAGGCGACACAAGTATGTTTGACAAAGATAATGGAGTAGAACTAGAAGGAAAAGAAGTGTGCCCAATGTGTGTGATGGGAAGCGTGGAACCGTCGCCGACAATGATATGGCGGTCGGTGGACACAGGAGTGAAGGAGGCAAGGTTACCAGGATGAGCAAACATGTGAGCCGTAGCACCGGTGTCCATGTATCAATCACCGCCTCCAGTGTAGTTGTTCGGCGTAGACGCGGTGTGCAACTGATGGCTTCTCGCCCCTCGTTGGTTACCCCAAGTGGAAGGTTTGAGATGCAGTGTAGCGGTAGTTTTCCCTTGGCAAAGATACCAAGGATCGAATTCCCCTGAGACTCCAAGGTTCAACAAGAAGGTGTCAACTGCTAACGGCGCCAGATACTTAGCAATCGACTGGATCTGCACACAGATACAAATAACTTTGCTCCCAACGAGTACAGAGAGGTTGTCAATCCCTCCGGCCTTGTCGTTTACAAAGGATCAAACGCAAGAGATAATAGTGATAGGTATAACTGCAACTAGTAAGTAAGAACTGAAAGTAAATAGCGGATGTGATCAGTGATGGTAATATGGACCGGGGTCCCATGATGTTCACTAGTGATGTCTCTCTCCCAAAAGACGATAAAACAGCTAAGCGAGGTAAAGAAATTACAGCTGGGCAATTGACAGGATTATGTGCGCAAACCAATGCTAACTATGATGCAAGAAAGGTAGAGGCTCAAAAGCATGGGCGGTACACCAAGGCAAGTAGACCAAAATCCATCTGTATCTACTACTAATCATCCACCTTGAGATATCTATCCAGAACATCTCACTGGTATTAAGTTGCGAGTCCCACCCATAGTGTAAACTCAAAGCAATAGACAACTGCATTAAAAGAACTTTGCGTAAAGTAAGCAATCCTTGCACCCGCAAGTACAAGCACCGTTGTTTTCCCCCTTGTGGCAACAGCACATCCCCTAGACTCATGTTTCTGTCACTCAAGCTAGTCATCGAGGGGCATGAACCCACAATCAAGCATAACGTTCCCTCTTGGAGTTACTACCTACTACTTGGCCAAAGCAATAAACAGCAATGGAGAACATGCAAGAATTACTCACGAACATAAATATAAAAGAGGTAAATCAAATATATTACTCAAACACAATCTGAACATAATCTCATAATCCATCGGATCCCAGCAAACTCATCATAGCAACAGCATAAGGATTACATATGTGCCTCGATCATGTAGGGTAGCTCACGAGGTCTAATCGGTGAAGGACAAATATGGGAGGAGAACATCACATAGCTACTGGTCATGGACCCATGGTCCAAGGGAGACTACTCACAACTCATCCGGGAGGCGTCCATGGTGGTGGAGAAGCTCCCGGTGGTGATCCTCCCCTCCGGCAGGGTGCCGGGAAGAGTTCTCCTGGTGCTCCCGATCTTGGAAGCGCGGCGGCGGCGGAACAGAGATGAGATCGCGAAAAAGGGTTCCGTCCTCGAGGGTTTCGGGACGCGGTGTAAATATATGCCAAAGGAGGGCATCAGCGGAGGCCTGGGGGGCCCAGGTGCCCCCCCGGCGCGGCCAGGAGGGGGGCCGCGCCCCCAGGGCGCCTGGAGCCCTGGTGGCCCCCCTCCGGCCCTACTTTGGCCGCATGGAAGCTTCCGGAACGCTGATTTTTTATATATTTTTCCCGGAATTTTTCTGACAGTTTACGTAATGGGAAAATCTGAAATACAAAAACAGCAGAAAACAGAAACTGGCACTGGGGTGCACTGAGTTAATAGGTTAGTCCAAATATGATCAAAAGTGTATGGAAGTGCATAAATAATATAGCAATATCACACAAAAGAGGCATGGAGCAAGCAGAAATTATAGATACGTTTTGGACGTATCAACATCCCCAAGCTTAATTCCTGCTCGTCCTCGAGTAGGTAAATGATAACAAGCATAATTTCTGTGGTGACATGCTATTAACCATATAAGGACTTTTCACAGTCACATGACAAAAGCTTACTGAGACAATGAATCTGTAGTAAATAAGTTGCCTCATGAGAAAATCACAAAGAACTAAAAGTTTTACAATATGATACTGAAACATCAAATAGATTTGTAGTGAGCATGGTTTGCAAATATGATAAAGTGGTACCTCGCTTGCCCCCTTTAGTGAAGCAAAACATAAATGCAGGGGCACCTCCAAGGTTTAAGTTACGACTAGATACAATGATTTCAGAATAAACGATATCATAATCATGCAAAAGACAATGGTACTTTGGGACAATGCACATTACACTCAGAATGACAATCATGCTCTCAATAGTTGGTGCTTTAAAGAAGGTGGAGACTCTCGAACCGTGGCTTTTGTTGGCAAGGTTGAAAACCCATGGTCGGAAACAAAAACTAAACATGTACCAGAGCTCTTGGTTTTAAAAACAGAAGTAAAAAAAAATTTTGAATATGCATGTTTCGTCAACGAATGCTAGCAGATAACTCAATTACTTCTTGAGCTGGACAAGTTTCGAGGAACGGATCCCGAATGAGGACGGTCACATCCTCTTAATCTCCTTTGTTTATCACTGCCAAAGTTTTCTGATTTCTCATGAACAAAGCGTGAAGGAGGGTTTGTTTGTTGTATTATTTTTTAATGAGCCGGGCGCACTCTATGCCAGTTCCTTCTCGTATTATGGGTTTGCACATTAGACATGCAATCCCGGGGTGAAGCTTGTCCAACTTAAAAAGATCATGAATTAACTACTACTTCCTCATGAACTAAAACAGAGGCACAAAAGAGAAATGCTTTTTTTTGATTAATTTCGAGATGGTACACGAAAGTCTTCGTTAGGAATGGCAGGTAAATACCATGTATAGGAAGGTATGGTGGACTCATATGGCATAACTGGTTTAAAGGATATTGGATGCACAAGCAGTCAGTCCGCTTAGTACAGGTGGAGGTTAGCAAAAGACTGGGAGCGACCAACTAAGAGAGCAATGACGGTCATAATCATGCAGAGCGACAAAGCAACATTGAATCGGGCATGGAAGTTATATCGCTACTCAGAAATAAAAGATCATCAAGGCTTGATGGACTTTCTTTACAGTCTTAAATATGCGTGAGCATATTCCAAGTCAATCAAAATAAATTCTCGGAGGAAGATATCACTAAACCATACCACATCATAGGCAAACAAATCATGTTGGTACTCCAATAACACATTGGGAACCCCCCGGCTATTTGAGACTAACCATAAGAAAACATGAACTACTAAGCACCATTATGCACATAGCATTTTTATCATAGACATATCAACCAGTGCAACAGAAGCCAACTCTCTTAACAAGATAACCATGATAACTAAAGAGAGTTCGAGCGACCAACTAAACAAAAAGCTCTTCAAAAAGTAAAGCATGAAAACTAAGAGCTGAGCATGATAGTAGCTATTGAAAGACAAAGAACACACACAGTGAAGATAGACATGAAAATTCTATGTTATGTTCTAGGTTGAAGTGGAGCGTGTTTCTCTCCCACACAAAGAAAGCTGAGTTCCAACTCGTTATGAACAGCAAGCAAAGCTAAAGAAAACTAAAAAGGAAACTAAAAGCAAGACGCTCCAAGCATAGCACATAACACATGAAGTGATAAAAATATAGTGGAACGAAAGACGAACTGATAATGTTGATGGAGAAGGGGATGCACGGGGGCATCCCCAAGCTTAGACGCTT
This sequence comes from Secale cereale, assembly GCA_902687465.1. NCBI lineage: Eukaryota > Viridiplantae > Streptophyta > Magnoliopsida > Poales > Poaceae > Secale > Secale cereale. Next base: position 48,672,521 of record LR738715.1, read on the forward strand.
GAGTCTTCTTGAATATTTCTTGGGGGTGCATGGGGGCATCCCCAAGCTTGAGTGTTTGACACTCCTGAATCTTTTCATCATCTTCCCTCACACACATGAAAACTCCCTTCATACATAACTCATCATAATCTGATTAGCGAGGTTAGTACCCATAATAAAATATTTTTTCCTTGCTGGAAATAAGGATATTCTTGAAGGTCTACTGTTTCTCAAGATTGCCAAAAGGTTTTTGCAAAGAAAAAGCAAGCTCAAGGTTTGCAAAACTAAGGAAAGGCAAAACAGGACAGAATCTGTGAAAAACAGACCAGCAGGTAGTAAATAATTTTTTCGGGGCACTTCTGCAACTCAAATCAAAAAACTCAGAACAGACGCCCGAAAGACAATTGTATAGAGCACGCTGTCGAAACAATTCAGACCAAAAAGATGATCTGGTGACTTTATACGAATTTTTCTGTCCAAGGACAGAATCTGTTTCCTGGACAGCACGTCACAACTTTTGAACTTTCTTGCAATCAGAGGCTACACTTGGCACAAAGCTGAAAAGAAAAGATACAATGATGATGCTACTGTAGTAACAAACATCAAGACCACTAAAAACTGAAAGAACAAACTGAAAGCAAAGATAACAAGGGTTGTCTCCCTAGAGCTCTTTCTTTATAGCCATAAAGATAGGCTTAAGACTTTAATGATGCTCTCGTAGGAATAAGAGTTGAAGAACAAAAGAGAGCATCAAGAAGCACATATAAATCATATTTAAGTCTACCCCTCTTCCTATGCATTGGAATCTTGTAAAGAAATAAATTATTGAAGCATAAAGCAATAAGCATAGGAAGACAAAACAAGTGCAGCTTCAAAACCTTCAACATAAAGAGAGGGAACTTGATATTATTAAGATATTTAGAACCATGTCTCCCTCTCTCATTATAAATTTCAGTGGCATCATAGATGAACTCAACAATATAACTATCACATAAGGGATTATTTCCATGATCCAAAAGCGTACAAGTATCATAACTCTTCATATAAGCAAAATCTTTCTTATTAGGAATAGTGAGAGTAAAGCAATCATAACCATCATGGTAATCATTGTATTTAGGAGGCATATCATAATCATAATAAATTTTATCCTCAATAGTAGGTGGACTGAAAACATCATATTCATCATTGTAATCAGCATATATAGGAAGCAAAGTATCATCAAAGTAAATTTTCTCTTCAAAAGTTGGGGGACTAAAAATATCATGTTCATCAAACGTGTCATCCCCAAGCTTAGAGCTTTCCATGTCATTAGCAATATTGATATTCAAAGAAAGCATACTAATAACATCACCACTATCATGATTGTTATGCAAATAACAAAGTTCCATTGGTTTTTTAATTTTCTCTTCAAACACATCATGTCCCAAAGCAAGGTAGAGCTTATAAAGCTCTCTCATATTTTTGTTGTTTTCCATTAACAAAACTAGTGAAAAGACATAAAGGAAACTGAAAGGTAAACTAACAAGACTAAAAAGAAAAGATAAAAGATAGCGTGCAACTCCCTTATCTTGAAGAGTGGAGTCCCCGGCAACGGCGCCAGAAAACTTTGCTTGATGGTTTCTCGCCCCTCGTTGGTTACCCCAAGTGGAAGGTTTGAGATGCAGTGTAGCGGTAGTTTTCCCTTGGCAAAGATACCAAGGATCGAATTCCGCTGAGACTCCAAGGTTCAACAAGAAGGTGTCAACTGCTAACGGCGCCAGATACTTAGCAACCAACTGGACCTGCACACAGATACAAATAACTTTGCTCCCAACGAGTACAGAGAGGTTGTCAATCCCTCCGGCCTTGTCGTTTACAAAGGATCAAACGCAAGAGATAATAGTGATAGGTATAACTGCAACTGGTAAGTAAGAACTGAAAGTAAATAGCCGATGTGATCAGTGATGGTAATATGGACCGGGGTCCCATGATGTTCACTAGTGATGTCTCTCTCCCAAAAGACGATAAAACAGCTATGCGAGGTAAACAAATTATAGCTGGCCAATTGACAGGATTATGTGCGCAAACCAATGCTAACTATGCTGCAAGAAAGGTAGAGGCTCAAAAGCATGGGCGGTACGCCAAGGCAAGTAGACCGAAATCCATCTGCATCTACTACTAATCATCCACCTTGAGATATCTATCCAGAACATCTCACTGGTATTAAGTTGTGAGTCCCACCCATAGTGTAAACTCAAAGCAACAGACAACTGCATTAAAAGAACTTTGCGTAAAGTAAACAATCCTTGCACCCGCAAGTACAAGCATCGTTGTTTTCCCCCTTGTGGCAACAGCACATCCCCTAGACTCATGTTTCTGTCACTCAAGCTAGTCATCGAGGGGCATGAACCCACAATCAAGCATAACGTTCCCTCTTGGAGTTACTACCTACTACTTGGCCATGCAATAAACAGGAACGGAGAACATGCAAGAATTACTCAAGAACATAAATATAAAAGAGGTAAATTAAATATATTACTCAAACACAATCTGAACATAATCTCATAATCCATCGGATCCCAGCAAACTCATCATAGCAACAACATAAGGATTACATATGTGCCTCGATCATGTAGGGCAGCTCACGAGGTCTAATCGGTGAATGACAAAGAGGGGAGGAGAACATCACATAGCTACTGGTCATGGACCCATGGTCCAAGGGAGACTACTCACAACTCATCCGGGAGGCGTCCATGGTGGTGGAGAAGCTCCCGGTGGTGATCCTCCCCTCCGGCAGGGTGCCGGGAAGAGTTCTCCTGGTGCTCCCGATCTTGGAAGCGCGGCGGCGGCGGAACAGAGATGAGATCGCGAAAAGGGTTCCGTCCTCGAGGGTTTCGGGACGCGGTGTAAATATATGCCAAAGGGGGGCATCAGCGGAGGCCTGGGGGGCCCAGGCGCCCCCCCGGCGCGGCCAGGAGGGGGGCCGCGCCCCCAGGGCGCCTGGAGCCCTGGTGGCCCCCCTCCGGCCCTACTTTGGCCGCATGGAAGCTTCCGGAACGCTGATTTTTTATATATTTTTCCCGAAATTTTTCTGGCAGTTTACGTAATGGGAAAACCTGAAATACAAAAACAGCAGAAAACAGAAACTGGCACTGGGGTCCACTGAGTTAATAGGTTAGTCCAAATATGATCAAAAGTGTATGGAAGTGCATAAATAACATAGCAATATCACACAAAAGAGGCATGGAGCAAGCAGAAATTATAGATACGTTTTGGACGTATCAGCAGCGCGGCGAGGAGCGCCGGATCCCAGGGTGCCAGTGGCAGGGCCGGTGAGGGCGGCGGTGGGGCCGCAGGGAGACCGTAGTCGCCGCTCAGCTACGGCGATGGGTATCCTCCATACAGCTGCGGAGCCACGTAGTAAGCCTGGTGTGCCGGCGGGCACGGCACGTGAAGGGTCGGTTCAGGGGCCCGTGGAACCGGCATGGTGTAGGCATGGACAACACTGGTCCACGGGTTGTAGCCGGAGGCCCACGAAGGGGGCACCTGGAACTGCTGCTGCTGTTGCTACTGACTGGGTGGGCCAGTGCCATGCGGCTGCTGCTGCTGACCACTGTGTCGGGCCCCGCCGTGCCGTTCGGCGGGAGGGGCGGGCGGGCCATAGGGCAGCGGGAGCAACCCTGGCTGCTGGGGCGCCGGAAGAGGCGCCGGGTAGCACTACGGCAGGGGCGCGGCTGCGGCGGCGGGAGGCGCCGAGGACCTACCACGGGTGGTGTCGGCGGGGAGAGCGGTAGCCCGCGCCTTCACCTACTTTATCCGCCGCTCCTCCAAGCGGAGGTACGCAATGAACTTGGCGAAGGACGGGTTGGGGATGAGGCTGAGGTTCTCCTCGGTGTTGCCGAAGTCCTCGTTGAGCCTGGTGGTGAGCATGCTGAGGAGGAGGTCATCATCGATCTTCGCGCCAATATCGCAGAGCTCGTCAGTGAGTCTTTAGGTGGTGACAATAGTCATCGACGGAGGTGTTGTCCTGATGACACCCAAAGAACTCTTGCTGAAGAAAAACACAACACTAGAGCTAGTTGTCGGTGAAGAGCTCGTTCAGCTTGGTCCACACGGCGCTGGCATCATCACCATCCGTCACGACCGTCTGGAAGAGGTCGGGCATGATGGTGAGGAAAAACTAGCGGGTGATCGTGGTGTCGATGGTGGACCAGGTATCAAACCCGGGGACGAGGCTGGAGTCGACGGTGCCGTCCATGTGGTCCATGAGATGATACTCCCGGAACACGAGGAAGAAATACGTCTTCCACGTGTAGTAGGAGGAGTCCGCCTGGGAGAGACGAACCGGCACCCGCTCGAAGATGTTCAGGTTGCGGATGTTGTTCACGTCGGGAGGGTTGGCGTCGGCAAACGGGTTGGAGTTGGTGGACACGGAAAACGTGACGGACGACATGGCGCTCGGCAGCAGCAGCGACTTCGGGCGATCGAGCGGCCGGGGCGGCTTGGCGATCGGGTGGGCGCAGTGGCTTGGTGAAGCGGGCAAAATGGGTGGTCGGGTGGCGGGTTGGCGCGGGTTCGGCAGCGGGCGAGCGAGGCTGGCGAGCGATGCAGCAAGGCGATCGGGCTTGGCGAGTGAGCAAAGTAGCTAGCGGGCGAGGCGCGATGCGGCTGGCGGCAGGCGAGCGAAGCGGGGTGGAGTGCGGGCGAGGCGAAGCGGGTTGGAGTGCAGGAGATCACTCCGGTGGAGCACGAGCGGTCGATCGGGTGGAGTGCAGGCTGGTGGGCAATCAGGTGCGGTCGGGCAGGGCTGGCGGGCGGCCAGAGTGGTGTGCACGCAGGGGGAGGAGAGACAGCGGCCGACGCGGGAGGCAAGCGAGCGGCGGCGGCGGGGCGGTGGCGGCACGGAGGAGGAGGCGCGCGGCGGCGGCGCTGGCGGAAGGATAGGTTTAGAACCCAGAAACGGATACCATGTAAGATGTGGGAATTACGTATTGTATTCCTCAGGTGCAAACACACACATATATGATGTACAAGAGGTGGGCCACAACCTCAACTATACAAGGAACTAGGAGGTGGGCCCAATACACAGATATGCACAACACATATACTCAACAACTACAATTTAGACAAGGATAAACGATATTACTGAAGGAAATATGCCCTAGAGGCAATAATAAAGTTGTTATTTTATATTTCCTTATATCATGATAAATATTTATTATTCATGCTAGAATTGTATTAATCGGAAACTTGATACATGTGTGGATACATAGACAAAACAGTGTGTCCCTAGTAAGCCTCTAGAAGACTAGCTCGTTAATCAAAGATGGTTAAGTTTCCTATCATTGACATGTGTTGTCATTTGATGAACGGGGTCACATAATTAGGAGAATGATGTGATGGACAAGACCCATCCGTTAGCTTAGGATAATGATCGTTCGGTTTTACTGCTATTGCTTTCTTCATGTCAAATACATATTCGTCCGACTATGAGATTATGCAACTCCCGAACGCCGGAGGAATGCCTTGTGTGCTATCAAACGTCACAACATAATGGGCTGGTCATAATGATGCTCTACAGGTATCTCCAAAGGTGTTTGTTGGGTTGGCATAGATCAAGAATAGGATTTGTCACTCCGAGTATCGGAGAGTTATCTCTGGGCCCTCTCGGTAATACACATCATAATAAGGCCTGCAAGCAAATGACTAATGAGTTAGTCACGGGATGATGTATTACAGAACGAGTAAAGAGACTTGCCGGTATTGAGATTGAACTAGGTATGAAGATACCGATGATCGAATCTCGGGCAAGTAACATACCGATGACAAAGGGAATAACATATGTTGTCATTACGGTTCGATCGATAAAGATCTTCGTAGTATATGTGGGAGCCAATATGAGCATCCAGGTTCCGCTATTGGTTATTGACCGGAGAAGTGTCTTCGTCATGTCTACATAGTTCTCGAACCCGTAGGGTCCGCACGCTTAACGTTCGATGACGATTTGTATTATGAGTTACGTGTTTTTGGTGACCGAAGATTTTTCGGAGTCCCGGATGAGATCAAGGAAATGACGAGGAGTCTGGAAATGGTCGAGCGGTAAACATTGATATATAGGACGACGGTATTTGGACGCCAGAAGTGTTCCGAGTGATACCGGGTCATCGGAAGGGGTTCCGGGCAACCCCCGGCAAAGATATGGGCCTACTGGGCCAAGTAAGGGAACAAACTAGCCCACAAGGGGCTGGTGCGCCCCCTATAGGCTCAGCCACATGGGGAGGAAGGGAAAGGAGAGGAGGAAAAGGAAAGTATGAAGTAGGACTCCTACTTCCTTCCCCTCCCCCTCCTTCCTTTCCCCCTTGTCTAAATATGGTAAGGGGGGCGAATTGGACTAGGGACCCAAGTAGGATTTCTCCTACTTGGGCGCGCCCTAGGCTGCCTCCCTCCCTCTCCCTCCTTTACATACGTGGGAAGGGTACTCGTATAAGACACATCAATTGTTCTTAGCCGTGTGCGGTGCCCCCTCCATAGTTTACTCCTCGGGTCATAGCGTCGTAGTGCTTAGGCGAAGCCCTACGCGGATCACATCACCATCACGGTCACCATGCCATCATGCGGACGAAACTCTCCCTCGACCCTCTGATGGATCAAGTGTTCGAGGGACTTCATCGAGCTGAATGTGTGCAGAACCCGGAGGTGTCGTACGTTCGATGTTTGATCGGTTGAATCGCGAAGACGTCCGACGACATCAACCGCGTTAATATAAAGCTTCCGCTTTTGGTCCACGAGGGTACATGGACACACTCTTCCTGTATCGTTGATATGCTTCTCGCGTGAGCGTTGGTTTTATTTGAAATTGCATGCTACGTTCCCAATAGTGGTATCAGAGCCAGGTCTATACGTAGATGATATGCATGAGTAGAACACAAAGGGTTGTGGGCGATAATAGTCATACTACTTACCACGAACGTCTTACCTTGATTCGGCGGTATTGTTAGATGAAGCGGCCCGGACCGACATTACATGACCGCGTTCATGAGACTGATTCTACTGACGTGCTTTGCACACAGGTGGCTGGCAGCTGTCTGTTTCTCCAACTTTAGTTGAATCGAGTTTGACTACGGCCGGTCCTTGTTGAAGGTTAAAACAACACACTTGACGAAAAATCGTTTTGGTTTTGATGCGTAGGTAAGAACAGTTCTTGCTAGAAGCCCGTAGCAGCCACGTAAAACTTGCAACAACAAAGTAGAGGACGTCTAACTTGTAATTGTAGGGCATGTTGTGATGTGATATGGTCAAGACGTGATGAGTTATATGATATTGTATGAGATCATCATGTTTTGTAAATTATCGGCAACCGGCAGGAGCCTTATGGTTGTCTCTTTATTGTATGAATTGTGAAAGCCATGTAATTGCTTTACTTTATCACTATGAGTTTGCGATAGTAGTAGAAGGTGAGACGACCACGACGCTACGATGAAGATCATGGTGTCAAGCCGGTGATGATGGAGATCATGACAATGCTTTCGAGATGGAGATCAAAAGCACAAGATGATGATGGCCATATCATGTCACATATTTTGATTGCATGTGATGGTTATCTTTTTATACATCTTATTTTGCTTAGATCGACGATAGCATTATAAGATGATCCCTTACAAAATTTCAAGGTACAAGTGTTCTCCCTGAGTATGCACCGTTGTGACAGTTCATCGTGCCGAGACACCACGTGATGATCGGGTGTGATAAGCTCTACGTTCACACACAATGGGTGTAATACAGTTTTGCACATGCAGAATACTCGGGTTAAACTTGACGAGCCTAGCATGTACAGACATGGCCTTGGAATACTAGAGACCGAAAGCTCGAGCGTGAATCATATAGTAGATATGATCAACATAAGATGATCACCATTGAAAACTACTCCATCTCACGTGATGATCGGACATGGTTTAGTTGATTTGGATCACGTGATCATTTAGATGACTTGAGGGATGTCTATCTGATACGTCTCCAACGTACCTATAATTTTTTATTGTTCCATGCTATTATTTATGATGTTTTGGATGTTTAATGGGCTTTGTTATACACTTTTATATAATTTTTGGAACTAACCTACTAACCCAAAGGCCCAGTCCAGATTGCTGTTTTTTGCCTATTTCAGGGTTTTACAGAAAAGGAATATCAAACGGAGTCCAAAGGGAATGAAACTTCTGGAGAGATAGTTTTGGAGCAAAATACGCACGGGAGAATTGAGAACCACGGAGTAGGGATGACGTGGCATCCACGAGGGTGGGGACGTGCCCCCACCCTATAGGGCGCGCCCCCTGCCTCGTGGGCACCCCGTCTGGCCCCCGGTGCCCTCCTTCCTCCTATATATACCTACGTACCCCGAAACCATCAGAACAACAGAGAAAACCCTAGTTCCACCGCCGCAACCTTCTGTTCTCATGAGATCCCATCTTGGGGCCTGTTCCGGAGCTCCGCCGGAGGGGGGATCTTCCACGGAGTGCTTCTACATCATCATCATCGCCTCACCATGAGTTGTGAGTAGTTTACCACAGACCTTCGGGTCCATAGCTAGTATCTAGATGGCTTCTTCTCTCTCTTTGGATCTCAATACCAAGTTCTCATTGGTCTTCGAGGAGATCTATTCGATGTAATCTATTTTTGCGGTGTGTTTGTCGAGATCCGATGAATTGTGGGTTTATGATCAAGATTATCTATGAGAAATATTTGGTCCTTTTCTGAACTCTTTATGTATGATTATAATGTCCTTGCAAGTCTCTTTGAATTATTGGTTGGTTTGGCCTACTAGATCTATAGTTCTTGCAATGGGAGAAGTGCTTGGCTTTGGTTCAATCTTGCGGTGTCCTTTCCCAGTGATAGTACGGGCAGCAAGGCACGTATTGTATTGTTGCCATCGAGGATAAAAAGATGGGGTTTATATCACTATGTCTGAGTTTATCCCTCTACATCATGTCATCTTGCTTAAGGCGTTACTCTGTTCTTATGAACTTAATACTCTAGATGCATGTTGGATAGGGGTCGATGTGTGGAGTAATAGTAGTAGATGCAGAATCGTTTCGGTCTACTGGTTTCGGACGTGATGCCTATATATAATGATCATGCCTAGGTAGTCTCATAATTATTCGCTTTTCTATCAATTGCTCGACTGTAATTTGTTTACCCGCCGTAGAATATCGCTATAATGAGAGAAGCCACTAGAGAAAACTATGGCCCCCGGGTCTATTCTCAACATATCAATCTACAATCTACTTTACTTTTCCGCTTTTACTTCCTGTTCTTATATCCAAAAATACCAAAAATATCAAACTATCATCTCTATCAGATCTCACTTTCGTAAGTGACTGTAAAGGGATTGACAACCCCTTATCGCGTTGGCTGCGAAGTTCTTATTTGTTTGTGCAGGTGTGAGGGACTCGCGCGTGGTCTGCTACTGGATTGATACCTTGGTTCTCAAAAACTGAGGGAAATACTTACGCTACTGTGCTGCATGACCCTTTCCTCTTCGAGGGAATACAACGCAAGCTCGAGAAGTAGCAAGAAGAATTTCTGGCGCCATTGCCGAGGAGGCTTACGCAAACGAAATATACCAAGTACCTATCACAAACCCTTATCTTTCGCATTACATTTTTTGCCTCTCGTTTTCCTCTCCCCCACTTCACCCTTGCCATTTTATTCGCCCTTCTTCTGCCATGTGTTTATCGTTCGCTTGCTTCTTTTCTGCTTGTGTGTTGGATTGCTTGCTTGTCATCATGTCTAGCACACCTATCATTATCAATACTCCCGAGAGTGAGGTTCTCAATTTTAAACAAAGGGAGGAAGAAAACTTAATAGATGCCTGGTATAGAATTTGCAATGCTCGAAGTAGATCTAATAGGAAGCTTTCCACTTCCGTGCTTCTTCGCAATTTTTATGTTGGCATAACTCTATGGAATAGATTTATTTTAGATACCATTACCGGAGGGAATTTCTTGGGTAGCCATACTTTTGATTCTTATAATGCAATGACTGGATTATTTGGCTCACCGCCTCTTATGGTTAATGGGACCGTTTTAACTTTGGAGCATGTTATGCAAAGGTTAGAAATCAGTGAAAACAAAGTTGCTACGGTGAGTTGATAGAGAATTTGGATAGAAAAATTCATAATGAAGTTACCCAATATGGATCCAAGGTAGGAGTTATTCTGAAAAATCTTAATGAAAAGGAACCAATAGTTAAAGAAAAATTAGATCAAGATTCTACTAGAATCAATAAACTTGAGGATATTATTACTAATGTGGGTTCTGCTCTTTCTGCTATAAAGATTACTCCAAATCCTTCTACCACTAAATTATCTAAGTTCATGTATGTTCCTAAAGACAAGGGTGAAACATCTAGTAAAGGAATCGCGGATCTTTAATCCATAAGTGTTCATCCTAATTTTCTTACTTTTGCAAGAGAATCTTTTGACACAATTGAATTTCTTGATTTCTTGCCCAAAATTTTGATTATAAATAGGGATAAAGAAGATCCCAAGAATCACAAGTGCTTAATTAAAGGATTGCCTTCCAAAGATGGCAATACCTAGATCTATACAAGTATCGTGCCTAGCTAGGGGCGTAAAACGATAGCGCTTGTCGGGAGGCAACCCAATTTTATATTTGTTGTTTTTGCTTCTGTTTAGATGTGGTTTTGTGTTTTAATTAGTGTTTGTGCCAAGTAGAACCTTTGGGAAGACTTGTGTGGAGTTTATATGATCTTGCTATGAAAAACAGAATCGTTAGCGCTCGCTAGACTGGTCACCAGATTTTACTGGATTGTGCTATTTAGTTGATTCTTTTTGCAAATGATTAGTAGACAAATTCCTCACGTTTAGCAACTTATTTCAATTTTTTGAGTTACAGAAGTATGCGAAAGCTACAGATTGCTACAAACTATTCTATTTTTGACAGATTCTGTTTTTTGTGTGCTGTTTGCTTATTTCAATGCATCTATGAGTAGTATTGGGAAGTATGAATCATAAAGAAGTTGGAATACAGTCGGTTTAACACCAATATAAACAAATAATGAATTCATTGCAGTACCTCTGAGTAGTGGTTTGTTTTCTTATACTAACAGAGCTCACGAGATTTTTGTCTAAGTTTTGTGTTGTGAAGTTTTCAAGTTTTGAGTATTGCTTTGATGGACTATGGAATAAAGAGTGGCAATAGCCTAAGCTTGGGAATGCCCAAGGCACCCCAAGGTAAAATTCAAGGACAACCGAAAGCCTAAGCTTGGGGATGCCCCGGGAAGGCATCCCCTCTTTCGTCTTCATCTATCGGTAACTATACTCGGAGCTATACTTTTATTCACCACATGATATGTGTTTTGCTTGGAACGTCATGTATAATTTGAGTCTTTTCTTGTTAGTTTGCCACAATTATCCTTGCTGGACACACCTTTTTGAGAGAGCTAAATATGGCCTAGGAATTGTTAGAACACTCTATGTGCTTCACTTATATCTTTTGAGTTGAATACTTTTTTGCTCTAGAGCTTCACTTATATCTTTTAGAGCACGATGGTAATTATATTTTGTAGAAATTGTTGATCTCTCATGCTTCACTTATATCCTTTTGAGATTCTATTAAAACAGCATGGTAATGTGATTGGGCTATAAAACTAGCCTTCACATGATAGGCATCCAAGATCAATGTACTAAAAATGTTCACACTAAGTGCATTGAATATGATGAGAAGTTGGATGCTTGATAATTGTTTTGAGATATGAGGATAGTGATATTAGAGTCATGCTAGTGGAGTTATTATGAAATTGAGAAATGCTTGTGTTAAAGTTAGTGATTCCCGTAGCATGCACGTATGGTGAACCGCTATGTGACGAAGTTAGAGCATGAGGTATTTGTAGAGTGTCATCCTTTGTGTGGAGGTCGGGGGCGCATGATGGTTAACTCCTACCAACCTCCCCCCTAGGAGCATGCGTTGATTGCTTTGTTTTTATGACTCGTAAATTTTTGCAATAAGTATATGAGTTCTTATGACTAATGTTGAGGCCATGGATATTACGCACTCTCACCCTTCCACCATTTCTAGCCTCTCTTGTACCGCGCAACTCTCGCCGGTACCATACACCCACGATATATCCTTCCTCAAAACATCCACCATATATCTTCCTCAAAACAGCCACCATACCTACCTATCATGGCATTTCCATAGCCATTCCGAGATATATTGCCACGCAACTTTCCACCGTTACGTTCATATGACACGCTTCATATTGTCATATTGCCATGCATGATCATGTAGTTGACATCGTATTTGTGGCTAGGCCACCATGCATAATTTTTCATACATGTCACTCTTGATTCATTGCACATCCCGGTACACCGCTGGAGGCATTCATATAGGTCATACGTTGTTCTAGTATCGAGTTGTAATATCGAGTTGTAATTCAATAAATGTGTGATGATCATCATTATTAGAGCATTGTCCCATGTGAGGAAAGGCTAAATCAAGAAAGCCCCTCCAAAAAAATAAAATAAAAAGAAAAGAAAGGCTAAAGAAAAAAAGAAAGGCCCAAAAAAAGAAAAAAAGGGACAATTGCTACTATCTTTTTCCACACTTGTGCTTCAAAGTAGCACCATGTTCTTCATGACAGAGAGTCTCATGTTCTTCATGATAGAGAGTCTCATGTTTAGTCACTTTCATATACTAGTGCGAATTTTCATTATAGAACTTGGCTTGTATATTCCAACGATGGGCTTCCTCAAATGCCCTAGGTCTTCGTGAGCAAGCAAGTTGGATGCACACCCACTTAGTTTCTTTTGTTGAGATTTCATACATTTTTAGCTCTAGTGCATCGTGTTGCATGGCAATCCCTACTCACTCACATTAATATATCTTGATGGACATCTCCATAGCCCGTTGATACGCCTAGTTGATGTGAGACTATCTCCCTCCTTTTGTCTTCTCCACAACCACCTCTCTATTCCACATAGTGCTATGTCCATGGCTCACGCTCATGTATTGCGTGAAAGTTGAATGGTTTGAAAGAATAGAGTATGAAAACAAGTGCTTGGCTGAAACCGGGGTTGTGCATGATATGAATATTTTGTGTGATGAAGAGGGAGCATAGCCAGAATATATGATTTTGTAGGGATAACTTTCTTTAGCCATAGTATTTTGAGAAGACATGATTGCTTTGCTAGTATGCTTGAAGTATTATTATTTCTTATGTCAATATAGACTTTTGTCTTGAATCTTTCAGATCTGAACATTCATGCCACAATTAAGATAATTACATTGAAAAACTATGTTGATTAACATTCCACATCAAAAATTCTGTTTTTATCATTTACCTACTCGAGGACGAGCAGGAATTAAGCTTGGGGATGCTTGATACGTCTCCAACGTATCTATAATTTTTTATTGTTCCATGCTATTATTTATGATGTTTTGGATATTTAATGGGCTTTGTTATACACTTTTATATTATTTTTGGGACTAACCTACTGACCCAAAGGCCCAGTCCAGATTGTTGTTTTTTGCCTATTTCAGGGTTTTACAGAAAAGGAATATCAAACGGAGTCCAAACGGAATGGAACTTCTGGAGAGATATTTTTGGAGCAAAATACGCACGGGAGACTTGAGAACCACGGAGTAGGGCTGACGTGGCGTCCACGATGGTGGGGGCGCCCCCCCCCCCCCCTATAGGGCGCGCCCCCTGCCTCGTGGGCACCCCGTCTGGCCACCGGTGCCCTCCTTCCTCCTATATATACCTACGTACCCCGAAACCACTGTTCCGGAGCTCCCACGTATGCCTCGGATTATGGGCCCAAGTAGGATTCCTCCTACTTGGGCGCGCCCTAGAATGCCTACCTCCCTCTCCCTCCTTTATATACGTGGGGAGGGCACCCCTAGAAGACACATCAATTGTTCTTATACGTGTGCGGTGCCCCCTCCATAGTTTACTCCTCAGGTCATAGCATCGTAGTGCTTAGGAGAAGCCCTATGCGGATCACATCACCATCACCGTCACCATGTCATCGCGCTGACGAAACTCTCCCTCGACCCTCCGCTGGATCAAGAGTTCGAGGGACGTCATCAAGCTGAACGTGTGCAGAACTCGGGGGTGCCGTACGTTTGGTGCTTGATCGGTTGAATCGGGAAGACATTCGACTACATCAACCGCGTTAATATAACACTTATGCTTTCGGTTTACGATGGTACGTGGACGCATTCTTCCCGTATCGTTGCTATGCTTCTCCTAGATAGATCTTGCGTGAGCGTAGGAATTTTTTTGAAATTGCATGCTACGTTCCCAACAATTAACAACCTCTCAGAGAGAAAAACAAAATGGTGATTATCATCACCTTGTAGTGCATTTCCCAATAGCACCTCGCTGCATCAATAATAGAAATTGTACCTTAGTCCACCTACCAGAAAATCAGGCTATTAGTTTTTAAGTTAATTGATATGTTAATTTCTACAATAGCTTTAATCAACAAGCAATTTTACTAGGTATGATTGTGCTTGTTATAAAAAAATGCTACAACAAACTGCAACATTCCATAAAAGTTAGTAACGGTTCACTATAGTGGTGTTAATCTCAGTCTGGTCCTTTTAGGTGCCAAGGAATCTAAATCAGTCCATGAATTTTAGATAATTTGGAGATTTGGATGATGCCTGTTGGGCTCGATGGAATTCGACAATTCATCATGTCTGATTTCTAGGCGAGCTTGATCCTTCTATAGGCGGATATGCGACTGGTCGAGGGCTAGGTGCTGAGCCTCGAGGGCCTTCGCAGTCGGTCGTCGCCAGGGATTGGCGTACACAAATGTCGGTTCATTATATCTGTAGTAATCTAGAGGGAGTATAGTGCGTTGACGGAACGCCGGATGGGATTCACATGAGGCATTTGCTGTCGGTCTGAGTGGAATGAAGAGAAAACAAATTAAGTTATTTTGTGTGGGAGGAAAAAGTTTGCACCCTTCTGAGTCGACCCTAACTCACACGAGTTTATGAGCACATCACACACGACCTTGTGCGCTAGGAAAAATGATTTAGTGTTAGTTCAGATGAAAATAAATAAATGGTTTGATGCCGGTCCAAGCAGAATGAAGAGAAAAAAGTATTATGTTAGTCTGTGTGAAAGGGAAAAGTTTGCATCTATCCAAGCAGACCCTAACTCACGCGAGTTTATGATCACAGGACACAAGAGCTTGTGGGCTAGGAAAAATATAATTCCGAGGTAGTTCAAGTGAAAGAAGATAAATGTTTGGTGCTGGTCCGAGTGGAATAAAGATAAAATATAAATGAATTTTTTACGTTCATCTACGTGGAGAGAAAAAGTCTGCATCCTTCAGAGTCGATCCTAACTCAGATGAGTTGATAAGCAAGGCATTGACCCAAGTAAAATGAGAATGTTTGTCAAAAGAAAAAAGTAGAATGAGAATAAAAACGACATGATGATGCAGAAAAAGACTGACGTCACTTCACACTTCTAGCCCCAGTCATGTAGGAGTTTTCTTTTTGAGACAATCTCGTTTAGCTTTATTCAATCTCCAAAATGTTTACAGGAAAGGGAAGCTCCCCCAGTCAGCCTAACCAAACATGGCGACCAAAACCGAGTCCTAAAGCATGCCTAGCGAGAGTGTGAGCCTCAAAATTCGAGCTCCTAAACTCATGAACTATATTACTGTTGGGTAACGTAGCATAATTCAAAAAAAAATCTACGCTTTCACCAAGATCCAACTAAGGAGACATCTAGCAACGAGCAAATAAGAGTGCATCTACATACCGTTATGTAGACCGCGTACGGAAGCTTTCGAAGAAGCGTGGATGAAGTAGTCGTACTCTTCACGTTCTTCGTCACCGATGATCTAGCGCTGAACGGACGGCACCTCCGCGTTCAACACACGTCCGGTGCAGCAACGTCACCTCCTTCTTGATCCAGCAAGGGGGGGAGGAGAAGTCGTCAGAGATCCAACAGCACAACGGCGTGGTGGTGGATGCAGTGGAGATTGCAGCAGGGCTTCGCCGGGCGCCCTGCGTTGGGGAGACGGAGGTATGACGGGAGGGGGAGAGCCGCCAGGGCAAGGGTGCGGCTGCCCTCTCCCCCCCCCCCCCCACATATATATATAGGGGGCCAGGGGGTGCGCCAGCCCCTGCAGATCCAATCTGCAAGGGGGGGCGGCGGCCAGGGGGGAGTCCTTGCCCCCCAAGGCAAGTGGGGCGCCCCCTCCCCCTAGGGTTTCAACCCTAGGCGCATAGGGAGGGGGGCCCATGTGGTGCGCCAGCCCACCAGGGGCTGGCCACCTCCCCCACGCGGCCTAGGGGCCCCACCGGGATGGGTGGCCCCACCCGGTGGACCCCCGGGGCCCCTCCGGTGGTCCCGGGACACTCCTGGTGACCCCCGGAGATCACCCGATGGCCGAAACTGGACTTCCAATATATCATTCTTTACCTCCGGACCATTCCGGAACTCCTCGTGACGTCCGGGATCTCATCCGGGACTCCGAAGAACTTTCGGGTTTCCACGTGCATGTATCTCTACGACCCTAGTGTTACCGAACCTTAAGTGTGTAGACCCTACGGGTTCGGGAGACACGTAGACATGACCGAGACCACTCACCGGTCAATAACCAACAGCGGGATCTAGATACCCATGTTGGTTCCCACGTGTTCCTCGATGATCTTCATCGGATGAACCACCGTGTCAAGGATTCGCTCAATCCCGTATGTTATTCCCTTTGTCCATCGGTACGGTACTTGCCCGAGATTCGATCGTCGGTATTCCCGATACCTTGTTCAATCTCGTCATGGCAAGTCTCTTTACTCGATCCGTAATCCATCATCCCGTGACTAACTACTTAGTCACATTGAGCTCATTATGATGATTGATACGTCCAAAACGTATCTATAATTTCTGCTTGCTCCATGCCACTTTTGGGTGATATTGCTATGATATTCATACACTTCCATACACTTTTGATCATATTTGGACTAACTTACTAATCCAGTGCACCCCAGTGCCAGTTTCTGTTTTCGGCTGTTTTTGTATTTCAGGTTTTCACGTTTCGAGAACTGCCCAGAAAAATTCAGAAAAATTATATAAAAAATCAGCGTACCGGAAACAACACTGCGTCCGAAGGGCAGCCTGGGGGGCCTCAGGGGCTCCAGGCGCCCTGTGGGCGCCCCTCCCCCCTGGGCCGCGCCGGGGGAGGCGCCTGGGCCCCCCGAGGCTCCCCCGGTGCCCTACTTTGGCATATATTTAAAGGGTTCCCCGTAACCCTCAGAACAGGACTTCTTTTCGCGATCCCATCTCTGTTCCGCCGCCGCCGCCGCTTCCAAGATCGGGAGCACCAGGAGAACTCTTCCCGGCACCCTGTCGGAGGGGAGGATCACCACCGGGAGCTTCTTCACCACCATGGACGCCTCCCGGATGACTCGTGAGTAGTCTCCCTTGGACCATGAGTCCATGACCAGTAGCTATGTGATGTTCTCCTCCCGTTCTTGTGCTTCACTAATTAGTCCTCGTGAGCTGCCCTACATGATCGAGGCACCTATGTAATCCTTATGCTGTTGCTATGTTGAGTTTGCTGGGATCCGATGGATTACGAGATTATGTTCAGATTGATCTTGAGTAATATATTTGATTCACCTCTTTTATATTTTAGTTCATAAGTAATTCTTGCATGTTCTCCGTTGTTACTTATTGCTTTGGCCGAGTAGTTGGTAGTGACTCCAAGAGGGAACGTTATGCTCGATTGTGGGTTCATGCCCCTCGATGACTAGCTTGAGTGACAGAAACATGAGTCTAGGGGATGTGCTGTTGCCACAAGGGGGAAAACAACGGTGCTTGTGCCCGCGGGTGCAAGGATTGTTTACTTTATGAAAAGTTCTTTTAATGCAGTTGTCTGTTGCATTGAGTTTACACTATGGGTGGGACTCGCAACTTAATACCAGCGAGATGTTCTGGATAGATATCTCAAGGTAGATGATTAGTAGTAGATATTGATGGATTTCGGTCTACTTACTTTGGCGTACCGCCCATGCTTTGAACCTCAACCTTTCTTGCAATGTAGTCAGCATTGGTTTGCGTTCGTGGTCCTGTCAATTGCCCAGCTGTAATTTGTTTACCTCACATAGCTGTTTTATCGTCTTTTGGGAGAGAGACATCACTAGTGAACATCATGAGACTCCGGTCCATATTACCATCATTGATCACATACACTATTTACTTTCCGCTATTTATTTACTATTGCAAAAACTATCTATCACTACTATCATATTGCTTTTAACCCTTTGTGAACTACAAGGCCGGAGAGATTGACAACCTCTCTGTACTCGTTGGGAGCAAAGTTATTTGTATCTGTGTGCAGGTCCACATTGATTGCTAATTGCGCCGTTAGCAGTTGACACCTACCTGTTGAACCTAGGAGTCTCTGGGGATTCGATCCTTGGCATCTTTGCTAGGGGAAAACACTTCTACTTACTGCATCTTACACCTTCCACTTGGGGTAACCAACGAGTGGTTCGAGGCCCATCAAGGAGTATTTTCGGCCGCCGTTGCCGGGGACTCCACTCTTCAGGATAGGGGAGTTGCATGCTATCTTTTACCTTTGCTTTTTAGTCTTGTTAGTTTACCTTTCATATTTGCTTTAGTTCCTTTTATCGAAAATCACAAAAATAGTTATCTTGCTTGCTTGCTACTATGGGTTCCACCGAGAACACCAAGTTGTGTGACTTCACTAGTCACAACAACGATGACTTTATCAGCACACCTATCACTACACCTGCCACTTCAGCACCTTCATATGAAATTAAACCTGCTTTACTTAACTTAGTCATGAGAGAACAATTCTCCGGTGCTGGAGATGATGCTGCTTTACACTTGAACAACTTTGTAGAACTTTGTGATATGCAAAAGTACCAAGAAATAGATGGTAATATTGTTAAGCTTAAGCTTTTTCCTTTCTCTTTGAGAGGAGGAGCTAAAATTTGGTTTCAGTCTTTGCCTAGAAATAGCATAGATTCATGGGACAAGTGCAAAGATGCTTTTATCGGAAAATACTATCCACCTGCTAAAATTATCCAACTTAGAAGTAACATCATGAATTTTAAACAATTGGATAATGAACACGTTGCCCAAGCTTGGGAACGAATGAAGTCTCTTATCAAAAACTGCCCTACTCACGGTTTGACTACTTGGATGGTTATCCAAACTTTTTATGCAGGCTTGAACTTTACCTCACGGAACTTGTTAGATTTGGCCGCGGGAGGAACCTTTATGTCAACTACACTTGGTGCTGCCACGAAGCTTCTCGATGAGATGACGACCAACTATTCCCAATGGCACACCGAACGCACTCCAACAGGTAGGAAGGTAAACTCTGTCGAGGAGATTTCCTCCCTTAATGAAAAAGTTGACTTGATCATGTCTCTACTGTCGAAGCAATCTACTGTTGATCCTCGTGATGTTCCTTTAAATTCTTTGATTGCTCAAGAACAAGTAGATGTTAACTTTATCTCTAGAAACAATTTTAACAACAATGCTTATAGGAGTAACTTTGGTAACAATTCTAGACCGTTCCCCTCTAACTCTTATGGGAACAACAATGCTTATCCTAGTACCAATAACTTCAATACTGAACTAGAGACCATGCTTAGAGATTTCATCACTACCCAAAAAGCCTTTAATAAGAATGTAGAAGAGAAACTACATAAACTAGATGATCTTTCTTTTAAGGTAGACCACTTAGCCAATGAGTTAAAATTGCTAAAAATTGAAACTTCTCCACTTAAGGAGAGGGAAGTCATCCCTATTAATGCTACTCAAGTACAAATTAATGAAAATATTAGGATGATGGCTAAGATTAAAGAAAGATGGGCTAGAGAAAGGGAGGAAGAGGAAAGAATTAAGAGCCTTCCTACCCACCACACTGTTGCTACTATCCAAGTTGTTGAGGATGTTCACACTCTTAGCACCCAATGTACTCCTGGTCCCAGTGGACCTATTAATGGTGATGCTATAGAAACTACCAAACAGGTGAGCCTTAAGGACACCACTACCACTTTACTTGATGCTCGTGACCTTGATTTTGATAATTGCACTCTTACCGAAGTTATTGATTTCCTTCACAAGATGTCTAGAGATCCCCGCACTAGCACGCTTAACCTTGCCTTCACAGAGCATATCACTAATGCTCTCATCAAAGCTAGGGAGGAGAAACTTAGAGTAGAAGCCTCCATACCTAGAAAGCTAGGAGATGGTTGGGATTCTATGATTAAAATTAAGATAAACAATTTCTCATGCTTTCCTTTATGTGATATTGTAGCTAGTACTTCTATTATGCCCAAAAGACTATATGATATGCTTAAATTGAAACCTTTTGATTCTTGTTCTTTTGGTAATGTTCTCGTTGATTCTTCCATAAAGAAACCTTTGGGGAGGATCGACGATGTTCTTATTGTTGTCAATGATAATTATGTGCCCGTTGATTTTACTATTATGGATATTGAATGTGATCCTTCTTGTCCAATTATTTTGGGACGTCCCTTTTTGCGCACCGTTGGTGCTGTCATTGACATGAAAGAGGGTAATATAAAATTTCAGTTTCCTCTCAAGAAAGGGATGGAACACTTCCCTCGTAAGAAGGTCAAGTTACCTTTTGAGTCCGTTGTACGGGCTAGCTATTCTTTTACTCTTGATAAAACTTGATCTATGCATTATGCCTAGCTTAAAGGCATAAAAGAAAGCGCTTTAGGGAGGCAGCCCACATGAATAAAAAATTTGTTTTTGTCATGTCTTGATGTTGTTTACTGCTGTAGCATCATCATTGTATCTTTGCTTTTCATATTTGTGCCAAGTATAGCCTCTGATTGCTAGAAAGTTCAAAAGTTGTGAGGTGCTGTCCAGGAAACAGATTCTGTCCTTGGATAGAAAAATTCGTATAAAATCACCAGATCATCTTTTTGGTCTGAATTTTTTCGACAGCGCTCTCTATATAATTTTCTTTCGTGCGTCAGTTCTGAGTTTTTTTATTTGAGTTGCAGAAGTATCCCGAACAGGTCAATTACTGCCTGCTGTTCTGTTTTTCACAGATTCTGTCCTGTTTTGCCTTACCTTCACTTTGCAAATTGAGAACTTGCTTTTTCTTTGCAAAAACCATTTGGCAATCTTGAGAATCAGTAGAACTTCAAGAATATCCTTATTTCCAGCAAGGTATAATTATTTTATTAAGGGTACTAACCTCGCTAATCAGATTATGATGAGTTATGTATGAAGGGAGTTTTCAAGTGTGCGAGGGAAGATGATAAAAAGATTCAGGAGTGTCAAGCGCTCAAGCTTGGGGATGCCCCCGTGCACCCCCCAAGAAATATTCAAGGAGACTCAAGCGTCTAAGCTTGGGGATGCCCCCGTGCATCCCCTTCTCCATCAACATTATCAGTTCGTCTTTCGTTCCGCTATATTTTTATCACTTCATATGTTATGTGCTATGCTTGGAGCGTCTTGCTTTTAGTTTTCTTTTTAGTTTTTCATAACGAGTCGGAACCCAGCATTCCTTTATGTGGGAGAGAAACACGCTCCACCTCTACCTAGAACATTACATAGAATTTTCATGTCTATCTATGTTGTGTGTGTTCTTTGTCTTTTAACTAGCTACTATCGTGCTTTGCTCTTAGTATTCATGCTTATCTTTTCAAAGAGCTTTTATTTAGTTGGTTGCTTGAACTCTCTTTAATTACCATGCTCACCTTATTAAGAGAGTTTGCTTCCATTGCATGGGTTAATGTGTCTATGATAAAGATGCTACTTTCATGATGGTGCTTAGTAGTTCAGGTTTTCTTTTGGTTAATCTCAAATAGCTGGGGGGTTCCCAATGTGTTATTGGAGTACCAACTTGGTTTGTTTGCCTATGATGTGGTATGGTTTAGTAATATCTTTCTTCGAGAATTTATTTTGATTGACTTGGCGTATGCTCACGCATATTCAAGACTGTAAAGAAAGTCTGTCAAGCCTTGATGATCTTTTATTTCTGAGTAGCGATATAACTACCATCCCTGATTCAATATTGCTTTGTCGCTCTGCATGATTATGACCGTCATTGCTCTCTTAGTTGGTCGCTCCCAGTCTTTTGCTAACCTCCACCTGTACTAAGCAAATTAATCATGCAATACATAGCTCATGGGAAAGTAGCCTAAAAACTATTGTGGTAAAGAATATGTTGCCTATGTATCTTATTTCTTATGAGTTGCTTGCTGAGCGGTAACCATGTTTCTGGGGACACCATCAACTGTCACACTTTTGTTGAATATCATGTGAGTTGCTATGCATGTTCGTCTTGTCTGAAGTAAGGGTGATTTACCGTGGGTTGAATTAATATGCATATTGTTAGAGAAGAACATTGGGCCGCCAACCAAAGCCATGCATCATGGTGGAAGTTTTAGCTTGGACCTTAATCCTCAATCTCTCATGAGAATATGCTTATGCATTAAAGAGGAGTCCATCATCTATTTTCTATGTTGTCCCGGTATGGATGTCCTCAAGTTGAGATCTATCAAAAACGAGAAATCAAATGCGATCTATCTCCTTGGACCTTTGTACAGGTGGCATAGTGGTACCCCTTTGTGACACTTGGTTAAAACATATGCAATGCAATGATAACCCATGGGGATCCGAGCTAATTAGGACAAGGAGCGAGCACTATTAGTATTCGATGCATGAGGCTTGCAACTTATAGGATGTTTTATACATGACACATATGAAGTACTACTACCGTTGACACAATTGCTTCCATGTTTCAAAATAAAAAGCTCTAGCACTTCAAGCACCAACTACTGAGAGCATGATTGTCATTCTAAGTGTAATGTGCATTGTCCCAAAGTAGCATTGTCTTTTGCATGATTGTGATATCGTTTATTCTGAAATGATTGTATCTAGCCATCACTTAAACCTTGAAGGTGCCCCTGCATTTATGTTTTGCATCACTAAAGGGGGCAAGCTAGATATCACTTGATCATATTTGCACATCATGTTCATTGCAAATCTTTTTGATGTTCAGTTTCATGTTGTAAAACTTTCAGTCATTTGTGATTTTCTCTTGAGGCAGCTTAATTACTTTAGAATCATTGTCTCAGTAAGCTTTTGTCATATGACTATGAGAAAGTCCTATATGGTTAATAGCATGTCACCACAGAAATTATTCTTGTTATCATTTACCTACTCGAGGACGAGCAGGAATTAAGCTTGGGGATGTTGATACGTCCAAAACGTATCTATAATTTCTGCTTGCTCCATGCCACTTTTGGGTGATATTGCTATGATATTCATACACTTCCATACACTTTTGATCATATTTGGACTAACTTACTAATCCAGTGCACCCCAGTGCCAGTTTCTGTTTTCGGCTGTTTTTGTATTTCAGGTTTTCACGTTTCGAGAACTGCCCAGAAAAATCCAGAAAAATTATATAAAAAATCAGTGTACCGGAAACAACACTGCGTCCGAAGGGCAGCCTGGGGGGGGGCTCAGGGGCTCCAGGCGCCCTGTGGGCGCGCCCCCCCTGGGCCGCGCCGGGGGGGGGGGGGCGCCTGGGCCCCCCGAGGCTCCCCCGGTGCCCTACTTTGGCATATATTTAAAGGGTTCCCCGTAACCCTCAGAACAGGACTTCTTTTCGCGATCCCATCTCTGTTCCGCCGCCGCCGCCGCTTCCAAGATTGGGAGCACCAGGAGAACTCTTCCCGGCACCCTGCCGGAGGGGAGGATCACCACCGGGAGCTTCTCCACCACCATGGACGCCTCCCGGATGACTCGTGAGTAGTCTCCCTTGGACCATGAGTCCATGACCAGTAGCTATGTGATGTTCTCCTCCCGTTCTTGTGCTTCACTAATTAGTCCTCGTGAGCTGCCGTACATGATCGAGGCACCTATGTAATCCTTATGCTGTTGCTATGTTGAGTTTGCTGGGATCCGATGGATTATGAGATTATGTTCAGATTGATCTTGAGTAATATATTTGATTCACCTCTTTTATATTTTAGTTCATAAGTAATTCTTGCATGTTCTCCGTTGTTACTTATTGCTTTGGCCGAGTAGTAGGTAGTGACTCCAAGAGGAAATGTTATGCTCGATTGTGGGTTCATGCCCCTCGATGACTAGCTTGAGTGACAGAAACATGAGTCTAGGGGATGTGATGTTGCCACAAGGGGGAAAACAACGGTGCTTGTGCCCGCGGGTGCAAGGATTGTTTACTTTACGCAAAGTTCTTTTAATGCAGTTGTCTGTTGCATTGAGTTTACACTATGGGTGGGACTCGCAACTTAATACCAGCGAGATGTTCTGGATAGATATCTCAAGGTGGATGATTAGTAGTAGATATTGATGGATTTCGGTCTACTTACTTTGGCGTACCGCCCATGCTTTGAACCTCAACCTTTCTTGCAATGTAGTCAGCATTGGTTTGCGTTCGTGGTCCTGTCAATTGCCCAGCTGTAATTTGTTTACCTCACATAGTTGTTTTATCATCTTTTGGGAGAGAGACATCACTAGTGAACATCATGAGACTCCGGTCCATATTACCATCATTGATCACATACACTATTTACTTTCCGCTATTTATTTACTATTGAAAAAACTATCTATCACTACTATCATATTGCTTTTAACCCTTTGTGAACTACAAGGCCGGAGAGATTGACAACCTCTCTGTACTCGTTGGGAGCAAAGTTATTTGTATCTGTGTGCAGGTCCACGTTGATTGCTAATTGCGCCGTTAGCAGTTGACACCTACCTGTTGAACCTAGGAGTCTCTGGGGATTCGATCCTTGGCATCTTTGCTAGGGGAAAACACTTCTACTTACTGCATCTTACACCTTCCACTTGGGGTAACCAACGAGGGGTTCGAGGCCCATCAATGATGTCTTACCGAGTGGGCCCAGAGGTACCTCTCCGTCATACGGAGTGACAACATCCCAGTCTCGGTTCGTACTAACTCAACAGACACTTTCGGAGATACCCGATGCGTACCTTTATAGCCACCCAGTTACGTTGTGACGTTTGGCACACCCAAAGTATTCCTACGGCATCCGGGAGTTGTACAACCTCAGGGTCTAAGGAATAAATACTTGACACCGAAAAGCTTATGCATTACGAACTATACGATCTCGTGCTATGCTCAGGATTGGGTCTTGTCCATCACATCATTCTCCTAATGATGTGATTCCGTTATCACTGACATCCTATGTCCATGGTCAGGAAACCGTGACCATCTGTTGATCAACGAACTGGTAACTAGAGGCTTACCAGGGACTCATTGTGATCTGTGTATTCACACATGTATCGCTGTTTCCGTACAATACAATTCAAGCATGAATAACAGACGATTATCATGAACAAGGAAATATAATAATAACACTTTTATTATTGCCTCTAGGGCATATTTCCAACAGTCTCCCACTTGCACTAGAGTCAATAATCTAGTTACATTGTGATGAATCGAACACCCATAGAGTTCTGGTGTTGATCATGTTTTTCCCGTGGAAGAGGTTTAGTCAACGGGTCTACAACATTCAGATCTGTATGCACTTTACAAATATCTATGTCTCCATCTTGAACATAATTCCGGATGGAGTTGAAACGGCGCTTGATGTGCTTGGTCTTCTTGTGAAACCTGGGCTCCTTGGTAATAGCAATAGCACCAGTGTTGTCACAGAAGAGAGTCATTGGGCTTGACGCGCTTGGAATGACTCCTAGGTCGGTGATGAACTCATTCATCCAGACTCCTTCCTGTGCCGCTTCACAAGCAGCTATGTACTCCGCTTCACATGTAGAATGCGCCACCATGCTCTGCTTGCAACTGCACCAGCTGACTGCCCCACCATTCAAAATATACACGTATCCAGTATGTGACTTTGAGTCATCCAGATCTGTGTCGAAGCTAGCATCGACGTAACCTTTTACGACGAGCTCTTCGTCACCTCCATAAACGAGAAACATATCATTAGTCCTTTTCAGGTACTTCAGGATGTTCTTGACCGCTGTCCAGTGTTCCATACTGGGATCACTTTGGTACCTCCCTACCAAACTTATGGCAAGGTTCACATCAGGTCTGGTACACAGCATGGCATACATGATAGAACCTATGGCCGAGGCATAGGGAATGACACTCATCTTTTCTCTATCTTCTGCCGTGGTCGGCGACTGAGCCTTGCTCAATCTCATACCTTGCAAAACAGGCAAGAATCCTTTCTTTGACTGATCCATATTGAACTTCTTCAATATTTTGTCAAGGTATGTACTTTGTGAAATACCAATGAGGCGTCTTGATCTATCTCTATAGATTTTGATGCCTAATATGTAAGCAGCTTCTCCAAGGTCCTTCATTGAAAAACTTTTATTCAAGTAGGCCTTTACATTTTCCAAGAATTATATATCATTTCCCATCAGCAATATGTCATCCACATATAATATGAGAAATGCCACAGAGCTCCCACTCACTTTCTTGTAAATACAGGCTTCTCCATAAGTCTGTATAAAGCCAAACGCTTTGATCACATCATTAAAGCGAATATTCCAACTCCGAGATGCTTGCACCAGCCCGTAAATCGAGCGCTGGAGCTTGCATACCTTGTTAGCGTTCTCTGGATCGACAAAACCTTCCGGTTGCATCATATACAACTCTTCCTTGAGGAAGCCGTTAAGGAATGTTGTTTTGACGTCCATTTGCCATATCTCATAATCATAGAATGCGGCAATAGCTAACATGATTCTGACTGACTTCAGCATCGCTACGGGAGAGAAAGTCTCGTCGTAGTCAATCCCTTGAACTTGTCGATAACCCTTAGCGACAAGCCGAGCCTTATAGATGGTCACATTACCATCCGCGTCTGTCTTCTTCTTAAATATCCATTTGTTTTCTATGGCGTGCCTATCATCAGGCAAGTCCACCAAAGTCCATACTTTGTTTTCATACATGGATTCTATCTCAGATTTCATGGCTCCAAGCCATTTATTGGAATCCGGGCCCGCCATCGCTTCTTCATAGTTCGAAGGTTCACTGTTGTCTGACAACATGATTTCCAGGACAGGGTTGCCATACCACTCTGGTGCGGAACGTGCCCTTATGGACCTTCGAAGTTCAGTAGTAACTTGATCTGTTTCTTCATGATCATTATCATCAACTTCCTCCCTTGTCGGTGCAGGCACCTCAGGAACAGTTTCCTGCGCTGCACTACTTTCCGGTCCAGGAGGGGTGACTGTCACCTCATCAAGTTCTACTTTCCTCCCATTCACTTCTTTCGAGAGAAACTCTTTCTCCAGAAAGCATCCATTCTTGGCAACAAAGACTTTGCCTTCGGATCTGTGGTAGAAGGTGTACCCAATTATTTCCTTTGGGTATCCTATGAAGACGCATTTTTCCGATTTGGGTTCGAGCTTTTCAGGTTGAAGTTTCTTGACATAAGCATCGCAACCCCAAACTTTTAGAAACGACAGCTTCGGTTTCTTGCCAAACCAAAGTTCATACGGAGTCGTCTCAACGGATTTCGACGGAGCCCTATTTAAAGTGAATGCGGTAGTCTCTAAAGCATAACCCCAAAAAGATAGCGGTAAATCGGTGAGGGACATCATAGATCGCACCATGTCCAACAGAGTACGATTTCGTCGTTCGGACACACCATTACGTTGAGGTGTTCCGGACGGTGTCAATTGTGAAACAATTCCACAGCTCCTAAGGTGTGTGCCAAATTCATGACTTAAATATTCACCCCCACGATCTGATCGTAAGAACTTTATTTTTCTGTCACGTTGATTCTCAACCTCATTCTGAAATTCCTTGAACTTTTCAAAGGTCTCAGACTTGTGTTTCATCAAATAGATATACCCATATCTACTCAAGTCATCTGTGAGGGTGAGAACATAATGATAGCCTCCGCGAGCCTCAACACTCATTGGACCACACACATCGGTATTTATGATTTCCAACAAGTTGATTGCTCGCTCCATTGTTCTGAAGAACGGAGTCTTGGTCATCTTGCCCAAGAGGCATGGTTCGCACGTGTCAAATGATTCATAATCAAGAGACTCTAGAAGTCCATCTGAATGGAGCTTCTTCATACGTTTGACACCAATATGACCAAGGCGGCAATGCCACAAGTATGTGGGACTATCATTATCAACTTTACATCTTTTGGCATCTACACTATGAATATGTGTATCATCACGTTCGAGATTCATCAAAAATAAACCATTGACCAGCGGGGCGTGACCATAAAACATATATCTCAAATAAATAGAACAACCATTATTCTCCGATTTGAAAGAGTAGCCATCTCGCATAAGACGAGATCCAGACACAATGTTCATGCTCAAAGCTGGTACTAAATAACAATTATTAAGGTTTAAAACTAATCCCGATGGTAGATGTAGAGGCAGCGTGCCGACGGCGATCACATCGACCATGGAACCATTCCCGACACGCATCATCACCTCATCCTTCGCCAGTCTCCGTTTATTCCGCAGCTCCTGTTTTGAGTTACAAATGTGAGCAACTGCACCGGTATCAAATACCCAGGAGCTACTACTAGTGCTGGTAAGGTACACATCAATAACATGTATATCATATATACCTTTGACGTTGTCGGCCTTCTTGTCTGCTAAATATTTGGGGCATTTCCGCTTCCAGTGACCCGTTCCCTTGCAATAAAAGCACTCTGTCTTAGGCTTGGGTCCATACTTTGGCTTCTTCCCGACAACAGGCTTGCCGGGCGCGGCAACTCCCTTGCCGTCCTTCTTGAAGTTCTTCTTACCCTTGCCTTTCTTGAACTTAGTGGTTTTATTGACCATCAACACTTGATGTTCTTTCTTGATGTCCACCTCTGCTGATTTCAGCATCGAATACACCTCAGGAATGGACTTCTCCATCCCCTGCATATTGAAGTTCAACACGAAGCTCTTGAAGCTTGGTGGGAGCGACTGGAGGATTCTGTCAACGACCGCTTCATCTGGGAGATTCATTCCCAGTTGAGACAAGCGGTTGTGTAATCCAGAAATCTTGAGGATGTGCTCACTGACAGAACTATTCTCCTCCATCTTACAGCTGTAGAATGCGTCGGAGACATCATATCTCTCGACTCGGGCATGAGCTTGGAAAACCATTTTCAGCTCTTCGAACATCTCATATGCTCCGTGGTGCTCAAAACTTTTTTGGAGCCCCGACTCTAAGCTGTAAAGCATGCCGCACTGAACCAGGGAGTAATCATCACTACGCGACTGCCAGACGTTCAAAACGTCTTGGGCCGCATCGGGAGCAGGTGCATCACCTAGCGGTGCTTCAAGGACATATGATCTCTTGGCAGCTATGAGGATAATCCTCAGGTTACGGACCCAATCCGTATAGTTGCTACCATCGTCTTTCAGCTTGGTTTTCTCTAGGAACGCGTTGAAGTTGAGGGAAACTGGAGCATGGGCCATTTGATCTACAAGAGATATTGTAAAGAATTTAGACTAAGTTCATGATAATTAAGTTCATCTTAATCAAATTTTAATGAACTCCCACTCAGAATGACATCTCTCTAGTCATCTAAGTGATACACGATCCGAATCGACTAGCCTGTGTCCGATCATCACGTGAGACGGACTAGTCATCAACGGTGAACATCTTCATGTTGATCGTATCTTCTATACGACTCGTGTTCGACCTTTCTGTCTTCCGTGTTCCGAGGCCATGTATGTACATGCTAGGCTCGTCAAGTGAACCCTAAGTGTATCGCGTGTGTAAATCTGGCTTACACCCGTTGTATGCGAACGTTAGAACCTATCACACCCGATCATCACGTGGTGCTTCGGAGCAACGAACTTTAGCAACGGTGCACAGTTAGGGGAGACACAATTCTTGAAATTTTTAGTGAGAGATCATCTTATTTACTACCGTCGTTCTAAGTAAACAAGATGCATCAACATGATAAACATCACATGCAATCAATTAAAGTGACATGATATGGTCAATATCATCTTGCTCCTTGGATCTCCATCTTCGGGGCACCATGATCATCTTGTCACCAGCTCGACACCATGATCTTCATCATCATGATCTCCATCATCGTGTCTTGAAGAAGTCGTCACGCCAACTATTACTTCTACTACTATGGCTAACGTTTAGCAATGAAGTAAAGTAATTACATGGCGTTATTCACTGACACGTAGGTCATACAATAATTAAGACAACTCCTATGGCTCCTGCCGGTTGTCAAGTTCATCGACATGCAAGTCGTGATTCCCTATTACAAAAACATGATCAATCTCATACATCACATAAATCATTCATCACATCTTCGTTTTGGCCATACCACGTCACATAGCACATGCTGCAAAAACAAGTTAGACGTCCTCTAATTGTTGTTGCAAGTTTTTACGTGGCTTCTATAGGATTTCTAGCAAGAACGTTTCTTACCTACGCCAAAACCACAACGTGATTTGTCAATTTCTATTTACCCTTCATAAGGACCATTTTCATCGAATCCGATCCGACTAAAGTAGGAGAGACAGACACCCGCCAGCCACCTTATGCATCTAGTGCATGTCTGTCGGTGGAACCAGTCTCACGTAAGCGTACGTGTAAAGTCGGTCCGGGCCGCTTCATCCCACAATACCGCCGAATCAAGATTGACTAGTAACGGCAAGAAAGTTGAACAAACTCAAACGCCCATAACTGCTTTGTGTTCTACTCGTGCAAGATGCTACGCATTAAACCTAGCTCTGATACCACTGTTGGGTAACGTAGCATAATTCAAAAAAAATTCTACGCTTTCACCAAGATCCAACTAAGTAGACATCTAGCAACGAGCAAATAAGAGTGCATCTACATACCGTTATGTAGATCGCGTGCGGAAGCTTTCGAAGAAGCGTGGATGAAGTAGTCGTACTCTTCACGTTCTTCGTCACCGATGATCTAGCGCCGAACGGACGGCACCTCCGCGTTCAACACACGTCCGGTGCAGCAACGTCACCTCCTTCTTGATCCAGCAAGGGGGCAGGAGAAGTCGTCAGAGATACAACAGCACAACGGCGTGGTGGTGGATGCAGTGGAGATTGCAGCAGGGCTTCGCCGGGCGCCCTGCGTTGGGGAGACGGAGGTGTGACGGGAGGGGGAGAGGCGCCAGGGCAAGGGTGCGGCTGCCCTCTCCCCCCCCCCCCACAAATATATAGGGGGCCAGGGGGTGCGCCAGCCCCTGCAGATCCAATCTGCAAGGGGGGCGGCGGCCAGGGGGGAGTCCTTGCCCCCCAAGGCAAGTGGGGCGCCCCCTCCCCCTAGGGTTTCAACCCTAGGCGCATAGGGAGGGGGGCCCATATGGTGCGCCAGCCCACCAGGGGCTGGCCACCTCCCCCACGCGGCCTAGGGGCCCCACCGGGATGGGTGGCCCCACCCGGTGGACCCCCGGGGCCCCTCCGGTGGTCCCGGGACACTCCCGGTGACCCCCGGAGATCACCCGATGGCCGAAACTGGACTTCCTATATATCATTCTTTACCTCCGGACCATTCCGGAACTCCTCGTGACGTCCGAGATCTCATCCGGGACTCCGAACAACTTTCGGATTTCCACGTGCATGTATCTCTACGACCCTAGCGTTACCGAACCTTAAGTGTGTAGACCCTATGGGTTCGGGAGACACGTAGACATGACCGAGACCACTCTCCGGTCAATAACCAACAACGGGATCTGGATACCCATGTTGGTTCCCACGTGTTCCTCGATGATCTACATCGGATGAACCACCGTGTCAAGGATTCGCTCAATCCTGTATGTTATTCCCTTTGTCCATCGGTACGGTACTTGCCCGAGATTCGATCGTCGGTATTCCCGATACCTTGTTCAATCTCATCATGGCAAGTCTCTTTACTCGATCCGTAATCCATCATCCCGTGACTAACTACTTAGTCACATTGAGCTCATTATGATGATGTCTTACCGAGTGGGCACAGAGGTACCTCTCCGTCATACAGAGTGACAACATCCCAGTCTCGGTTCGTACCAACTCAACAGACACTTTCGGAGATACCCGATGCGTACCTTTATAGCCACCCAGTTACGTTGTGACGTTTGGCACACCCAAAGTATTCCTACGGCATCCGGGAGTTGTACAACCTCATGGTCTAAGGAATAAATACTTGACACCGAAAAGCTTATGCATTACGAACTATACGATCTCGTGCTATGCTCAGGATTGGGTCTTGTCCATCACATCATTCTCCTAATGATGTGATCCCGTTATCACTGACATCCTATGTCCATGGTCAGGAAACCGTGACCATCTGTTGATCAACGAACTGGTAACTAGAGGCTTACCAAGGACTCATTGTGATCTGTGTATACACACATGTATCGTTGTTTCCGTACAATACAATTCAAGCATGAATAACAGACGATTATCATGAACAAGGAAATATAATAATAACACTTTTATTATTACCTCTAGGGCATATTTCCAACAATTACAGCAAAATAAATTCCTAGATCGGTCATGGAGGAGTTAACGTTGCAACCTAAGGTAACATGTTGTTGGGCCAAGCCCGGCCAGACGTAATCCTCCTCCTCCTCCGTCGCTCGCACGCACGCACGCACGCCTCGTCACGACGCGCCGCGGGTTGCGGGAATCTGAAGGAAATATGCCCTAGAGGCAATAATAACATTGTTATTTATATTTCCTTATATCATGATAAATGTTTATTATTCATGCTAGAATTGTATTAACCGGAAACTTAGTACATGTGTCAATACATAGACAAAACAGAGTGTCCCTAGTATGCCTCTACTAGACTAGCTCATTGATCAAAGATGGTTATGTTTCCTAGCCATAGACATGAGTTTTCATTTGATCAACGGGATCACATCATTAGGAGAATGATGTGATGGACTAGACCCATCCGTTAGCATAGCACTTTGATCGTTTAGTTTTACTGTTATTGCTTTCTTCATGACTTATACATGTTCCTATGACTATGAGATTATGCAACTCCCGAATACTGTAGGAACACCTTGTTTGCTATCAAACGTCACAACGTAACTGGGTGATCATAAAGATGCTCTACAGGTGTCTCCGAAAGTATTCGTGGTGTTGGCATAAATCAAGACTAGTATTTGTCACTCCGAGTGTCGGAGAGGTATCTCTGGGCCCTCTCGGTAATGCACATCATAATAAGCCTTGCAAGCAAATGACTAATGAGTTATTGATGAGATGATGTATTACGGAACGAGTAAAGAGACTTGCCGGTAACGAGATTGAACTAGGTATAGAGATACCGACGATCGAATCACGGGCAAGTAACATACCGATGACAAAAGGAACAACGTATGTTGTTATGCGGTTTGACCGATAAAGATCTTCGTAGAATATGTAGGAGCCAATATGAGCATCCAGGTTCCGCTATTGGTTATTGACCGGAGATGAGTCTCGGTCATGTCTACATAGTTCTCGAACCCGTAGGGTCCGCACGCTTAACGTTTGATGACGATCGGTATTATGAGTTTATGAGTTTTGATGTACCGAAGGTAGTTCGGAGTCCCGGATGAGATCACGGACATGACGAGGAGTCTCGGAATGTCCGAGAGATAAAGATTGATATATTGGACGACTATATTCGGACATCGGAAGCGTTCTGGAAAGTTTCGGAATTTACCAGAGTGCCGGGGGGTTACCGGAACCCCCCGGGGGAATGGTGGGCCCTGGTGGGCCATATGGGAGAGAGAGGGAAGCAGCCAGGAGGTGGCGCGCCCCCTCCCTAGGAGGTGTCCGAATAGGACAAGGGGAGGGGGCGCGGCCCCTCTTTCCCTCTCCCTATCACTCTCTTTCCTTCCCCCTTCTTCCTTCTTTGGTAGTTCCTACTAGGAATAGGATTGCTATCCTATTCCTAGTAGGATTGCAGCCCTAGCCGCACCATAGGAGGGCCGGCCAGCCTCCCCCCTTGCTCCTTTATATACGGGGGCAGGGGGCACCCAAAGACACACAAGTTGAATTGTTCCAGCCGTGTGCGGTGCCCCCCTCCACAGAAACACACCTCGGTCATACCGTCGCAGTGCTTAGGCGAAGCCCTGCACCGGCAGATACATCATATCCGTCACCATGCCGTCGTGCTGACGAAACTCTCCCGTGAAGCTCAACTGGATCAAGAGCTCGTGGGACGTCATCAAGCTGAACGTGTGCTGAACGCGGAGGTGTCGTACGTTCGGTGCTTGATCGGTTGAATCGCGAAGAAGTTCGACTACATCAACCGCGTCACTTGACACTTCCGCTTCTGGTCTACGAGGGTACGTAGACACACTCTTCCCTCTCGTTGCTATGCATCTAGTAGATAGATCTTGCGTGATCATAGGAAAATTTTAAAATACTACGTTCCCCAACAGTGGCATCATGAACCAGGTCTATGCGTAGATGATATGCACGAGTAGAACATAATGAGTTGTGGGCGATACTAGTCATACTGCTTACCAGCATGTCATACTTTGCTTCAGCGGTATTGTGAGATGAAGCGGCCCGGACCGACATTACGCGTACGCTTACGCGAGACTGGTTTCATCGTTATGAGCACTCGTTGCTTAAAGGTGACTGGCGGGTGTCTGTCTCTCTCAGTTTAGCTGAATCAAGTGTGGCTACGCCCGGTCCTTGTGAAGGTTAAAACAGCACATACTTGACGAAACATCGTTGTGGTTTTGTATGCGTAGGTAAGAACGGTTCTTGCTAAGCCCGTAGCAGCCACGTAAAACTTGCAACAACAAAGTAGAGGACGTCTAACTTAATTTTGCAGGGCATGTTGTGATGTGATATGGTCAAGACATGATGAGTTATACGGTTTTGTATGAGATGATCATGTTTTGTAATGTTATCGGCAACTGGCAGGAGCCATATGGTTGTCGCTTTATTGTATGAAATGCAATCGCCATGTAATTGCTTTACTTTATCACTAAGCGGTAGCGATAGTCGTAGAAGCAATAGTTGACGAGACGACAACGATGCTACGATGGAGATCAAGGTGTCGAGCCGGTGATGAAGGTGATCATGAAGGTGCTTTGGAGATGGAGATCAAAAGCACAAGATGATGATGGCCATATCATGTCAAATATTTTGATTGCATATGATGTTTATCTTATTATGCTTCTTATTTTGCTTAGAACGACGGTAGCATTATAAGATGATCCTGTCGGGGATATACCCTGCGGTATGAACCGGCCGGAATTATAACCCGGCCGGACTTGGTGGTTTACTTGAGAGACGTTTTACACTTGATGATTCACTAGCAACCTGCCTAAATAATACCACTCACTGGTAACCCGGCAGGCGGATCATGGATGACAAGGCCCAAGGCCCAGAAGGCCGGTTCATATTAATAGTGGGCCGGTTTATGAATAAAGCGCAAGGAATATTCTCATACAAAGGAAACAAGACTAGGACTCCTTGTAATAGATCAATCCTAGTCCTACTAGGACTAGTCATGTAACCCGCCCCTTCAACATATATAAGGACGGGCAGGGCTCCCCAAAGTGGGACAAGTTACAAGTTAGACAAGAGACAAGTTTAGAGGAGAGGTTTTAGACAAGTTTCTAGGGTTAGACACAAAGGGCCGGTTTACCGGCGACACCACGAAGATCATAATGAGACCTAGCCTCAAACAGCATGTAGGGTTAGTACCGGATGATGTTTCCCGGGGCCCGAAGCTGTCTAAACCCGTGTCTTGCATCGCGTCTCTCGATTCCGCTCAACCCCTCTCAAGCTACTACATAGATGCGCGGCCTCACGACTAAGTCCGTAATCCGGACATCTGACGTGACAATTCCACAACAGTTGGCGCCCATCGTGGGGCCTGCGCACGGTGGTGTTGAGTTCTTGGAGGGATATATCTTAGGGATCGAGAGGTTCACAATTTTTTTCCGATGAAGAATAGCCGGTTTAAGAAGATCTACATCAATTATGTGTTCATCGGTCCAGATTTTTTGCAGTCCGTGAGATTTAAAGTCAGAAAGAAATTTTGTCTCGGCGGGTCGTGCACGGCATAAAGCAATCCATCAAGCCAATCAAATCAAGCCAATGATCGGAAGCCAGATCGATGTTGGAAATACCGCGTGCAAGAGACCGAAACTGACATGAGTTCTGTACAAGCCACCGAGTTGGTTGCTCCAACGTCCCATATACTTTCCTACTATCAACACATTGACTTAGTCCAAGTGCTAGTCACGCAAAAAAAATCCATCAGCGGCGACTCACAGCGCCCGTTCACATGGGCGAATCCATTGCTTGAGCCGCTCCGACCACGGCCGCTTTCTGCAGCCGCGAACGGCTGTTTCCGCTGGCGAGCCGCCCGCCTCTGCTACCATGGCCATAGCATCTGAAATCGCCTCCGCGGCCTTGAGCCGCCGTTTGCCGAGGGCCAGCCCCTGTTCCGCGGTGCCGCGTACCCTCCTATCCACAGCCGCGCGCCGGGTCTCCGATGTCCTTCGCGCCGGATCTGCTGCTTCTCCAAGCCGGATTTGTGAAGTTTGTCTTGCCTCTGTTGCTCCGAGCTGCAGCCACGGCTGCGATGGCCTGTTTTTTCCCTCGCCTTCGCTTGGATTCATTCCGAGTCGCTGTCTCCTCTTCTGCTTCGAAGTCAACTTCGGCCGTCCGCTGCAGCCCGGATCACCGTCTTCGTCTTGAACTGCCGATGAACCTCCGAGCCACCGCCGTTCGGCTTCATGCCGCAGCCGCGGCTGCCTCACTCCATCTCCACCAGGATTTACCGCCCGCCGTCCGAGTTGTGCCCTGAGTCGCCCCAGCCAAGCGGCCTCGCCGTCCGCCTCCGAGCCGCTATTTCCGTCTCATCCACAACTGTGGCACGCCGCGGGAGAACCACCCCCCGAGTCTGCCGCCGGCCTCGGAGCCACCCCGTGACCCAGCAAGAACAGGTCTCGAGCCCTTGCCGCCCCGTCGCTGTGGCTGCCTCACCGGCCATGCCTTCTGCTCAAGCTTTGCTCCACCTCCGGGCTCGCCTATTCGCGACCCACCTCGACTCTGCTGCTAGGACTCCTCCGCCGCGGCCTCACACCAGGCTCACCTCCGCCGCCTCGGCGGCCACCGCCTCGATGTGTCGGTTTCCCACCGGCCCCTGCAGTGGCCGCTTCGCCGGCTACGATCGTGACCTCAAGTCGCCGCCCGTGGCCTAGTTGGGCCGCTAC
Source organism: Secale cereale (assembly GCA_902687465.1). Taxonomy (NCBI): domain Eukaryota; kingdom Viridiplantae; phylum Streptophyta; class Magnoliopsida; order Poales; family Poaceae; genus Secale; species Secale cereale. The sequence continues at coordinate 48,709,681 of LR738715.1, forward strand.
TGCCGTCTCCACCATGGCTTGCTCTGAGTCGCCATGTTTCATCACTTTGCACCCAAGCTCTGTTCGTCGGACGACAGCAACAACATCAAGCGTTCGCGGTCCATCAATCGCGGAGACTGAGGAAGCTGGTTGGAAAGCGTAATTTAGTGGGAAGAATTGGATCAGCTGCTGGTTTGGAACGGGCAGTTTGAGTGGTGTTTGTTGGCTTGCTGTCGAGTTCATGGGATCTGCTGAGGATTTTTGTAAAATGGAAGCTGGCCTTGTCTACAATCAACATTCAGCAGCAGACAGTCACTGCAAAAACACGTGAGAACAACACAGGACAAAGCTAGTACCAATTGGTGAAAGGGGCAAATATGCATATAGGGCTGCACGTCAAGGCATTTTCAACCGGAACAGAGACAAGGAAAAGCTCTGTTGACTTGTCAAACAAAAAACAACCAGGTGCTATTTTTCTAAACTCTTCCTTGGTATCATTAAATATCACCAAAAGATTTTTCCCAGGTATGATGTTGTGTATGTAGGTCAAACCAACTCATGGCCAAAGTACGATCATGTCCTCGCGTGCCGTCATTGGAGGTCGTGTCTACATCTGCGCTATGTCAAATTGCTCAACGGACCATCCGCGATTGATTCGCTTGTCCGAACCAACTTACAACGCTGCGGTCGACTCATCTATTGTCCGGGCAAACAAGAAAAATCATTCATTACAAGGCGATATTATACCGCGGAGATGGAGGCCTACCAACATCATTCGCCACAAGTGGACGTCATTATTCAACGGACTGCCGCACCGTCTTACAACGCCGTAGCCGTCCTTCGCGACCGCGCCGGTTTACAACGCCGTGGTCGTTTTTCGCGACCGCGCTGATTTACAACACGGAGGACAACTTGCTCGTCTCCGCCGGTTTACAACCCCACAACTGGTTTAACTGTCTGAGCCACCTCTGATACTACGGTCGTTTTACTGTCCACCCTGTGATCCGGTCTATTCAACATACAGGTTCCAATTCATTCAGGTGATATCCATCCAGAGTATTATTTCTCTTATTATATATTATTTTTTAAGAAAATAAGATGCTTTGATCAGTCTATCTGGTTGTGCAGGGCATATGCACTCAGCAACAATAAAACTCCCTGAAGAGCATGAGGTCACATCCGGCTCAAAGAGGACGCTTCAAGGAAACCCTCTGGATGGTAATCCATCCAGTGATTGGTTCAAGATTTACCCATGACTTCATGGAGCCATGGAAGACTATATGGACAGACGGGTTTACCCACATCCATCGACCGGCCCTCTGGACAGTCGGGTTTACCCGCATTCAGTGATTGGCTAAAATTCTTATGGACAGTCGGGTTTACCCGCATCCATCGACCGGCCCTCTGGACAGTCGGGTTTACCCGCATTCAGTGATTGGCTAGGCCCTCTGGACAGACGGGTTTACCCGCATTCAGTGATTGGCTAAAAATTTTCTTATGGTTCATATGGAAAGATGGATAATCCACATCCACCGGCCCTCTGGACAGACGGGATTCCCGCATCCAGTGATTGGCTGAACCTTGCTTTGAGCCTGGCAGCTCTTAAAAAGCCTTGACTACATGGTTTTATTTGCAAATTCGCATCTTTGGTGTTTATGTTTTATGATTCTTTAAACCGGAGTGGAACAGCTACAGAAGTTGACCACATATCTATAAAATTAAAAGTCTGGGTCATGAATACCAGCATGAATAAAACGGTGTTCATTATAACCCGGATCGTCCATCAGGCAAAAAGCCAAGTATAAGCTACAAATTTCAGGACAAAGTTTCAGCGTGATATAAACCGGTGTCTTTTATCAAACCCGGGATTATTATTTGGGTCTATCAAAGGCTCCTCAGGAAATTGCAAATTTCGCCGGATTAAGAATATCAAGCATACTTGATCGCAGGTATGAAGTATCTTGTTTTTAAATACATATTGGCGGTACAGGATCGGGTATAATGACCGGTATTTATTAAACCGGCCTGGTTTTGACTATAAGTCGCCAGTATGAGACAAAATAATGACCAGTGTTTATTAACCCGGCCCGATTGTGATCAAACATCATTGGAACCGGTCTTCAAACCGGATTATATTCTTCAATAGCTAACATGGCTGGATTCTTATTATGCTTATAAATATTATGATTGAGGTTTTCAAAGTCGCTTTAAGCGCAATGGATATTATTTCATCAATGAAAGTGATTTATTCTATAAAGGAAAAGTCCCGAGTCGCTGCAGGCTTACAACCCGGCACTTGGGGGCTACATTATTCAGACTGAGATTACATCAAATACACAAGTCTCAAGCACACGAACAAGTTGTCTACTTGACACTTGGGGGCTAATGGGCAGTTGAAGCAGTAAACAGCAGCAATTCAAAGACAAAAGTCTCAAGCACACAAGCAAGTTGTCTACTTGACACTTGGGGGCTAATCGAAAGATCATTTGCTTCATCTGGAAGTACCGGTTCACCTTCTAAATGTAGCTAAACCGGAACTTGGGGGCTACCAATCGCTCCTATCAACAATTCAAGGTACACAAGTATTCATTCATTATATTGAAGGGTCCACTGCTCAGTTGGTAAAGCACAAAAGCTCTTAACCTTGTGGACATGGGTTCAAACCCCACGATGGAAGTTACATCATATAATGTTGTCTTCAATGATTATATCTACAAAGTCCCTACTCATTATTGCATAATAACCCGGCACTTGGGGGCTACATAAATATGGAATATTCAGTTTCATAGTGATTGGGATGAATGATCCGGATTTCTTCAAGATTATACAAGGCTATTTTCAATGAAGTATATACAAAGTCCCTGTTCATTATTACATAATGACCCGGCACTTGGGGGCTATAGGTAATATGCATATAAAGGAGGAACATCTTCAAATTTTCAGTTCTGGCAAATCGGGTTAAATTGCGTGACCTGGCAATTTTGGCAATCATAAACCGGCAAGTTCTACATCTTCAAACCGGCTGAAAATCAGTTGAATATTTCAAAGATCAACATTTTTTGTCAAGTCAGAGCATTGAAAGGCTGATTCGAATGGATTCTGGATTTACAATATTTTTTCTACAAACAAAGTTAATTATGAAGCTGGTCTGTTGACCCGAATTTTCAAGAAGAATGAAAGACAAGGACTCAAGGATGGTCAGATGACGGATTACAAGAAATTCTTAACCCGGAGCACAACCTATCAGATTCGCTATTGTGTTTATTTGGCAGCATAAATTTACCATGGACACATCCAAGCTAAACTTTGGGGCTAATGTCGGGGATATACCCCGCGGTATGAACCGGCCGGAATTATAACCCGGCCGGACTTGGTGGTTTACTTGAGAGACATTTTACACTTGATGATTCACTAGCAACCTGCCTAAATAATACCACTCACTGGTAACCCGGCAGGCGGATCATGGATGACAAGGCCCAAGGCCCAGAAGGCCGGTTCATATTAATAGTGGGCCGGTTTATGAATAAAGCGCAAGGAATATTCTCATACAAAGGAAACAAGACTAGGACTCCTTGTAATAGATCAATCCTAGTCCTACTAGGACTAGTCATGTAACCCGCCCCTTCAACATATATAAGGACGGGCAGGGCTCCCCAAAGTGGGACAAGTTACAAGTTAGACAAGAGACAAGTTTAGAGGAGAGGTTTTAGACAAGTTTCTAGGGTTAGACACAAAGGGCCGGTTTACCGGCGACACCACGAAGATCATAATGAGACCTAGCCTGAAACAGCATGTAGGGTTATTACCGGATGATGTTTCCCGGGGCCCGAAGCTGTCTAAACCCGTGTCTTGCATCGCGTCTCTCGATTCCGCTCAACCCCTCTCAAGCTACTACATAGATGTGCGGCCTCACGACTAAGTCCGTAATCCGGACATCTGACGTGACAATTCCACAACAGATCCCTTACTAAATTTCAAGGTATAAGTGTTCTTCCTGAGTATGCACCGTTGCGATAGTTCGTCATGCCGAGACACCACGTGATGATCGGGTGTGATAAGCTCTACGTTCAAATACAACGGGTGTAAGCCAGTTTTGCACACGTAGAATACTCGGGTTAAACTTGACGAGCCTAGCATATGCAGATATGGCCTCGGAACACTGGAGACCGAAAGGTCGAGCGTGAATCATATAGTAGATATGATCAACATAAGATGTTCACCATTGAAACTACTCCATCTCACGTGATGATCGGACATGGTTTAGTTGATTTGGATCACGTGATCATTTAGATGACCGGAGGGATGTCTATCTAAGTGGGAGTTCTTTAATAATATGATTAAATTGAACTTTAATTTATCATGAACTTAGTCCTGATAGTTTTTGCATATCTATGTTGTTGTAGATCAATGGCCCGTGCTACCGTTCCTTTGAATTTTAATGCATTCCTAGAGAAAGCTAAGTTGAAAGATGATGGTAGCAATTACATGGACTGGGTCCGTAACTTGAGGATTATCCTCATTGCTGCACAGAAGAATTATGTCCTTGAAGCACCGCTAGGTGACAAGCCCCCTCCCGCTAATGTAGACGCTTTGAACGTCTGGCAGTCGCGGTCTGATGACTACACGATAGTTCAGTGTGCCATGCTTTACGGCTTAGAACCGGGACTTCAACGACGTTTTGAACGTCATGGACCATATGAGATGTTCCAGGAGTTGAAGTTAATATTTCAAGCAAATGCCCGGATTGAGAAATATGAGATTTCCAATAAGTTCTACAGCTGCAAGATGGAGGAGAATTGTTCTATCAGTGAACACTTGCTTAGAATGTCTGGGTACTACAATCATATGACTCAACTTGGTTGCAAAGTTGACGAGGATAGTGTTATTGATAGAGTTCTTCAATCACTGCCACCAAGCTATAAAGGCTTCGTGATGAACTATAACATGCAAGGGATGCAAAAGACAATTCCCAAGCTCTTCGCTATGCTCAAGGCTGCGGAGGTAGAAATCAAAAAGGAGCATCAAGTGTTGATGGTTAACAAGACCACTAGTTTCAAGAAAAAGGGCAAGGGAAAGAAGGGGAACTTAAGGAAGAATAGCAAGACAGTTGCTACTCCCACGAAGAAACCCAAGTCTGGAGCCAAGCCTGAAACTGAGTGCTTCTACTGCAAGGGGACTGGACACTGGAAGCGGAACTGCCCCAAGTATTTGGCGGATAAGAAGGATGGCAAGGTGAACAAAGTTATATGTGATATACATGTTATTGATGTGTGCCTTACTAATGCTCGTAGTAGTACCTGGGTATTTGATACCGGTTCGGTTGCTAATATTTGTAACTCGAAACAGGGACTACGGATTAAACGAAGATTGGCTAAGGACGAGGTGACGATGCGCGTGGGGAATGGTTCCAAAGTCAATGTGATCGCCGTCGGCACGCAACCTCTACATCTACCTTCGGGATTAGTTTTAGACCTAAATAATTGTTATTTGGTGCCAGCGTTGAGCATGAACATTATATCTGGATCTTGTTTGTTGCGAGACGGTTATTCATTTAAATCAGAGAATAATGGTTGTTCTATTTTTATGAATAATATCTTTTATGGTCATGCACCCTTGAAGAGTGGTCTATTCTTATTGGATCTCGATTGTAGTGATACACATATTCATAATATTGAAACCAAAAGATGCAAGGTTAATAATGATAGTGAACTTATTTGTGGCACTACCGTTTAGGTCATATTGGTGTAAAACGCATGAAGAAACTCCATAGTGATGGACTTTTGGAATCACTTGATTATGAATCACTTGGTGCTTGCGAACCATGCCTCATGGGCAAGATGACTAAAAATCCGTTCTCCGGAACTATGGAGCGAGCAACAGATTTGTTGGAAATCATACATACTGATGTATGTGGGCCAATGAGTGTTGAAGCTCGCGGCGGGTATCGTTATTTTCTGACCTTCACTGATGATTTGAGCAGATATGGGTATATCTACTTAATGAAGCACAAGTCTGAAACATTTGAAAAGTTCAAAGAATTTCAGAGTGAAGTAGAGAATCATCGTAACAAGAAAATAAAGTTTCTATGATCTGATCGTGGAGGAGAATATTTGAGTTACGAGTTTGGTCTTCATTTGAAACAATGTGGAATAGTTTCACAACTCACGCCACCCGGAACACCACAGCGTAATGGTGTGTCCGAACGTCGTAACCATACTTTATTGGATATGGTGTGATCTATGATGTCTCTTACCGATTTACCGCTATCGTTTTGGGGTTATGCTTTAGAGGCAGCTGCATTCACGTTAAATAGGGCACCATCTAAATCCGTTGATACGACACCTTATGAACTATGGTTTGGCAAGAAACCAAAGTTGTCGTTTCTTAAAGTTTGGGGCTGCGATGCTTATGTGAAAAAGCTTCAACCTGATAAGCTCGAACCCAAGTCGGAGAAATGTGTCTTCATAGGATACCCAAAAGAGACTGTTGGGTACACCTTCTATCACAGATCCGAAGGCAAGATATTCGTTGCTAAGAATGGATCCTTTCTAGAGAAGGAGTTTCTCTCGAAAGAAGTGAGTGGGAGGAAAGTAGAACTTGATGAGGTAATTGTACCTTCTCCCGAATTGGAAAGTAGTACATCATAAAAAAAATTTCCAGTGATTCCTACAACAATCAGTGAGGAAGTTAATGATGATGATCATGAAACTTCGGATCAAGTTTCTGCTGAACGTCGTAGATCAACCAGAGTACGTTCCGCACCAGAGTGGTACGGCAACCCAGTTCTGGAAATCATGTTACTAGACCATGATGAACCTACGAACTATGAGGAAGCAATGATGAGCCCAGATTCCGCAAAATGGCTTGAGGCCATGAAATCTGAGATGGGATCCATGTATGAGAACAAAGTGTGGACTTTGGTTGACTTGCCCGATGATCGGCAGGCCATCGAAAATAAATGGATCTTTAAGAGGAAGACCGACGCAGACGGTAATGTTACTGTTTACAAAGCTCGACTTGTTGAAAAAGGGTTTCGACAAGTTCAAGGAGTTGACTACGATGAGACTTTCTCACTAGTAGCGATGCTTAAGTCTGTCCGAATCATGTTAGCAATTGTCGAATTTTATGATTATGAAATCTGGCAAATGGATGTCAAAACTGCATTCCTGAATGGATATCTCGAAGAAGAGTTGTATATGATGCAACCAGAAGGTTTTGTCGATCCAAAAGGTGCTAACAAAGTGTGCAAGCTCCAGCGATCCATCTATGGATTGGTGCAAGCATCTCGGAGTTGGAATATACGCTTTGATGAGGTGATCAAAGCATATGGTTTTATACAGACTTTTGGAGAAGCCTGTATTTACAAGAAAGTGGGTGGGAGCTCTGTAGCATTTCTAATATTATATGTGGATGACATATTATTGATTGGAAATGATATAGAATTTCTGGATAGCATAAAAGGATACTTGAATAAGAATTTTTCAATGAAAGACCTCCGTGAAGCTGCTTATATATTAGGCATCAAGATCTATAGAGATAGATCAAGACGCTTAATTGGACTTTCACAAAGCACATACCTTGATAAGATTTTGAAGAAGTTCAAAATGGATCAGTCAAAGAAAGGGTTCTTGCATGTATTACAAGGTATGAAGTTGAGTAAGACTCAAAGCCAGACCACGGCAGAAAAATATAGAGAAAATGAAAGTCATTCCCTATGCCTCAGCCATAGGTTCTATAAAGTATGCCATGCTGTGTACCAAACATGGTGTGTACCTTGCCATGAGTTTGTCAAGGGGGTGCAATAGTGATCCAGGAGTAGATCACTGTACAGCGGTCAAAATTATCCTTAGTAACTGGATGACTAAGGAAATGTTTCTCGATTATGGAGGTGATAAAGAGTTCATCGTAATTACGCCGATGCAAGCTTTGACACTAAATCCAGATGACTCTAAGTATCAATCTGGATGCGTATTGAAAGTGGGAGCAATTAGCTAGAGTAGCTCTATGCAGAGCATTGTAGACATAGAAATTTGCGAAATACATACGGATCTGAATGTGACAGACCCGTTGACTAAACTTCTCTCACAAGCAAAACATGATCACACCTTATTACTCTTGGGTATTAATCACATAGCGATGTGAACTAGATTATTGACTCCAGTAAACCCTTTGGGTGTTGGTCACATGGCGATGTGAACTATGGGTGTTATTCACATAACGATGTGAACTATCGGTATTAAATCACATGGCAATGTGAGCTAGATTATTGACTCTAGTGCAAGTGGGAGACTGAAGGAAATATGCCCTAGAGGCAATAATAAAGATGTTATTTATATTTCCTTATATCATGATAATTTTTTATTATTCATGCTAGAATTGTATTAACCGGAAACTTAGTACATGTGTGAATACATAGACAAAACAGAGTGTCCCTAGTATGCCTCTACTAGACTAGCTCATTGATCAAAGATGGTTATGTTTCCTAGCCATAGACATGAGTTGTCATTTGATCAACAGGATCACATCATTAGGAGAATGATGTGATGGACTAGACCCATCCGTTAGCATAGCACTTTGATCGTTCAGTTTTACTGCTATTGCTTTCTTCATGACGTATACATGTTCTTATGACTATGAGATTATGCAACTCCCGAATACCGTAGGAACACCTTGTGTGCTATCAAACGTCACAAACGTAACTGGGTGATCATAAAGATGCTCTACAGGTGTCTCCGAAAGTATTCGTGGTGTTGGCATAAATCAAGACTAGGATTTGTCACTCCGAGTGTCGGAGAGGTATCTCTGGGCCCTCTCGGTAATGCACATCATAATAAGCCTTGCAAGCAAATGACTAATGCGTTAGTCACGAGATGATGTATTACGGAACGAGTAAAGAGACTTGCCGGTAACGAGATTGAACTAGGTATAGAAATACCGACGATCGAATCTCGGGCAAGTAACATACCGATGACAAAAGGAACAACGTATGTTGTTATGCGGTTTGACCGATAAAGATCTTCGTAGAATATGTAGGAGCCAATATGAGCATCCAGGTTCCGCTATTGGTTATTGACCGGAGATGAGTCTCGGTCATGTCTACATAGTTCTCGAACCCGTAGGGTCCGCACGCTTAACGTTTGATGACGATCGGTATTATGAGTTTATGAGTTTTGATGTACCGAAGGTAGTTCGGAGTCCCGGATGAGATCACGGACATGACGAGGAGTCTCGGAATGTCCGAGACATAAAGATTGATATATTGGACGACTATATTCGGACATCGGAAGCGTTCTGGAAAGTTTCGGAATTCACCGGAGTGCCGGGGGGTTACCGGAACCCCCCGGGGGAATGGTGGGCCCTGGTGGGCCATAGGGGAGAGAGAGGGCAGCAGCCAGGAGGTGGCGCGCCCCCTCCCTAGGAGGAGTCCGAATAGGACAAGGGGAGGGGGGCGGCCCCTCTTTCCCTCTCCCTCTCCCTCTCTTTCCTTCCCCCTTCTTCCTTCTTTGGTAGTTCCTACTAGGAATAGGATTGCAATCCTATTCCTAGTAGGATTGCAGCCCTAGCCGCACCATAGGAGGGCCGGCCGGCCTTCCCCCTTGCTCCTTTATATACGGGGGCAGGGGGCACCCAAAGACACACAAGTTGAATTGTTCCAGCCGTGTGCGGTGCCCCCCTCCACAGAAACACACCTCGGTCATACCGTCGCAGTGCTTAGGCGAAGCCCTGCACCGGCAGATACATCATATCCGTCACCACGCCGTCGTGCTGACGAAACTCTCCCGTGAAGCTCAACTGGATCAAGAGCTCGTGGGACGTCATCAAGCTGAACGTGTGCTGAATGCGGAGGTGCCGTACGTTCGGTGCTTGATCGGTTGAATCACGAAGAAGTTCGACTACATCAACCGCGTCACTTGGTGCTTCCGCTTCCGGTCTACGAGGGTACGTACACACACTCTTCCCTCTCGTTGCTATGCATCTGGTAGATAGATCTTGCGTGATCGTAGGAAAATTTTAAAATACTACGTTCCCCAACAGAATCTCGCCTAGCCGAGCCCACGTTGTACCCGTTAGGGTTTTCCCGAGCCACACTATATAAAGTCTGCACTGCATGCGCTGCAAACATACCGAAACCAATCTAGGGTTTTGCCACACCTCGTTCCTTGCGCCGCCACTGTGGTCTACTCCATCCCGAGCGCCGGCGAACGGGACAGCAGGTCTTCGAAACCAGTTGTCCTTGTGATCCTGTACGGGAGAGGGCGAATAAGGTTCTTGGGAAGCGCTCCGTGTGACTACTTTCAAGTTCTTCATCACGGCTCGACTTTCTGGACGATCTCCGGGTCCGTGGGCGACTCGTCTTCAGCGCCGTCTTCTTCGAGCTGCTACCGTAGCCGCTCAAGCTGCTGCCGTCGCTGCACCAACGACTACTTCATCTACGACGGTTCGGTACGTTCATCGCGTTCCGATGGTTGCGTTCATAAATGTCTTGCTGATGTTCATGTTAATTAATACATCTAGTATTTTCCAGATGAACATGTTAGTAGCACTTGCGTTCATGTTTTATATACTGGAATTAATCCTGGAAATTATGCCTAATAATCCAACAATCCAAAAACCTTATGTTTGTTATAGGCAATTTCCTGAGTTAAACATGGGACATTTATCTGATTCGCTCAGGCCGGACAAGTTTACCGGCGTGGACATTAAGAGATGGCAGTACAAGACCACACTGTGGTTGCAATCTCTGAAAGTGTTCGAGGCTACTGAGGGTTTACCTGAAGGAACTATATCTGACGAGGATCAGAACAAGTTCAAGGAAACCAATACTGCCTTTGTGGGACTTGTTCTGAGTGTCCTTAGCAACAAGCTGTTTGATGTGTACATGCACATTACAAATGGCAAAGAGCTCTGGGAGGCACTGAACGCTAAGTTCGGTGTAGCAGATGCTGGGAGTGAACTGTACATCATGCAGAGCTTCCATGACTACAGGATGGTTAACAACCGTTCTGTAGTCGAACAGGCTCATGAGATAGAAGTGCATTGCTAAGGAGCTTGAGCACTCTCAGTGTGACTTGCCTGACAAGTTTGTGGCTAGCTGCATTATTGCAAAGCTACCTTCCTCGTGGAGGAGTTTCGCCACAACTCTCAAACACAAGAGACAGGAGATATCGGTTGAAAATATGATAGCGTCTCTTGATGTTGAGGAGAAGGCCAGGGCTAAGGACACTGCTGAGAGAGGCGGTGAAGGTCAGTCTAGCGCCAACATGGTGCAGAAAAACCATCATCACAGCAAGAACAAGGCCAAGAGCAAGTCTGCTTTTAACATGCCTACCAAGACTACTTCTTTTAAGAAGAAGAAGAAGAAGAAGAAGACGATGAACAAAGCTAAGCTAAAGTGCTACACTTGTGGAGAGCCCGGCCACTTCTCTATGGACTGCCCAGATCATGCAGACAAGAAAGGGAATACCAAGAGTGTCAACATGGTGACCGCTAGCAATGCTGATGGGTATGGTAATTTACCGTATGTGCTTTCAGTCTTTCAATCTCCTTGTTGGTGGATTGATACGGGTGCTAATGTTCATGTGTGTGCTAACATTTCTATGTTCACTTCTTATCAGGTCGAGCGGGATTCTTCCATCTTAATGGGGAATGGATCACATGCTTCTGTTCGTGGTGTTGGCACGGTAGATCTGAAGTTTACTTCGGGGAAGATCATGCAGTTGAGGAACGTGCAGCATGTCCCTACTATGAACAAGAATCTCGTTAGCGGATCTCATCTTTGCAGAGATGGATTTAAATTAGTCTTGGAGTCCAATAAAGTAGTTGTGTCTAAGTTTGGACAATTTATTGGTAAAGGGTATGAGTGTGGTGGCTTGTTCCGCTTTTCGTTATCGGATTTTTGTAATAAGTCAGTAAACCATATTTGTGGCAGTGTGGATTCGGATGCCAATGTTTGGCACTCTCGTTTATGTCATATTAATTTTGGTTTAATGAGTAGACTTTCCAGTTTGAGTTTAATTCCTACTTTCACCATTGCCAAAGGTTCTAAGTGCCATAATTGTGTGCAATCTAAGCAACCTCGAAAGCCTCACAAGGCAGCCGAGGAGAGAAATTTGGCACCTCTAGAACTCATACATTCTGACATGTGCGAGATGAATGGTGTGTTGACAAAAGGTGGAAAGAGATATTTCATGACGTTAATTGATGATGCTACTAGATTCTGCTATGTTTATTTGTTGCAAACTAAAGATGAGGCTTTAGACTACTTTAAAATCTATAAGGCTGAAGTAGAAAATCAATTAGATAGAAAGATCAAGCGTCTTAGGTCGGATCGTGGTGGAGAGTATTTCTCTAAAATATTTGATGAATTCTGCGAGGAACACGGTATTATTCATGAGAGGACGCCTCCCTATTCGCCCCAATCAAACGGAATTGCTGAGAGGAAAAACCGCACGCTGACCGACTTGGTGAATTCCATGTTGGACACTGCTGGTTTATCTAAGGCATGGTGGGGGAGGCTTTATTGACTTCATGTCATGTCCTGAATAAAGTTCCAAACAAGAATAATGAGAAAACCCCTTATGAGGAGTGGGTTGGGAGAAAACCATCACTTTCGTATTTGCGCACTTGGGAATGCTTGGCGAAAGTCAACGTTCCAATTCCGAAGAAACGCAAACTAGGACCAAAGACAGTGGATTGTATCTTTCCAGACTATGCTCAGTGTAGCGTTGGTTATAGATTTTTAGTGGTTAAATCCGAGGTAACCGATATGCATGTTGATACTATTATGGAATATCGTGATGCAACATTTTTTGAGAATATGTTTCCCATGAAAGATATGCATAGCTTTGCTGAATTTTTTTCTGAATTAATTCCTGAATCTAGTACATCTAATGATTACTCTGAACAACCACATGTTGAGAAAGTCCTTGAGAAGGATGACAATGAAGCTCCTAAACGGAGCAAGAGACAGAGGGTTGCAAAATCCTTTGATGATGACTTCATTGTGTACCTTGTGGACAATACACCTACGTCCATTGCAGAGGCATTTGCATCTCCAGATGCAGATGACTGGAAAGAAGCTGTCCATAATGGGATGGACTCCATTCTTTCTAAAGGGACGTGGGAATTATCTGAGCGACCATATGGTTGTAAGCCAGTGGGATGCAAGTGGGTGTTCAAGAAGAAGTTGTGGCCTGATGGTACTATTGAGAAGTACAAGGCACGGCTTGTAGCCAAGGGCTACACCCCGTGAGAAGGCGAAGATTACTTTGACACCTATTCACCTGTTGCTAGACTCACGACCATTCGTGTACTACTTTTCCTGGCTGCTTCTTATGGTCTGATCGTTCATCAAATGGACGTAAAGACAACTTTCCTTAATGGAGAGTTGGAAGAGGAAATCTATATGGATCAGCCTGACGGGTTTGTGATAAAGGTGAAGAGAAAAAGGTGTGCAAATTGTTAAAATCTTTGTATGGGCTGAAGCAAGCACCTAAGCAATGGCATGAGAAGTTTGACAGAACTTTAACTTCTGCGGGCTTTGTCATTAATGAAGTTGATTGGTGTGTTTACTACCGCCATGGTGGGGACGAGAGTGTTATATTGTGCCTGTATGTTGATGACATACTGATTTTCGGTACAAGCATGATTGTGATAAACGAGGTCAAGTCATTTCTATCAAAGTGCTTTGATATGAAGGATCTGGGAGAAGCTGATGTAATTCTGAACATTAAGCTTATGAAGGATGAGAGTGGGATTACGTTAACGCAATCACACTATGTTGAGAAGATCTTGAGCCGTTTCGGTTTTACCGATAGCAAGCCTTCTCCAACACCTTATGATCCCAGCGTGACACTTCAAAAGAATAAGAAGAGAGCGAGAGATCAATTGAGATACTCTCAAATAATCGGTTCACTCATGTACCTTACGAGCGCGACCAGGCCTGACATCTCTTTTGCTGTGAGCAAGTTGAGCAGGTTCATGCCAAACCCGGGTAATGATCATTGGCATGCACTTGAAAGGGCCATGCGCTATCTGAACGGTACTATGAGTTATGGGATTCACTATTCAGGGCACTCTGCCGTGCTTGAGGGATATAGTGACTCAAACTGGATATCAAATGTAGATGATCTCTACACCACAAGTGGATATGCATTTCTTCTTGGAGGTGGCGCAGTGTCATGGAGGTCTTGCAAACAGACCATATTGATGAGGTCAACCATGGAAGCAGAACTTGCTGCTTTAGATATAGCCACTGTTGAGGCGGAATGGCTGCGTGAGCTCTTGATGGACTTGCCGATGGTCGAAAAACCATTACCGGCCATCCTCATGAACTGTGAAAATCAAATGGGGATTGCCAAGGTGACCAGTTCTAAGGATTATGACAAGTCATCAAGACACGTTAAAAGACGTTTGAAGTCTGTCAAGAAATTGAGAAACTCCGGAGTAATTGCTATTACGTATATTCAAATAGACAAAAACCTGGCAGATCCCTTTACGAAGGGACTATCACGTAATTTGATAGATAGTGCATCAAGGGAGATGGGTATGAGACCCGTGAGTATTATACCATAGTGGTAACCCAACATATGTGATCGGAGATCCCGTGAATTAGGACCTGGGAAAAACAAACGAGTAGTTTAATTGAGGAGAGTATTTTGTGAACCCTCTCTAAGTGAAGATGCATAACTCTCATGATCTATATGGCAGGTAGGCAACATGACTTAATGTGTTTATGTGGCTATTCGTAGCAAAGATGTTGTCCTACAGAGCATTCTTAAAAGAACACACCTATGTGAGTCCGACTATAAACGTCGCAGTCTATGAGATTTGGGTGATCTCTAGTAAACCCATTAAGAGACCACGAAGTACGACGCATATGCTTCACCCGCGGGGTAGGCTACTGGCAGCCAAGTACTAGTTATGATTTTGAGTGAAATCTAAAAGCACCAAACTTGCAATTCAAGGTTCGTCCATTGTTCAAGTTGCCGATAGACGTAGCTCAAGATTTTAGGCAGAAGTTCAACTTAACAGTCTCTGCTGAAACACTAGTATATAAACAAGACACGAGGTCTGGCAAAATCTCTAAATGGGAATTTGAGATCTGGTGGGGGATTGTTAAAGTTTGGGCCCATTTGGGGAGCCCAATAAGAAATTCCTGAAAATCTCAAATTGGTCCATGTGCATGGCAGAATTTTTGGAGGTGCAATGTGGTGCTAAATTTTGTCCCACCATGCTAGTTGGGAGAGATGAACACCACCTTATAAGGTGGAGTGTTGTGCTAATTGGTAAGCTTGTGAGAACAAAAGGCTCTCTCACGCGCTCCTCCTCCTCCGCCGCCGCTCGCACGCCTCGTCACGCCGCGCCGCCCCGCGCCGCGGGAATCTCGCCAAGCCGAGCTTTATTTTTGCAGTCCAGGAAAAACGGTTTAGACGGACGCGTCACAGTTAGTCGTTCCGGGTCGCTCCCGGATCGTGGGCTACTGTAACCGACCTACGTTAGGGTTTTCCCGAGCCGCACTATATAAAGTCTGCACTGCGTGCACTTGAAACATACCGATACCAATCTAGGGTTTTGCCACACCTCGTTCCTTGCGCCGCCACCGCGGTCTACTCCATCCCGAGCGCCGGCGGACGGGACAGCAGGTCTCTGAAACCACTTGTCCTTGTGATCCTGTACGGAAGAGGGCGAATAAGGTTTTTGGGAAGCGCTCCGCGCGACTGCTTTCAAGTTCTTCATCACGGCTCGACTTCCTGGACGATCTCCGGGTCCGCGGGCGACTCGTCTTCAGCGCCGTCTTCTTCGAACGGCTACCGTAGCCGCTCAAGCTGCTGCCGTCGCTGCACCAACAACTACTTCATCTACAATGGTTCGGTACGTTCATCACGTTCCGATGGCTGCGTTCATAGATGTCTTGTTGATGTTCATGTTAATTAATACATCTAGTATTTTCGAGATTAACATGTTAGTAGCACTTGCGTTCATGTTTTATATACTGGAATTAATCCTAGAAATTATGCCTAATAATCCAACATAAAAACGACTTGACGATGCAGAAAAAGACTGACGTCACTTCACACTTCTAGCCCCAGTCATGCAAGAGTTTTTTTTTAGACAATCTCGCTTAGCTTTATTCAATCTCCAAAATGTTTACAGGAAAGGGAAGCTCCCCCGGTCAGCCTAACCAAACATGGCGACCAAAACCGAGTCCTAAAGCATGCCTAGCGAGAGTGTGGGCCTCAAAATTGGAGCTCCTAAACTCATGAACTATATTACAGCAAAAGAAATTCCTAGATCGGTCATGCAGGAGTTAACGCTGCAACCTAAGGTAACATGCTGCTGGGCCAAGCCTGGCCAGACGTAATCCCGATAGAGAACTCAAAGCCGAGAACAAAACATCGTCCTTCACCCTCGAGTCCCTATATGAGGCCTTCGCGGCCGAAGAGTTAACATCCCTACATGTGGAAGTCAAATGGGATGATATTATCCTCGACAAGCGGCCGAAGTCGACCTCATTTAAGCCGGCCAACGATTTAAATAAATTCCAAGTACACCCCACCGACCTGGCTAAAACCGCATCCATCGGGGCAAACCTCGAGTCGGAAATTGACAATGCTCTGCGCAAATTCCTTCAAAAAAATTGGGATATATTTTGGATGGCATCCTTCAAATATGCCAGGAATACCCCGCAGGCTTGCTGAGCACAGTTTGAATATCTTGAAAAGGCTATAAGCCCATCAAACAAACCCTCTAATGTTTATCTAAACCCAAGCGTCAAGCAATGGGCGAAGAACTAGACAAACTCCTCGAGGTTGAGCTCATCAGAGACAGAAAGCATCCCTATTGACTCGTCAACCTGGTCATGGTAACCAAGAAGGAGAGGTCTTGGCGCCCATGTGTGGACTTTAAAGACCTTAACAAGGCCTGCCCCAAGGATCCCTTTCCACTACCATGCATCGACCACATCGTGGACACGACAGCCGGGCATGACTCACTGTGCTTCTTAGACACCTACTTAGGGTATCATCGGATAAACATGAAAGAGTCCCACTAGGCTGCAACCGCATTCATCACGCCTTACGAGCCGTTTTGTTTCAACACAATGCCCTTCGGGCTGAAAAATGCACGCGCAACGTACCAGCGCATGATTCAAAGTTTTTCAACCCTAACTCACATGTGTTTATAAGCACAGCACACACGAGCTTGTGGGCTAGGAAAATAAAAATTCAGAGTTAGTCGGAGTGAAAGGAAATAAATGGTTTGATGTCGGTCCAAGTGGAATGAAGAGAAACAAATTATATACTTTTTTACGTTAGTCAGTCTGAAAGGGAAAAGTTTGCATCCTTCCGAGTCTACCATGACTCACATGAGTTTGAGCATAGCACACACGAGCTTGTGGGCTAGGAAAAAATGATCCAGAGCTAGTCTGAGTATAAAAGGAAATAAATGGTTTGATGCCGGTCCGAGTGGACTGAATAGAAAAAAATCGTTAGTCCGTGTGAAAGGAAAAACATTTGCATCCTTCCGAGTCGACCCGAACTCACACGAGTTTATGAGGACAGAACACACGAGCTTGTGGGTTAGAAAAAAACAATTTAGAGGTAGTCCGAGTGAAAGGAAATAGATGGTTTGATGCCGATCAGAGTGAAATGAAGAGAGAAAATAAATATAAAATTTTCACGTTTATCCAAACATTTGCATCCTTCCGAGTCGACCCGAACTCACACGAGTTTATGAGGACAAAACACACGAGCTTGTGGGCTAGGAAAAAAACAATTTAGAGATAGTCCGAGTGAAAGAAAATAGATGGTTTGATGCCGATCAGAGTGAAATGAAGAGAGAAAATAAATATAAAATTTTGACGTTTATCCGCGTGAAAAGAAAAAGTCAGAGTTGACCCAGAATGAGAATAAAACGGCATGATGATTCAGAAAAAAAGACTGACATCACTTCACACTTCTAGCCCCAGTCATGCAGGAGTTAACGCTGCAACCTAAGGTAACAGGCTGCTGGGCCAAGCCCGGCCAGAAGTACGTGGTGACTGCTTTTTGTTGCCTCGGCAGACCTAATGGACCAGGTTAGGTTGCGTCGTCGGCGAGTGCAACGGTGGATACACCGCTATTTAAGCTGGAGAATAAGTTCTATGCCGGACGATGTGGTACTAAATAAAACGAAACGGAGGAGGGCTGGAGGGGCGGTAAAGAAAGTCACGCGAGGCTGGGCTCTCGGTTGAAGTTATCCGGCCCACCAGCACATTGTAGCGTCTGCCGTCTCAACAAAAAATTAAACGTGCACATAGCGGCATTGAAGTTTTCCGGCCCACCAGCGCACCCTGACGATTCAGCAAGTTCGAGGAGGAATTAGGCGCTGACAGGTAGGTTGCGCAACGTCTAACAAGCTTTGAGGTCCCTCTAGTTAGGGTTTTTTCCTCTCGGGGCGACTAGAGTCGCCGCCGTTGAGACTTGACTCCCCCCGTTCTCTCGACGCCGCCCTGGAACCAAAACCGATCAAGGACGGCCCCTGGTCGCCGATCGGGGGTTTTGGGGGGGAAAAGAAAGTTCTTTTGGGGTTCTGCAGCAAGGCCCGGTTTCTCAGATCGGGTTAGGGTTTTGAACGTTTTTCATGGCGTCTGATGGAGCCTCGGGATCGGCGGGTCAAGGAGGCTCTGATGATCTGTCTGCAATGATGGAGGAGCTTGGTCTCCGTGAGGAGGATCTCGATGATGTGGTTTTCGATGAGCAGGAGGCACCGGCGGCAGCAGCCCGATGGATGGCGTTGGCAAGGGTTCACACAGCCAAGACGTATAGCCAGTTTTGGTTCTTCAGGAACATGCGTGCGGCTTGGGATCTTGCTCAAGATGTTCAGTTCAAACCCCTGGAAGATAACTTGTATACAGTTCAGTTTTCATGCCTTGGAGATTGGGAACGTGTTACAATGGAAGGGCCATGGCACTTCAGAGGAGATGCGGTAATCTTAAAACCGTATGATGGGCTGGCGAAACCAACCACAATTCAACTTGATACTATTGAGATCTGGGTGCAAATTCATGATGTTCCACCTCTATACGCCCATCTTGTGCCATCTCTTGCAGCAAAAATTGGAGAGGTGCTGTTTGCTGAACCCCAATCGCAGGACTTTGCCGGAAACTTTCATCGAGTCTGGATTCGGATTAACGTTAACAGGGCCCTGAAGAACGCTGTCTCAATGATACGGGACGGGAAGCGTCAAATTTATAGAGTAAAGTACGAGAAGCTACCGGACTGGTGTGCGGTATGCGGTATGCTTGGCCATCTCTACAAGGAGCATGGTGATGGGCTTCATCCCCCTTCAGCTCTGGTCTTTAAGGACCTCAGATCTTCATGGGTAATGCGAACTGGGCAGGGTCCTGGTGGGGGCCGAGGTCGTCGTGGTGGCCGAAGAGGTGGTCGCGGAGGACGGAGCACTAACACCAGATATGGCGAGGAGGGAGAGGGTGCTGAGCAGGAGGATTCGGAGCAAGGGGCAGATCTGAGTATGATAGACGCAGATAGCAACAGAAAGCGAGGCCAGGGCGATGGAAAACAAGCTTCTGAAGCTTCGAACCTTGGTGGACGGGGGGGCACTCTCCAGCTACCAGCGCCACCGCAAGTTCCCCCGAGCCCTAGCAGCAAACAGCAAACCAAGAGATCGAAGATGAGTGCAGCAACTGAGGAGGATGGTGACAATAACATGGGCGGTCAGGGCAAGATCGTTACCTTTTTGGCGGGCTCCTACGAGGAGCGCCGCCGAGCCCAATGAGTATCTTCTGCTGGAATTGTCGTGGTGCGGGTAAAGCCGCGACAATTCATGAGCTTCGCAATTTTGCGAGGCAATTTACCCCTACCCTATTATGTATTGTTGAGACTCAGATGGATAGTACTAGGGTAGAAGCTCTGGCTGGTACGCTTGGTTTTGATAGTTCGTATGCTGTTAGTAGTGATGGTAGAAGTGGAGGTATTGGTTTGTTTTGGAATAGCTTAATAAAGGTTGAAATTCTTGGTTATTCTGGTTACCACCTTGATGTTTCTGTTGAGGAACAAGGTAACCCCAAGTGGAGGTTGACATGTGTGTATGGTGAGGCGCAGGTTCCATTGAGGCATCAAACATGGACAACTTTGAAGAATATCAGTTCTTTGAGTGATCTCCCCTGGCTGTGTATTGGCGATTTCAATGAGGTACTACGACCAGAAGAACACCAAGGCACTGGACAGAGAAGTAATGCCCAAATACAAGCTTTCCGAGAGGTTCTTGACGTGTGCATGTTGCTGGATTTGGGTTACAAAGGGAATATGTGGACTTTTGAAAAGAAAGTGGCGGGGGGGAGCTTTACAAGATGTAGGCTCGATCGAGCGCTGGCCTCAGCTGCTTGGTATGCGAGATACCCCCAGGCCTCTGTCACACATCTTACAGGGGTGACATCCGATCACTCACCCCTTTTACTTCTACTGGAAGGAGAAAAAGAGGAGCCGCACCAGCGCACGTTCAGGTATGAAGTTATGTGGGATACACATGAGGAGTTCAAGGGTTTTTTACAGACTAGCTGGGGTCACGGACCGCCAAGTTCATCAGTAGCGGACCTGCGTCGGAAGCTAACGGAGCTAGCTGAAGATGTTGGAAGGTGGAGTCGAGACACTTTCGGAAGTGTTCGGAAAGAGATAAAGAAACTCAAGTCGATGTTGGAAGAACTCCAAAGCGATCCTGCTAGACAAGGACCGTCACAGATAGAGCTGAAGATCAATGAGCGTCTGATAGAGATGTATCATAGGGAGGAAATCATGTGGCGACAGAGATCCAGGATCACTTGGCTTGCGGAGGGGGACAAGAACACGAAATTCTTTCATTTGAGAGCTAGTATCAGACGAAAAAAGAATATGATAAAGGCGCTGCAAAATTCTTTGGGAGTGGAGATTTCGGATCCAGACGAGTTGAAGGAGCTGGCCAAAAGTTTTTATGAAAACCTATATCAAACAGAGGGGGTGCAAAACATAGATGCAGTGCTAGAAAAGGTCCCCAGGAAAGTAACAACTGCGATGAATGCGCAGCTCTGTGCGCCTTACACTAGGGAGGAGGTCAAAGTTGCTCTCTTTCAAATGTTCCCAACCAAAGCTCCGGGTCCAGATGGGTTCCCAGCCCACTTTTATCAGCGCCATTGGGATGTTTGTGGTGAGGAAGTTACTGAGATAGTTCTTAAAATTGTGAAAGGTGAAGAAAGTGCAGCCACTATTAATGATACGGTTCTTGTCCTAATCCCAAAGGTAACCAATCCAACTGTCCTTGCTCAATTTCGTCCTATCAGCCTATGTAACGTTTTGTACAAGATTGCATCGAAGGTTATTGCAAATAGGTTGAAGCAGATCTTACCTGAGATTATATCTGAAGAGCAGTCTGCTTTTGTCCCTGGGAGGCTGATTACAGATAACATTATTTGTGCTTATGAGTGTCTGCATTTTATGAAAAGATCAAGGGCTAAATCCAACAGCTTTTGTGCTCTGAAGTTGGACATGATGAAGGCCTACGACCGTGTGGAGTGGGACTATCTAGAAGGGATTATGACCAAGTTGGGGTTTGATCCACAGTGGATAAGAACTGTTATGGGCATGGTATCATCAGTTTCGTTCTCGGTCTGTTTCAATGGTGAAAAGCTTGAACCCTTTAAGCCAACTAGAGGGATCCGGCAGGGAGACCCAATTTCCCCCTACTTATTCTTGATTGCAGCAGAGGGCCTTTCGTGCCTCCTTAAATCAAGTTCAGAATCATCAGTGCCAGGTATAAAGGTGGCTCCAACAGCTCCAACTGTTAACCATCTTCTTTTTGCAGATGATAGCCTGCTGCTTTTCAAAGCAAGTGTGGAGGGATCTAATGCGGTGTCAAACCTACTGGAGGTATACTGTATGGCTTCAGGGCAACGGATCAATAATGAGAAATCATCAATTTTTTTCAGTAAAGGGTGCGATGTTCAACTGAAAGAGGTAATAAAGCAGAATCTGCAGGTTCAGAATGAATCACTTAGCGAACGGTACCTGGGCATGCCAACGGATGTAGGCCACTCAAAGAACGGGACTTTCAAGTATCTAAGGGACAGAGTGTGGGAAAAGATCAAAGGTTGGATGGCGAAGTTGTTATCCTCAGGCGGTAAGGAGGTCCTAATCAAATCTATAGCACAGGCTATTCCGGTTTTCTCAATGGCATGCTTTCGGCTCCCCCGTGGGCTTTGTGAGAATATAACATCTATTATCCGTCAGTTCTGGTGGGGCTCCAAGCAAGGGAAGCGAAAACCGTGCTGGGTAGCTTGGGATACTATAACTTTGCCAAAATACCTGGGAGGACTAGGGTTTCGAGACATTGAGGTTTTCAATCTTGCTCTACTAGCAAGACAAGCATGGCGAACACTTACAGAGAGCACTTCCCTGAGTGCAAGAATTTTAAAGGCTGTTTACTTCCCGGATTGCTCTTTGCTGCAAGCTGAACTTGGCTCGAGTCCCTCGCAAATATGGCGCGCTATACTCGATGGACGGGAGGTTCTGGCTCAAGGGATCATCCGGAGGATTGGGAACGGGGAGACGACCAGCGTTTGGAGTGACAACTGGATCCCGCGAGATAACATCAAGTGCCCGCTTGCATCACTTGTCCCTAATGCGCCGGTGAGAGTGGCGGAGCTCATTGATAATACCAATGCCTGTTGGAAGGAGGACATGGTCCGGTCAGTGTTCACGCAGGTAGACGCGGAAGCAATCTTGCAGATACCGCTATGCACTCGACAAGTTGAGGACTTCTGGGCGTGGCACGAGGAGAAACGAGGAGGCTTTAGTGTGCGGTCAACCTACAGGATGATCTTGCGTCTCAAACGGGCTCATGCGGCTAGCCTTGATGATCAGGGGGACAACTCTCACGGGCCGAACGAAACTAAGGATTGGTCTATGATATGGCAGATGCAGGTCCCCTCGAAACTGAAATTTTTTGTCTGGCGACTCGCTCAAAAATCTATGCCAACGGGGGCTGTGTTGAAACATCGACATATGGCAACGGAGGATACTTGTCCTTTCTGCGGGGCGGTTGATACTTGGAATCATGCACTCATATACTGTCCGCTGGCAGCTAGTGTGTGGGCACTGGCACCGGATGAACTTGTTTCCTCCATGGTAGATCGAGGGGAGGATGACCCGAGGGAGTGGCTCTCTTCGATGCATGGAGTACTGCCGAGGGAGCTCTTTGATCATCTGGTGGTCACATTATGGGCACTATGGGGGGTTCGGAGGAAAGCTATCCACGAGAATATCTTCCAACCACCTCAATCAGTTCACACGTTCATTATTAAGTACTTGGCGGATCTGCAAGTAGTAAACAAAAGAACACCAGTGGCCCGGGCAGCAGTAAGGGAGAGAGCTCAGAGATGGATAGCCCCAAGTGCTGGCAATGCAAAGATAAATGTTGACGCTGCTGTGTCTGCTGATGGTTTCGGAGCTGTGGGCGCTATATGCAGGGATGAACTAGGCGGATTTTTGGGAGCCTCAACTTTGCGCTTCACACACATCGTTGATCCTTCGACTCTTGAAAGTCTGGCCATTAGAGAAGCTTTGGCTCTAGCTGATGATCTATATGAGCGCAGGATCCAAGTGGCCTCTGACTGCCAGGTGGTGGTGAAGGATCTGAAGAGGGACAATTGTTCCAGTTATAGTGCTATTATACATGAAATATTAGACCATTCAGTTTTATTTAATTTCTGTAAGTTTGATTATGAACCTAGGAGCTCAAATTCTGAGGCTCACAACTTAGCGAGGCATGCTTTATCTCTCGAGGGTGGCCGGCATGTGTGGCTGGGGCACCCCGGGAATCTACCTTCCGTCCCTGTAAACATTGTGACGAATTAATAAAGCTTCGCGAGGTTGTCTCAAAAAAAA
>LR738715.1:48733689-48785454 GCA_902687465.1 Secale cereale
AAAAAAAAAAAAAAAAGCAAGTTCGAGGAGGATCTGCTTTTTGGGAGACGTTGCCGGCCTCGACAAACGTATGCATGCCGGGGAGCTCAGCAAGGTGTTGGACGAGCGCGCGCCGGAGCCTATGCATGCATGTACGTGATTCCCTCCGTAAACTAATACATATAAGAGCATTTAAATTACTATTTTAGTTATCTAAACGCTTTTATATTAGTTTACAAGTGAAGTATATAATAATGCATGCATCAATTCTGATTTAGTACTCCCTCCGTTCTTAAATACTCCCTCCGTTTTTAAATATTTGTCTTTCTAGACATTCAAATGGATTGCAACATACGGATGTATGTAGACATATTTTAGACTGTAGATTCACTCATTTTGCTTTGTATGTAGTCGCTTGTTGAAATCTCTATAAAGACAAATATTTAGAAACGGAGGGAGTATAAGTCATTTTAAAGCAACTCCAATGCAGCGACTCAAATCGTTCGTCTGCGTTCGTTTCGATCGTCGCGAACAAAAATGGAGACCCAACGGGTCCGCGCTTGGGCCGCAAATGCGTCGGCGCGGACGCGCCGCGCGTCCCCTCGTTGTCCGCTGCGGTCCCATTTGGCGGCCACTTAACTACCGTCCGTCGTCTAATTTATGACGATAACCGACATAGGGTCCACTAGTCAGCGAATGGAAGCGTCGTTTTTTAACCCACGCGTGCCAGGGGGGCTCATCCACTTCCGTCCACATCTGGCCCCCACCACCCCCTCTGTGCTTCCTCACCGGCGACAACCCAAACCCTAGTCATAGTCCTCTTTGGTAGCGGCAAGGGCATGGGCACCCCCGGCGCCTCATCCTCCCGTGCTCCTCATCCCCCTCTTCCTCCGTCGCGGGCGCGTGCACGCTCAGGTCAGCAGCGTCTGCACATCCCGGTGCACCAACTGCGGTGGCACTAGGAGTACAAGCAGCCACTGCCTTACCCCAACGTGACGATGTCGCACCACTAGCACCTCGATCCGCATCGGATCTCGGTGCCGACGGTTCCACGGACACAGCGGGCGCACGACGAGGAGGTGCGCAGGCGCTGGGCGCAGCTTACCCAGGCACAGCGACGGATGCTCGAGTACGCCGCAGACTCTTCCAACTGGGAGGCCTGGTTTGCCCTCGAACACGAGGAGCAACGGTTGCTCGGCGTGCAGCAGCACCACGTCAACCCCCCGCCTCCCCCCGTCGTGAAGCCTAAGGCCTACCAGGCGGCGCTGGCAGAGGCCTTCGCCAACTCCATCGATGAGGACTGACGAAAGGCTGGAGCGGCAGCAACGGAGGAGGCAGCGTTCCAAGCGGAGATGGCGGAGGCCATGGCCCACTCCGCAGCTAGGAGGCGACTGCGTGGTGCCGCCGTTGCCACCGTGTTTAACCCTGATGACGCATGCGCCTGAGCCAGACGGGATGTACGTCTGGACCGACCAGTTGCAGGAGGTCGTCAGTCCCCCCCCCCCATTTGGCTTGGTGCCACACCGGCGAAGGAGGTCATGTATCTCGAACATTGGCGGCAGCTTCGACTAGCAGACGAGCGCGCAGACGCCAAGCAGCGCATTCAGAGGGGGCGGGGAGGAAGAGGAGGAGCGCGCCCACATCGCCGCATTGCCTCCGTCGCAGCAAACGCCGGAGGAGGCAGCCCTGGAGCAGTGTGGAGGCACAATGCTCCCCAAGAAGCCACTAGGGCCACCGTAATCTCCTCACGCCCTCGCAGAATGCAAGATGTCGTGATTCCACTAAGGGACCCTTGAGGGCGGTCACCGAACCCGTACAAATGGCAACCCTTGGGGGCGGTCACCGAACCCATACAAATTGCTCGGGGCAATCTCCACAACCTAATTGGAGACCCCGACGCTTGCCCGGAGCTTTACAGCACAATGATTGTGCTCCGAACACCACCAAGGTTGGGGCTACCTCCACAACTTAATTGGAGGCTCCCAACAACACCACGAAGCTTCACCACAATGGAATATGGCTCTGCGGTGGCCTCAACTGTCTAGGGCGCCCAAGCACCAAGGAGGAACAAGCTCAAGAGTACCAAGCACCCAAGAGTAATAAGCTTCTCAACTTGTGACTTCCACGTATCACCGTGGAGAACTCAAACCGATGCACCAAATGCAATGGCAAGGGCACACGGAGTGCCCAAGTCCCTCTCTCCCAAATCCCACCGAAGCAACTAATTCTAGGGAGGGAAATGAGCGGAAGAACAAGAAGGAGAACACCAAGAACTCCAAGATCTAGATCCAAGGGGTTCCCCTCACCTAGAGGAGAAAGTGATTGGTGGAAATGTGGATCTAGATCTCCTCTCTCTTTCCCCCCAAAACTAGCAAGAATCCATGGAGGGATTAAGAGATAGCAAGCTCGAAGAAGGTCAACAATGGGGGAAGAACACAAGCTCAAGAGAGATGTTTCATTGGGGAAGAAGACCACCTTTTATTGGTGGGAAAATCCAACCGTTATGCTCACAGCCCGCACTGAGCGGTACTACCGCTCCAAGGAGCGGTACTACCGCTAGGGAGGTAGTAGCCCATTGAAACACAATAGCGAGGAGGCAAAAATGCCAGAAGAACCGTTGGAGCGGTAGTACCGCTTGACCTCACGGTACTACCGCTAGGGGTAGCGGTACTACTGCTAAGGGTAGCGGTACTAACAAACTACATCCGTGCCTACTACCGCTGGACTTGTGATGAGTTTTTCGTCCGGAGCGGAAGTATCCACGGAAGTAAAAAATTACATCCCCTCCAAGCGGTAGTACCGCTCCAATTTGCGGTAGTACCGCTGCAGCCCTTCTGGGGACACCAAAACTGACATAACTTTTGCAAACGGACTCCGCATTCAACGAAACCAAGTTTGTTGGAAAGCTAACGACATGACCTAACACAGACTTGACAGAAATAACAATAAGAAGCAAATGAGAAAAGGCCCATAAGAAAAAGGTGAGAACCCTTCCTCGAAAGAGACCGGTAAAACCTCCAACACCGAAAACGCAATAGAAGAAGCATGTGAACTCCGTTTTTGATGAACTCAAGCTTGTGAAGAAGATGACCATACGCTCCAAATCTCACAAGAAGAAAACCAAACAAGAACCAAGAAATATGATGCAAGTATGCAATGGTTTGAGCTCTCTACGAACGATACGATCAAGCTACTCACTTGAGAGCCGATACGTCTCCAACGTATCTATAATTTTTGATTGTTCCATGCTATTATTTATGAAGTCTTGGGTGTTTAATGGGCTTTATCATTCACTTTTATATCATTTTTGGGACTAACCTACTAACCCAATGGCCCAGTCCAGATTGCTGTTTTTGCCTATTTCAGGGTTTTGCAGAAAAAGAATATCAAACAGAGTCCAAACGGAATGAAACCTTCGCGAGAGATATTTTTGGAGAAAATCACGCACGCGGAGCTTGAGAACCACGTCAGGGGATCAAAGGGTGGCCCACGAGGGTGGGGGGCTGCCCCCCTTCACAGGGCGCGCCCCCTGCCTCGTGGCCCCCTCGAGCGTCCCCCGGTGCCCTCCTTCTTCCTATATAAGTCTACGTACCCTCCGTGAACAGAGAAAAAAACCTAATTCCACCGCCGTACCTTCTGTTCCCGTGAAGATCCCATCTTGGAGCCTGTTCGGGAGCTCCACCGGAGGGGGATCCATCACGGAGTTCTTCATCATCATCATCATCGCCCTCACCATGAGTGGTGAGTAGTTTACCACAGACCTTCTGGTCCATAGCTAGTATCTAGATGGCTTCTTTTCTCTCTCTGGATCTCAATACAAAGTTCTCCTCGGTCTTCGAGGAGATCTATTTGATGTTATCTCTTTTTGCGGTGTGTTTGTCGAGATTCAATGAATTGTGAGTTTATGATCAAGGTTATCTATGAAAGATATTTGGTTCTTCTGCGAACTTTTTATGTGTGCTCATAATATCCTTGCAAGTCTCTTCGAATTATTGGTTTGGTTTGGCCTACAAGATCTATAGTTATTGCAATGGGAGAAGTGCTTGGCTTTGGGTTCAATCTTGCGGTGTCCTTTCCCAGTGAGAGTAGGGGCAGCAAGGCACGTATTGTATTGTTGCCATCGAGGATAAAAAGATGGGGTTTACATCACATTTCTTGAGTTTATCCCTCTACATCATGTCATCTTGCTTAAGGCGTTACTCTGTTCTTATGAACTCAATACACTAGATGCATGCTGGATAGCGGTCGATGTGTGGAGTAATAGTAGTAGATGCAGAATCATTTCGGTCTACTTGTCTCGGACGTGATGCCTATATACAATGATCATGACTAGATAGTCTCATAATTATTCGCTTTTCTATCAATTGCTTGACAGTAATTTGCTTACCCGTCGTAGAATATCGCTATCATGAGAGAAGCCACTAGAGAACACTATGGCCCCCGGGTCTATTCTCAACATATCAATCTACATCTACTTTACTTTTATCGCTTTTATTTGTTGTTCTTATAAACCAAAAATACCAAAAATATAAACTATCATCTCTATCATATCTCACTTTCGTAAGTGATACGTCCAAAACGTATCTATAATTTCTGCTTGCTCCATGCCTCTTTTGTTGGGGAACGTAGCATAATTCAAAAAAATTCTACGCTTTCACCAAGATCCAACTATGGAGACATCTAGAAACGAGCGAGTAAGAGTGCATCTACATACCGTTATGGAGATTGCAAGCGAAAGCTTTTGAAGAAGCGTGGATGAAGTAGTCGTACTCTTCGCGTTCTTCGTCACCGATGATCTAGCGTCGAACGGACGGCACCTCCGCGTTCAACACACGTCCGGTGCAGCAACGTCACCTCCTTCTTGATCCAGCAAGGGGGGAGGAGAACTCATCAGAGATCCGGCAGCACGACGGCGTGATGACGGATGCAGTGGAGATCGCAGCAGGGCTTCGCCGGGCGCCCTGCGTTGGAGTATGGAGGTGTGACGAGAGGGGGAGAGGCTCCAGTGCAAGGGTGCGGCTGCCCTCTCCCCTCCCACATATATATAGGGGGCCAGGGGGTGTGCCAGGGCCCCTGCAGATCCAATCTGCAGTGGGGGCGGCTGCCAGGGGGGTTCCTTGCCCCCCAAGGCTAGTGGGGCGCCCCCTCCCCCCTAGGGTTTCAACCCTAGGCGCATGGGGAGGTGGGCCCCTAGTGGTGCGCCAGCCCATTAGGGCTGGACACTTCCCCTTGCGGCCTAGGGGCCCCACCGGGATGGGTGGCCCCACCCGGTGGACCCCCGGGGCCCTCCGGTGGTCCCGGGACGCTCCCGGTGACCTCCGGAGATCACCCGATGGCCGAAACTGGACTTCCTATATATCAATCTTTACCTCCGGACCATTCTGGAACTCCTCGTGACGTCCGGGATCTCATCCGGGACTCCGAACAACTTTCGGGTTTCCACGTGCATGAATCTCTACGACCCTAGCGTTACCGAGCCTTAAGTGTGTAGACCCTACGGGTTCGGGAGACACGTAGACATGACCGAGACCACTCTCCGGTCAATAACCAACAGCGGGATCTGGATACCCATGTTGGTTCCCACGTGTTCCTCGATAATCTTCATCGGATGAACCACCGTGTCAAGGATTCACTCAATCCCGTATGTCATTCCCTTTGTCCATCGGTACGGTACTTGCCCGAGATTCGATCGTCGGTATTCCCGATACCTTGTTCAATCTCGTCATGGCAAGTCTCTTTACTCGATCCGTAATCCATCATCCCGTGACTAACTACTTAGTCACATTGAGCTCATTATGATGATGTCTTACCGAGTGGGCCCAGAGGTACCTCTCCGTCATACGGAGTGACAACATCCCAGTCTCGGTTCGTACCAACTCAACAGACACTTTCAGAGATACCCGATGCGTACCTTTATAGCCACCCAGTTACGTTGTGACGTTTGGCACACCCAAAGTACTCCTACGGCATCCGGGAGTTGTACAACCTCATGGTCTAAGGAATAAATACTTGACACCGAAAAGCTTATGCATTACGAACTATACGATCTCGTGCTATGCTCAAGTTCGGGTCTTGTCCATCACATCATTCTCCTAATGATGTGATCCCGTTATCACTGACATCCTATGTCCATGGTCAGGAAACCGTGACCATCTGTTGATCAACGAACTGGTAACTAGAGGCCTACCAGGGACTCATTGTGGTCTATGTATTCACACATGTATCGCTGTTTCCGTACAATACAATTCAAGCATGAATAACAGACAATTATCATGAACAAGGAGATATAATAATAATGCTTTTTTATTGCCTCTAGGGCATATCTCCAACAGTCTCCCACTTGCACTAGAGTCAATAATCTAGTTACATTGTGAAGAATCGAACACCCATAGAGTTCTGGTGTTGATCATGTTTTGCTCGTGAAAGAGGTTTAGTCAACGGGTCTGCGACATTCAGATCCGTATGCACTTTACAAATATCTATATCTCCATCTTGAACATAGTTCCGGATGGAGTTGAAACGGCGCTTGATGTGCTTGGTCTTCTTGTGAAACCTGGGCTCCTTGGTAATAGCAATAGCACCAGTGTTGTCACAGAAGAGAGTCATCGGGCTTGACGCGCTTGGTATGACTCCTAGGTCGTTGATGAACTCCTTCATCCAGACTCCTTCCTGCGCTGCTTCAGAAGCAGCTATGTACTCCGCTTCACATGTAGACGCTGCCACCACGCTCTATTTGCAACTGCACCAGCTGACTGCCCCTCCATTCAAAATATACACGTATCCGGTTTGAGACTTAGAGTCATCCAGATCTGTGTCGAAGCTAGCATCAACGTAACCCTTTACGATGAGCTCTTCGTCACCTCCATATACGAGAAACATATCCTTAGTCCTTTTCAGGTACTTCAGGATGTTCTTGACCGCTGTCCAGTGTTCCGGACCGGGATCACTTTGGTACCTCCCTACCAAACTTATGGCAAGGTTCACATCAGGTCTGGTACACAGCATGGCATACATGATAGAACCTATGGCCGAGGCATAGGGAATGACACTCATCTTTTCTCTATCTTCTGCCGTGGTCGGCGACTGAGCCTTGCTCAATCTCATACCTTGCAAAACAGGCAAGAATCCTTTCTTTGACTGATCCATATTGAACTTCTTCAATATTTTGTCAAGGTATGTACTTTGTGAAAGACCAATGAGGCATCTCGATCTATCTCTATAGATTTTGATGCCTAATATGTAAGCAGCTTCTCCAAGGTCCTTCATTGAAAAACTTTTATTCAAGTAGGCCTTTACATTTTCCAAGAATTCTATATCATTTCCCATCAGCAATATGTCATCCACATATAATATGAGAAATGCCACAGAGCTCCCACTCACTTTCTTGTAGATACAGGCTTCTCCATAAGTCTGTATAAATCCAAACGCTTTGATCACATCATTAAAGTGAATATTCCAACTCCGAGATGCTTGCACCAGCCCGTAAATCGAGCGCTGGAGCTTGCATATCTTGTTAGCGTTCTCTGGATCGACAAAACCTTCCGGTTGCATCATATACAACTCTTCCTTGAGGAAGCCATTAAGGAATGCTGTTTTGACGTCCATTTGCCATATCTCATAATCATAGAATGCGGCAATAGCTAACATGATTCTGACTGACTTCAGCATCGCTACGGGAGGGAAAGTCTCATCGTAGTCAATCCCTTGAACTTGTCGATAACCCTTAGGGACAAGCCGAGCCTTATAGATGGTCACATTACCATCCGCGTCTGTCTTCTTCTTAAATATCCATTTGTTTTCTATGGCGTGCCTATCATCAGGCAAGTCCACCAAAGTCCATACTTTGTTTACATACATGGATTCTATCTCGGATTTCATGGCTCCAAGCCATTTATTGTAATCCGGGCCCGCCATCGCTTCTTCATAGTTCGAAGGTTCACCGTTGTCTAACAACATGATTTCCAGGACAGGGTTGCCGTACCACTCTGGTGCGGAACGTGCCCTTGTGGACCTTCGAAGTTCAGTAGTAACTTGATCTGCTTCTTCATGATCATTATCGTTAACTTCCTCCCTTGTCGGTGCAGGCACCTCAGGAACAGTTTCCTGCGCTGCGCTACTTTCCGTTACAGGAGGGGTGACTGTCACCTCATCAAGTTCTACTTTCCTCCCACTCACTTCTTTCGAGAGAAACTCTTTCTCCAGAAAGCATCCATTCTTGGCAACAAAGACTTTGCCTTCGGATCTGTGGTAGAAGGTGTACCCAATCGTTTCCTTTCGGTATCCTATGAAGACGCATTTCTCCGATTTGGGTTCGAGCTTTTCAGGTTGAAGTTTCTTGACATAAGCATCGCAACCCCAAACTTTCAGAAACGACAGCTTCGGTTTCTTGCCAAACCAAAGTTCATACAGAGTCGTCTCAACGGATTTCGACGGAGCCCTATTTAAAGTGAATGCGGCAGTCTCTAAAGCATAACCCCAAAAAGATAGTGGTAAATCGGTGAGGGACATCATAGACCGCACCATGTCCAACAGAGTACAATTTCGACGTTCGGACACACCGTTACGTTGAGGTGTTCTGGGCGGTGTCAATTGTGAAACAATTCCACAGCTCCTAAGGTGTGTGCCAAATTCATGACTTAAATATTCACCCCCACGATCCGATCGCAAGAACTTTATTTTTCTGTCACGTTGATTCTCAACCTCATTCTGAAATTCCTTGAACTTTTCAAAGGTCTCAGACTTGTGTTTCATCAAATAGATATACCTGTATCTACTCAAGTCATCTGTGAGGGTGAGAACATAACGATAGCCTCCGCGAGCCTCAACACTCATTGGACCGTACACATCGGTATGTATGATTTCCAACAAGTTGGTTGCTCGCTCCATTGTTCCGGAGAACGGAGTCTTGGTCATCTTGCCCAAGAGGCATGGTTCGCACGTGTCAAATGATTCATAATCAAGAGACTCTAGAAGTCCATCTGAATGGAGCTTCTTCATACGTTTGACACCAATATGACCAAGGCGGCAATGACACAAGTATGTGGGACTATCATTATCAACTTTACATCTTTTGGCATCTACACTATGAATATGTGTATCACTACGTTCGAGATTCATCAAAAATAAACCATTGACCAGCGGGGCATGACCATAAAACATATCTCTCAAATAAATAGAACAACCATTATTCTCCGATTTGAAAGAGTAGCCATCTCGCATAAGACGAGATCCAGAAACAATGTTCATGCTCAAAGCTGGTACTAAATAACAATTATTGAGGTTTAAAACTAATCCCGAGGGTAGATGTAGAGGCAGCGTGCCGACGGCGATCACATCGACCTTGGAACCATTCCCGACGCGCATCGTCACCTCATCCTTTGCCAGTCTCCGTTTATTCCGCAGCTCCTGTTTTGAGTTACAAATGTGAGCAACTGCACCGGTATCGAATACCCAGGAGCTACTGCCAGTTGTCAATTTCATCGACATGCAAGTCGTGATTCCCTATTACAAAAACATGATCAATCTCATACATCACATATATCATTCATCACATCTTCGTTTTGGCCATACCACGTCACATAGCACATGCTGCAAAAACAAGTTAGACGTCCTCTAATTGTTGTTGCAAGTTTTACGTGGCTTCTATAGGATTTCTAGCAAGAACGTTTCTTACCTACGCCAAAACCACAACGTGATTTGTCAACTTCTATTTACCCTTCATAAGGACCCTTTTCATCAAATCCGATCCGACTAAAGTAGGAGAGACAGACACCCGCCAGCCACCTTATGCATCTAGTGCATGTCTGTCGGTGGAACCAGTCTCACGTAAGCGTACGTGTAAAGTCGGTCCGGGCCGCTTCATCCCACAATACCGCCGAATCAAGATTGACTAGTAACGGTAAGAAAGTTGAACAAAACCAAACGCCCACAACTGTTTGTGTTCTACTCGTGCAAGATGCTACGCATAAAACCTAGGCTCAGATGCCACTGTTGGGGAACGTAGGATAATTCAAAAAAATTCTACGCTTTCACCAAGATCCAACTATGGAGACATCTAGCAACGAGCGAGTAAGAGTGCATCTACATACCGTTATGGAGATTGCGAGCAGAAGCTTTCGAAAAAGCGTGGATGAAGTAGTCGTACTCTTCGCGTTCTTCGTCACCGATGATCTAGCGCCGAACGGACGGCACCTCCGCGTTCAACACACGTCCGGTGCAGCAACGTCACCTCCTTCTTGATCCAGCAAGGGGGGAGGAGAAGTCGTCAGAGATCCGGCAGCACGACGGCGTGATGACGGATGCAGTGGAGATCGCAGCAGGGCTTCGCCGGGCGCCCTGCGTTGGAGTATGGAGGTGTGACGGGAGGGGGAGAGGCTCCAGGGCAAGGGTGTGGCTGCCCTCTCCCCTCCCACATATATATAGGGGGCCAGGGGGTGCGCCAGGGCCCCTACAGATCCAATCTGCAGGGGGGGGCGGCGGCCAGGGGGGTTCCTTGCCCCCCAAGGCTAGTGAGGCGCCCCCTCCCCCCTAGGGTTTCAACCCTAGGCGCATGGGGAGGTGGGCCCCTAGTGGTGCGCCAGCCCATTAGGGCTGGACACTTCCCCTTGCGGCCTAGGGGCCCCACCGGGATGGGTGGCCCCACCCGGTGGACCCCCGGGGCCCCTCTGGTGGTCCCGGGACGCTCCCGGTGACCTCCGGAGATCACCCGATGGCCGAAACTGGACTTCCTATATATCAATCTTTACCTCCGGACCATTCCGGAACTCCTCGTGACGTCCGGGATCTCATCCGGGATTCCGAACAACTTTCGGGTTTCCACGTGCATGTATCTCTACGACCCTAGCGTTACCGAGCCTTAAGTGTGTAGACCCTACGGGTTCGGGAGACACGTAGACATGACCGAGACCACTCTCCGGTCAATAACCAACAGCGGGATCTGGATACCCATGTTGGTTCCCACGTGTTCCTCGATGATCTTCATCGGATGAACCACCGTGTCAAGGATTCACTCAATCCCGTATGTCATTCCCTTTGTCCATCGGTACGGTACTTGCCCGAGATTCGATCGTCGGTATTCCCGATACCTTGTTCAATCTCGTCATGGCAAGTCTCTTTACTCGATCCGTAATCCATCATCCCGTGACTAACTACTTAGTCACATTGAGCTCATTATGATGATGTCTTACCGAGTGGGCCTAGAGGTACCTCTCCGTCATACGGAGTGACAACATCCCAGTCTCGGTTCGTACCAACTCAACAGACACTTTCGGAGATACCCGATGCGTACCTTTATAGCCACCCAGTTACGTTGTGACGTTTGGCACACCCAAAGTACTCCTACGGCATCTGGGAGTTGTACAACCTCATGGTCTAAGGAATAAATACTTGACACCGAAAAGCTTATGCATTACGAACTATACGATCTCGTGCTATGCTCAAGTTCGGGTCTTGTCCATCACATCATTCTCCTAATGATGTGATCCCGTTATCACTGACATCCTATGTCCATGGTCAGGAAACCGTGACCATCTGTTGATCAACGAACTGGTAACTAGAGGCCTACCAGGGACTCATTGTGGTCTATCTATTCACACATGTATCGTTGTTTCCGTACAATACAATTCAAGCATGAATAACAGACAATTATCATGAACAAGGAGATATAATAATAATGCTTTTATTATTGCCTCTAGGGCATATCTCCAACATCTTTTGTGTGATATTGCTATGATATTTATGCACTTCCATACACTTTTGATCATATTTGGACTAACCTATTAACTCAGTGCACCCCAGTGCCAGTTTCTGTTTTCTGCTGTTTTTGTATTTCAGGTTTTCCCATTACGTAAACTACCAGAAAAATTCCGGGAAAAATATATAAAAAATCAGCGTTCCGGAAGCTTCCATGCGGCCAAAGTAGGGCTGGAGGGGGGCCACCAGGCCTCTAGGCGGCCAGGGGGCGCCCCCCCCCCCAGGCCGCGCCGCCAGGGCGCCTGGGCCCCCCAGGCACCCTCTGACGCCCCCCTTTGGCATATATTTACACCGCGTCCCGAAACCCTCGAGGACGAAACCCTTTTTCTCGATCTCATCTCTGTTCCGCCGCCGCCGCGCTTCCAAGATCGGGAGCACCAGGAGAACTCTTCCCGGCACCCTGCCGGAGGGGAGGATCACCACCGGGAGCCTCTCCACCACCATGGACGCCTCCCGGATGAGTTGTGAGTAGTCTCCCTTGGACCATGGGTCCATGACCAGTAGCTATGTGATGTTCTCCTCCCCTCTTTGTGCTTCACTAATTAGACCTCGTGAGCTGCCCTACATGATCGAGGCACATATGTAATCCTTATGCTGTTGCTATGATGAGTTTGTTGGGATCCGATGGATTATGAGATTATGTTCAGATTGTGTTTGAGTAATATATTTGATTTACCTCTTTTATATTTATGTTCTTGAGTAATTCTTGCATGTTCTCCGTTGCTATTTATTGCTTTGGCCGAGTAGTAGGTAGTAACTCCAAGAGGGAACGTTATGCTTGATTGTAGGTTCATGCCCCTCGATGACTAGTTTGAGTGACAGAAACATGAGTCTAGGGGATGTGATGTTGCCACAAGGGGGAAAACAACGGTGCTTGTACTCGCGGGTGCAAGGATTGTTTACTTTACGCAAAGTTCTTTTAATGCAGTTGTCTGTTGCTTTGAGTTTACACTATGGGTGGGACTCGCAACTTACTACCAGCGAGATGTTCTGGATAGATATCTCAAGGTGGATGATTAGTAGTAGATGCATATGGATTTCGGTCTACTTGCCTTGGCGTACCGCCCATGCTTTGAACCTCTACCTTTATTGCAACATAGTTAGCATTGGTTTGCGCACGTAATCCTGTCAATTGCCCAGCTGTAATTCGTTTACCTCACATAGCTGTTTTATCGTCTTTTGGGAGAGAGACATCACTAGTGAACATCATGGGACCCCGGTCCATATTACCATCACTGATCACATCCGCTATTTACTTTCTGTTTTTACATACTAGTTGCAGTTATACCTATCACTATTATCTCTTGCGTTTGATCCTTTGTAAACGACAAGGCCGGAGGGATTTACAACCTCTCTGTACTCGTTGGGAGCAAAGTTATTTGTATCTGTGTGCAGGTCTAGTTGATTGCTAATATCTGGCGCCGTTAGCAGTTGACACCTTCTTGTTGAACCTTGGAGTCTCAGGGGAATTCGATCCTTGGTATCTTTGCCAAGGGAAAACTACCGCTACACTGCATCTCAAACCTTCCACTTGGGGTAACCAACGAGGGGCGAGAAGCCATCAGTAAGTGAACGTAAAGGGATTGACAACCCCTTATCGCGTTGGCTGTGAAGTTCTTATTTGTTTGTGCAGGTGCGAGGGACTCGCGCGTGGTCTCCTACTGGATTGATACTTTGGTTCTCAAAAATTGAGGAAAATACTTACGCTACTGTGCTGCATCTCCCTTTCCTCTTTGAGGGAATACAACGCAAGCTCGAGAAGTAGCAAGAAGAATTTCTGGCGCCGTTGCCGGGGAGGCTTATGCAAAAGTCATATACCAAGTACCTATCACAAACCCTTATCCTTCGCATTACATATTTTGCCTCTCGTTTTCCTCTCCCCCACTTCACCCTTGCCGTTTTATTTGCCCTTCTTCCGACGTGTGTTTATCGTTCGCTTGCTTCTTGTTTGCTTGTGTGTGTTGGATTGCTTGCTTGTCACTATGGCTCAGAACAATACCAAATTGTGTTACTTCTCCAATACCAACAACAATGATTTTATTAGCACTCCGATTGCTCCTATTACCGATGTTGAATCTTGTGAGATCAATGCTGCTTTGTTGAATCTTGTCATGAAAGATCAATTCTCCGGCCTTCCTAGTGAAGATGCCGCTACCCATCTAAAAAACTTTGTTGATTTGTGTGATATGCAAAAGAAAAGGGATACGGATAACGATATTGTTAAATTGAAGTTATTTCCGTTTTCACTTAGAGATCGTGTTAAAACTTGGTTTTCCTCTTTGCCTAGAAATAGTATTGATTCATGGAATAAGTGGAAAGATGCTTTTATCTCTAAGTATTTCCCTCCTGCTAAGATCATCTCTCTTAGAAACGATACTATGAATTTTAAGCAACTAGATCATGAGCATGTTGCACAAGCTTGGGAGAGAATGAAATTGATGATATGTAATTGCCCTACACATGGTTTGAATCTATGGATGATTATTCAGAACTTTTATGCTGGCTTGAATTTTGCTTCTAGAAATCCTTTAGATTCGGCCGCCGGAGGCACTTTCATGGAAACCACCTTAGGAGAAGCTACCAAACTCCTAGATAATATTATGGTTAATTATTCTCAGTGGCACACCAAAAGATCTACTAGTAAAAAAGTGCATGCTATCGAAGAAATTAATGTTTTGAGTGGAAAGATGGATGAACTTATGAAATTATTTGCTGCTAAGAGTGCCTCTTCTGATCCTAATGATATGCCTTTGTCCACTTTGATTGAAAATAACAATGAATATTTGGATGTGAATTTTGTTGGTAGGAATAATTTTGGTAACAATGCTTATAGAGGTAATTTTAATCCTAGGCCTTTTCCTAGTAATTCCTCTAATAATTATGGTAATTCCTACAACAACTCTTATGGAAAGATGCCGTCTGAATTCAAAACTAGTGTTAAGGAGTTTATGATCTCGCAAAAGAATTTCCATGTTTTGCTTGAAGAGAAATTGCTTAAAGTTGATGAATTGGCTAGAAGTGTGGATAGAATTACTCTTGATGTTGATTCCTTGAAACTTAGATCTATCCCACCTAAGCATGATATCAATGAGTCTCTCAAAGCAATGAGAATTTCCATTGATGAATGCAAAGAAAGAACCACTAGAATGCGTGCTAAAAGAGGGGATTATATTAAATCGTGTTCTTCTAGTTATCATGAAAATAAAGATGAAGATCTGAAAGTTATTGATGTGTCTCCTATTAGATCCTTGTTTTCTAGTGTAAATCTTGATAAAGATAGGATTGGAGATGATTCTGCTTTAAGGTGTCCAATGATTCAGAGTTTTTAGATCTTGATGCTAAAATTGCTGATAGTGGGAGTGAAGAGATTAAAACTTTGCATAGTGATGAACCCACTACTTTGGGTTTCAAGGGATTCAATTATGAAAATTTATCTTTGATTGATTGTATTTCCTTGTTGCAATCCGTACTAAATTCTCCGCATGCTTATAGTCGAAATAAAGCTTTCACCAAACACATAGTTGATGCTTTGATGCAATCTTATGAAGAAAAACTTGAGTTGGAAGTTTCTATCCCTAGAAAGCTTTATGATGAATGGGAACCTACTATTAAAATAAAAATAAAAGATCATGAATGCTATGCTTTGTGTGATTTGGGTGCAAGTGTCTCCACTATCCCAAAAACTTTGTGTGATTTGCTAGGGTTCCATGAACTTGATGATTGTTCTTTAAATTTGCACCTTGCGGATTCCACTATTAAGAAACCTATGGGAAGAATTAATGATGTTCTTATTGTTGGCAATAGGAATTATGTGCCTGTGGATTTCATTGTTCTTGGTATAGATTGCAATCATTCATGTCCTATTATTCTTGGTAGACCTTTCCTTAGAACGATTGGTGTAATTATTGATATGAAGGACGGAAATATTAGATTCCAATTTCCATTAAGGAAAGGCATGGAACACTTTCCTAGAAAGAAAATCAAATTACCATATGAATCTATCATGAGATCCACTTATGAATTGCCTTCCAAAGATGGCAATACCTAGATCTATCTTGTATCGTGTCTAGCTAGGGGCGTAAAACAATAGCGCTTGTTGGGAGGCAACCCAATTTTATGTTGTTTGTTTTTGTTGATGTTAGGGAATAAATATTGCATCTAGCCTCTGATTAGATGTGGTTTCATGTTTTGTTTAGTGTTTGTGCCAAGTAGAACCTTTGGGAAGACTTGTGTGAAGTTTATGTGATCTTGCTGTGAAAAACAGAATCGTTAGCGCTTGCTAAAGTGGTCTTCAGATTTTACTGGAGCGTGATTTTTAGTTGATTCTTTTTGCAGATGATTTGTAGACAAATTCCGCAAATTTACCAATTTAGTTTGAATTTGTTGGAGTTCCAGAAGTACGCGAAACCTGCAGATTACTACAGACTGTTCTGTTTTTGACAGATTCTGTTTTTCGTGTGTTGTTTGCTTATTTCAATGCATCCCTGAGTAGTATTAGAGGATATGAACCATAGAGAAGTTGGAATACAGTAGTTTTAACACCAATATAAACAAATAATTAATTCATTGCTGCACCTTTGAGTAGTGGTTTGCTTTCTTATACTAACGGAGCTCACGAGAATTTTTGTCTAAGTTTTGTGTTGTGAAGTTTTCAAGTTTTAAGTATTGCTTTGATGGACTATGGAACAAGGAGTAGCAAAGGCATAAGCTTGGGGATGCCCATGGCACCCCAAGTAAATTCAAGATAATCAAAAGCCCAAGCTTGGGGATGCCCCGGGAAGGCATCCCCTCTTTCGTCGTCATCCATCGGTAACTATACTTGGAGCTATATTTTTATTTGCAACATGATATGTGTTTTGCTTGGAGCGTCTTGTATAAGTTGAGTCTTTGCTTGTTAGTTTGCCACAATTATCCTTGCTGGACACACCTATTTGAGAGAGTTAAATATGGCCTAGAAATTGTTAGAACGCTCTATGTGCTACACTTATATGTTTTGAGTTGAATAGTTTTTCCTCTAGTGCTTCACTTATATCTTTTAGAGCACGATGGTGGTAACATTTTGTAGAAATTGTTGAACTCTCATGCTTCACTTATATACTTTTTAGAGTCTATTAAAACAGGATGGTAATGTGTTTAGGCTAAATAAACTAGTCTTCACATGATAGACATCCAGTGTCAATGTAGTAAAAAAATCACACCAAGTGCATTGAATAGAATGAGATGTTGGATGCTTGATAATTGTTTTGAGATATGAGGATAGTGATATTAGAGTCATGCTAGTGGAGTTATTATGAAATTGAGAAATACTTGTGTTAAGGTTAGTGATTCCCGTAGCATGCACATATGGTGAACCGCTATGTGACGGAGTTAGAGCATGAGGTATTTGTAGAGTGCCAACATTTGTGTGGAGGTCGGGGGTGCGCGATGGTTAACTCCTACCAACCTCCCCCCTAGGAGCATGCGTTGATTGCTTTGTTTTGATGACTCGTAAATTTTTGCAATAAGTATATGAGTTCTTATGACTAATGTTGAGTCCATGGATTATACGCACTCTCACCCTTCCACCGTTGCTAGCCTCTCTTGTACCGCGCAACTTTCGTCGGTGCCATAAACCCACTATATATCCTTCCTCAAAACAGCCACCATATTGTTCCTCAAAACAGCCACCATACCTACCTATCATGGCATTTCCATAGCCATTCCGAGATATATTGCCATGCAACTTTCCACCGTTCCGTTCATATGACACGCATCATTTTGTCATATTGCCATTGCATGATCATGTAGTTGACATCGTATTTGTGGCAAGGCCACCATGCATAATTTTTATACATGTCACTCTTGTTTCATTGCACATACAGGTACACCACCGGAGGCATTCATATAGAGTCATACTTTGTTGTTGTAGAATCGAGTTGTAATATCGAGTTGTAATGAAAGTGTGATGATCATCATTATTAGAGCATTGTCCCATGGGAGGAAAGTCTAAATCTATAAAGCCCCTCCGCAAAAAAAAAAGAAAAAAGGAAAAAAAAAGGCCAAAGAAAAAAAGGAAAGGCCCAAAAAAAGAAAAAAAAAAGGGACAATTGCTACTATCTTTTTCCACACTTGTGCTTCAAAGTAGCACCATGTTCTTCATTGTAGAGAAGTCTCATGTTTAGTCACTTTCATATACTGGTGGGAATTTTCATTATAGAACTTGGCTTGTATATTCCAACAATGGGCTTCCTCAAATGCCCTAGGTCTTCGTGAGCAAGCAAGTTGGATGCACCCCCACTAGTTTCTTTTGTTGAGCTGTCATTCATATTTAGCTCTAGTGCACCCGTTGCATGGCAATCCCTACTCACTCACATTGATATCTATTGATGGGCATCTCCATAGCCCGTTGATACGCCTAGTCGATGTGAGACTATCTCCCTCCTTTTTGTCTTCTCCACAACCACCTCTATTCCACCCATAGTGCTATGTCTATGGCTCACGCTCATGTATTGCGTGAAAGTTGAAAGGTTTGAAAAGATAGAGTATGAAAACAAGTGCTTGGCTGAAATCGGGGTTGTGCATGATATGAATATTTAGTGTGATAACAAGGGAGCATAGCCAACACTATATGATTTTGTAGGGATAACTTTCTTTAGCCATAGTATTTTGAGAAGATATGATTGCTTCGTTAGTATGCTTGAAGTATTGTTATTTCTTATGTCAATATAGACTTTTATCTTGAATCTTTTAGATCTGAACATTCATGCCACAATTAAGAGAATTACATTGAAAAACTATATTGGTTAGCATTCCACATAAAAAATTATTTCTTTATCATTTACCTACTCGAGGACGCGCAGGAATTAAGCTTGGGGATGCTTGATACGTCTCCAACGTATCAATAATTTTTTATTGTTCCATGCTATTATTTATGAAGTCTTGGATGTTTAATGGGCTTTGTCATTCACTTTTATATCATTTTTGGGACTAACCTACTAACCCAATGGCCCAGTCCAGATTGCTGTTTTTTGCCTATTTCAGGGTTTTGCAGAAAAGGAATATCAAACGGAGTCCAAACGGAATGAAACCTTCGCGAGAGATATTTTTGGAGAAAATCACGCATGCGGAGCTTGAGAACCACGTCAGGGGATCAAAGGGTGGCTCACGAGGGTGGGGGGCGCGCCCCCCTTCCTAGGGCGCGCCCCCCTGCCTCGTGGCCCCCTCGAGCGTCCCCCGGTGCCCTCCTTCCTATATAAGTCTACATACCCCAGAACCTCCATGAACAGAGAAAAAACCCTAATTCCACCGTCGTACCTTCTGTTCCCGTGAAGATCCCATCTTGGAGCCTATTTCGGAGCTCCACCGGAGGGGGATCCATCACGGAGTTCTTCATCGTCATCGTCATCGCCCTCACCATGAGTTGTGAGTAGTTTACCACAGACCTTCGGGTCCATAGCTAGTATCTAGATGGCTTCTTCTCTCTCTCTGGATCTCAATACAAAGTTCTCATCGGTCTTCGAGGAGATCTATTCGATGTACTCTCTTTTTGCGGTGTGTTTGTCGAGATCCGATGAATTGTGAGTTTATGATCAGGGTTATCTATGAAAGATATTTGGTTCTTCTGTGAACTTTTTATGTGTGCTCATAATATCCTTGCAAGTCTCTTCGTATTATTGGTTTGGTTTGGCCTACTAGATCTATAGTTCTTGCAATGGGAGAAGTGCTTGGCTTTGGGTTCAATCTTGCGGTGTCCTTTCCCAGTGACAGTAGGGGCAGCAAGGCACGTATTGTATTGTTGCCATCGAGGATAAAAAGATGGGGTTTACATCATATTGCTTGAGTTTATCCCTCTACATCATGTCATCTTGCTTAAGGCGTTACTCTGTTCTTATAAACTCAATACACTAGATGCATGCTGGATAGCGGTCGATGTGTGGAGTAATAGTAGTAGATGCAGAATCGTTTCAGTCTACTTGTCTCGGACGTGATGCCTATATACAATGATCATGCCTAGATAGTCGCATAATTATTCGCTTTTCTATCAATTACTTGACAGTAATTTGTTTACCCGTCGTAGAACATCGCTATCATGAGAGAAGCCACTAGAGAACACTATGGCCCCCGGGTCTATTCTCAACATATCAATCTACATCTACTTTACATTTATCGCTTTTATTTGTTGTTCTTATAAACTAAAAATACTAAAAATATAAACTATCATCTCTATCAGATCTCACTTTCGTAAGTAACCGTAAAGGGATTGACAACCCCTTATCGCGTTGGCCGCGAAGTTCTTATTTGTTTGTGCATGTGTGAGGGACTCACGTGTGGTCTCCTACTGGATTGATACCTTGGTTCTCAAAAACTGAGGGAAATACTTACTCTACTGTGCTGCATCTCCCTTTCACAAGCTCGAGAAGTAGCAAGAGCCCCCCTTGATAGTACGGCAATCGATCCTATAACCCAGTCTCCAAACTACCACCATGAGACCGGTAAAATAGAGAACCTATCAAGGGCAAACCTTTGCCTTGCACAAAGTCCACTTGAGCTACATGTAGACGATCTTGACTTCCTCAAGTTGGACCACCTTTCTTGATTTTGTTGGATTTCTCCCACATACTCCTGAAGGAAATATGCCCTAGAGGCAATAATAAAGATGTTATTTGTATTTCCTTATATCATGATAAATGTCCTTTATTCATGCTAGAATTGTATTAACCGGAAACTTAGTACATGTGTGGATACATAGACAAAACAGTATGTCCCTAGTATGCCTCTACTAGACTAGCTCATTGATCAAAGATGGTTATGTTTCCTAGCCATAGACATGAGTTGTCATTTGATCAACGGGATCACATCATTAGGAGAATGATGTGATGGACAAGACCCATCCGTTAGCATAGCACTATGATCGTTTAGTTTTACTGCTATT
The DNA here is from genome assembly GCA_902687465.1 of Secale cereale. Lineage (NCBI taxonomy): Eukaryota > Viridiplantae > Streptophyta > Magnoliopsida > Poales > Poaceae > Secale > Secale cereale. The sequence goes on from LR738715.1 coordinate 48,754,331, forward strand.
GCTTTCTTCATGACTTATACATGTTCCTATGACTATGAGATTATGCAACTCCCGAATACCGTAGGAACACCTTGTGTGCTATCAAACGTCACAACGTAACTGGGTGATCATAAAGATGCTCTACAGGTGTCTCCGAAAGTATTCATGGTGTTGGCATAGATCAAGATTAGGATTTGTCACTCCGAGTGTCGGAGAGGTATCTCTGGGCCCTCTCGGTAACACACATCACAATAAGCCTTGCAAGCAAAATACTAATGAGCTAGTCACAAGATGATGTGTTACGGAACGAGTAAAGAGACTTGCCGGTAACGAGATTGAACTAGGTATGAAGATACCGACGATCGAATCTCGGGCAAGTAACATACCGATGACAAAAGGAACAACGTATGTTGTTATGCGGTTTTGACCGATAAAAGATCTTCGTAGAATATGTAGGAGCCAATATGAACATCCAGGTTCTGCTATTGGTTATTGACCGGAGGTGAGTCTCGGTCATGTCTACATAGTTCTCGAACCCGTAGGGTCCGCACGCTTAACGTTTGATGACGATCGGTATTATGAGTTTATGAGTTTTGATGTACCGAAGGTAGTTCGGAGTCCCGGATGAGATCACGGACATGCCGAGGAGTCTCGGAATGTCCGAGACATAAAGATTGATATATTGGACGACTATATTCGGACACCGGAAGTGTTCCGGAAAAGTTTCGGATTTAAGTGGATTGCCGGAGTGGGTTACCGGAACCCCCTACGAGGGGGGATGGTCCATAGTGGGCCTTGAGGAAAGGAGAGAGGCAGCCCATAGAGGCTGGCCGGCGCCCCACCTAGGGATCCTAGTTGGACTAGGATTGGGGGGGCGCCACCTCTCCCTCTTTTCCTTTCCCTCTCTTCCTTCTTGGTGGACTCCTACTAGGAATAGGATTGCAATCCTATTCCTAGTAGGATTGCCCTAGCCGCACCATAGGAGGCCGGCCGGCCCTCCCCTCTTGCTCCTTTATATACGGGGGCAGGGGGGCACCCAAAGACACACAAGTTGAATTGTTCCAGCCGTGTGCGGTGCCCCCCTCCACAGAAACACACCTCGGTCATACCGTTGCAGTGCTTAAGCGAAGCCCTGCGCCGCTAAATACATCATATCCGTCACCACGCCGTCGTGCTGACGAAACTCTCCCGTGAAGCTCAACTGGATCAAGAGCTCGTGGGACGTCATCAAGCTGAACGTGTGCTGAACGCGGAGGTGCCGTACGTTCGGTGCTTGATCGGTTGAATCGCGAAGAAGTTCGACTACATCAACCGCGTCACTTGACGCTTCCACTTCCGGTCTACGAGGGTACGTAGACACACTCTTCCCTCTCGTTGCTATGCATCTGGTAGATAGATCTTGCATGATCATAGGAAATTTTTAAATACTACGTTCCCCAACAGTGGTATCAGAGCCAGGTCTATGCGTAGATGATATGCACGAGTAGAACACAATGAGTTGTGGGCGATACTAGTCATACTGCTTACCAGCATGTCATACTTTGCTTCGGAGGTATTGTGAGATGAAGCGGCCCGGACCGACATTACGCGTACGCTTACGCGAGACTGGTTTCACCGTTAAGAGCACTCGTTGCTTAAAGGTGACTGGCGGGTGTCTGTCTCTCTCATTTTAGCTGAATCAAGTGTGGCTACGCCCGGTCCTTGTGAAGGTTAAAACAGCACATACTTGACAAAACATCATTGTGGTTTTGTATGCGTAGGTAAGAACGGTTCTTGCTAAGCCCGCAGCAGCCACGTAAAACTTGCAACAACAAAGTAGAGGACGTCTAACTTGTTTTTGCAGGGCATGTTGTGATGTGATATGGTTAAGACATGATGAGTTATACGGTTTTGTATGAGATGATCATGTTTTGTAATGTTATCGGCAACTAGCAGGAGCCATATGGTTGTCGCTTTATTGTATGAAATGCAATCGCCATGTAATTGCTTTATTTTATCACTAAGCGGTAGCGATAGTCGTAGAAGCAAAAGTTGGCGAGACGACAACGATGCTACGATGGAGATCAAGGTGTCACGCCGGTGACGAAGGTGATCATGACGGTGCTTTGGAGATGGAGATCAAAAGCACAAGATGATGATGGCCATATCATGTCACATATTTTGATTGCATGTGATGTTTATCTTATTATGCTTCTTATTTTGCTTAGAACGACGGTAGCATTATAAGATGATCCCTTACTAAATTTCAAGGTATAAGTGTTCTCCCTGAGTATGCACCGTTGCGAAAGTTCGTCGTGCCGAGACACCACGTGATGATCGGGTGTGATAAGCTCTACGTTCAAATACAATGGGTGTAAGCCATTTTTGCACACGCAGAATACTCGGGTTAAACATGACGAGCCTAGCATATGCAGATATGGCCTCGGAACACTGGAGACCGAAAGGTCGAGCGTGAATCATATAGTAGATATGATCAACATAAGATGTTCACCATTGAAACTACTCCACCTCACGTGATGATCGGACATGGTTTAGTTGATTTGGATCACGTGATCATTTAGATGACCGGAGGGATGTCTATCTAAGTGGGAGTTCTTTAATTAATATGATTAAATTGAACTTTAAACTTATCATGAACTTAGTCCTGATAGTTTTTCCGTATCTATGTTGTTGTAGATCAATGGCCCGTGCTACCGTTCCTTTGAATTTTAATGCATTCCTAGAGAAAGCTAAGTTGAAAGATGATGGTAGCAATTACACGGACTAGGTCCGTAACTTGAGGATTATCCTCATTGCTGCACAGAAGAATTATGTCCTTGAAGCACCGCTAGGTGACAAGCCCCCTCCCGCTAATGTAGACGCTTTGAACGTCTGGCAGTCGCGGTCTGATGACTACACGATAGTTCAGTGTGCCATGCTTTACGGCTTAGAACCGGGACTTCAACGACGTTTTGAACGTCATGGACCATATGAGATGTTCCAGGAGTTGAAGTTAATATTTCAAGCAAATGCCCGGATTGAGAAATATGAGATTTCCAATAAGTTCTACAGCTGCAAGATGGAGGAGAATAGTTCTATCAGTGAACACTTGCTCAGAATGTCTGGGTACTACAATCATATGACTCAACTTGGTTGCAAAGTTGACGAGGATAGTGTTATTGATAGAGTTCTTCAATCACTGCCACCAAGCTATAAAGGCTTCGTGATGAACTATAATATGCAAGGGATGCAAAAGACAATTCCCGAGCTCTTCGCTATGCTTAAGGCTGCGGAGGTAGAAATCAAAAAGGAGCATCAAGTGTTGATGGTTAACAAGACCACTAGTTTCAAGAAAAAGGGCAAGGGAAAGAAGGGGAACTTCAAGAAGAATAGCAAGACAGTTGCTACTCCCACGAAGAAACCCAAGTCTGGAGCCAAGCCTGAAACTGAGTGCTTCTACTGCAAGGGGACTGGACACTGGAAGCGGAACTGCCCCAAGTATTTGGCGGATAAGAAGGATGGCAAGGCGAACAAAGGTATATGTGATATACATGTTATTGATGTATACCTTACTAATGCTCGTAGTAGTACCTGGGTATTTGATACCGGTTCGGTTGCTAATATTTGTAACTCGAAACAGGGACTACGGATTAAACGAAGATTGCCTAAGGACGAGGTGACGATGCGCGTGGGAAATGGTTCCAAAGTCGCTGTGATCGCCGTCGGCATGCTACCTCTACATCTACCTTCGGGATTAGTTTTAGACCTAAATAATTGTTATTTGGTGCCAGCGTTGAGCATGAACATTATATCTGGATCTTGTTTATTGCGAGACGGTTATTCATTTAAATCAGAGAATAATGGTTGTTCTATTTTTATGAATAATATCTTTTATGGTCATGCACCCTTGAAGAGTGGTCTATTCTTATTGGATCTCGATTGTAATGATACACATATTCATAATATTGAAACCAAAAGATGCAAGGTTAATAATGATAGTGCAACTTATTTGTGGCACTGCCGTTTAGGTCATATTGGTGTAAAACGCATGAAGAAACTCCATAGTGATGGACTTTTGGAATCACTTGATTATGAATCACTTGGTGCTTGCGAACCATGCCTCATGGGCAAGATGACTAAAACTCCGTTCTCCGGAACTATGGAGCGAGCAACAGATTTGTTGGAAATCATACATACTGATGTATGTGGACCAATGAGTGTTGATGCTCGCGGCGGGTATCGTTATTTTCTGACCTTCACTGATGATTTGAGCAGATATGGGTATATCTACTTAATGAAACAAAAGTCTGAAACATTTGAAAAGTTCAAAGAATTTCAGAGTGAAGTAGAGAATCATCGTAACAAGAAAATAAAGTTCCTACGATCTGATCGTGGAGGAGAATATTTGAGTTACGAGTTTGGTCTTCATTTGAAACAATGTGGAATAGTTTCACAACTCACGCCACCTGGAACACCACAGCGTAATGGTGTGTCCGAACGTCGTAACCGCACTTTATTGGATATGGTGCGATCTATGATGTCTCTTACCGATTTACCACTATCGTTTTGGGGTTATGCTTTAGAGACAGCTGCATTCACGTTAAATAGGGCACCATCTAAATCCGTTGATACGACACCTTATGAACTATGGTTTGGCAAGAAACCAAAGTTGTCGTTTCTTAAAATTTGGGGCTGCGATGCTTATGTGAAAACACTTCAACCAGATAAGCTCGAACCCAAGTCGGAAAAATGTGTCTTCATAGGATACCCAAAAGAGACTGTTGGGTACACCTTCTATCACAGATCCGAAGGCAAAATATTCGTTGCTAAAAACGGATCCTTTCTAGAAAAAGAGTTTCTCTCGAAAGAAGTGAGTGGGAGGAAAGTAGAACTCGATGAGGTAATTGTACCTTCTCCCGGATTGGAAAGTAGTACATCACAGGAAATTGTTCCAGTGATTCCTACACCAATTAGTGAGGAAGTTAATGATAATGATCATGAAACTTCGGATCAAGTTTCTACTGAACGTCGTAGATCAACCAGAGTACGTTCCGCACCAGAGTGGTACGGCAACCCAGTTCTGGAAATCATGTTACTAGACCATGATGAACCTACGAACTATGAGGAAGCGATGATGAGCCCAGATTCCGCAAAATGGCTTGAAGCCATGAAATATGAGATGGGATCCATGTATGAGAACAAAGTATGGACTTTGGTTGACTTGCCCGATGATCGGCAGGCCATCGAAAATAAATGGATCTTCAAGAGGAAGACCGACGCAGACGGTAATGTTACTGTTTACAAAGCTCGACTTGTTGCGAAAGGTTTTCGACAAGTTCAAGGAGTTGACTACGATGAGACTTTCTCACCTATAGCGATGCTTAAGTCTGTCCGAATCATGTTAGCAATTGCCGCATTTTATGATTATGAAATCTGGCAAATGGATGTCAAAACTGCATTCCTGAATGGATATCTCAAAGAAGAGTTGTATATGATGCAACCAGAAGGTTTTGTCGATCCAAAAGGTGCTAACAAAGTATGCAAGCTCCAGCGATCCATCTATGGATTGGTGCAAGCATCTCGGAGTTGGAATATACGCTTTGATGAGGTGATCAAAGCATATGGTTTTATACAGACTTTTGGAGAAGCCTGTATTTACAAGAAAGTGAGTGGGAGCTCTGTAGCATTTCTAATATTATATGTGGATGACATATTGTTGATTGGAAATGATATAGAATTTCTGGATAGCATAAAAGGATACTTGAATAAGAGTTTTTCAATGAAAGACCTCGGTGAAGCTGCTTATATATTAGGCATCAAGATCTATAGAGATAGATCAAGACGCTTAATTGGACTTTCACAAAGCACATACCTGGATAAGATTTTGAAGAAGTTCAAAATGGATCAGTCAAAGAAAGGGTTCTTGCGTGTATTACAAGGTATGAAGTTGAGTAAGACTCAATGCCCGACCACTGCAGAAGATAGAGAGAAAATGAAAGTCATTCCCTATGCCTCAGCCATAGGATCTATCATGTATGCAATGCTGTGTACCAGACCTGATGTGTGCCTTGCTATAAGTCTAGCAGGGAGGTACCAAAGTAATCCAGGAGTGGATCACTGGACAGCGGTCAAGAACATCCTGAAGTACCTGAAAAGGACAAAGGATATGTTTCTCGTATATGGAGGTGACAAAGAGCTCGTTGTAAACGGTTACGTCGATTCTAGCTTTGACACTGATCCGGATGACTCTAAGTCACAAACCGGATATGTATTTTTATTGAACGGTGGAGCTGTCAGTTGGTGCAGTTCCAAGCAGAGCGTCGTGGCGGGATCTACGTGTGAAGCGGAATACATAGCTGCTTCGGAAGCAGCAAATGAAGGAGTCTGGATGAAGGAGTTCATATCCGATCTAGGTGTAATACCTAGTGCATCGGGTCTAATGAAAATCTTTTGTGACAACACTGGAGCAATAGCCTTGGCGAAGGAATCCAGGTTTCACAAAAGAACAAAGCACATCAAAAGACGCTTCAATTCCATCCGCGATCTAGTCAAGGAGGGAGACATAGAGATTTGCAAAATACATACGGATCTGAATGTTGCAGACCCGTTGACTAAGCCTCTTCAACGGGCAAAACATGATCAGCACCAGGACTCCATGGGTGTGAGGATCATCACTTTGTAATCTAGATTATTGACTCTAGTTCAAGTGGGAGACTGAAGGAAATATGCCCTAGAGGCAATAATAAAGATGTTATTTGTATTTCCTTATATCATGATAAATGTCCTTTATTCATGCTAGAATTGTATTAACCGGAAACTTAGTACATGTGTGGATACATAGACAAAACAGTATGTCCCTAGTATGCCTCTACTAGACTAGCTCATTGATCAAAGATGGTTATGTTTCCTAGCCATAGACATGAGTTGTCATTTGATCAACGGGATCACATCATTAGGAGAATGATGTGATGGACAAGACCCATCCGTTAGCATAGCACTATGATTGTTTAGTTTTACTGCTATTGCTTTCTTCATGACTTATACATGTTCCTATGACTATGAGATTATGCAACTCCCGAATACCGTAGGAACACCTTGTGTGCTATCAAACATCACAACGTAACTGGGTGATCATAAAGATGCTCTACAGGTGTCTCCGAAAGTATTCGTGGTGTTGGCATAGATCAAGATTAGGATTTGTCACTCTGAGTGTCGGAGAGGTATCTCTGGGCCCTCTCGGTAACACACATCACAATAAGCCTTGCAAGCAAAAGACTAATGAGTTAGTCACAAGATGATGTGTTACGGAACGAGTAAAGAGACTTGCCGGTAACGAGATTGAACTAGGTATGAAGATACCGACGATCGAATCTCGGGCAAGTAACATACCGATGGCAAAAGGAACAACGTATGTTGTTATGCGGTTTTGACCGATAAAAGATCTTCGTAGAATATGTAGGAGCCAATATGAACATCCAGGTTCCGCTATTGGTTATTGACCGGAGGTGAGTCTCGGTCATGTCTACATAGTTCTCGAACCCGTAGGGTCCGCACGCTTAACGTTTGATGACGATCGGTATTATGAGTTTATGAGTTTTGATGTACCGAAGGTAGTTCGGAGTCCTGGATGAGATCACGGACATGACGAGGAGTCTCGGAATGTCCAAGACATAAAGATTGATATATTGGACGACTATATTCGGACACCGGAAGTGTTCCGGAAAAGTTTCGGATTTAACTGGATTGCCGGAGGGGGTTACCGGAACCCCCTACGAGGGGGGATGGTCCATAGTGGGCCTTGAGGAAAGGAGAGAGGCAGCCCATAGAGGCTGGCCGGCGCCCCACCTAGGGATCCTAGTTGGACTAGGATTGGGGGGGCGCCACCTCTCCCTATTTTCCTTTCCCTCTCTTCCTTCTTGGTGGACTCCTACTAGGAATAGGATTGCAATCCTATTCCTAGTAGGATTGCCCTAGCCGCACCATAGGAGGCCAGCCGGCCCTCCCCTCTTGCTCCTTTATATACGGGGGCAGGGGGCACCCAAAGACACACAAGTTGAATTGTTCCAGCCGTGTGCGGTGCCCCCCTCCACAGAAACACACCTCGGTCATACCGTTGCAGTGCTTAAGCGAAGCCCTGCGCCGGTAAATACATCATATCCGTCACGACGCCGTCGTGCTGACGAAACTCTCCCGTGAAGCTCAACTGGATCAAGAGCTCGTGGGACGTCATCAAGCTGAACGTGTGCTGAACGCGGAGGTGTCGTACGTTCGGTGCTTGATCGGTTGAATCGCGAAGAAGTTCGACTACATCAACCGCGTCACTTGACGCTTCCGCTTCCGGTCTACGAGGGTACGTAGACACACTCTTCCCTCTCGTTGCTATGCATCTGGTAGATAGATCTTGCGTGATCGTAGGAAATTTTTAAATACTACGTTCCCCAACAACTCCACTATGGTTGACCCACTCTTTGACGTATCTTCACAAGTCCATTGTCACCAAATGGACGGCAAGCTTCAAGCACTTGATCTCTTCGTGATGCATCACTTGAACTTGCACACCACAACCTTGATTTGATGTCATCCTCCATGGGTTGTATGTGATCTTTCTCTTGATGCAAGCCCATGGAAGATAACCTAACCCCGCATAGAACTCTCACAAAGACCATGGGTTAGTACACGAAGCGTAATTGACAATGCTTACCATACCATGGGATCGCTTGATCCCTCCCGGTACATCTTCTACGCTTTGTGTGTTGATCAACTTGAAACACTCTTTGTACTTCGTCTTAATCAACCTTGAATCTTTCCAACTCTCTTCATTTGGATGATGTCTTGAAGGTAAACATGAATGATAACACACTCTTCTTCTTCAAGACATGCTTGTAATAAGCTCAACACTCACAAGACCAATCTTTGGTTAATTCCTTAATAGCACCTTGGTCATCACAAACTCTCCTTGAAACCAACACATGGACTCCAAGAAAAGCCTATGGACAAACCCTTCAAATATAACTCAAGGCAACCATTAGTCCATAGAGATTGTCATCAATTACCAAAACCAAACATGGGGGCACCGCATGTTCTTTCAGCTTGTTCTGCAAAGCCAGCCTGCCATCTGTCGCACGGCATCCTCGTGTGCTGCAACCAAAGAACGTAGGAGATACACCCCCAAGGCACGAGAAGCTGCAATGGGTGTAGCTAGCATGGGGGTGGGAGGTGCATCACTGGAGCTGCGAGCGGCCACCTCCAATGCGGCAACCGGCGACCATGAAAGTTATATCTGGCGGCGCCAAGAGCTTCAATCGGAGACGTGGGAAGCTGGAATCGGTCACTATGCAATAGCTAAAGTTGCAACCGATGACCAAGGAAGTTACAACCAACAACGTTGAAGCTTCAACCAGAGATGACAGAAGCTAGGGCGGGCGACTACGAAACCGCGATAGCTGCAACCAATGATAGAAAAGGTTTCAACCGGCAACAAAAAAGCTTGAATGGGATTCAGCAAAAAGCTATAGATGATGGCATAAAGCTGTGATCGGCAATGAAAAATGCTTCAACCGGTGACAAAAAAAGCTCCAATTGGTGAAAGCTACGAACAATAATGGTGAATGCTACGACCGGTGATGAAAAGAGCTTTAGCCGGCAGGCAAAGCTAACGATTGTGTGAGTGGTGAGGCCGGGAGTGGCGACCAATTCACGATGATGATGTTATCCGCCGGTAGGAGAACTTGCGACCGACCGACAACCAAAGTTCCAACCAGAATCGTCATCACTATGAACAATGAAGCAGTGGCGGCAAGAATGAGCGGACAAGGGAGAGCGTGTGGTGGCACGAGTGGCCGGTGAGAGGGGGCAACCAAAGATGTGAGCACGGGTGGCCGGCAAGCGTTGGCGGCTGAGGGCAAGCGCATGCGGCCGATGAAACGTGGAATCCTTCATACACGTGTGTTAACGAAAATGAGCAGTGAGATGTAGAATTCTTCATACATGTGTGTTAACGAAAAAGTGAACGATGAAGTGCATCAAACAGTTACTCATAGCCCAATTGGATGGTTGTGGGCCGACGGACCCACTTTGGGTTGGTCAGTCGGTGGCTAGCGCTGCCCTTAAATCAATGTTTGTACTCCGCACCATACAACTCTCAAGGGAGACCGCAGGAGGTTTGTAGATGCGATCGTAAACCTACCCGTCGCCATGGCGACTAGGGTTTTTGTAGGATCGAAAGTATGTCTAGAGGGGGGTGATTAGACTACTTGACAATATAAAAAATCTGCCTTTTGATTAAGCAAAGTTTTTGGCAGTTTCACAATTAAGATCAATTCAAGTATCACCCTACACATGCAATTCTAGAGTATAAGCAGCGGAAAGTAAATTGCACATGTAAAAAGAGAGGTGGAGAAGATCAAACGCAGTTTGGTGACACGAAGATTTTTGTCGTGGTTCCGATAGGTGGTGCTATCGTACATCCACATTGATGGAGACTTCAACCCACGGAGGGTAACGGCTGCGCGAGTCCACGGAGGGCTCCACCCATGAAGGGTCCACGAAGAAGCAACCTTGTCTATTCCATCATGGCCTACGCCCACGGAGGACTAGCCTTACTCGGGGTAGATCTTCACGAAGTAGGCGATCTCCTTGCCCTTACAAACTTCTTGGTTCAACTCCACATCTCAACCACGGAGGCTCCCAAGCGACACCTAACCAATCTAGGAGGCACCACCCTCCAAAAGGTAATAGATGGTGTTGATGATGATGAACTCCTTGCTCTTGTGCATCAAATGATAATCTCCCCAACACTCAACTCTCCTCACTGATATGGCTGTGGTGGAAGAAAGGTTTGAGTGGAAAGCAACTTGGGAAGGCTAGAAATCAAGTTTCATATGGTAGGAATGGAATGGCTTGATATCAACACAAGGGTAGGTGGTTCACTTCTCAGAAAGTGTATGGTAGGAGTGGTAGACTTTCTGATGGCTCTCTCCACGAATGAAGAGGGGGTGGAGGGGTATATATAGCCTCCACACAAAATCCAACCGTTACACACACATTTGACCAATCTCGGTGAGACCGAAGTGAAAACTCGGTCAGACCGAAAGTTCAAATATAGTGAACGTTGGGATTTTTGGTGGGACCGAAAATACCATCTCGGTGTGTCCGAAGTGAGTCAAAGGTTGGAGCTTGCCATCTCGGTGGGACCGAAAGTAACAACTCGGATATTCCGAAGTGATGTCAATTGGTTACAGAAGGTTGGCAGTCCATTTTCGGTGAGACCGAAACTCAAAATCGGATGGACCGAGAAATTAGGGTTTGGGAGAATAACTGAGGTGGTTCATCTCGGTGGGACTGAGTTTGCAGAATCGGTCTATCCGAGATTACTTATGAGTGTGTTAAGTAGTGAAGAGTGCTGATAGTTGAGGGAGCTAGATCACCAAGCACTTGAGCAACCAGATCATTAACACAACCTCATCCCCTTTTAATAGTATTGGCTTTTCCTATGGACTCAATGTGATCTTTGATCACTAAACCAAAAATAGAGTCTTGAGCTTTTGCCAATGCTTGTCTTAGCATTTTGAGGGGTCCACTTCTTCAGACATTTCCATACCCATATCATCGAACTTCTCTGAAATGATTCTCAAGTAAATATTAGTTCAATGATATATATGTTGTTATTAATTACCAAAACCACCCGGGGATTAGTTGCACTTTCAATCTCCCCCTTTTTGGTAATTGATGACAACATATAGATCAAAGCTTCGACAAAGGATATAATCAATGAATAATATCGTCGCTTTTAGAAGTATGTGATAAACAAGAGCTCCCCCTAAATTTGTGCATTATTTAAAATTTGCGTTTGAATGCAAATGCACAATCGATTAGGATTATGGGTCACTCTTCCATGTCACATACATCTTGGTGGAGCGCACAAAATGATAAGAATGAATAACATGCACTCAATCACCAAGACAAGAGTAAATAGCCATACAATAAGGAATAGCATATGATAAGCATTAAGCACACATTAAAGCATAGTATGACTAAGCACTCATTAAGGTAGCATCAAACTTAGTAGCAAGCACACTTAAAGTTTCGAAAGACCAAAAGAAACCAAAGTATCTCAAAGAAACCGGCAAAAGAACGAAAGACGAAAGAGCAACTCTCTCTCTCGAAGCCCTATGATCTATAGCAATTTCTCCCCCTTTGGCAACAAGTTACCAAAAAGTTCGAAAAGGTATAGAGCTAAGCGTCACTGCGGGCTCTGCTGGCGGCTCCCGTCTGGGTAGATGTCGGTGTAGAGATAGCTGCATCGGCGAAGACTTCTGCTGATGTCTGCGCTGGAGGAGTGGATGCTGGAGCTGGAGCTGTAGCTGGTGCTGAAGTGGTAGCCCTGGAGTCAGTCACTGGGATAGCTGCAGATCTGGATCCTCTGGGAACCTGAGCAGTCTGGCGATGAGAGTCCTGGACTAGATCATCCTGCATGAGCTCTGCTCTCTCCTGCCTTGTCTCCTCCATGTCTGCCTCAAGCTTGTTGACAGACACCTGAATCTCAGTCAGCTTCACGTCCAGAGCGTGGATCTTGTCCTCAACAATCCTCTCTAGGCTCTCTTGAGATTGCTCAATGCTGCCCAGGCGTTGTTCAATCCTCTGGGTAGCTTCAAGAATTTGTTCTCCAAAGCTCTTTGGCTTAGCTGCTGCTGCTGCTGCCTCTTTGTCAGCTTTAGCCTTCTTTGCAGCTTCGATTTTGGCCTGTCCTTCAACTGAGGTAGGATCCTCTTCATCCATCACAACTACGTTGTCCTCATGCTCTGGCTGCAGTGGCAAGTGCTTCCTATCCAACATGAATTTGCCCGTGCCAAACTTGGCGTTGATGAGCATCTGAATCTACGGGGCAAACCCACACGACCTCTTCTGGTCAGCTGCAGTCCTCTTAATGGTCTGTACCATCAAGTCCATCACCTTGAAAGGTGCCTTCTCATCGAGAATGTGCAGCATGTTGATAGAATAGCCTCGAATCATGCGGTGGTCTCCAGACTTAGGCATCAATGTATGCCTCAGAATAGTGTTAGTGGTGGTCAGACCTGCCTGGAGATAGTACACTGAGCCAAGCTTCCATCCTTCCAAATCAGCAGCCGGGATCTCCTTGTACATGTTCTTCATGGAATCATGACTCTTCTTAGGAATCCCATAGACATCAATGTCGTCCTCTCTCTGCACTGGAGCGTTCAGGAGTTCTGCCCATTCTTCAACAGTCGAAGAAAACCTTTGACCTTCAGTCATCCAGGTGATCTTGCCATCAGGATAGAAGTGGGCTGTGGCGTAGAACTGCATGATCATCTCGTCATTCCAGGCTGTCAGTTCTTGACCCACAAAATCAGCAACTCCACATGCAGTAAAGCTCTCATGCACATGGGGAAAGAAGTCCCGGTGCTCTTCACTGTCAATATACTTCCAGTCAACATACCTGGTGTCAGCAACAATGGGCTTCTTATCCATCAGCACGGTCTCATAGAAATCCTGCTGCTCTCTGGTGTGGAATCTGGGGTCCACAGCAGTCCTTCTCCTTACAGCATATGGATCAGACTGTCTCCATAGCCTGAGACCTTTGTCCTTCCTTGCCTTCATGTCCTCAGCTTGAGGATGAGCATCATTGTGGAGTGGCAACTTGGGACGGAGCTTAAGCAACACATGCTCTTCATCTGATTTAGACGGTGGCATCTCACCTTTGTTCTTCTCAGAAGCTGGAATGCTTCTGGTTGTTCTCTTGGGCTTGACTGGAGCTGCCTTGCCTTGAGCAGGCTTCTTGGGCTTAGAGGAGGCTTGAGCCCGAATAGCATCACCCATGAACTTAGCTTTCTGAGGAGGAGGCTGGGGTGCATCTTCTTCTTCTGCAGCAACAACTTGAGGTTCAGCATATACTACCCTCTTCGTTTTGGAAGTCTTCTTCACCTTGCTTGGAGCAGGCTCTTCCAAGTTGAGCTTCTTTGCAACTGCTGACTGCTTTACTTTGCTTGTGCCTTTCCTTGACTGCTGCCCTTGGTGCTCTTTGGCAACCACATTCCTCTTTGGCTTGGAGGTAACTTCCTCAGCAACAAAGTCAGAGTCCTCATCATCAGAAGTTCTCTTCTTCCTGGTTCTGGTGGCTGCAGGAGGCAAACCACTAGGGGTGCTCCTCTCACCATCATCACTGGAGCTGCTAGCAGGACTTGTATCTGCCTCTGGAATCTCAGCAAAAGGTGACTCAGACCTGTTCTGGCTGTCACTGACATCTGACATGGCTGAAAACCTGTGAAAAGATAAGGTATAGGCAGAGTAGAAGAGTTATCACAACTGCAGAGGTTTTTGCAAAAAAAAATGAGTTCAAAACTTAGTTTTGAGTTTTCACAGAATGTATTTCGGTCAAACCGATTTTAAGTTTCGGTGAAACCGAAGTGTTCAACAGAAACCTACACACCACTTTCGGTCAGACCGAAATGGGTTTCGGTCCTACCGATAACTTAGGGTTTCACTGAAACTACGTTTTGGTCATTCTGATTGGCACAACTCGGTTAAACCGAATGATGCAGTGCAATGGCCAGAGGCGAAATCGGTCATTCCGAGTTTCAAAATCGGCTTCACCGAGATGCGTTCCGTGGAAACCTAAACCTAAGAATTTTGCTCGAAACTAGAGGATCTGAACTAATGTATAGGGAATATCTCAAACGTGGATTGAATCATGGCAAGCCTATCGTGCAAGAATCGGAAGGGGAGCACGAAAGGGATCGGGACACACCCTAACTTGGTGGTGTCCCTCTACGGCGGCAACGGTGGAGATGATTACCGTTGACGGCGGCGGAGACCTGCGGCGAGGGCGCACAGGCGACGACGGCGACGATCCGTAGACCAGGGCGACGGCAGCAGGGGTCTTGGGGGCGAACGGTTTGAAGAATTAAATCGCGCGCAGCCCTCAGGTATATATAACCCCATGCTGTCGGTGGGACCGAGTTGAAAAACTCGGTGTCACCGAGATGTATAACTGCTGTGCAGTTACGCATATCGGTCAGACCGAGATTTTGAACTCGGTTTCACCGAGATGAAACCTAGATCAGTCTAAGCGTTTCGGTTGGACCGAGATTGAGAAGCCGGTCAGACCGAAATGGACTTAGAAGGTTTTGGAAGTCAGCCTTAGACGAATCGGTGGCTCCGAGTGCTCCTCACTCGGACTGTCCGAAAAAGACTTGTTCAAAGTTGTGATATGAGCATGAATAGAATTTGAGACAAGAAAGCATAGATAGCCAGGGAAGGTGCTTAGGCATTCTTGTCCATCCATTTGGCCAGAAGAATCAAAACAATCAAAACAACAAATGGATGTCCTTGAATGGATGAAATCATGCATTCAACATGCTCACACAATAAGATAGCAACTGAAATATGTGTCAAACATGCACAACCAACACTCTAGCTACTAGCACACAATTTGTCGATGACTAGGTCATCTATATATGAGTATATTGACTTAGGAGCCAAATGAGAACATTTGATCATAGGTCATACTCATCGTTTAAGCACAAGTGGGGTTACCACTTTTACATAAAGCATTTATGTGTTCACATCATTTGGAGATGCTTTAGCTCAATTTTTAGAGCAAAGCTCCCCCTAGATGTGAGAACCCCTTTTAAAGGGTCAAACTAACCTTGGGTTGTCGTAGAAGACTTCATGTAGATGTTGAAGATGTGGATGCTCAATGTTGATGTAGATCATCAAGAGTTGGGAGCTATCCTTTGGATTAGGGCACTTTCAATACCTACATGGGTTAGTCCCACAAGGAACAAACAAGAATATCCATAGACATAGATTGAAGTTCACAAAAGATGATGTCCATGAAAGCAATTATTACCTTGTCCCTTGACTTACCAACAAGAGGGTTTGTGACTCCATGAGCTAGTGCATGATGTGGAAGTTGATTGCACAAGTTCTTGCCAAAATGAATATGAGTGAAGTATGTTGGCGGAGTCACCCTCAAGAACCTTCTAGTTCTTCTTCTTTGGGATCCACATCATCTTGATGGGAATCCTTGGTGTTGTAGTTGAGCTTGACGAAGTAGAACTTGATGTGTCCTTGGGAACCCACTTGACCATGGCTTGAGGTGCTTCAATGAATGCATCAATCTCCTCTTGAAGCTTGTCCTTGGCTTTTAGCTTGTGGTCTTGTGGTGGAAGGTCATCTTGAGCTTGTTCCACATCGGAAGAAGTAGGATCATACTTCTCCTTTTGTGAAACAAACTGTGGAGTAGGGTATTGACCTTCTTCCCACTCAACACCTTCGGCGTTGAACTTTCGCTCAAAACCAATCCCTTGATTCTTCCGGTGTCTTCCTTGTTTGCGAACAATCTCCTCAAAGTTCTTGCTTCCGGCAAGACTCTTGTAGACACCTTTCTCTATGATTTCCTTCAATAAGCTATTTTCTTGCTCAAGTGTAACTTGGCTTGAAACATTGTTAGTGGAATCAAGAGAACTACTAGAAGCAACAATATTGGATTTAACATTGTTATTGTTACTACTAGAGGAAGAATTTTTCTTATGCTTGTCATGCTTAGTCTTAATAGGTGGCAAGAAATTAGACAAGAGAAGTCGTTTGGCAAGATATGAAGAACTCTTCTTTCGAAGATCGTCATTGATTGCTTTTAGAAACTCATGTTCTTGCTCTAGAGTGAGCTTCTCGAAGCATAGCTTCTCATGAGATCTTAGGAGCTCTCTATGATCTTCTTGAGTTGTTTCATGAGCTAACTTAAGAGTGTTTAGTTCTTTAGTTAGACGCTCAATCTTCTTCATAGCATTGTCATTCGACTCTTCTCGACTAGAAAGACTACTAGCATTTTCATCATTACTAAGCTCACTAGATTTATCATGCAAGAGCTCATCTTCACCAAGCAAGTCATCCTCATCACTATCAAAGTCAATGAATTCAGGGTGTGTTACCTTGGGGCCTTTAGCCATGAAGCATCTTCCAATTCCCTCATTTGGTGAATCAAATAAGTCGTAGGAGTTGGAGTTGGAGGATACGAGTGCAAGTCCGGCAACACCTTCATCTTGACTATAGTCGGAGTCGGAGTGATAGCTTCCATCGGATTGATTGTCGGAGTCGGAGCCGGAGACCCATTCACCTACATGAGCTTGATGTCTTCTTCTTGTGTAGCTCCTTGATGACTTGTCTTTCCTCTCCGAATCCTTGCTTCTCCGAGAGGGTCTTCGTTCATAACGATCATCTCTACTCCTTCTCTCTCTCCGAGGTGACTCATCTCTTGCTCTTCTTCTTGGAGATTCTTCTCTTCTCTTGTGGGGAGCCGTACACTCATTTGAGAAGTGTCCAGGTCTTCCACAATTGTAGCAGTTTCGATCATGACTAGAAGATCTCTTTTCATCATATGATCTAGACTTTGAGCTTCTTTCTTTGCCTCTATTCTTGTAGAACTTGTTGAAGTTCTTGACCATTAGGCTTATCTTTTCATTGGAAATTAGCTTGTCACTTGAGGTAGTAGGAGCATCACTTGTAGCTTTGTAAGCACCACTTGACTTGTTGTGAAGCTCTTCCTTATCCTTAAGTGTCATCTCATGAGCAACAATTCTTCCAATGACTTCAGTTGGCTTGAGGGTCTTGTAGTTTGGCATCATTTGGATCAAAGTGCACACGGTGTCATACTTTCCATCCAAAGCTCTGAGAATCTTCTTAATGATGAATCGGTCGGTCATTTCTTCGCTTCCTAAGCCGGCAATCTCATTTGTGATGAGAGCAAGCCTAGAGTACATTTCAGCGACTCCTTCACCATCCTTCATCTTGAACTTGTCAAGTTGACCTTGAAGAATATCTAGCTTTGATTCCTTCACAGATTCAGTACCTTCGTGCATTTCAACCAAAGTATCCCAAATCTCTTTAGCATTCTCAAGACGGCTGATTTTGTTGACCTCTTCGGGACACAAAGCATTGAAGAGAATGTCACAAGCTTGAGCATTGTTTTGCAACATCCGCAACTCTTCCGGTGTAGCTTCGCGATCCGGAACTTTTCCTTCTTCAAAGAAATCACCTTGCATACCAACACAAATAATGCCCCATGCGGCTGGGTTATGACCAAGAATATGCATTTTCATTTTATGCTTCCAACTAGCAAAATTTGTACCATCAAAGTAAGGACCTCTACGATAATTACCCTCACTAGACGCCATACTCTCCTAGGTTGTGAAACCAAGCTTATGGAGTCCAATGCAATGGAAACCAAAACAATGGAGACCAAAGCTCTGATACCACTTGTAGGATCGAAAGTATGTCTAGAGGGGGGGTGATTAGACTACTTGACAATATAAAAAATCTGCCTTTTGATTAAGCAAAGTTTTTGGCAGTTTCACAATTAAGATCAATTCAAGTATCACCCTACACATGCAATTCTAGAGTATAAGCAGCGGAAAGTAAATTGCACATGTAAAAAGAGAGGTGGAGAAGATCAAACGCAGTTTGGTGACACGAAGATTTTTGTCGTGGTTCCGATAGGTGGTGCTATCGTACATCCACGTTGATGGAGACTTCAACCCACGGAGGGTAACGGCTGCGCGAGTCCACGGAGGGCTCCACCCACGAAGGGTCCACGAAGAAGCAACCTTGTCTATTCCATCATGGCCTACGCCCACGGAGGACTAGCCTTACTCGGGGTAGATCTTCACGAAGTAGGCGATCTCCTTGCCCTTACAAACTTCTTGGTTCAACTCCACATCTCAACCACGGAGGCTCCCAAGCGACACCTAACCAATCTAGGAGGCACCACCCTCCAAAAGGTAATAGATGGTGTTGATGATGATGAACTCCTTGCTCTTGTGCTTCAAATGATAATCTCCCCAACACTCAACTCTCCTCACTGATATGGCTGTGGTGGAAGAAAGGTTTGAGTGGAAAGCAACTTGGGAAGGCTAGAAATCAAGTTTCATATGGTAGGAATGGAATGGCTTGATCTCAACACAAGGGTAGGTGGTTCACTTCTCAGAAAGTGTATGGTAGGAGTGGTAGACTTTCTGATGGCTCTCTCCATGAATGAAGAGGGGGTGGAGGGGTATATATAGCCTCCACACAAAATCCAACCGTTACACACACATTTGACCAATCTCGGTGAGACCGAAGTGAAAACTCGGTCAGACCGAAAGTTCAAATATAGTGAACGTTGGGATTTTCGGTGGGACCGAAAATACCATCTCGGTGTGTCCGAAGTGAGTCAAAGGTTGGAGCTTGCCATCTCGGTGGGACCGAAAGTAACAACTCGGATATTCCGAAGTGATGTCAATTGGTTACAGAAGGTTGGCAGTCCATTTTCGGTGAGACCGAAACTCAAAATCGGATGGACCGAGAAATTAGGGTTTGGGAGAATAACTGAGGTGGTTCATCTCGGTGGGACTGAGTTTGCAGAATCGGTCTGTCCGAGATTACTTATGAGTGTGTTAAGTAGTGAAGAGTGCTGATAGTTGAGGGAGCTAGATCACCAAGCACTTGAGCAACCAGATCATTAACACAACCTCATCCCCTTTTAATAGTATTGGCTTTTCCTATGGACTCAATGTGATCTTTGATCACTAAACCAAAAATAGAGTCTTGAGCTTTTGCCAATGCTTGTCTTAGCATTTTGAGGGGTCCACTTCTTCAGACATTTCCATACCCATATCATCGAACTTCTCTGAAATGATTCTCAAGTAAATATTAGTTCAATGATATATATGTTGTTATTAATTACCAAAACCACCCGGGGATTAGTTGCACTTTCAGTTTTCTTTACTCCGGCGTCTCTGCCGTCGTTGAGTTTTCCCCTACCTGGCCGGTACATGATATGTGCTGGTCTCCTAGCGCCATCCCTCGGGTTGAACAAGGGGACGGCTGGTTCGTCCGCCCGGCCTTGGGGTTTTGGCGACGACGGAGACGACTGCAGTGTCAGATCGCATCGGAGGTTTTCACCTATGTGGTGTTTGGACGCCATGATTGCTTCGGAATTGAGTCCAGCGGGCCAAGCGAGGAAAGAGTTAACAGGAGCTGACGCTCAGCCAGGTACAGTTGTAGGCAAAGTCTTGATGTTGGAGGGAGATACACCAGATGCAACAACGAGTGTGTTGCCGGACCTGGTTTTGCTAGCTAGCACCACGGTGCCAAGTCAGGTGGATCACGCGGGGAAGGAACTGCTGGCCAGTACTGATCTGAACATGACAGTATTCGTGACAATGAAAGATGCACGCAGCTTGGGGCCGTCCACCAATCAGGATAATGGTACGCCGGCGGCGGCGCTGCCGGCGACAGCGGCGTACGTTTCACCACCGCCCAAGTATATCTCACCACGGGACAAGAAGAAGCACAAGAACTCGGGTTCTCCAAACAAAGGAAAATTGGCATCATTGGCGACCTCTAACCTGGAGGGTCGCCAGGCCAAATGAGTCTCGTATGCTCGAACTGTCGGGGAGCTGGCAATGCCGCGACAGTTCGAGAGCTCCGTGAGATCACGGCGAAGTTTGCCCCTTCTATTCTTTGTATTGTTGAAACTCAGATTAGCAAGACTAGAGCAGAAGGTCTTTCTGGTTCTCTTGGTTTTGATAACGGCTTTGCTATTGATAGCTCCGGGAGGAGTGGTGGTATTGGTGTATTTTGGAATAATGAAATAAACCTAGTCAATTTGGGCTACTCTAAGTATCATGTTGACTTCTCTGTTCACGGCCTAGGGCCAGAGGAGTGGAGGCTGACTTGTGTCTATGGAGAAGCACAAACTCAGGAGAGATACAGAACATGGGATATGCTGAAAGGACTGGCCTCGCACAGCCCACTCCCATGGCTCTGCATTGGCGATTTTAATGAGGTGTTACGGCAGGAAGAGCACAAGGGTGTGGGTCAACGGAGTCACAATCAAATTCAAGGCTTCCGGGACATGGCGGATGTATGTGGCCTAGCTGACTTGGGATACAAAGGGACCTTCTGGACTTATGCACAGAAGGTGGCAGGAGGATTGTATACACATGTCAGGCTAGACCGCGGTCTGGGTTCAGTAGGCTGGTTGGAGTTGTTCCCTCAAAATGAACTTACCCATCTATCTGTAGCCACTTCGGACCACAAGCCCATTCGTTTGTCCTTGGATTCTACAGAACATACCCAGCGGAGAGACAAGCAGTTTAGGTATGAACTCATGTGGGAGTCGCACGATGGGATAAAACCAACAGTAGTTGCTGGTTGGGATACTTCAGTCCAGGCTGAGACTGTTGCAGCGATAAAGGAGAAGCTGAAAGGCCTTTCAGCCAATCTGTCTGCTTGGAACAATGACACCTTCGGAAGTGTTAGAAAAGAAATTAAAACTCTCAAGAAGAGGCTTGAAGAATTGCAGAACAGTGCAGCTAGAACCGGACCTTCACATGAGGAGTTAAAGGTGATTGAGAAACTTGTGGAACTCTATTATAGAGAAGAGGTAATGTGGCGTCAACGCTCCCGGGTAGAATGGCTCGCCTTGGGAGACAAGAACACGAAGTATTTTCACCAGCGAGCGAGTATGAGGCGACGCAAAAATCTTATAAAGGTGCTCACGAAACTTGACGGATCCACGACCTCCAGTACAACGGAGATGGAACAAATGGCAAAGGAATTTTATAGCAACCTTTTTACATCAGAAGGAGTAGCCAATATGGAGCGACTGCTTGATCATGTACCACAGAAAGTGACAGCCGAGATGAATGTTTCTTTGACTGCACCCTATATAGAAGAGGAAGTAAAAAGCGCCTTGTTTCAAATGTTCCCGACAAAGGCTCCAGGTCCGGATGGGTTTCCGGCTCATTTCTTTCAGCGACACTGGGATGTTTGTGGAAAAGAGGTAACATTAGCGGTACTGAGGATTGTGCAAGGAGTGGAAAGTGTGGAATCTATCAATGAATCGGTGCTTGTCCTCATACCCAAGGTAGAAAATCCCACTCTTCTGTAATAGTTTCGACCTATAAGTTTGTGCAATGTTGTCTACAAAATTGCCTCCAAAGTAGTGGCCAATAGACTCAAAGCTATTCTACCAGATATTATCTCCCAAGAGCAATCTGCCTTTGTGCCTGGTAGGTTGATCACAGACAACATAATCTCTGCATATGAATGTTTGCACTTCAAGAAAAGGAACAGGTCGAAGGCTAATAGTTTTGCAGCGCTCAAACTTGATATGATGAAAGCATATGATTGTGTGGAGTGGCAATATTTGGAGGCAATAATGTTGAAGCTTGGTTTTAACCAACAGTGGGTTCAGATAATAATGGGAATGGTCAGTTCTGTGTCATTCTCTGTTTTCTTCAATGGAAAAAAGTTGGAACAGTTCAGACCAAGAAGAGGTATTCGACAGGGAGATCCTATTTCACCCTACCTTTTTTTGTTAGCAGCGGAGGGACTCTCGTGCCTTTTGAATTCTAATCAGTCATCACACTTGAACGGGATCAAGGTGGATCCAACGGCTCCGCCGGTGAACCACCTCATGTTTGCTGATGACAGCCTGTTGTTCTTCAAAGTAAGTGCTGAGGGTGCGAACGTGGTATCAAACCTATTGAACCAATATTGTGATGCATCGGGGCAGCGGATAAATAAGGATAAATCTTCTTTCTTTTTTAGCAAGGGTTGTCCTAACAGTGCTCGAGATATGGTGAAACAGACATTGCAAGTTCCTAATGAATCGCTTAATGAAAGATATTTGGGCATGCCGACGGATGTGGGTCACTCAAAGAATGGCACGTTTAAATTTTTGAAGGACAGAATCTGGAATAAGGTGAAGGGATGGATTGCAAAAAAATTGTCAGCTCGTGGAAAGGAGGTTCTTATCAAATCAGTGGCTCAGGCTATCCCTGTTTACTCTATGGCATGAGACTACCTCGGGGCTTATGTGAGCATATAAATTCTTTGATTAGAGGGTTCTGGTGGGGGAGCAAAGAAGGAAAAATGAAGCCACATTGGGTATCATGGCAAGTAATGACAAGTCCAAAATATATGGGAGGCCTTGGCTTTCGGGATCTTGAGCTTTTTAACTTGGCGTTGTTGGCACGACAAGGATGGCGTTTGCTCCAGGATCCTTCCTCTCTTAGTGCTCGTATTTTAAAAACAGTGTATTTTCCCTCAACTACTTTTCTGGATGCAGAACTTGGCTCTAGCCCTTCACAAATATGGCGTTCCATACTTGATGGAAGAGAGGTTCTCAAGCAGGGTATAACTCGCAGGATTGGAAACGGTCGCTCAACTCCTATCTGGTCTTGCAACTGGATCCCGCGTGAACCGCTGCTCAGACCCCTCATGCCTTTGGTATCGAACCCACCTCAAATGGTGCATGAGCTCATAAACCATACCGAGGCAGCATGGAATACAGATTTGGTACGTCAGGTTTTCTTGCCAATGGATGCAGATGCAATTTTGAGCATTCCTCTGTGTACTCGTATCGTTGAGGATTTTTGGGCTTGGCATTTTGAGAAGAGAGGAATATTTAGTGTGAGATCTGCTTATCGGATGCTTGTGGAAACTAAGATCCGACGTGAGAATTGGTTAGAAGGAGAACCGGGACCATCAAGTTCAGAGGAGGCAGCGAAGACCTGGACAAAACTCTGGAAAATGTCAATCCCCTCAAAGCTGAAAATCTTTGTATGGCGCTTTGCTCATCAGTCTATACCTTCAGCAGATGTCTTACACCACAGGAAGATGGCGACGACCAGCACATGTTCTCTGTGTGGAAGTGCCGATTCATGGCGTCATTCTGTCTTGGATTGTATCATGGCCAGATGTACGTGGGCATTAGCGGATGCAAATGTGGCTGAACATATGATTTTATGCAGTGAATCTCGGCAAAACAGTGGTTGTTCTTCATGCATGACTCCCTGTCGCACGACGAGTTCACAAGGATGATTGTTACATTATGGGCTATCTGGACGGCGAGACGTAAAGCAATACATGACAGTATATTTCAGAGCCCCGAGCAAATTCATCGCTTTGTGGAGTCCTATCTGTTCGAGCTTGGAACAGCTAATGCCAGATCGGAGATGGTGCAGCCACCTTCAGTCCGAGATACAAGGAATCGATGGGTTCCTCCCACTTCAGCTCATGCAAAGATTAATGTAGATGGAGCCTCTGCACGGAACGGCAGTGTCAGAGCAGCAGCAGCATTCTGCAGGAACGAGAAAGGAGATTATTTGGGGGCATCGGCCTTAGTGGTGCCAAATATAACGGACCCAACTGTTCTGGAAGCACTGGCGTGTCGAGAAGGCCTTTCCCTAGCGGAGGATCTTAACCTCTCAAGTATTCATTTGGCCACTGATTGCCAAGGATTGGTGGAAGAAATTAAGAGTGGATCCAGTGCACAATATGGTGCGATTATTCAAGAAATTCAGACTAGGCACATACCGTTTACAAGTTGCTTTTTTACCTTCGAAAGTAGAACTTGTAATTTCGAGGCACATAGCCTTGCAAAGCACGCTTCTTCTCTAGGAGTTGGTAGACATCTTTGGCTTGATCTTCCCTATGATCAAGTTAACATTCATGTAAACATTTTGCAAGAGTGTGAATAAAAGCGTGTGTTTGCCTCAAAAAAAAGATCAATGTTTGTATGCTTTACAAGAAAGCTAGCGTGTTTGTTACATTTTCCCAGCGTAATTTTTATTTATTTTTCTCTTTTCTTGTAGGTACAATACAAAACTATATTTTTAAAGATACATGAACGCGTATGTCAACCAGAAATAAGTAATACATTTCAACCATGTGAAAAAAGATTAAAATATTTTTTGAGATACATGAACAGTTTTTAGATACAAAATGAACATGATAGAAAATAATTTAAACATTTTTAATTAAATGTTATGAACATATGTGAAAAATATGATGAATGTTTTCGAGAAACATGATAAGCAATTTTAAAAATATACGATGGATGTTTTGAAAATACATGACCAATATTTTATTAAATACATAATGAATTTTTTATTAGATAGGATGATGCCTTAAATACTCAACATATATTTTTGTAAACACACAATGACCTTTTTTAAAATATGCCATGAGTATTTCTTTAATCGCATAATGAATATTATTTACATACATCGTTAAGATTTTGAAGTATATGGTAAACATATTTTTTTTGCGAGAAAAACTTTCAATCTATTCATCTTCAATCATGGTAGTACAACGAAAACTAGAAATAATAAAAATTACATCAAGATTCGTAGACCACCTAGCGACGACTACAAGCACTGAAGCGAGCCGAAGGCGCGCCGCTGTCATCGCCCCTCCCTCTCTGGAGCTGGGCAAACTTTGTTGTAGTAGACAGTCGGGAAGTCGTCGTGCTAAGGCCCCATAGAACCAACGCACCAGAACAGCAACCGTCGTTGATGAAGAGTGTAGATCAAAAGGATCCAACCTGAGGACACACGAACGAAGACGAACGACGAATAGATCGGAGCAAATCCACCAAAGACAGATCCGCCGGAGACAAACCTCCACACGCCTACCGATGACGCTAGACGCACCATCAGAACGAGGACTAGGCGGGGAGACCTTTATTCCATCTTCAGGGAGCCGCCGTCGTCTCGTCTTCCTGAGCATGACACAAACCCTAACAAAGCTTGAAAAAAGATCTTAAAAAGGAGCCCTCCCACCGGCAAGTTCCGAGATCCACCCCGCCTCCATGGCCCTAAGGCCACCGGAGACGGGACGGAACGCCGGCGGCGCCGGCGAGAGGCGGCGGCTGGCTAGGTCAGGCTAGTTCGCTAGGTCACGCGAGTTGGATGTGCAGATCTCAATCGTTGATTGACATATGGTAAACATAATGTCACACATGATAAACATTATATTAGTACAAGCCGAAGCATTGGAAAGTGTGTATTCTTTCAAAAGAAAC
Source organism: Secale cereale (assembly GCA_902687465.1). Lineage (NCBI taxonomy): Eukaryota > Viridiplantae > Streptophyta > Magnoliopsida > Poales > Poaceae > Secale > Secale cereale. The sequence continues at coordinate 48,780,159 of LR738715.1, forward strand.
AAAAGGATGACCATGAAAAGGTGAAATTTTTAATAAATGATAAAGCATTTTTAAATTGCATTCTATGTATATTTTTTAATGTATGACGAAAGTGTATTACTCTTATAAAGTGTTCATGTATCTTACAAATAATATACATGTATTAGTCCCATACAAATAAATTTAATATAATGGGAAAAACAATAAGAAAATTTTGAAAAAAAAAACAAAAAAAAAGATAGAATAGAAGAAAATAAAAGGAAATACATAAATAAATGGGAAACGTAAAACTTAAAATTATAAATGAAAGTAGAAAAGCATAGAAAAAAATAAATGGAAATAGAACAAAATAAAGCTATGTACTAGTTAACAAAATAAATGAGTACATCGCAGATCTCACATTTTCAACAGCTGAATGCATACCGAATACCGGAAAAACCGGAATCTCCTATTTGGCGCCTTCAGAGGCACAGAAGGCAGCTGGTACCCATGGCACCGCCTGGTGGGCCAACCCACAAAGGCCGGCAGAGAAAATTGTATTATATCGTGAAAAACAATAAAAAAAGGTGAGAGCAACTAGTTAACGAGCGCTCCTTCGGGAGCCTCGCAGCGATCAGCGCCATTTGGCGCGCTCTCAGCCATTCGTCATGTGTCGCGCTCTGGACGCTACCTTCGGATTTTATTTTATTTTTATTTTTCCGCACGCGTTTTCTTCTTATTGAACGGGTTTTTTCCTGTTTTTTTTCAACGTTTTGGTTTTCCACCTGTCTTCCTTAACTTTTCGACGAAAAAAAAATCGAATTATTTTTTTTTCTAAAAAACAATTTTTTTCGTGAAAGTCACGGTTTTGCTTCCGCGAGAGGCACGGTTGTGCTTTCGCGAAAGTCATGGTCGTGCCTATCAAAAAGGAAAAAAAAACGTGTTCTTTATTTTATTTTATTTCGCGAGAGTCACGATTTTGCTTTCGCGAAAGGCACGGTTGTGCTTTCGCGAGAGTCACGGCCGTGCCTTTTTCGGAACGGAAAAAAAACGCATTTTCTGTTTTTTTTTCTTTCGCGAGAGTCACGGTTTTGCTTCCGCGAGAGGCACGGTTGTGCTTTCGCGAGAGTCGCGACCGTGCCTCTCGTAAAGGAAAAAACGCGTTTTATGTTTTTTTTTCTTTTGCGAGGGTCACGGTTTTGCTTCCGCAAGAGGCACGGTTGTGCTTTCGCGAGAGTCACGGTCGTGCCTCTTTCGGAAAAGAAAAAGAATATGTTTTCTATTTTTTTTCCTTTCGCGGGAGTCACGGTTTTGCTTCAGCGAGAGGCACGGTTGTGCTTCGCGAGAGTCACGGCCGTGCCTCTTTCGGAAGGGAAAAAACCAGTGCGCCCGGTTCGGTTTTTTCGTCGGTTTTTTTCTGAGAAAAACTTCGTCAAAATCTATCAACATAGGATCTAGTTTTGAAGATCTCGATGCGAGGAATTCAAAGGTGAAAACGGTTCAAGATTTGGACGCACGGTTTAAGAGATAAAACGTTTTGAATAAATGAATTTACAAAAAAAATGAAAACGCTCAGGCTGCGACAAGTGGCGCACATGCAGCGCGCCACTTGTCGCAACATGGGGTTTGGGGCTGATCTTTGCAACGAGTACTCCTCAATTAGTGATGTCGAAAAAAAAGTCGCCTCATATAGGAATTGAAACTCGCGCCAATACAATTGTCTTTGGGTTTGGCTAATTGCCACACCTACTTGACTCATAGCAGCGTGAACCATGTTAAGTATTCCCTCCGTCTGAAAGTACTTGTCATCAAAATGGACAAAAATGGGTGTATCTATAACTAAAATACATCTAGATGCATCCTCTTTTATGCATTTTGATGACAAGTATTTCCGGACGGAGGGAGTACCAGCGTAGCCGTGCTATTTATGGTACAGTACCTCACATAGATTTTTGAATTATTAGAAAACATTATTAGAAAACGTGAATATTTGGTAAAAATGTGAACAAACTTTGAAATTTCACGAACAGGCATAAAAATGTTGTTCAATGTAAAAATGCTCATGAATTACAAAAAAATCCTGTAATCCAATAAGTTCAAGAATTCAAAAAAATCATGAAATTGAAAAAAGTTCAACTATTTAAGAGAAGTTCACATAATTAAAAATGATCATGACTTTGAAAAAGGTTCACGGATTTGAAAAAAAAAAAGCATCAATTTTTAAACGAAACTCAAATTTAAAAAAGTTTGTTGATTTTTAAAAAATATTACTGATTTTGAAAATTTTCACAAATTTGGAAAAAAAAACGTTAATTTATTTTTCAAAAAAGGCCACAAATTTGAAAAAGTTCGTTGATATTGAAAACATAGATAAATTTTGGAAAAAAATATCTTTACATATTTTCAAGAATAAAAACCAGGCAAAAAAACGAATGTAAAGAACGGGCCAACAACAGTTGATAGAAAAAAGAAAAAGTCGATTGATCTTTTCAGGGTTGGAAGTTGATATACAAACAAAAGAGGAAAAAAAAGACTAGGTAGCCAAGAGCTGTGAGCTGACCGTGGTGGTTATCGAGACGAAGAAATGGACGCTTAAGGCGCCTGATAGGAAATGCCAAACAAACCTACGTAACATCCCTCCTGTCCATGTTACAACGCAAATATTATATGCCGATCGAACCGAAATCACCTACGGGTGACAACCAGCGGGCCGGCCCATTAGCGTGGTAGCTCACATCAGTTCGTTTCATGTTGTTGGTTCGGTTTCCTCCAGTATTTTTGGTTTATTTTTTTCTTGTTTTCTTTGTTTTTTCATTTGTTTATATATATTATTTTTAGCAAACATGCCCGTTGCAACGAGAGATCAAACAATAACAGATGTCTCTAATGTGATAAGCATTCTCATGACCCTTCATGGGTGCACAACCTCTATTTTAACATGACAACTAATGGCCATTAGGTATGAACTGCGAGCTTCGGAAACAATGAACACCATGTCGAACAATGGATCGATTGAGCGCTGGGTTTTGCAGGATGCCAATTTGAAACATGAGATGTGGTCCTGAGTCAACTTAGTTCAGTTCATTGTGAAATTTAAAAGTAAAATTTGAAGAAATAACATTATTAATAAATTTGGACCTCATGTCATTAGCTAAATTTAAAAGTAACAATAGCATCAAGTAGATTAATCTGGAGTAACAGTGGCAATGTGGCATCAAGTAGAAATGAACATCCCCTATGGTGCCAATAATAGATTTTGTGATAGCATCAAACTATCATATTTAGTCAATTTAAATGGATAGGAAACATATATGATAGACATTTTCAAAATACCACATATAAAAATAAATTAATTAAGGGTGGATCCTAAACATAAATTTAGAAATGATTAACATGCATGATAATAGCATATTTGATATCTACACGTTTTCCTGAGCGATTTCCATATATAACATGTTAAATTCGGTGTTAGGTTTGAGAGATATGAATATTAAAAAAAATACTTGTATCTGCCCATAAAAAGAAAAGTTAAGCTCAGAGTAGTTGGGCCAAACTTGTAACTCTGTGCAGCCCGTCTGCTAAGCAACGCTTCGGCCATGTATCTCTATCTTACGCCAACTGAAATTTAGTCCTAGTTTGGCAGCAAAGTATTTTTAAAACCGTGGTAATTGAAAACCAGAGTATTCTCCTGGGTGGGCAAGGATACTACAGTTTTTTTTAAATAATGTTTTTCTCAGTTTTACATGTGTTTAGTTGATGTTGTTTTACCAAAGTTTTGACCAAGTATTTTGGCGTGCATGATTGAGAGTAATTAGCTGCTGCTAATGGCGGCCGGCTGCATGCGGCTGCCATGCACATATCGGCCGGACCTGGATGTTAGGATCTGTAGAATGAGCATTAAAGGTTTCACATAATTCACCTATATATATCCCGCTTCAAATGAGCACACAAAATGCAAGATATTTTACTCTTTATGCAACAAGTTTCTCGTGCTATACGAATGTGATTTACGGTAGCGGGTAGTTCTATTATCAATCATTTTTGTTTGGGGGATTTAGGAAAAGTGTATACCTGAGATGTCATATGCAAAAAAAAAAAAAAAGTGTGTTATAGTATTGTCAATCAGAATGTTGGGTAATTTCTGATGGGCAAGTGTAGAGAAGATGATGAATTGGCTATCATCGAAGCTTTGTATGCTAGAGAGAAGCTCAGCCAATCACACATGTATTCATGCATCTATAACATGAATCAACTCGATGGAGAAGAGTGCAAGATCAGATGAAACTAATCAGTGCCATCATCCCATCTAGTGGTGTGATCTCTTATCTATATGCCAGCTCCTACGGCAGTGTTACAATCAGACTGGACAGATAATTAAGGACGGAATATTGTAGGGCATTGACAAGCTCATACCTTTTTCCCGTGGTGGCGAGCTTGATTCGCTCATGGCGCTACAGAGAAGAGACAAGACTCGCACGGGACACCGGATGGGAGAAGAACCTAAGAGACGGAAAGTGCTATTCTGAGCTCGAGCTCACATGCACTCTATATCCTACTCGTTCACTGCCATCAAGATTCCCACTGTCCCGTGTATAGTTATCTGTATTCCAAATAGTGTATATATATCCTATTTCCAGGCCTGGCCCACCTACCTACCACACTTAATGGCACGGCCACCGTCCTGCCCCAACCGGCTCAGCCGGTCGTGTAATATGAGCCATGGCTCAGCCATGCTGGCACTGACGGCATCCGTCAACACCACCAACTTTATTTACTGAAGATCACCAGCCACCTCTCCATCCTTCAAATCCTTCTCTTCAACCGAGGCGCAGAGAAACCATATCGGCGGCCATGACTTCCTCAGCTTCTCCTCGCAGCACGGGGAGGTTCTCCCGCCCATCCCTTGTTCGGAGTGTGGCGGCAAGGTCGTCACCTTCGTCTACATGGTCGGAGTCGGGTTCTACAAGTGTGTCAACAAAGATGCAAGATTTCAGATCCACCCAAAAAAATTATTGCTTTCCGCCACTAGACTTAGAGCATCTCTAGGAGAGCCCTCAAACCCTCAAATCTCTATAAATAACCGTTTTTTTACGGTTTTCGTCCAAAAAAACCCGTAGACTAGAACCCCTAAACCCTCAAATCCGTAAAAAAAATTAGAGGTCGAACCCTCAAACCTTCTCCCGGCCTGTAGAAGTGAGGGTTGGGGGGAGTTTCTCCCCCCGACCCGCACTCCTTTTCCTCCCGAGCGCGGGAAGGAATTCATCCCGCCCCGCCCGCCCGCGCTCGGTCCTCCCGCCCTCCGGCCCGCCCGCCGCCGCCGCCGGCCGCCCTCCGCCGC
>LR738715.1:48785464-48804771 GCA_902687465.1 Secale cereale
CCCCCCCCCCCGCCGCTCCCGCCCGCCCCGCCGGCCGCCTCCGCCCCGCCGGCCGCCCCCGGCCGCCCCGCCCCGGCCGCCTCCCCCAAGGTATTTTTCTTTCATTTTCTTCCAAGACATTTTTGCTTTTTGCTTCATTTTTACATTTTGGCACTCACCTTGTAGATGGATTCGTTGTCCGATGCGTCGGATTGGTCGTCATCCGACGATTCTGACATTGACGAGTTGTTGCAAGACGACGACGTTGAGATGATGAGCCTCCTCGTCGATGTGCAAGCGTTTGAAGATCGTGTGAAACTTATGGATCAGAGGAGAGGGTCGAAGATGGGGCGACTCACCATCTACCGGAACCGTGCTCTCGGACACGAGCATTTGATGCAAGACTACTTCGCGGAGGTACCTACATACCCTGCTCGTCTCTTTCGCAGAAGGTACCGAATGCGCCGTAGTTTGTTTGTGAAGATTGTCAAAGATTGTGAGGCTGCCTCCTATTACTTTACGCGTCGTAGAAACGCCGCCGGTATCATGGGGTTTAGTGCATATCAAAAGATATCGGCGGCAATGCGGGTACTCGCTTATGGCATACCCGCGGATTATACCGACGAGTATCTTCGCATTGGGGAAGATACAACCACGGAGTCCGTCCGTAGGTTTGCCAAGTTGGTCATCCGGTTGTATGGTGAGAAGTATCTTCGGGCACCAAACGAGGAAGATATTAAGAGATTAATGGAAATGAATGAAAAAAGGGGATGGCCGGGGATGCTTGGTAGTCTTGATTGCATGCATTGGCGGTGGAAAAATTGCCCAAAGGCATGGCATGGAATGTATTGCGGTAAAAGCCGTGATGCTACCATTGTGCTTGAGGCCGTAGCATCAGAGGACACATGGATTTGGCATGCATTTTTTGGGTTGCCGGGAACACTCAATGATATCAATATCCTCAATAGATCTCCATTGTTCAAAAGATTAATTTCTGGGGATGCTCCAGCTTGCAACTACAAAATCATGAACAATGAGTATTCAATGGGATACTATCTCACCGATGGCATTTATCCCGAATGGGCAACTCTTGTGAAGTCCATCAAGGAGAAAAATGGGGTGCCCTTAACAAGAAAAGAGGCTCATTTCACCAAGGCACAAGAGGCAGCCCGCAAAGATATTGAGAGAGCTTTTGGTGTTTTACAAGCAAGGTTTGCCATAGTTCGGGGTCCAGCTCGGTTTTGGGACAAGAAAACCTTGGTGAACATCATGAAATGTTGTGTGATTCTACACAACATGATCCTAGAGGATGAGAGAGGGTTAAACCTCCCTTGTTTCTATGACAATGTTGGTACGCGTGTGCAACCGGAAAGAAACCCTTCTCGCATACAAGCCTTTCTTGAAGCACATCGTGAGATTGAGGATGCAAGCACTCATGGTCGTCTCCGGGATGATCTAGTTGAGCACCACTGGCAGTTGGATGGACGGCGTACTGGCCCATGATGTATCTTTGTTCTTTTTACTTTTCTATGTCATATTTGATTCGAACAATTGTTGTAATAATTTGAATGATTATTGTTTTATTCGGTGCTGTAATGATAACTAGAATGATTATTGTTTTATGTCAAATGTGATTGAATTTGTGATATGTCATATGATGAAATGTGATGAAATGTGTGATATATGAAATGACAGTTTTAAGGGTTGGGGTTGGGTCAAATACTAGAACCCTCAAACCCAACCCTTAGAACGGAATATTCCGATCTAAGGGTTTGGTTTGAGGGTTCTAGTCTTTGCCTCTGTTTTTCAACCCGTAAAAGTGTCAAAACTGGGCAATTCTCAACCCTTAAAACTGATTTTACATTTGAGGATTTGAGGGTTCTCCTAGAGATGCTCTTACCCTGTGTCGTCCCATGCTCAAAGGCTGGACTTTGTGGACTCATCATATGCAACGAAACGTACCTGCCGGAGCTTAATCGCCATGGCCTTACGTAGCCGCATGGATTGCAGCGCCCTCAGACCATGCATCTAGCTTCATCTTTGCACCAGAGATCTCGCCCGACCAGCACTTTCCCGCGGCACCCACATCGAGCACCAAGCGGCACATGTACCATTTCCTGTGAACAATTAAACTCAGATTCATATATTATGCCCTTGGGTGGCCGTACATCAATATAAGACAAGCACAAGCCTTACAAATGTACTTACTTGTCCAGGTCCGATCTTGTGCAGCGCAGCATCCTGTCGTACAAATGAAGCACATTTCCAGCATTAGGTTCATCGTGTTAAGCCCAACCTTCCTTGGAAACTTATCACCCATCTCCCCTTTCACCCTACTTGCAACCTTAAATTCCTCGACATGCGGGTACATAACCTGCTTGTGATACCACCCACATTAGATGGAAGCACAAAAGGATGGCCAGCTTACGAGGAGTGTCTATCTCATAAAAAATGTCTAAACTAGACTTACTCCTCGCTATGTGATCCACTCCATTTCTAGTCTAGGGATGCTCGCCCTGGAAGAACCACCAATGTACGCGGTACGCCCGTCCTTCAAAGCAAAATTGTTTTAGTGAATTTTCAAACTGCATTTCAAAAAGTTCGTACTTATAATTGGGTTTCAGTGTATGAACTTTTTTTAGTCCGTCTAACCTCGATACTTGCCTGCCAGCAACGAGAAATCTCATTGCCATTTTTCACCAACCTGAACAGCTGCATCTACAACTGACAGATCAGCTGAATTAGTATAAGCATAATTCACAATTGGGGTACTGTTTTTACTTGATTTTTTTTGTAACTGCATGCCATCCATCATCCATGATACAATCAATATATAATGTACTTTGTTTACTATCATACCTCTACAACCACCCACCACGGGGCTTTGTTCCCGACCTCCTGAGTAAGGTTTCAGTTTTCTGTCACACTGGCGATCTCCACTTCTGTTGCTGCAGCAAAACGTAAATTCCTTAGTTCATTCATGTCCAACACATGACCACCATGTTTTGCATCACCCCATATTTGCCTTCACACGAACTTACAATTTTGATCATACAATTTTTGATACATCATTGCAACCTCCCGGTCTTCTTCTCTCGGACCATTATTTTTATCATATATTTCTTGATATTTCTTCGCGACATCTTCATCTTCATCTTCCTTCTCTTGCTCCCTTAGCTTTCTGGCAGTCTCAACCAGCTTTGCGTGCTCAGGATCATCAGACCATTCTTCCATATCAATTTCGTCGTTGCTTTCATCGTTAGAGATGTGAACAACCCGGTGAACAAAACCTGTATCGACATTCACAGCCGGTGCATGGGATGCTATCTCCATCTCAACTGCAAAAAAGAAGACAAAAATTAAGCTTACAATTATAAGTTGCTACTGCATGTAGGAAATCAATAAAAAAACATTAATTTTTCATTTGCTCACATTCTATATCCAGCTCTGCTGCAAGTTGCCGAGCAAGCTGAACCATCTAGATGCATGTCATCTATCGGCTCAACCTTTTGCACAACATCACCATCTTCAGCACCTTCTTCTTGTTTTACTGATGGCATGTTTGTGTTCAAACTGCCCGCATTCGTATTCAAACTCATTACCTCCGTCCATTTTTACCTCGTAGGTCACCCTGCACCATTTCTCAAATGCGCTTACGCGACTGCTAGGACCAGCGGCACCAATTCTCAACCTGACAGGATTTCACAAATGACTTATGTCGAAGAAATTGTTTGACTGCTCATCTAATTGCATTTCGCAAAAACTAACTCACGTGAAACCCAATTAGATGACATTAACATGGTTTACTTCCACACCAAAAATTCAACCAACACTGCACGGCCACACACAGCCTGACAATATGTTTACTTCAATTATTTATAGCACATTCAGTTTCCCCTTATTTTAAAAAATTCAGTTCTTCATATCACATATATTTACTGCCTTCTCAAAGGCGGTAGCGCGGGTTCGGCAAGGTGTCCTGCTACGACCGACGGCGCCAATTCAACCTCACAGGACTTTACAACTGAGTTATGTCGAACAAAGTGTTTCACTGCTTGTCTAATTACAGTTCAGAAAATGCTGACTCACATGAAGCCTAAATAGATAACGATATCCACTAATAGCATCCAGTCTGTACACTAATTCATATCAGAACATGGATTACTGCCACACCAAAAATTCAACCAACAGTTCATGGCCACACACAACCTGAAAATACGTTTACTGAAACTCTTCGTGCACATTCAGTTTTCCATTGTTTTTAAAAATTTAGTTCTTTCTATCACATACATTTACTGAAATTCTTCATAGAACATAGCACCAAAACATCAGAGAACAAGATTTTAATTCAATTCGACTCACCTCTTATTCCAACCAGGAGCCTGGGGATTCATCTTCCCCGTGGAGAGCTCAGAAGTCGGAGGCGAGCTAACTTAAATACCCAGGATTGAAGAACCATTTGGTTTAACTGAAAAAAAAACTATTCAAGCTTCAGCAAGACAGGAAACCAAGCGACTGCTTATTCTAATGGTTGGATTTCATCCTCATAACTTATCCCACAGGCAAATCTGTAGCCTGCAGCGGCAACACTAACACAAAGCAACTGCAACCATGTCTTCTTGTTCCAATGGAAGTTTTTTCAGCCTGAGAAACAACTTTCACGTTCAGCTATGGTTTTAACTACTTAAGGTGCATGAAAACTGAATAATGCAAGATCATTTCTTCTACTGGAAACACTAAAATGTCTTCTTGTTCTAATGTCAGCATTTTATCCCCAAAAACTTTTCAAACCCAGCCGTGAATTTAATTGCCAACAGGTTCAGGAACATTGAATGCTGCAAGTACATTTCTCTGGTACGCACATCATCCAATCCAGCACTAACCTCTTATTCCATCCAGGCGCACGGGAGTTCATCTTCCCAGTTGACAGCTCCGAGCTCGGTGGCGAGCTATCTCTCCTCTCCGCCGCCGCTTCAGTGGCCGCCAAGATCTGTGCGTCGGCTGGCATCTGTGCCAGCCGGACGCTCCTCCACCGGCATCAAGTGTTCCACCGTCTCCAGCAACCCCACCTGATGCTCCACCACCATATCCACCACAGACGGCTCTGCCAGCACCGGCGCCGCCACCAAACTCTCACCCACCTCTTCAAGGAAACTGGATCTAAGCCAGGCCAAACCAAATACATTCAGAACACTTAATTAGAGTCGATAGAGACCGAAGGAAAATTGTGGTGAAGAATTAGGGCTCTATATACCCGCGGATAGGCTGCATCAGGGGAACTCCATGGTGGTCACCGCCGCCGCCATCGCCCACCTCCAGAGCTCCCAAAATGAGGTCGTGTGTGGAATCGAAGGCACCAGACCACGCATTCAATTGCCTCCTGGCCCCACCGAACGGAAAGCAAACTTCCCGGGCCACGGATCAGACGGAAACGCCCAAACTGATCCACTGCCCAACCCGTCAGCACCAGACGGACTTCCCACCGCGCGTTAAAATGAGGCCCACCACCCGTCCCTGTCCTCTACGTATTACGCCACAGTGCTCATTTTCTAGCGCACCACCACCGCAGGTATATAGAAATGGCACAGATCCTGATGCTATATTCAACGCCCTAGATAGCGAGCTCATTTGAGCTCGCGCACACATACTCCGCGTCCCTAAGAGACCTACTACTCGTAAATACCGTAATAGGATGGGATTGGCTATAACCAGGAGTTTACCATATAAAAGAAAGAGGGAAAATAGGATGGGATCGCACCTAGTATTCTTATCTCGACATAGATGGCAACGTCAAATGGGATCTCCCCGATGATTTCTCTCCGTTATGTTTAAAAAAAAAAAAAAAGAGGTCGGGACCTCTTTTCCAGATACAACAAAAATACGATGGTTTCTGGCATACTGTGGTTTATAAAACTTTGGTTTTTTCTGATGCCAAACGCAGCATAGTATTCAAAATCATGTTTTTTTCTTCAGAAACCGCAGTATTCTTAGAAAACTTAAAAAAAAAACTTTGCTGCCAAACGCAGCCTTAGAGGCAAAAGGCAAAAAAGAGGAGATATGGGGAATCAAACTCGGGTCTCTCGATTAGAAGATGGGAGATCTAGCCAGCCGGGCTCTTGTGCTACATGAGGGCCTAGCTGCATATTAAGAAATGCGATGGCCAACGACTTAAAAGAAACTGAATCGTTTTTTCACTTACCCGTGGCATTGGATGTAATTTGTGGCAATTTTAGGGGCAAGCCAATGATGCAGACGCAATCCTCTCTTTATTGGAGTATTAGGTAGAGATTTGTTTTTTCATCTGTTTTTCTTTTTTCGTCATTTTACTTTGGGTTTTCTTTATTGTCTCACTGGTTTTTTCGTTCTTCGTTATACTTTAGTTGCTTTGTTTTCTTCGGCTTCCTTTGATTTTCTTCTTGTTTCTTTGTCATTTTTTATCGATTTTAACCCATTCCCTCTTTTTGTCCGTACACAATGTATACTTTTAGAGTACACGTGAAACATTTTCTTGATACATGTTTGACATTAAAAAAATGTCACATACAATTTATTGGAAAATGTGAATACTTATTTAAATTCATGTACATTTCATAATGGAAATAAACATCATTTTACCTACGTAGACATTTTTTTACATTGTATATAACATTTGTTAAATGTCTAGAACATTTTTTTGGAATGCAGGAATATCTCAATAAAATTTCACATATAACACGACACTTTTTAACATCACGCAAGCATTGTTTTACAATGTATACGGTTTTTTTAAATCGCATACATTGTTTGAAACGCGGGAATATTTTCAGAAAATGTCATGATTTTTGTAAAGTTATCAACATTCTGTTTAAATCGTGCAAACAATGCTTTTATACTGTATTACATTTTCTGAATTCTTGGTAATAACATTCTTACGTACAATTAAGTTTTTGAAATATATGCATTTGAAATATAAAAAGGTAAAATAAGGGAAAAAGATATTGGAGTGATGTCAGCTTAATGACCCAAGTCCTACAGGGCTGGTCCACCCCTAGTGCCTGATTGGCGAGGCAGTCATCTACCTGCAGCAAAGAGGCACATAGCGGTCGCAGTATACACGCACAAAACAACACACAATGAGATTAACTAAATAAGGGGCATCCCTTGCGAGAGCCCTCATAGGTTACTTTTGGTGGGTTGAAAGGGTGCTACTTCGCGCGTTCTAAGCCGTTGCCACGTGTCGCGTGCTGGACGCACCTTTAAGATTTTGTTTTTCTATTTTTCTGTATGTGTTTCGTGGTTTAGATATTTTTTTCAGCTTTCACTTTTCGCCCGGTTTTCCCAACAAGCACAGATTTCCCTTCTCATGGAGGCACAACTATGCATCTTGAAAAGGAAAAAAACATGTTTTTTTTTTGCTTCCATGAGAGGCATAACTTTGCGTTAGTGGAAACACATGTTTGCTTCCGCGAGAGGTACGGTTGTGTCTCTCTCGAAAAAAACCTGTTTTTCTTTGTTTTAATGAGAGGCACATATTTGCTTCTGCAGGAGGCACGGAAATTAAAAAAACTTGTATTTTTTTGCTTCCATGAGAGGCACAGTTCTCCCTCAGAAAAGAAGAAGAAAATGTATTTTCCCACTTGAGGTACATATTTCCTTCTCGTGGAGTCACATATTTCCTTCCGTGAGAAGCACAGTTGTGCCTCTTAGAAAGGGAAAAAGGGAAAAAAAGAAAAAGGTGTTTATGGCTATGATTTTTTTCTATCAGTTTTTCCGATTTTGTGTGTGAATAATTTTGTCGAATCCTATTAACATTGAATAGTTTCGAAGATCTAGACGCGAGGAATCGAGCAGTGAAAATGATTCAGAATTTGGAAGCACGGTTCAAGTGATAAAAACATTTTGAAAAATGAATCTATGAAAAAGGGAAACTCCCTGGTTGCCCCTTGTCAGCCTTTAAGGAGGTGAAAGTGGCCTTTGTAAGGATTATCCACTAAATAGTGATTTTGGCAAATACCCATTCCCTTCACTAGATTTATTGGGTATAATCACGTTTATGTGAAGCTAAACTCCCCGTTGCTGTATTTGTTTTGCACATTTTATGTCTTTATTATTATTATTTTTCGAATGCATACACCTTTTGCAAATTCATCAATCCGTGAACATTTTCTAGATTCGTGATCTTTTTCAAATTTGAAGGAAAACAATTAAGTTTCGTGGAATATTCTTAAATTAGTAGAACTTCTTCAAATTCATGTTTTTAAAAAACTGTGAGCATTTTTCAAAATCCTGAATATCTTTCATATGCATGAACTTTTTCCAATACATTTTTTAAAATTATTGATCTTTTTCAAATTTGAGTTTTTTTGTGAATTTCCTAAAAAATGTGAACATTTGTCAAATTCATAAAACTTTTCAATGTTCATATTTGTTTTCAAATTTACGAATAATTTTAAATTTATGAACATTTATTCGTGGGTTCCTTAAGAAAAATCGAAATCTTTTTGAGTTCAGCTTTCTTCTTAAAAAAACAACGACCTATGTTCATGGTCAACGGTGAATGGTCAAAGGCCAATGCAACGGTCTAACAAACTATGGTGAAATGCTCTCGTGGATCGCGGCCCATATAGCATGCGTGTGAGTGCCAACGGTCATAACGAGCGCTATCAGCGCTAATTAGGGGTTGTCTAGTCTTTGCGCCTGTGTCTAGTGTCCTGTTGTCTCGAAATCACAAGGCTCCCCTCTCACCGTCCCCATGGGTTGGCAAAACCAAGATTTTCTAACGTAAGCCCCTTGTCTAGCAGTTGGCTTGGTCTGATGGCCCATGTGTAACATTGATGCTGAATTGGGAGGTATGGTGATCTATTTCCATAAAAACCTCTACATTTCATACCCTGGTTCGCCTAAGTCTTTCATCGAAAAGCTTTTTTCCGATGACTCTTTAATTGCACTATGAAATTTCATGTCATTGTAAATTAACAACATGTCGTTCACATATAAGATTAGAAGTGCTTTTGAACTCCTACTAAACTTGTTGTAGACACAGGATTCTTCGCCATTCCGGATAAAGCAAAACCCTTTGACAAGTTCATCAAAGCGTATATTCCAATTCACTAATGCTTAATCAACCATAAACGACCTTTAAAGTTTGCACATCTTACCAACATCCTCAAAATCGACATAACATTCAGGCTGTATCATGTATATATCCTTTTCAAAGTTTCCATTTAGGAAAGTTGTTTCGATGTCATATCTCGTAATTGAAATAAGCAGGAATTGCCATCATAATCCGCTTAGACTGAAGCATCGATACGGGCGAGAAAGTATCGTCGTAATCAAGTCCTTGAATTTTGTCGGAATCCCTTCGCAGCAAGTTTAAAGCCAAAAAGACAGACGTTCACCGCATATAATTTCCGAGAAATAAAAAGCTTCCATCCTCCGAGCGGAAGGGAAAGGCGCGTGGACGCACGCACGCACGCGCTCTCCCCGCTCCACGGTGGTGGCATCTCTGGAGACGCGGGCCCAGATCTCCACCGTAACGGGCGGGTGGTCCCCGCCGTCGGCGTGCTACGGTCCAGCTGGGGGCCAACGCCAGGCCAGCTGCCAGTCCCACCCCCACCCACCGCCAGCGGGGCCCACACGCGCCGTCTGCCCCACCTCACCCCGCCCGAAAGGTGCCTTTTATTCCAGCGAGCGCTGCATTTTCGGTTTCGAAAGGCGCGGGAGCGGTCAGTCACGTGCACGGACGCGGATCTTAAGGCCATCAACCCCCATTAAACCCTAATCCCGCGGGCCCACCTCGTGATCACGCGTTAATTACCCGTTTTATTCGCTCGGATTTGACCCGTCCGCACGCACGCACACGCATCCGCGGGCGGTGGGGCCAGCGGTTTCTCAATGGGCGCGGTGGGCCCGGGGCCGGTCCGACTGGCTGGCCCAACGGGCAGCAGCAGGCAGGCAGGCAGGGGGGAAACGACAGCCGCTCCCGGGCCCCCGGATCCGCCAGGATCAGGATCAAATGCGGGGGCCCGGGCCCGCTACAGCGCGGCGAGGAGGGGGCGGGTGGACCCGGTCCCCACCACCAGCGCCGGGACCCGGGATGGGCGGTGGCCCCACGGCGAGTGACACCACACGGGCAGCGGTAGGACCACCACCAAGTAACAACACCCCACCCACCCCCACCCCCCACCCCACCCCACCATCTCCCGCGACACGCGAAAACACCACCAGCCGCGGCGCGGCGGGGAATTCGCCGGATGGAGTCGGAGGGGCAGCAGGACAGGCCGCCGGGCGAGGGGGACGCGCACGCGCACGCCGGCGGGGTGGCCGAGCCGGCGCCGGGGGCGGGGGCGATGGCGATGGTGCCGGTGCCGGTGCGCGGGGGGTACATGGTGGTGCCCAAGCCGGAGCCGGTGGAGCTCTTCGGGGGCGCCGCGGCCGGGGGAGGGCTGGTGGTGCGCAAGCCGCCGCCCAGGAACCGGGACCGGCATACCAAGGTGGAGGGCCGCGGCCGCCGGATCCGCATGCCGGCCGCCTGCGCCGCCAGGATCTTCCAGCTCACCCGCGAGCTAGGGCACAAGTCGGACGGCGAGACCGTGCGCTGGCTGCTGCAGCAGTCCGAGCCGGCCATCGTCGCCGCCACGGGCACCGGCACCGTGCCCGCCATCGCCACCACCGTCGACGGCGTGCTGCGGATCCCCACCCAGTCCTCCTCCTCCGCCTCCTCCGCCGTCGTCGACGACGAGGCCTCCGCCAAGCGCCGCCGCAAGCTGCAGCCCACGCGCGCCGCGGGACCGCTCGCCACCGTGCCGCCCACCGCCGCCTACTACTCCGTCCTCGCCGACCCCCTCCTGCAGGGCGGCGCCGGGGGCGCGGCCATTTCCGTCGCCAGCGGGCTCGCTCCAATCGGCGGCCAGCAGGGCCTCGTCCCCGTCTTCGCCATGCCGTCCGCCGCCGGGGCCGCCGGAGGCAACCACATGATCCCGCAGGCCACCGCCGTGTGGATGGTCCCGCAGCCGGCCGGCGCCCCCAACCAGCCCACCCAGTACTGGGCCTTCCAGTCCGCGCCCCAGCTCATCAACCTCGCCGGCGCGCAGACCATGCCGGCTGGAGCTGTGTTCCCCAACGTTGCCGCCGACTACCATCAACAGCAGCAGCAGCAGTCCGCCTCTACCGTGGTCCAGAACACCAACTCGGACCACCACCAGCAGTTCAGCCACCATCTCACCGGCGCCGAGTCGCACGAGCAGCAGCGCCGCGACCACCACCCGGAGGAGGACGACGCCGATGACGACGACGAGCCGGTCTCCGACTCCAGCCCAGAAGACTAACGAAGCAGAGCAAAGCCACGAAAGCACTCCACTGCACGCACTGCAGCCAAAAGTCAATCCAAAGAAGAAACCTTAGGTTCTATTCTAGTGAAATATTTATTCTCCGATTATGTATTAGTCAGTAATGATACCACTGTTGCCCCCCTGGAGTGTTTTTTTTGGTACCATGACTACTGTTGGTTGTCCCTAATTATTCTTGACCTTCAATCAATAAGAACACGAAACATGGAGAAATATTCGAGCTTTGTTGATGATTTCTATCAGGGTTGTAAAACCCTGTTCAAAGTTCAAAGTTCAAACTTTGGTTGGTTCCCTAGCTGGAATGAAGCACTATACTGTACTACTACAGGCGAGGTGAATAGCAGCTTGAATATGGTGCTGCATTCTGTTAACTCTTCTTTTTCAGTATAATGTATCTGAAGGAATTGACCTTTATAGTAGAATAATATGTACACTAGTGTAAAAAACGATCTTATATTATGGGACGGAGGGAGTACTACATTAGATTTTCTTTTCTTTTTACAACGAAGAAAAGGCATTCTCACATGCAGTGTACTATATTCTTATTTACTCATTTGACTAATTTCTCTTGAGTCTTACATCTCTAGTTGCTGCTTGGATTGCTGAAATTTCACGAACAAGTTCTGAAGTAACTTCCTATCATTTCTTCTTCTGTAAATAGTGACTTTTCCACAATTTTCACAGCCACAACAGAACTCTTTAATTCTTCATGCTTTCATGTTAGAACAAAGTCAGTTTTCTGCTACTAGTTTTTTTTTTTTTGTACACTTGCAGTTGCAGAGCAAATAACCAGGAATTTACTGCACAATCAGGAATTTACAGTGCCATGACAAAATCTTTCCAGCTTTTTTTTTGTCTCATCTTGTTGCTACAGCCCTGCCTTTATTATTATATTCTATAACTCTGCTTATAGTTCAAGGTTTCTCTAGACTCTGTAACCCAAAACAGCGGGCATGAGTTTTCTTCTAGAGTCCTGTTGCTGAACCTGCACATAAAAGAGCTCACTTGCTTGTCTTTGAATTCATTTTCTCATTTGCAGATGATTAGGTTGCACTTTTTTATTTGTTAATGGGCTCATCATATTAATCGTGTTTTTCTGAGCTGACAGAGTACATCCTGATCCACTACAAACATAAGACACTTGAAGAATGCTTAGTGTGTCTACTGGGAAGGAGGACCTGGTCTCAGGGCAATGCTGCATACAGTTGGTCTAGGTGATTGAAAGTTACGGTTTTGAATAGGGCAGTTACAGATGCAGCAATTGTTTCTTAGCTTGTAACTTTGGGATTAGCAATAATACTTGCATGAATCGCAATGCTATAAATGTTCCTGAATTTTCTGAATCTCCTGCAGTGTTACATATAATTTTATAATCAGGGCAAGCTAATGCTAATCCACATAATATGATAATGGCTATTTTTTTCTAACATGCATCTGCCTTCGGGTTGCTTTAGTACTGGTCTTTTGGGAGTAAATTTGGTACCTCCAGATATTGAGATCTAATTTCTTCTAGAACTCGTTTTACAGATGTGTGTAAGTACTCAAGAGCAATCTTTCCAAACTTAAAAAATGTACTTCTATCAGCAGCATCTTACAACTGTAAGTTTATATTTTGTTTATGTTTGCTATGCTGTTATTGTTACTTGGATTTTTATTTCCATTCATGTAACTATAATTTTTTGGTGTTAACATGTTGAACTTTGCTGAATCATGCAGGTCTTCAGTAAACACAATGTTTGGTCCAAAGGCCGTCCACAAAATCGTTGTGCATGACTGAGATCAGGTTGTAGTTTTCCAGAATATGTTTCTGCAATTATTCCTGAAGAGATTACTATTTCACCTCACTATGTCGCTCCGTGCGCTATTATGATGCTTACCTCACCGTGATGATGCACTTTTTTGCAAAATGGTCAGCTATGACAGAATTGTTCAAGGATAAGGCCATCACGGTTGACGTTGGCATAAAAAAATGGGCCTTTAATAGTGCTTTAGTCATCGATGCAAAACAAAAGCAAGCAACTAACCGGTTCTGAACATCAAGACTTCAGACTTAGATTGTCATCGACATCAATAATTCTGTAAAATCTAATTGAGCTTTCTCTCTTTTTTTTAAAGAAAAATGAACTCCTTTTATAAACAATGTTCACGTATGCTGTTAATATATGCAAAGAGTCCTCCACTATACGTACCGCACCTCTCTTCCTCGTTTGAAATATTGACTACTGAATAATTACGCAGGTTAGCAAGATAGACAAAGGCCCTATCTCATACATTGAGTCTCTTGTCGAGTCTATCATTGGTGATTGCAGGATTTGATAAACATTCTCGATTCAGGTGGATTTGGCTCATTGGAGAGACAGATAGAGAATTTCTGAGCCTGTATGGATGCTCGGTTCCAAACTCTTCAGCTTTCGCCGGAGCAAAGCAGCTCTACGGTTGAACAACGCAACAAGAGTCGAAGAAGCTGTTTCAGTCTTCTTACCACCTGGGATGGGAATGGGAGCTATCCTGTAACAGCTCTTCAGTTAAGGTGTTGGTCAATTTGCCACTTCCCATCAGCACAATTTAAATACTATTGAATTTGTACCGGAAGTTGTGTTCCCTTTGGTCTTAATGTCTGCCTTTGTTTCCAGAATAAAATTATCGCTTTTGTTATTTATACAAATCGGACGGCAGGTACGAATGTGTCCTTGTTTGACTTGCTTTTTTTTATACATTCAATTCAACAAATAATAGTCGAGTACTCCCTCTGTAAACTAATATAAGAGCTTTTAGATCACTAAAGTAGTGATCTAAACGCTCTTATATTAGTTTACGGCGGAAGTACTTTATTATCAATTCACAACAAATAAACCATTCAACAAAGATATGCCCTCTGAACAGTGCCGCTAAAGATTGGAGCCCCGACAGCAAAGCTCGGGCCTCCGCTTCCTCAACCGACGAGCAACACTCGATACTTTTAGACTGCGAGAAGAGCACCAGGCCCCTGTGGTCACGAGCTACTGCACCAATACATGTCTGCCCACTGTCGGCCAAAAAAGAGGCATCAGTATTCAGTTTCACCAGGCCAATGCTTGGGGGGCACCAAGCACCAGAGGACGCCAAGTTGCAGCCCGATCTCAACACCTCCATAGCTCCTCCCGCTGACTCCTTTTCAACAGGAGCAATCCTGGGCTGCCCCAGACCTTGCTTGTCTTTCATATCTGAAATAGAAACAAAGGTGTTGTTGTTTATCTCCTCTACGTATTGCTGCAGGAATAAAGCCGATCTGCTAACCAACTCTTTCCCTGTACTATGAACATAGTCGTCCCGAAGAAACCAGCAACGCCACAACAGCAACAAAACTTTTGTTCTAGTTTCCATATTGCATAGCCCTAATAGATTTTGTAACCAGTCCTCCCCAGTAAACTGAAATAGCTTTTCGCTGGGTATGTTCCAGACCTTTCTCATCTCCGTTCTTAGGGCTCTGCTCTTAGTACAAGAGACTACAACATGGTGTTCATTTTCCTCTCCCATTCCACAAATATTGCAGGTACTGTCCATATCCAAAGAACGCTTCCATTTGTTCAGCTTGGTCGGCAGCGTATTGGTGGCCGTCCTCCACCCGAAGATTTTGATCTTTTCTGGTACCTTGGACTTCCAGATGATGTCCCACATGCTACGGTTGTGGGACGCGTTCGTAGAGCTCGATGCCGCACCCTCAGCCTGATCTTGCAGTGAGGCCGCCAGCTTATACGCACTCCGAACAGTGAAAACTCCGGACTTCTCATAATTCCACGCCAAAGTATCCTCCGTAGCCGAATTCGGGATCCTGATGCTACATATCGCATCCGCATCAAAACCATAAAATAGCTGATGAATCAGTTCCGAATTCCATCCACTTCCATCTGCAAGCATCAATTGATTCACCCAACGCAATCTGGACCGACGAATGAGTTTAGCAGGTTTCAGACCACTCTCACGAGGAATCCATCGGTCCCGCTGGATATTAACCTTTCTCCCATTTCCGATCCTCCAGACAAGGCCCGCCTTTAGTAGCTCGAGACCATGCTCAACGCCTCGCCAAACCGGAGAAGCATCCGAAGCAAAAACCGTGTCCAGCAGCTCCCCATTTGGATAGTATTTTGATTTCAGCACTCTCGCGCATAGACTGTCGGGCCACTGGATAAGCCTCCAAGCTTGTCTCGCTAGCAAAGCTTGGTTAAAGAGTTTCATATCTCTAAAACCGATACCCCCTCCTCTTTTAGGCTTTGTCATTCTCTCCCAGGACATCCAGTGGACTTTCCTCTGCCCATTTTCTTCTCCCCACCAGAAGTTCCGGATAAGTTTCTCATATTTGTCGCAGAAACCATGTGTCATCTTGAACACCCCCATGCAGTACGTTGGGAGGGCTTGGAGAACAGACTTGATGAGGACCTCTTTTGCTGCATGGGACATAAATCTTTCAGACCAATCCGAGCATCTCTTGATGAACCTCTCCAAGATTGGTTGAAAAGATGATTCTTTCATACGTCCCTCTGCTGTGGGTAGCCCCAGATACTTACTCTCGAACGTAGAAGCCGAAATCTGGAGAACACTTTTGATTTCCTCCTGGACATCACTTGGGCACACTTCACTAAACAAAATAGAGCATTTGTTGTAGCTTAGGAGTTGACCCGAACCCCTTTGAAACTCATCCAACACTTGCTTCACACCCTCAGCCTCCTCTTTGGAAGCTTTGAAAAAGACGAGGCTATCGTCGGCGAACAGGAGGTTTGACACACCAGGGCTGCTTCTAGCGATCTTAAGAGGAGTTAACCTACCCCGCCGAATCTCTTTGTCCAGCAGGCAGGCCAGGCCATCGGCGACGAATAGGAAGAGGTAGGGACTCAGCGGGTCGCCCTGGCGAAGTCCTCTCGAGGGTAGGAAAATGTCCAGCAGCTCCCCGTTAAATTTGACTGCATATCGTACTGACGTGACACAACACATAACCCACTGCACCCATTTGTGATCAAAACCCAACTTCAATAGAGCCTCTTCCAGGAAGCCCCAATCCACACGATCGTAAGCTTTTGCCAAGTCCAATTTAAAGGCGCAATGAGTATTCCTAGGCAATTTGCTGTACTGGATCTTGTGAAAACACTCAAAAGCTATTGTAGCATTATCCGTAATTAGACGCCCTGGGATGAAGGCACTTTGGGATTCCGAAATGAGCTTATCCAGGAAGGGTCTTAGGCGATTCACCGTACACTTGGAAATTACCTTGTATATTTTTGACGCGTCAACGGCTTACGCCTGCCTGAACTTTATTGTCAAAAACCACAGAGTTGTTACAAGGAGTAGAGTTACATGGTGGTTAGGGGGGGCAGAGATTACAGCAAAAAGAAGAAGAAAGTAGGAAGTAGGGCTGAGGACTAAATTCTCCCAGCGATGTGAAACAACATAGTGCCCCAGTCACGAATGCTGAGTTGCTTTTGAATGTTTTTGCGTCGATGGGACCATAATCGCAGATCATCTGCCGCGGTGTTGGCAAGTTGGTGTAGCTGTTGGTGTTCATTCCGAAAGACCTTGGCGTTGCGTCTTTTCCAAATATTCCAAAGGATGGCTAGCATAACCGTTGACCTGATTTTATTGTTGACTTCCCCCTCCCAAGCGTGTGGTATTCCCTGTGGGGAGGGGCACAGGCTGTTTAGCTCCGCCCAGAGGGGGGTGAGCCGCGTACAAGTGAAGAGCAGGTGGTCGATTGATTCGTCTTGACTGCAGAAGGGGCACTTGGCCGAGCTAGTGATGCCCCGGCGAAAACGGCGCACGTTGGTGAACAGGCGGTCTTTGTGGGCGAGCCAGGCGAAGATTCTGCACTTGTTAGGCGCGTAGTTTCTCCAGATTGCTGGCGCAAGAGGGTCCTTAGGCCGGGACTTCCAAACTGCCTCATACGCCCGCTTAGTGGTTAACGGGTGACCAGCCTCTCTCATCATTCGTCTGTCAGTAACCTGCAAATTCAAATTTACCGTAGCCAACAAGGATCGGAGTTCATTAAGCTCTCGCTCGGCCGTGGAAGAGAGCCGAGGGGTAAGGTCTAGGGTTAGGTCGGCCGAGGCCATTGCGCGTGCCACAGAGGTGTGGATTCTGTTGGAGTGGGTGAAAAGCGCCGGGAATTGAAGTGCGAGGGTTTGAGTGGAGTGCGGTAGCCAGAGATCATTCCAGAAGGAGGTGGAGGTCCCATTGCCTAATTGAACTCTGGTGATGGAGCGGTAGAATTCGAGTCCTTTGATGATGTCCCGCCAGATAGGAGGGTGCATGGAGTTAGGGGAGCCAACATCATGCGAGGGGGACCAGCCGAATCGGGAGACTAGGTAGGAAGGTTCAGGGGAGGCCTGGTCGTCGTGAAGCTTAGAGAGGTGTTTAAGAAGCAGGCAGAGGTTCATGTGCTTGAGAGAAAGAAAACCAAGCCCCCCATTGGTGAAGGGGGCACAAACAGTATCCCAAGCCACTTTGCAATTGCCGCCCGTGACTGAGTCTTGGCCAGTCCAAAAGAAGGCTCTACAACGCTTTTCGATCTCTTGAAGTGTTCCGGCTGGGAGCAGAAGGACACTCATAGCGTAGATGGGGAGGGCGCGAAGGACAGAGCGGACCAGGATAGCCCTACCAGCGATAGATAAAAGAAGGCCCCGCCAACCGGCTAAGCGTCGGTCGACCTTGTCAATGATGAAGAAGAAATCGGCCAGGTTAAGCTTATGAGTTGATAGGGGCAGACCCAGGTAGGATTGAGGAAAAGTACCGATCTGACATCCGAGGATAGCTGCTAGGCTAAGAGTTAGCTCCGAGTCGACGTGGATAGGTGTGAAGTTGCTTTTGTGTTAGTTAATGGTTAACCCGGTGGTCTCAGAGAACTGTAGGAGGATGCGCTTGAGAGTGTGAAGTTGTGCCGCGTCGGGGGGAAGAACAATTAAGGTGTCGTCGGCATATTGTAAGACGGTGCAAGGTTGGTTACTAACCAGAGGGTGGGACAACAGACCATTTTCGGAAGCTTGAAGAATGAGACGCTTAAGGACGTCGGCGACGATGATGAAAAGGTATGGGGAGAGAGAGTCACCTTGTCGAAGGCCCTTTCGGCACTGGAACCAAGGGTCGGGCTTCCCATTTAGCAAAATGGCTGAGCTGGCCGATGAATTCAAGAGCTCTACCCAACGACACCAAGAGGGGGGGAAGCCTTTGGCACGCATAATTGAAGACAAGGCGGTCCAAGACACTGAGTCAAAGGCTTTATGAAAGTCTAGTTTGAGAACAATGGCCGGTGTGCGACGTTTGAAGCAGGTTTGGACAATATCGGCCGCATGAACAAAGTTCTCGGCGATCCCGCGACCCCGGATAAAGCCAGTTTGGTCACAGTGGATGATCCGGTTGATCAGTGGCATGGCGCGGTTGGAGAGGCACTTGGAAAGGAGCTTAACGGAGCAGTTTTGTAGAGAAATAGGGCGGAAGTTTTCAGGTTTAGAGCATCTCTAGGAGAACCCTCAAATCCTCAAATGTAAAATCAGTTTTAAGGGTTGAGAATTGCCCAGTTTTGACACTTTTACGGGTTGAAAAACAGAGGCAGAGACTAGAACCCTCAAACCAAACCCTTAGATCGGAATATTCCGTTCTAAGGGTTGGGTTTGAGGGTTCTAGTCTTTGACCCAACCCAAACCCTTAAAACTGTCATTTCATATATCACACATTTCATCACATTTCATCATATGACATATCACAAATTCAATCACATTTGACATAAAACAATAATCATTCTAGTTATCATTACAGCACCGAATAAAACAATAATCATTCAAATTATTACAACAATTGTTCGAATCAAATAGGACATAGAAAAGTAAAAACAACAAAGATACATCATGGGCCAGTACGCCGTCCATCCAACTGCCAGTGGTGCTCAACTAGATCATCCCGGAGACGACCATGAGTGCTTGCATCCTCAATCTCACGATGTGCTTCAAGAAAGGCTTGTATGCGAGAAGGGTTTCTTTC
>LR738715.1:48804854-48823676 GCA_902687465.1 Secale cereale
GCGGGCGGGGCGGGGGGAGGCGGGGCGGGGGGAGGCGGCGGGGGCGGGACGGGCGGGAGCGGCCGGCGGGGCGGGCGGCGCCGGGGCGGGGGGAGGCGGCGGAGGGCGGCCGGGGCGGCGGCGGAGGGCGGCCGGGGCGGCCGGCGGCGGCGGCGGGCGAGCCGGAGGGCGGGAGGAGCGAGCGCGGGCGGGCGGGGCGGGATGAAATCCTTCCCGCGCTCGGGAGGAAAAGGAGTGCGGGTCGGGGGGAGAAACTCCCCCCAACCCTCACTTCTACAGGCCGGGAGAAGGTTTGAGGGTTGGACCTCTAAATTTTTTTACGGATTTGAGGGTTTAGGGGTTCTAGTCTACGGGTTTTTTTGGACGAAAACCGTAAAAAAACGGTTATTTATAGAGATTTGAGGGTTTGAGGGCTCTCCTAGAGATGCTCTTAGAGGCGTCATTTTTCTTGGGTAGCAGAACTATGTGGGCGCGGTTGATACGCTTTAGATCGGCCGTGCCAGAGTGAAAGTCCGTAAGTAAGTTGAGGAGGTCTAGTTTGACGACATGCCAGTTGGTTTTGTAGAAAGCTGGGCCGAAGCCGTCGGGGCCTGGGCTTGCGTCGTCCTTCATGGCCCAAAGGGCCTCCTTGATCTCGTCAAGGGTAAAGGCCTTCGAAAGGTCTGCGGCCTGAGATGCTGCAATGGAGGTCGGGCGCAGCAGATTTTCTAGATCAATGGTGTTGCTGACGGTGGAGCTGACCCCCATTAGATTCTTGAAGAAGTGAAGAAGGACGGCTTCCTTATCACAGTGAGCAGTGAAAGTAATACCATTGTCAGTGAGGGATTTAATTTGATTCTTGCGATGGCGAGCCGAAGCACACACATGCAGGTAGGCCGAATTTTCGTCTCCAAAAACACAGTCTTTAATTTTTTGCCCGTTGCCTCCAGTAGGCGGCAATGGTGGCATTGTGCCGATGGAGAGTGATTTTAACAAGGTTTCGAAGGTGAGCTTCAAGCTGGGAAAGGGGGCGAGCCTCCTCTAGCTTGTCCAAAAGATTAATTGTGGTGTGACAGTTCAAAGCTAGGGTCTTAGGGGATCGACAGGATGTCATCCACTTCTTAGCCATGTTCCTGGTGCGCTTAATTTTCAAGGAGAGGACCCCAGCAGAGCCCAGGTGGGCATGACGAATGCCCACACTCCTCCAGTTAGCCATGACGAATTACCTTGTACTCCCTCCGTCCGAAAATACTTGTCATCAAAATAGACAAAAAATGATGTATCTAGAACTAAAATACATCTAGATACATCCATTTTTATTTATTTTGATGACAAGTATTTCCGGACGGAGGGAGTATATCACATTGCATAGACTGATAGGGCGAAAGTCCTTCAATTGCTCCGGGCTGTTTC
The DNA here is from genome assembly GCA_902687465.1 of Secale cereale. Taxonomy (NCBI): domain Eukaryota; kingdom Viridiplantae; phylum Streptophyta; class Magnoliopsida; order Poales; family Poaceae; genus Secale; species Secale cereale. The sequence goes on from LR738715.1 coordinate 48,806,247, forward strand.
CTTTAGGAATGAGCGCTATGACTGTATCGTTGGTCCCTTCCGGCATAACTCCCTCTTGAAAGAACTTTAGGACCGCGTTCACCACATCTCTCTTAACTGTGCCCCAATTCCTTTGGTAGAATCTGGCGGGAAAACCATCAGGCCCGGGAGCCTTTAGAGGGCCGATCTGAAAAAGTGCGTCACCAACTTCCTTCTCTGAGAACTCTTTAACCAGAGCCGAATTCATGTCACTTGACACTCTGTTCGTCAAGCAGTCTACAATGACTTTAGGATCCACTCCACTTTCTTTAGTGTACAGGTTTTTAAAAAAGTTTTTTGTCATCTCCTGGAGCTTGGCCCGATCCTCTACCCAATTCCCATCTCTATCCTTTAATTTACTGATGTTGTTTTTCTTTCTCCTCCACGTAGCTTTGCGCTGAAAGTACTTTGTATTTTTGTCTCCCTCCCGCAGCCAGAGAACTCTCGACCTTTGCCTCCACATCATTTCTTCGCGATGCAACAGTTCGTCCAAGTTCTTAGCCACCGCTTTAATTTCTTTATCTCTGGATGCCGAAGCAGGTCGGGACCAAAGATACTCCAGCTGCTTCCTCATGGCTGCAGTTTGCTTAATTATGGACCCAAAATTTCGTTTTGCCCAATCATTCAGACTCTTTTGCAAGACTGACAGTTTTTGAGATATCTCAGACAGATTTTCAGCCGGTTTATCCTCATTCCACTTGCTCACTATAGCTTCAGTCAACGAATCCATTCTTTCCCACATGTACTCATATCGGAATATTTTGTTAATAGGACGCCATTCCTCTCTCTGACCAAACCTGAGCAATAAAGGAAGGTGGTCTGATCTGGATGTACATATGTGCTCGATTGAAGCATTTGGAAAAATTGCATTCCATTCTTGGTCAGCGACTCCTCTATCTATCCTTGCCTTCACATTGGCCGATCCGCTCCATTTATTGTCATATGTCCATTTCGGGCCTTTGAAGCCGAGATCCAACAAGTTACAGTCAGCAAGCACCTCCCTGAAATTTTCCATGTTCCTTTCGTTTCGCTGAGATTGGGAAAAGTGCTCATGTTGCCAAGCAGTCTCGTTAAAATCTCCTATCATGAACCAAGGTTCATTAGACCTCGGTTTGATTCTACGCAGGAGATCCCACATGTGGTGCCTCTCACGCTTTAGGTTCTCCATACACAAAAGTACCCCGCCATAGCCGGCCATGGGGATTTAGACGAACCAACACATCAATATATCGCGGGCCAACAGCGAGTTTCTTTATTTCAACTTGCTCATCATAGAAGAGAGCTATACCTGCACCTTTTCCTATTCCGTCATGGGAGATGCAGTGCTTGAGACCTAGTCTCCTACGCAGTTTATTGACAGAATCCTCGCTCTTTCTAGTTTCTGAGATAAATACTAGAGATGGACGGTACGTGCGCACTAGGCACACAAGCTCTTGAACTGTCCGGGGCTGCCCGAGACCCCGGCAGTTCCAACTAATGACCGTCATGGCTCCTGGTGGGTGCTAGCCATTGCACCCACCAGTAGACCGGGAGCCCCGAGCCCGGTTGCTTCCTGGCTGAAACAGACTGCTCCTTAGCAAAAGAAATCCAATCTGATGCCAGCAACCGATCTGCTTGTTTTTCAGTTATACACGATCAAGAGTGAACTATCAAAATTCAGAGACGCTCGGGTGGACTATGTTAACAGGAATCAGAACAAATTGGCTCATAACTTGGCGGCCCGGGCGAGGAAAAAGGGAGACGCGTACAAAGTAGCAGGTGTCCCGGATGATTTAGTGGAAGTGATGAGAGCTGACATGGCTTCGGCTCAAGAGTAATGGAGTGTTACTCTTATTCCTCAAAAAAAAAAAAAACCATTCAAAAGTTAAAAAAGAATATCTTGCTATACATACAAGTCAAAATATGATTTCAGGATTTATGCGCCACTTCAAAATACTACCATTTGCTCTTTCTTCAAAAAAAAAGAGAAACTATTTGTTCAGCTGTCAATCTCATTTGTTTTGTTCCGTACGGTAGGGGGAGGTGCATGGCATTGGCTTGTCAACCAAATTAACCAAGCAAACGAGGGGTGCTGCTGCAGGCGGCTGAGTTCAGACAAAGATGTAGCCTATATAGTTCAGACAAGCACGACTTAGTCACTAGGCATCTTTGGTAAAGACCGAATCAATCGGATAATGATGAATCTTGTAATGTGGCATCTTTGGTAAGACTGAATCAGTCCGATAATAATGAATCTTGTAATGTTGCTTGAAAGGAATCCGAGAAGAAGTCGAAGCTAGTCGTTTGGATGCGATGGCATGGACTGAGAAGACAGGTGGCTTCATATATGGAGTTCTAGTATGAAGTTTTATGAACAGTTTGTTACTGATCCCAGGAGTATCTTGGTATTTTCGGTATGCTACGTAGTACAGTAGGTACCATCTCGCTGATATACTACTTCCTCCGTTCCTAAATATAAGTCTTTGAAGAGATTCCACTATGGACTACATACGGAGCAAAATGAGTGAATCTAGACTCTAAAATATGTCTATATACATCCGTATGTAGTTTGTAGTGAAATCTTTAAAAAGACTTATATTTAGGAACGGAGGGAGTAGATCATATACTAATGGTTTTGATACCGTAGGATCATACGCAGGATGTACGGTTTTCTTCTTCAGTCCCAAGTCAACATTTATATGGATGGAAGAGAATGATCTTCATATGATCAATTGGATGTTGATCCAAACGATAAAATACAAATGTGTGACTGATGCCTACGAAATACAGTCCAATATAATAACCTTATAAATTAAAGGAAGAGCCATGGGCCATAGAAGTCGTGTTCCACCTGCTCGACACAAGTGGCTAAAATATAACAGTTCGGCTGATCAAGCATGTTGACCAGAATAGATAGTTCATCGTGTGCTTGTTGTCTATTAATAAAAACAATTGGTAGCAAGAGAGCTCAAGGTGCTTGCAAATGTTAGCTGCCGAGCTAGGCCGGTGTTGGGGGTGATGCATCGGCGGCCGGAGTGATGTCCTTCGATGCAACCGATGGCAGTCCTTGATGAGTTGATGTGCATGTGCATGTGCTTGGAGTGTCCCCGGTGGTTGTTGCAGCCTGCAAGTTCCCGATGTTGCCAAGCCTTTCGGCATGCGCTGCAGGTATCATGATGCCTGCAAAACTCTTGGGAAATTTTTCAGTATTGGTCATTTGATTCAGGTGATTAAGACCAATAGGTATTTTCATTTAGCATTCGTTTGCACTCTTGGAAAGAGAGAAAAATCAGCAACCCAAAGCTCTTGGTAGAATTCCTTCGTTTTTCCTCTGTTGTCAGACACTACTCTTTGACGATCCCCACAAAAACACACTCTTTGATGCAAATTCACTTGGTTTTATGATACTATAGGATTGAAGAGGAGATGCCGCTCTGATCATTCGTTTTTCATATTCTTGTGTTTGGGGAATCCTGCAAATCAAATGAGTCCCAACTTCCACAATTTATTTGTGAATATAATGTACTACAAATTTTGTATGTGTGAGGTCTTCTTGGATATTTTAAATTTCAAACATAGTTTGTAAAAAAACACCGGTTACAATTTAGATGCATACACGAACACACACATTCTCGAAAGGCCAGACATTCAAATCAATACAAAGTGATGATCCTCATACAAGTAGGACAAAAGAAAAATATACGATATCCGAGTGTGCTAACAACGCTACACCAAGCGCGAAACAAGAGACACGTCACCTAACAAGAGACAACCTAGACTACTAGATAGGACCGAAACTACACCACCTACCACTGAACACCGCAGTACCGAACACACTGAGCCATCTCCGGAACGGGTCGCTCGCCATTGAGACTGCCCTCTCGCTCAGGGCCGTGGAGCTCCATTCCTGCTAGGAGATGACAAGGGCTGAGAACGAAGACCATGGGCACGCATGTATAATATAGGAGATTATTGAGACCACCCCACTCCAGAGTCGAGGAAGCTACATGGCAGGGACAAGGCAAAACCATAAGCTACTAGCGAGCAGCAACACCCTCAAGAGGGTGATGACACTAGGCGCCATCGCCGTCAAGCCCGAGCAAATGGACTAGGATTTTTGCCCAGGAGCCCAGTCACCATGAGGGGGTCGACAACAATGCCCTCAAGCACCTGCGGGCTTCGATTTCCATGGCACTAGAGCGCAGAGCTTTCACTTAGACCTTCACAAGTGCCACCCCACACAGCCAAGGTTGCCGACCCAACCCGCGAAGGAGGGGCCGCCCCCACTAAGGGAAGGCCTCCATATCCAAAACAAGGATTGTCACCACCGAAGCCACGACAACACCAAGATCACCGGCCATCCCTCCCCTTTTTATCAACACGGTAAGCGAAGAGACCACCACCACTACAGAGGACAACCATAGGCAACGGGTGCCAGATCTAGCTAGATCCATCCCCCATCACGGCCGTGAACGGGGATCACTGGTTCTAGCCAGCAACACTTCGCAGGTCGACTACCCACCGTGCATGCTGGGGTAGCACCCGCTCAAGGCGTACCACGGGGGCAGTAGGTCTGCATGGGCCAGATCCGGCCATCGAGCAATCTCCAAGGCCCAATGCCGCCCAAACCCTCGCTCCTGCCGAACATCGCCATCAGAGCCTCACGCACCACCACCGCACGTCTCCACCCACCCAGACAAGCCCCTGCCCTATGCAACGGGGAGTCTGCCCGTGTTGCCTGAGAGAAGTCGTTGTGCCAAATTTGACGCATCATGGCGGCCGTCTCACACGCGCCCTCCGTCGCACAGCCGCTGCATCCCACACCTGGCGTTGCAACCCTGACATCCGGCCACATCCCGCGCCACCGCACCGTCGACATAGGACGAGCTTCGCCTAACAGCAGCTTCTGGCGACAGTGAGGTGGAGAGGGGAAGGGGCAGAGGAGGAGGATCTCCCTATTGTCGTCAGCCACACACACGCATTCATGCAACGGCTAAAGTACAACCATCCCGTTAGGGCATGTACAATGGTTCTATCTTAAGGATGCCACGTAAGATAAATGATGAGGTGGAGGAGAGAGAAATCATAAGAGAAGGCTTGTCTTATCTTATTTAAGAGAAGACATGAGATGATAGCTTAGCATAATTTGTCTCACCATGTTTTTAGGAATAACTAATTATTGAAGATAAGACTAAGAGATGACCCATTATAGACTTGTTTTTTTGTCATCTCTAATTTACATGTAAAATTTAAGATAAGACTATCTTATCAACCATTGTACATGCCCTTAACAATCCAATCATAGGCTGGTTTTCACTCTTCACCGGCTTTTGTAAATGAACAGTGACCACAGGTAGGTACCTGTGAGTAGAAAACAAATCCTGCCTACGTGGCTACGTTAACCTCAAGAATAATATGTTTGTGGGCATCATAGTCCTTATCAAAGTCTGTCCATGAGCTTCGTGGCACAAGTTAAAACAAAGCTTATCTCCATGCTCATGGCCGGCACACTCTACAAGTCACACAAATACTTCTATATATATAACTTAAGAAAATTGATATGTTCAGTTACAAGGAAACTGTGTGAACAACACAAGGGCTAAAACAGAGCACGTAATTATCCATGTATGCATGGTGTATAATTTAAAATAAAAAAGACAACCAAATCAAGCACCAAAGACAAAGGCTAGAGCTAGCTGAGCCGATCACAATGGAACTCGAGTGAACCTCTGGCATGGCACCAAATGGCTCCCTCTCGGGCGTAACGACGACGAGGCAACAGAGGACAAGAGACGACGATATATAAGGCCAACAATGGCGATGGTGATACGTACGGCTCTGTCAAGCCCCATCAATGGCGTCCATCTTGGGAATGGGAGCTCCCGCGGTGCTGGCCGCTGCCGTGGGGTTGGCCTGCGGGCTCCTGTTATGGCTCCGAGGGGCGTGGAGGCGGCCGTCCGACGACCCGATGCGCGGCATCCCGGGGAACATGGGGTGGCCGGTGGTGGGCGAGACCTTCGCCTTCATCGCCGCCTTCTCCAACCCGGCCGGCATCCTGAGCTTCATGCGGGAGCGGCAGGCGAGGTACGGCAAGGTGTTCAAGACGTACGTGCTGGGGCGGACGACGGTGTTCATGACGGGGCGGGAGGCGGCCAAGATCCTGCTGTCCGGCAAGGACGGCGTGGTGAGCCTCAACCTCTTCTACACCGGCAAGCAGGTGCTGGGCCCCACCAGCCTGCTCACCACCAACGGCGACGAGCACCGGCGGCTGCGCCGGCTCATCGCGCAGCCCCTCTCCGTGGACGCACTGCGCAAGCACTTCGCCTTCATCGACGGCCTCGCCGTGCAGACCCTCCGCTCCTGGGCCGGCCGCGGCCGCGTGCTCGTCCTCGACGAGGCCTCCCAGTTCACGCTCAAGGTCATCGCCAACATGCTCGTCAGCCTGGAGCCGGAGGGGCCCGAGCAGGAGGAGTTCCGGGCCAACTTCAAGGCCATCTCCTCCTCCTTCGCGTCGCTGCCGCTCAAGCTCCCCGGCACGGCCTTCCACCGCGGCCTCGGCGGCCGGAACCGGATGTACGCCATGCTGGACGCGGTGATCGCGCGCCGCAGGGCCGGCGAGGTCCGCGAGGACTTCCTCCAGACGCTGCTCATGAAGCACGCCCGTGGCCAGCAAGCCGGCGACGCAGCGTCGTCGGACCCGGCGGAGGAGGAGAAGCTGACGGACGCGCAGCTCAAGGACAACATCCTGACGCTGCTGGTGGCCGGCCACGACACGACCACGGCGGGCCTGACCTGGCTGGTCAAGTTCCTCGGCGAGAACCCCGGCGTGCTGGCCAGGCTGAGGGAGGAGCACATGGGGATCCGGGCGGCGCACGACGGCGACGACACGCAGCATCTGTGGTGGTCGGACCTGGGCAGCATGCCGTACACGGCCAAGGTGATGAACGAGACGCTGCGGCGGGCCACCATCCTGCCGTGGTACTCGCGCAAGGCCGCGCAGGACTTCAGCATCGACGGGTTCGCGGTGGCCAAGGGCGCGTCGGTGAACCTGGACGTGGTGTCCATCCACCACGACGCCGCCGTCTTCCCCGACCCCGAGCGCTTCGACCCCGACAGATTCGACGTGCGTGTGCCTAGCTTTCCTTTCTTCCTCGTCTCCGGCGAGCAGCCCAGCTAGCTCTAGCTGACGGCTCGACTGACCTTGTGCAATGCACATATATGCAGGGGACGCTGAAGCCGTACAGTTTCCTGGGGTTCGGCAGCGGGCCGCGGATGTGCCCCGGGATGAGCCTCGCCAAGCTCGAGATCTGCGTCTTCGCCCACCACCTCGTCTGCACATACGAGTGAGTCGCTGTGCCCCCGCCGGCGAACCCCGCCGCCGGCCACCGTGTCCAATGTCCAGCTCTGACGTTTGTTTTCTGTGCAGCTGGAAGGCGCTGGAGGATGATGCCTCGGTGCAGCCGACGCTGGTGCGCATGCCCAAGAACAAGTACCCCATCGTCGCCACCGCGCTCCCCTGAACTCCAGCTCCGGCCGACACTGGCTCGCTCTGACCCCAGCTCCGGCGATGGCGAGGTGGCGACATTTTGTTTCAGCATGTGACAGACCTACACGCACTCTACTGATGCTGTCATCGGCATGGTCAGATCATGGTATCTTGAGGCTACTTGTATTGTATGGACCAACTATATGCAAACTTTACTTGCATTAGCAAGTGATGAAACCAGCAATCACCTTTTTTAGTACAACAATTCCACACACATAAGGATGAACAGCTCATGAATTTAAACAAGGAAAAACAAGTAAAGTGAACAAAACATTCTTGAGACGACCAAACATGTAAACCTTGCAATGCCATGTGAACTTAATTTAAACAAGGAAAAACTCTTTAGATGACCTATCTGATGGCCATGTAAACTTGTAATGCCACACTATAATACACTACATACTAACGGAACCTGCTACTCCGGTGGTGGTGCATAGCCAGGTAGCTCAGCAGTATTCTGATGCGCATCTCTCGCGACGAACGCAGCCCAATGATGCCTCTCTAGCGACGAACGGCACAGCTCAACGAAACAAGGAAACAACAGCTAGCAAAACTCCAGCGACCAGGTAGCAAGGCCGACCAACAGAGACAAACTCCAGTGACCAGGTAGCAAGGCCGACCAACAGGGACAATGGCACAAGCATCATTTTTAGGCAGGCTGCAGAGAAGCAGGGGACCTCCAATGGCTATGGTATACTGGCACAGATTGGAATCAACCAACATGACCTCGGTCATTATTAGACAACAACGGAAGGAAGAACCGAACAAAACCGATCCAGAACAAAATAAGCAACCCAAAAGGGGGCCTGCCAAAACAAAAGATCATTTAAGATTGATAGCTTAACTCAATCTCGAAAACAGAGCATTGAAAGAGATTACCGGTTTCCTTTTGCTTTTACGGACCGATGATTGTCACCTCCCCTTTTTCTTGTGATGAATTTTTCATGCAAAGTTTAGTTGATCATTTCCTTCCCGGTACCACAGGAACAACAACAAGGTATGCCCGTCCGATCCCACATAACCCACGTATCTCGCATGAGCACAACCAGCATGATGGAGCACCAACACCATTGACCAACACACAGCGCGACCAAAAGCCACCTCTCAACCAAGCAAGAACCACCGAGCAGCATATCAAGCAAACATGTAGGGCCCAGCGCCAAGCATTATGGCCGAGTCATGTGACTCACATTAACCAGGAAGCAAATAATAAGCAGGTCAGTAATATGGTCTGTAATAAAGGATCTGCTTACTCACGGTACAACATCATAGTTCAAATACATGATCACAAAGTTTCAAATACAAGGAAAAACACCTCATGATAGTAGATAGGGTTTTCATACCTGGATGAAACACACTTCTCAAGATCTTGGCTATCAGTAGGGACCTGATCGGTCACGACTGTAACGGTCACCCCCGCTCCCACCATCTCGGCTACGGCTAGAATATCGGTCACTGCCACGCTCAGATCGATCACCGTCACGGTCAGAACGGTCGCCGCCACGGTCAGAACGGTCACGGTCAGAACGATCGCTGCCACGATCAGAACGATCACGGTCAGAACGGTCGCCACCACGGTCAGATCTACCACCACCATACCTATCATCTCTGCCACCATATCGGTCACCTCTCCCGCCGTCACCGTCTGGGCACTCTCTAGCAAAGTGTCCAGGTTTGCCGCACTTGAAGCAGTCCCCACCACCACCACCACCACGCGGGGCACGACCACCACCATAGTCACGGCCACCACGGGACCCACGGTCACGATCAAAATCACGATCACCGTTACGATCTCTACCAACCCCTTGAGGCTGAGCTTTATCAACAGTGATGGCCCTCCCTTCCAAGTCCAATCCATTCATGTCCTCGATAGCTTCTTCCATGGCTTTCTTCTCATCAAAGGTCACAAAGGCAAATCCACGTGAGCGCCCAGAAAACTTGTCCATAACCACCTGCACATTACCAGAAAACTAACATAAATAAAAGCTCATGATTAATAAACGGCAAAGTGTGTATGTGGAATAGTTGTGAAGCTAAGAAAAGGCATCACTTGGTAAACCAATATAAAGCCAATATTTGTAAAACAATTCAGGAACTAATAACAAGTAAACAGAAAACATTCCACATATAATCGATACCGGGGAATGCATAAATATGCAATCGTATGGCCTAAAGCTCTATTGTATCAAGGTTGGACATAGAACTGAGGAAGAGATTGATCCCTGAGACAAAATAAGTAAATAACTAGTGATGGAAAGAGACCAGTAGAAAGCATAAAAATTGCTTCATATCAATGCTCTATCAGACGCTGAGCGCAGGATCAGGAAAATAATTCAAACATGTGCAGTTGTTGAACCGTAACCAGAGAATCAATGGCCAAGAGATTGTGTAGGTCACCTTTGCCTCGGTGACTTTGCCGTATTTCGAGAATGCATCCTTGAGGCTTTCATCAGTTGTGGACCAGGACAGGTTCCCAACGAAGCATCGGTACTCATCCTCATCAGCCATCACTGGGAGGATAAACAAACACAACACAACACATGGGCAAGTAAGAACTTGTAAGAAGTTGCGGAAAAAGCAGGAGCAATACAGATTGTATGGCCTATTCTGTTCATTCAACCTCCTAAGCGGTACGTACTCAGGTTCCGCAAAGAGTTAGTACAACTTAACCAGCAAAAGAAAAGCTGACCATGCGTCGCAATTTGTCAATGCGCGGTATCAGCTCATCTAAGCTAAACTGCATATCTTTTTATGGAGAAGAGGATGCTTTCCTGGAAGCAGAGTAGCACAACATAGAAGCTGAAACACCTAATAAGAACAACAACGGACAGACAGAATATAGATGGCAGATTCTCTGAACCGAGATCGATGCCCCTAGCTAACATGTCAAACAGAGGAAACGCGGTTCCGCTGGGTTTTCCTCTCTGTGCCCTGTGTTTTGAAATGGATTGTACAGAAGGCTAACTTAATTTCCTAAAAGGCATGCGCTCAGTTTTATCTGAGGATGAACGGGGCTACTGGCTACAGTAGGCTTAAATCTAAGATGCGCGTTGTGGCGTTGGGGGATATATTCGTCCTGGATGCAGAACGGGAACCAGAAACGCGAGCTTCATTCAGATCAACCCGAGCAATCAATCAACCGCTCGAGATTCTTCTACAGAGCTCGAGCCAAATCAGACTCTAGACTCTAGACCCGGCGGACGAGAGCGTTGGAGCGAACACGAGCACCCGCCGCCCGAAACGCACGCAATCAGGCAGCCACCACGGCCGTCTGGCGTCGCAACCAAACATCCATCACCGGGAGAGGGCGGGGCGAGGGATCTCACCTGCTGCGAGGGGGCCGGGGAAGGCGGCTTGGGAAGCGAGGAGGAACTTTTTGGTTGACCGGAGATGGGCGGAGGAGAGACCGCGTCGTACAGTACTGGCGCGGGGATTTTATATAGTACCAGCAGGAGTAGTAGGAATCCCGGAGTGGAAATGTTGGAACCCTAAATCCAAGCGGCGGCGCCAGATATTTTCTTTCCTCCCGCGGTGGGCCTGACAGGCGGGCCCGGACGGACGTAACAGTGGGAAAGAAGTATACAAATCACCCTCAAATCCACTCTTTGGGATACATAACCCCCTGAACTCAAAACCAGGAGAAATAACACCCTGAAATTACTAAAACCGGTTTAATAACCCCCTTGAGCGGTTTATATGTAATCTGGAGCGGTATTTGTCTCCCCATGATGCTGATTACGTGCTGACTGGGCAGAAAACGCTGACTAGGCCAGTGTGGGTCCCATTAGTCAGATGGCTGTCTCGTGTCTTCCTTTTTCTATCGTCTCCTTCCTATTTTCTTCTGTAGATTGCTCCGCCTCTAGAAAAATCGCCTCCCCTCTTTCGTTCGCTTCGCTAGGGCAATCGCAGGCGCCGTCCGCCGTCGCTTCCATCATCCGTCGCTCATCCGTAGCGGGCGGAACCAAACCATGTGTCCAGGTGTGTCTCCTTCCATCTCCGCTGCTCCTCTGTTTGGGTTCAGGTATCGTTCGCCGACGGAAACGCGAGCGCCGGCGGAATCGCGTGTGTTGTAGAGGCGTGGGTTCATATGAGGGGAATTGAGCGTCTTAGTTCTATGATTTTAGGGGTAGATGTAGCTTTTTGGATGATGCCATGTTCAGGTGTCGTTCTATGTTAATTCTGAAAAAGTGGCCATATCTATGTGAACCGATGGCCATATCTCTCTCTCTATCTTATGTCATGTTTCTCCTACAAAGTAAATGGAGAATTTGTTGTGGGTGGTTTCCCTGTTCCTATGTTAGTTCAGAAAAATAAGTGGGGCTCACTGAACTTTGAATGCAAGGAGAATTGATAGGAAAAGGAGCGACCTTTCAAGATAATCTGGTGTAGGAAAAATTGCACTTTCTCCTACATAATAAATGAGGCTGAATGAACTTTCAGTGCACAGATTTTTCTGAATTTATTGTAGATGGTTTTCCTGTTTGGTTTAGGAGAAAAGTTGACATTTTTTGCATGAATGAACTGAAGTTGCACTCTACATACTTTCAGTTCAGCGTAACTAATCTGCCATGCTTGACTGAATGTTAGTTCTTCCTGTCTGAATTTTGTACGTTCAGAGCTAAAGATTCAACCTTATTTGTTTTCTGAATGTTAGTTCTTCCTGTCTGAATTTGTAGGTTCTCCTGGTCCCGATCCATTGGACAACTTCTTTGTCAGGTTTCATTACTATGGATCATTTCAGCAAGTGGATGGAAAGTTGGAGTACATTGGGGAATTGGTGGCAGAGATGTTCATTCCAAGGGATAATTTGTCCTATGGAGAATTATGTAACTATGCACAAGATATTCATCAAGTGGAAAGAGGTCACTGCGGAGGTACTTACAGCTACAAATTACATTGGTTACTTCCAGGAAAAAAAGTCAGTGATGGTCTTATGTTCCTGTCTGATGATGATTCGGTGAAGAGGATGGACATTGGAATAAAAGATGGTGGTTATGCTGATGTTTTTGTTGAAGAAATGAGCATGCCAATTCAGCAGAAGCACTTTGTCCGTGATAAAGAAATGCACCAAGACCAAACCATGCTATCTGGTAGTGATGAGAAGTTTGACATATGTGTAGGTGATGAGCAGTTTGACATATATGCAGGTTTGTTGACAGTAAATGTAAGAGAAACTTACTCTAGGCACAAAGGGACAAAATTACCACTTATTAGTGTGAAAGTTGTTGACACTAAAATGGTTAATGAGATGGTAAGTGCTGCTGAAAAATCTCAAGTTAGTGCATCGTCCGCTCATGAAACAGAGATAGAAGTTGCTGCAAGTCCAACTGAGTTGGAGGCACACTTTGGTGCAACTGAAGTTGCTACAAGTCCAGCGGAGAAAGAAGTTGCTGCAATAGTTGGTGCAGATAATGATATATCAACTGAACATGTTCCAGTAGCAGAAGCACCTCCTGTTGACAAATCCGATGAAGAGGACAGTGAATATGAGCCAATACCTGATTGTAGTTCTGGAGAGGATTCAGAGGCAGAGGAACTAAGAAAGCTTGCAAGAGAGATTAGGAGGAATGAGAGAGCTAAGAAGCTTGGACAGAGAAGTGGAATTATAATGCAAGACAATAAAGTACAATGTAAATCTGATGATGATTTGGATGCTGATTTTGAAACTCCATATTTTGACTCTGATGAAGATGACTTCTCTTATGATGAAGAAAGTGATGGAGAAGGAGGTACCACTATGGTAAGAAGGAAGAGCAAATGGCCTAGATTTGATAACAAAGCTGAAAAACCCAACTTTCAGCTTGGCATGGTTTTTAGAAGCAGAGAGCACATGAAGAAAGCAGTGGTTTCCTATGGAATTAAAACTCACAGGCATTTGTTGTTCAGCAAAGATGAACATGACAAAGTTAGAGCATATTGTTCTTGGCCTGGATGTAAGTGGGTCATTTATGCATCAAGGACCACTAGGCACAAATGGTTGCAAGTCTCAACATTTGTCGATGAGCATCACTGTATTCCAAGAAGAGACAACAAATTAGTGACATCTGTTGTTATTGCTAAGAAGTATGCAAGCTTGATAAAAGCAAATCCAACATGGAAATTAGAAAACCTGAAGCAAACTGTTTTGAAGGACATGTTTGCAGATGTCACTATTGCACAATGCAAAAGGGCCAAGAAATTAGTGATGGAGAAATACAAAGATAGCACTAAAGGAGAATATTCTTTGGTCTTTGACTACCAATTGGAATTGCTGAGAACTAACCCAGGTAGCACTGTTGCTATCAAACTGGCAGATGATGTGAAGGATAATGAGCATGTTTTTGAGAGGTTTTACATGTGCTTTGGTGCCATTAAAAAAGGATTTCTTGCTGGTTGCAGAAAGGTTATAGGACTAGATGGTTGTTTCTTTAAAGGTGCTTGTTTTGGTCAGCTACTTGTTGCTTTGGGAAGAGATGCGAACAATCAAATGTACCTTGTAGCTTGGGCTGTAGTCGAAAAAGAAACGTATGAGTCCTGGTTCTGGTTTGTTGAGAAGTTAAACAGAGACCTCAAAATCAGTAATCAAGGGGATGGGTGGGTGTTCATCTCAGACCAGCAAAAAGGACTAATAGGGGCTATAGAGGACATTCTGCCAAAAGCAGAACATAGGATGTGTGCAAGGCACATTTACTCCAACTGGAAGAAAAAACATAATGACAAAGATTTGCAAAAGAGATTCTGGAGATGTGCAAAGGCTCCTAACAGGTCTCTGTTCAACTATAACAGAGCACGGTTGGCTCAATTCACAGTTGAAGGAGCAAAGGACATGATGAATACTGACCCAATTCACTGGAGTAGGGCTTACATGAAGCTGGGAAGCTACTGTGATTCAGTTGACAATAATATGTGTGAGTCATTCAACAACTGGATCATGGAATCAAGATATCTACCTATTATATCTATGCTCGAGTGGATAAGATGCAAAATTATGGTGAGGATACAAGAATGCATTACCAAGTGTTTGAAATGGTCAGGAATCATCTGTCCAAACATATTTAAAAAACTAAAGCAGAATATAACAAGATCTGGAAATTGTCATGTGCTCTGGAATGGAAGAGATGGGTTTGAGGTGTTAGAGCATGATAAATATAAGTACACTGTGAATTTGCAAACTAGGATTTGTTCTTGTAGATATTGGCAGCTTTCTGGTCTACCCTGCTGCCATGCAATAAGCTGCATCTACAAGAGCTCACAACAGTTGGATGCATACATAGCTGAGTGTTATTCCATTGAGGCTTACAAGAAAATTTACTCTCATGTGTTGGAGCCATTGGAAGGTCAGTCAAATTGGCCGGTTGCTGATCATGTGAGACCACAAGCACCTGGTTACATCAAAATGCCAGGCAGGCCAAGGAAAGAAAGGAAAAGAGAAGAAGGAGAAGCACCTAAAGGGATAAAAATGAGCAAGGTGGGTGGCCAAATCACCTGCAGTTCATGCAATAGGACTGGCCATAACATGGCAAGTTGCAAAAATAATGCTGCGGCAACTAAGCATCACGGAAATGCACATATTGTCAGAGAAAGGTCTAGGAAAAGGAAACTGCAGAAAGAAGCCTATGAGGCAGAAACTTCAAAAAAATTAAAGGTAATGTGGTGAACATAACTGATTTCAAATCTTTACTACATTGTCACATGTCATATTATACCCATGTAGTCGATATGTTTTAATGTGGTACACTGTTACATGTAATAGGCCGAAGAAGTTGCAAGGCAGAGCAAAGGAAAGGCTGTAGCTCAAGACCTACAAGTGTGTGAGTCCAGAAGACCTACATGCATTCAAATTAAGGAGCCAAGTTCACAACCAAGCGCATTGTCCCAACCAAGCTCACAGAAATATCATAAGCATGCTCCAGGTAGCAATGCTAGATCAGCAAAGGTTCAGAGAAGTGTTGAGACTCCATTTGTTCCACCTAAACAAGTTACAAATTTGCCACAACACTGTGTCTTCAATTTAGCTGCATACAAAGAAGCTAAGAAAGGCAGATCATGGCCTTCAGTTTGATGTTGAGGAGTCATGTATTCTCTGTACGATCAGGCAACTATGTTCTGTATTATATATTAGGATTTTCACTTTAGATGATCTTTTCATACTAGAATACAATATATTTGTATTTTTTGTAATATTTGGTTCAATGCAGATGATCTTTTCATAACAACATACAGTATATTTGTATGTTTTGTAATATTTGGTTCACTGTAGATGATATTTTCATAACATCATACACTATATTTTTATATTTGGTTCACTGTAGATAAAACATATATTCTGAATCTTTTCAGATCAGCATACAGTATACAGTACACATAAGAAGATCTGACATAACACTGGGATTTTGCATTTTACCAAGTTCCAAATATTTTCATAACACTTCCAAGAAGCATTGTACCAATTCTGAATTTTGCATAACAAGATACAATACAAATTCTGAACCTTTTTAACAGTATACATTCTGAATTTTGGATAACAAGATACAATACAAATTCTGAACCTTTTTAACGGTATACATTCTGAATTTTGCTTAACAGCTTACAAAGAAAAACAACATACATAAATGACTCCCTACTGGACTAATTTCTCCAGGATGCTTCTTCTTCATGACAATCATTTCCAAAAGTGTGAAATGACAAAGTAGAACAGAGGAAGCACAAGGAAGAACTGCAGTTTCTGAATCTTCTTCTCCGGGACATCAACTTCTCCACGATGCTTGAATTCCAAATCACAAACATACGCAGCCAACATTTTGTTCTTCGCCAAGCTGGCATTGAGCAGACCATTTTCATTCCTCAGTCGTTCCTCTAGTCGATACACAACATTGCGCAAATCACCAAGCAACATATTCACAAATGGAGTGTGCGGATCATCATGCCAAAGAAAATATTTGCAGTCAATTTCCTACACACATAAGAAGCAAACACATCAGAAACAATAGATTAGCAGATGAATATTTAGTAGGCACAGCAAAACCAGTGATTTGCTGCAGTTGTAGTACCTCCTCCCTGTGTTCTTCAAGCTCCATGAGATCCACCTAGGGGATTTCGTCTCAGAACTTCGGCGGCTCGCACTCCATCGGGCCCTGTCGATAGGGAACCGGCGACTGCGACGGCGCCGCCGTGCCCCAGGACGCCCAACTCATGGATGAGCCACCCGACGACGCCATTGCTTCTGGAGGTTGATGGTGAGAGGGGAGCAACGAGAACAGAGGACAAGCAAGGGTCCGTCCGTGCGATTGGGATTGGGGGCGGCTGGAGGAGAAGCAGGGTTCGACCGGCGGCTGGCGACGACAGAGGACAAGCAAGGGTCTGTCCGCTTGATTGGGGAATTTTTTTTTTGCGTGAGAGAGATAGGGAAACGGAGGAGAAGCAGGGGATAACTGATTAATGGGACCCACACTGGCCTAGTCAGCGTTTTCTGCCCAGTCAGCACGTAATCAGCATCATGAGGAGACAAATACCACTCTAGATTACATATAAACCGCTCAAGGGGGTTATTAAACCGGTTTTAGTAATTTCAGGGTGTTATTTCTCCCGGTTTTGAGTTCAGGGGGTTATGTATCCCAAAGAGTGGATTTGAGGGTGATTTGTATACTTCTTTCTAACAGTGGGAATCTTCGTCGTTGGGCGTGGGATTCGGACGGACAGGCCGACGCCTGCTTCGGGAAGCTCTTTCCTTCCTTCCTTCGGCTCGGTGGGCTCGGAACCTTTTTCTTTGGTGGGTGGGCCGAGTGTACATGGCAGGCCGCCCCCTTTTTGGTATGTAGATTTTTTTGGTATGTGGAAGTTTGTTGAGAGTTTCCTAGAAAGCAATTTTACTTTCGGTAGGACAACAAACACATTACTCCGCTCCCCCC
>LR738715.1:48823736-48903039 GCA_902687465.1 Secale cereale
CCCCAACACACCCATTTGAGAGAAGCCGGAGGAGGGTCCTCGACGGAGTGGCAACGGTTTTCAACCCCTTCCACTCTCCATCTATTGATGAGACAATGATGGGAGTTTCCGTTTGTACACATGGTTTTCCGTTTGGTGGCACCGGAGCGGTAAGGGTGGCGTCACATGGAAAAAGCTCGCCCCAGTCTCTTGCTCACCGCGGCAACATCAAAGAGCGGTAAGGATGGTTTTTTTTCGTGTCGTGCGAGTTGATTGTTGTGTTGTCAATCTATGATGACGTCAAAGATCATGGTCGGAGGTTCGTCAGTGGAGGATTTTTGGCGTTTTTCCTCGGCATCGTCAACGTATCTGGGCCTATGTCAACAAGGGAACATCCCCCTAGGCCCTAACCGTCATACCGCGTCGACAATTGTCTTGTGGCTCGCATCGGTCCTGCACATAGTCTCTCAAAGGCTCACATGTGATGGCAATAGCCACTGTCATGCGTAACGGTGATCTTGAAGGTTGGCGGCGGTTGCAGGGTGGGTACGTACACGAGCCTAAAGGACTCATCTCTAATGTTATTTTCCCTATTGCACTTTTTGACAAAGTTTTCATGACACCTGCCACCTCTCGACTTCTCTAGCAAGACCTCGTGTGTGTTTTGTATATGCACTTTACTTTTGTTTAGCGCTAATACACCCATAGGGTTCCTTCGTAAAATTGCATACTTTTAATGTTAGATATGCTAGATTTCTACCTCGCACTTAATGTAGATAATTTTACATATTACCCTTACGTTCCGATGCTACTCCAAACTCTGTAATACACTATCACAAATACAAAAGGATGAACAAATAAAATAAAATTAGCATAGCTAATGTCAACATGCCAATGTTCTCGAACACGGCGTAACAAGGCGCAACCCATTTTTAACACACGACAACATATACAATAGCTTATCATGAGAACTACTAACCTCTGTACACTAATGTACGACATTTTTGCATGTTAACCTCATAAAAATCCTATGTGAACAAGACCTAGCTAGCCGTCGCACCCCCCAAAAAGGTTAGGGTTCCTCTGCTTTTCGCGGGCGCAGTTGCCGGTCCGCCTCGTCTCCGGTGGCCTTGGGGCCACGGGGGCGGAGTTTATCTCAGCCCTTGCCGGTGAGAGGGCTCTGATTTTAGATCTTTTCGAGTTTTTGTTATGGTTTGTGTCCTGCTCAGGAAGTTGAGACGGCGGTGTTCTCCTGAAGATGGAATAAAGGTCTCCCCGCCTAGCCCTCGTTCCGGTAATGCCTCTAGCATCGTCGATGGGCGGGGGGAGGTGTGTCTCCAGCGGATATGTATCTGGTGGATTTGCTCGGATTTGTTCATCGTTCGTCCACGTCCATGTGTGTTTAGGTTGGATCCTTCTGATCCATGCTCTTCATCGGCGGCGGTTGCTGTTCTGGTGTGTTGGTTCTATGGGGTCTTAGAGCATCTCCAACGGGCGCTGAAAAAGGCGCGCGCGCGCGCTAAATCGGCGTTTCGCGCGCGCGGGAAAAAAACCGCGCTCCAGCGGCGGCGGGAAAGACGCGCGCGCGGGAACCGCTTGCGCGCGCGCGCGAAACGGCGGCCTCCCGCGCGCCTTTTTTGCGGCGGCGCGCCCCGCGCGCGCTATAAAACGCCGCGCGCCCGAACGCCTCGCTGCACCTCTCCCTCTCCCTCTCTCCTCCTTTCTCTCGCGCCCGCCGATCCCTACCGCCGCACCGGCGCACCGCCGCCGCACCGGAGCACCGCCGCCGCCCCCGACGCGCCACCATGCCGCCGCGCCGCCGTTCTTCCTCCGGCTACCGCGGCGTCCGCGAGCGCCCGAACGGCGGCGGTTTCTACGCCGAGATACGCTCCGGCGATCTCCGGCTCCCCCTCGGCACGTACGAGACGGCGCACGAGGCCGCCCGGGCGTACGACGCGGCGGCGTGGCGCGTAGGCCGGCCGCGTCGTCAGATGAACTTCGACGACGCCCGCACCCTCGAGCAGGCGTTGGAGCTCGCCCCGCCGCCTCGTTTGCACACCACGCGAGATCGTGCGGAGCACACGGCGGCGCAGAACCGCCTCCTCGTCGCCCAGGAGGACGAGCGACGCATGGCGGAGTGGCGCCGCCTCCACCCGGATGATGTCGTCGCCGAGCATCAGTTCTGGGAACGTCGCCGCGAGGACAGGCGTCGTCGGAGGGAGTTGGCGTGTCAGCAGGCCGCCATCCGCGATGCCGGCGGCCAATCCATCTTCACTGATGAAGATGACCGCTGGTTCGACATTTGGCTGTCGACCTCCTCCGACGACAACAACGAAGGCGATGATGATGACTGGAGCGATTAGTTTTTTATGTTTTCGAACTATATATCTATCTATCTAGAACTATCTATCTATGTCTATGTTTTTTATCTATGTTTGAACTATCTATCTTTGTATCTTTTTATTTTAATGCAATTTTAGTATGAAAAAAAAAATGTGCGCGCGCTGTATTTTTTGGGCACCGCTGGAGCAGCACGCGCGCGCTGCAAAATAGCGCTGCTGCTGGAGCCAGCACTGCGCGCCGCGGCAAAACAGGCGTTGCGCGCGCGCTATATGGTTTTTTTGGGCGCGCCGCTTAGCGCGCCTGTTGGAGATGCTCTTAGCACGAAGACTTTCCCTCTACTACAACAAAGTTTGCCCGGCTCCGACGAGGGAGGTGCGATGGCAGCGGCATGCCTTCGGCTCGCTTCACTGCTTGTAATCGTCGCTAGGTTGTCTCTGGTTCGGATCATGATGCAATTTTATTATTTCTAGTGTTCATTGCACTACCATGATTGGAGATGAATAGATCGAAAGTTTTTCTCGAAAGAAAAAATACGGTTTTTACAATTCAAATTAAGCGTGGGCATAATTTTCCCCGCATGAAATGTTTCATGAATGCAATGGACGATCTAGAAGCACACACGTGCCTCACAAACGGTTCATCCCTTTGCTTCATGTATGTCAAGTCGTAAGCAATGATGCCAAAGGTAAGGTATCGCACACGCACCGCGTCATCGGTTTTTCTTTTCCAGCCAGCCAGCATCATCTGCCCGACTGCGCCGCACGAAGGGAGAAGGAAAACAGGGGGCGGCGCGGCGCGGCGGGACGGAAAGCGGAAGCAGTCTCAGTTCTCGATCTCCGAGGTTGGTGGCGGTGGCTAGGGCCGGCAGCCGGCGGTCGAAGCAGATCTGATCCGCGGGTGGCGGCGCGGAGACGAGACTCCCCGGACCTTCGCCCGGACCGCCCATCCGATTCCGCGGCCCGCCTCTGCGATGGTTCGATCTCCGCCCCCCAACCCTACCCAGCAGTAATTTTGTTATCGTTCTAGGGTTCGAATCTGGGCGAGACCATCGCCGGATCCCCCTTGGTAGTTCTCGTGCTGGGACGGCCAGGCCGGTCTTGTTGATCCGTGGGCGCTGCCAGTTCGAGTCAGATTCCCCATTTCCTTAGCGCGTGAGTTCATCGCGGCACCGTGGAAGGCTGGCCACTGCGGCCCCTCTAGGCTCTAGCCCACAGACTGAAATTTGATTAATGCTTGATCTAGCCTAGTCGTGTTCTTCATTTGCACCGTGATTTCATCCATTTTGGGGGATTTTTGTACTAGTACACATGAATAGGCAGTAGGCTCGTCTGTGCTGTAGAGATTGTTTCGCGGTTTTGATCCCCCGGCGGTGGCCGTGGAGATTGTAACGAGCTGACGGTGGCGTGTGTTTCTGCAGGTCTCTGGCCGCTGCTGTTGCTGACCGCAGCGATGAATTCGAGGCCGATCGTGCTCATCTTCCTCCTGCTCGTGCTCATCATATCATCGCAGTTCGAGTGGAAGCAGCAGATCGGCGAGGCCGAGGCGAGCCCCGAAGCTACGCTGCGGAGGCAGCAACCGGCTGTCTTAAGGGAAGATGCCGTTAAAGAGAAAGTGAGTGAGCCGCTCTCCTGCTGTTCTTGTCGTTTCTCAAATTGCACCCGCTCTAGGTCGATTTTAGCGCGCGCCCTCGCCATTCTATTTGGCGGGAAATTATCTGCTAGTAGTATCTTCTTGGAGGCACCCCTATTTATTGCCATTGTTTCTTGTGCTACCGTGTTTTGTACATGTTGCGAAAGGATTGGTGCTGGCATATGGTAGCGTTTTTAGAACTTTGAACACACATAGATTGAGATTTTGAAACCACCACCACAAGTGTTCTCTATGAAAACAGATTGAAACCTGTGATGCTATTATAGTGTCGATCGGAATATTAAATTGTATGGCATGATACTAGTAGCTGTCTTCAGAATAATCTGTGTGCATTTATATTGGAATGCTCTATATTTCCTCTTTTTTCCTTCCATTTAATTACATACTGTAGTTCAGTTTCAAGAAAGTCAGTTTCGAGTTTAGCCCATCCCCTCTCTAAACTTTGGCAATATATGCAAATATTGCTTAGTGAAGAAGTTGAGTGACCTGTGGAAGTTTCATGATCACTTATTCACCTTCTGAGATATTTGGAGCATACAGATATAGCCCTGTTTCTTTTGTCGTGATGTGGCTAATTATTACTCTTTCTCAATGCCTATGCTTTGTGATGGATGTGACGGTAGAAGGGGAATAGCATAAGTTTGTCATTGAAGAAAGAGCCAATGGCTTATTTTTAGAAGGTGTATGCAATCTTCCTCAATTAATTGATACATTATGCTGCTACGCTTACTGGTATGGTGATTGCGTTATTATGCAAGAACTTTTAGGGAAGTATTGCGCTTCATGCGACCGTTTTTGATAAGCAGGTGTTCAGTACTAAGTAGTACCTATGACACGCAAGGCGGTTTTCTTGTTTCCATCCCTTTTGTGCGGATTCAAATTAACATCCCACACTCACAAGTTTATTTATCAATCTACAGATAATACTGGCGCAGGAGAAGAACATCCAGCAGCTCACCGAGCTCATCCAGAGCCTCCAGGTGCAGCTACTGCATTGCCGGGGCAGCAACAACACTGCTCATGGCGGATCCTCGAATCAGTCTTCAACCAGTTACTCCGAAGCGGACAAACATCAGATAATCGATGACTGATCACCCGCCAGAATGCCCAGGTACTTTGCATCACAGTACAACCGGCTCAAGGACGCACACCTGAATGATATATGAAAGACACCATTGCCGCGGACCACCATGTAGTGCCCTGGAGTCTTGGTAGCTGTCTTAGTGTATTGATGTGCTGTGCTATTGACAACACTATGACAACCCCCTTCTGATACCTCTTCACCCTTGGCTTGTACAGGATTATGTTGTAACTGTATCATTTAAATTTAGCCCACCTTCCTCATTGAGATTGGGAATTTACTCATACCAATCCCTGCCGCGATCATCATCGATACTTTCTGTGATTATATTGGCACTCTACAACCTACATGAGCTTGTTGCAAGCATTTGTTAGTGTTTGATGGTGGCATCATCATCAGAATACAGACACATGAGGATTGTTCAGAAAAGCATATTACCAAAGAATCAAGGAGAAAAAGCAGCATGAAGAATCAAGCATCTCATGCTTAATGAACAAGGTACGCGGCCACAGAGCACACAAATCAACAGTCACAGTGATGACTGAACTCAATGCAGCTAGGAATCCATGAACCAAAAAGAAGTAGAAGAAGAAGAATCAAAGATTCATTCATGGACGATGATGATGGATTGGATGGATCATGGATGAATGGAACTACTTCTTGAGGAACTGGAGGCCGTTGGCCTGGGAGTAGCGCTCCATGAAGCGCATGAAGCGGTCCCAGTCCCTGGGGGTGCGCATCACGTACTTGGCCTCCACGGCCGCCGGCTTGCCGTTGACGAACTTGGCGCTCACGTCCACGGAGCTCAGCGTGCCCTCCTCGTCGATCATGTAGAACCCAGTGATGTCCCCCAGCTCCGCCGACGAGTCGAACACCGACGGCTGGTCGAAGGTGAAGATGGCCACCCCGTTGCTGCCGTCCCGGGACTTGGTCAGCCGCACGTCCGGGATCGTCTGTTCGTCCGTGCCCTGGATGAACTGGATCGACGGCCGCGACGTCATCGCCATCGCCACCACCGACGATGACCGCCGGGAACTAGTCGCTGGGCGCAATGGCTTCTGCAGCTGCACGGTGACGCCGCTGAAGGAGGTGTGCAGCTGGCTCGTCCTCCTCTGGCACGATGAACCTGGAAACGAGGAGCATTGTCAGATACATATACACTGAAACTTACTGGAACCTGGAACCTGGAAACTAAACATTAAGGCCATGTTCACTTTTATTCTAATTTGGTTCAGAATTCCACGATTTGTGAGCCTACCACGGGGTTCTGAACCGATCACGATTCCGGCAGTGTTTGACTTGTGCAATGGTATTATCACAGCCTTTGCCTCGCAATGCAGTATCATGCATAGCTGGAACTAAGCATACATAAGCAAAACCTTGGTTTTCTCAGATCAACAAACATTAGGGTTCTGCTTGTTTTGAAAAACAAAAATAACAAAGAAAGCATAGAAGATCTCTTCACCGGAGGCGAGGAGATGCAAATGCAGACCCAAACTAGAGACGGCGATTTTGGAGAACCGCAATGTAACTTTCGGTTTGCTTGAATTTCTTTGGTATGTCATCTGAAATAAAAAGCAGATTGCTGAAAGAAGTATTGTTTCCAAGTACATCCTGCCCTGCCCAGAGGAAGAAGGTGGGCAGATCATGTGCTCACGCACCTAGCAGCCACCAGTGCACGCAGCAGATCACCCACTCTATATGGCGCTGTCAGTGATGTGATGCACCGCGCATCTGTTCTCTGAACGAACGAATTCAGACAACTTGATCGATTACACGTGACCACTACATACACAAGAGGGAACTAGAAGAACTAGGTATGGAAATGCAGCTTGGTTACTTGGGTGACTGAGAATTACAAGAACCTGCGGCGAGGCATCGCCGGCGGGGCTGCGGCCGCGCCGCGGCCGGCGAGGCGACGGCCAGAGCTTCCATGGCCGGCTGGGTGAGGAAGAGAGAGAGGCTGGCGTAGAGGAGGATGGAGGGGTGTGTGGTTTTGAGTGGTGCAGAGGAGGGAGATGATGGCAGGAGCGATTGGGTGGCCCCGTGTTGCAACCACAGCCATCCATCAGTACCATCTGGCGATCCGTGTGAATGTTTTTTCCTTGCCACCCTGGCATCTTTTGGTATTTGCGTGCATGCCCAAGTAGAAAAAATAGTTTGACCAGTGCAAAATAGGCGATTTTTTTTAGGGAAGCACCCTCCTTCCAAAAAAAAAGTGTATATGGCAACACTAAATTTTGTACTAATAACTTAATGCTGTTTTTAGACTAGTTGTAACATGACAGTCTTTGGGGGAAAATAGGCAAGAAAGAGAGACCATCCCGCAATTAAAATAGTCCCTCTTTTGTGGTTTACAAGGCATTGTCGATTTGGCCAACGAAATACAGGTAGTTTGACGAGAAAGCAGCATTTGTGTTAAAAAAAAAACGAGAAATCAGCATTTTATTCCTGACTCGTAATCTTACAGAAAATTCTATGGGTCACTAACTAGTCATGCCAAGGCCAGGAAGAGTAGAACCGATGCTTCAGCGAGCGGTTCAAATATTCCATGCCGGTGTCGAGACCAAACTTTGCCTTGTCGGTCACTAAGGCCAACTACAACGCGTGACCCAAATGGAGCGTTTGTTTGATCTGGATTTGGTCTGTTTAGGGTGGCAAAACTGACGTCCATGTCTGATTTAGGCCGGCCTAGTACCGGGGCACACAGCGCGCGGTCGTGTCCCTAACTTATCCGTGCTGGACTTAAAAAAACACACACTAAATAAAGGCATGAAAAAACCAAAAAAAAAACAAAGAAAACTTAAAAAAAGGCATTGTATAACAGCTTAAAACATAAACAACTTAATTAAAAAGCCCAGCATCGTCACGGCCATGCACATTACATAAGATGAAATTAACAAAACATAAAAAAGATAATGCGGCCGCCCCGCGCGCCACAGAAGCCGTTGCCGATGTCGTTCGAGCCACCGTCTTCAGGCGCCACCATCCTTGTTGTCGCTCGTCAGGTCGATGTAGGGTGGAGGCGTCCAGAGGTGCGGCGGTGGCCCCCCAGAATGGGCCGGGCGCGTGCTATGTATGCCGCGGCTGCGGCGGCGGTGACCTCCAGAATGGGCCGGGCGCGTGCTATGTATGCCGCGGCGGTGGTGGTGACCACGACGCCCATGCACGCTCCTCCGTGGCCTCCTCCTTCACCTCCTGCTCGACGTCTAGCTCCGGCACGTACACGTCTCGGGAGGCCGACAGCTCGAGCATCTCCTGTAGGCCCTCCCACTCCTCCTCCTGTTGGCGCCTGTACTCCCGGCCAGAGTCCTCCATGCGGTCGCCAAGGAGCTAGCGCGGAATCTTGGCGCGACGACGGGCATTCTCCTGGAGGCGAGCACGGGCGCTCGTCGGGACGAGGGGAATGGGCACCCGATCCGCGCTCAGATGCCACCCATTGAGGAGGTGGTCATCTGACCACGGCAGCGGGGTGCCAGTGTCCCAGTACCGACGACAGACTTCAACCTTCACGTACGACCTGTAGCGTGGCGTGACCGCCGGAGGGAAGATTGAGAAAGACGCTAGCGAGGTGGGGTGGCCGCACTTCTAGACAAGGCGGACGACGACCCCGCCTCGTGGTTGTGCTTGGTCTTCTTGCCGGGGTGCCACTTAAAGAAGCCCGTCGGTGGGGAGCGAGCTGGACAACGACTAGGGTTTGGTGCCTCCGATGGAGGGTTCAATGGTGGGGGAAGTGGATGGGGATGGGGAAGTGGAAGTGGCAGTGGAAGTCCACGCTCCTCCATAAAAAAGGACGTGACCGGGGCCGTCCGGGTGGCTGACTTGCAGGCCCAAACATCCGTGCGCATTGACTAGAGTCGGTGGGAGGTGGTTGGACGGCCGATACGCGGGCCCGAAGCGGAAGCCAAGACGCCTTATGCCCGTCTGTTCATTGTCCGTGTGACCGCAAAGCTCGCTCAACTATGCACCCAAAATGAGTTGAGTCGGACAAAAAACAGACACAGTTTAAGGATGGGGATGCGCATTGCGCCGGCTCGTCTGTCCGCTTGGGCCCAAACAGCCGGACCCGAACGATACTGGGATCTGCGTTGGAGTTGGCCTAAGTAACCAGATAGCATGTCATTGCAACGAATAATCGCGAGTGGACATGCGGCCACGCGCGGCTGATATCCACACCGCATGTCCTCGCGTGATTCATGCAACTTCAATACGCGTGAGCCGTATAATGATTTTAACCCCCATATAACACTCTGTATAGCCACGTATCTACCATTCTTAAGAAATTGCTCCCCACTTCTACTTATTCTCTCATCATGCACACTGTCCACATCAGCAATTATGCCATCTCAGCAAAAAAACTGATCCCACGAGGGCATGTCATCACTTTCTTTGGTCCACCCATGAACCAGCAGCTAACGCATGTTATCGGCCACAAATGCAGCCACCAAGGAACCAGCAACTCACGTAGCTATCAATGCATCTCCAAACTGCTCTCCCCAAGCGTTTTAGTCTGTTCGTCTCCTTCAACGTTGTCTCTTCCTCCACCTTCCATCCATGATTCCCTTCATCTCCCCCAATCAATAAATCTCTACTGTCAACTGTAGTCCGTCTGAAAGGATCGATATGGTTGACTAGAGGGGGGGGGTGAATAGGCAACTAACAATTTTTAGCTTTTCTTAACCACTTTAAATTAAGCGTCAAAGTAAGTTGTCTAGATGAGCTACTAAGATGACAACTAATAGAAAATAAAGATAACAACTTCACAAGCAAGCTATAGGAGTTAAACAAGTAATGCTTGCACAAGTAAAGGTAAGAAATAATCACAAGAGGAACCGGTGGAGACGAGGATGTGTTGCCGAAGTTCCTTCCCTTTGAGGGGAAGTACGTCTCTGTTGGAGCGGTGTGGAGGCACAATGCTCCCCAAGAAGCCACTAGGGTCACCGTATTCTCCTCACGCCCTCACACGATGCAAGGTGCCGTGATTCCACTAGTGGTGCCCTTGAAGGCGGCAACCGAACCTTTACAAACAAGGTTGGGGCTATCTCCACAACTTGGAGGCTCCCAACGAAACCACGAAGCTTCACCACAATGGAATATGGCTTCGAGGTGACCTAAACCGTCTAGGGTGCTCAAACACCCAAGAGTAACAAGATCCGCAAGGGATTAGTGGGGGGAATCAAATATCCCTTGGTGGAAGTGTAGATCGATGCCTTCTCAAGCAATCCCGAGCAAATCAACAAGTTTGATTGGCTAGGGAGAGAGATCGGGCGGAAATGGAGCTTTGGAGCAACAATGGAGTATGTGGGGGAAGAGGTGAGTCTTCTTGGGGAAGAAGACCCCCTATATATAGTGGGAGAGCAAATCCAACCGTTATGCACGTTTTCTGCCCGCAGAGAGCGGTAGTACCGCACGTAAGTTGCGGTACTACCGCTCGCTGAGCGGTACTACCGCTCTGGGGCGGTACTACCGCTAGGCAGAAACAAGCGAGTCGATGACAACCACGCATGAAATAAATTACATCCGTGGCTACATCCGCAGAAATATGGTAGTAGCAAAACACGACACGGTACTACCGCTTGGAGCAAGCGGTACTATCGCATAGGATGCGGAAGTAAAAAATTACTTCCGCACCTACTTCCACACTTGGTACAGTGCCGGGCCAGATACACGGTACTACCGTTCTGGAGCCGCGGTACTACCGCTGGTGCGGTACTACCGTGTCTTCAGGCGGTACTACCGTGTGGTTGTGCGGTACTACCGCTTATGGAGCGGTACTACCGCTTGCCAGGCAGATGTTTTAGTTAAGAAGTCATGGTTTGCATATACGATAATAAACGGTTGGAACTCCAGGGAAGCAAGGGAAAGGTGGTGTGAGAGTAAGATGTGTACGTGTTGATTCCACCCAAACCTTTCCGAAACGGACCCCCTCTTAATAGTACGGCTTTCCTATTACTCAAAGCCACCGACAGGGAGCAAAAAGGAAACACCGTCTTCCATCGAATCCGAGGGGCAATCAATCGTCTTGTGCCTAAGTGAGATATACCTGTAGGAGTTTAGAGCACACGATTAGTCCGCAAATGCATTGTCATCAATCACCAAAACTACTTAGGGAGAAATATGCCCTTACAATCTCCCCCTTTTTGGTGGATTGATGACAATACGGGATTTGCACAGGGATAAAATAAGAGAGTATGCAATCCTAAACACTAGAATATAGGTGAGCTCCCCCTAGATGTGCGCCTACACGAGAGAGTGCTTTGGACTGCACAGCACACATACTAGGTTCAATGCTCCCCCTATATTCTACAAGTAATATACTCCTTATATAAAAACTGCGCACATAAACAAGGGAAAGTAAACTAACTGCTCACGATATAATAATAAAGACATAACGACGAGTTTAACGATAGAGAAGCATATGTCTTACACCATACGATAGTCTCACGCACACGACACAAAAGCACACAAATAAACAGAGTTCGACCAATGAAACGAAACGAAACGAACGGCACAAGACGCAAATCACTCTCTCCCCCTTTGGCATCGAGACACCACAAAGGGGAAAGAGGACACAAAGAAGGGTGGCAGCCCCGGCGGAGGATCTCAGTCATCGTACTCGCCATCGGACTCCTGCTGCTCCTCGTCAGACTCAGACCATTTGTACCCCTGACGAGCCATCCAAGCTGCCTCAGGGGTGATGTTGTCCTCGGACCCGTTAAACACATCCTCACCGTAGACCGCCAAGAGCTTCTTGTCACGCTGGCGAGACTTCTTGTCAGTGACGTGAGCCCTGTACTGACCTTGAGCTTGCATGCAGAAAAGTGCCTTCATCTTCTTCTTCAGCTTTTTAGCCCAAGAGGGCTCCGAGGAGGAAGGAGCAAATCTTCCAGGGCCTTCCTCATCAGCCTCCTCCATAGGCTCCTCATCAGTGCCCATCTGAGCCGCAGCAGCTTGCGCACGAGTGGTAGTGTTGGCCCATCGAGTCTTGATGCAAAGACGAATGGGATCATGACGGATACAGTCGGCCTCAAACTCCTCATCAGGGTACAGCTTCTCCCAAGTCTTGGAGATCAGCAGAAACAGGAATGGACCATAGATGGGTACCTTGCGAGTGTAGATCGCAAAGCGGAGCTCACACCACATGATATGGGATATGTCAAGTGGTGGAGACTGCGCCGTGCGAGCCGCTTCACACATCAGCAGCATGTCAACCAGGTATGCATGGATCTTGTCCTTGTCTCCAACGCGAGGAAACAAAGTGTTGCGAAAGATCCGATGCATGATGTCCAAAAATGGGTTCAACACCCATGTCTTCTTGCCACTTGCAAGAGTCTTCTCCACATAGAATGGCATCAGCTTGTCTTTGTTGGCAGATTCTGGATTGGCATGAGGTCGAGCTCCAACTGGGTTGTGGAGTCCCTCGTCAGCAATCTGTAAAAGATCCATGAACTCCTTCCAAGATGCAGTCATCTTGTGACCATTGGTCATCCAAGTCATTGGGCGATCATCCTTGGTGTGGAAGTGGACAGACGCATAGAACTGAGCAATGATCTCTGGATCAAAATCATGCTGAAAGGTCATGAAGTGCTCAAGTCCAAACTGCTCGACCAGATCCAGAGCCTCAGCAAAGTAGGCCCGGTTGGTGTCCCTCCGCATGTGGGCCACGTCCACCCAATGAGCATCCACGTACATGTTGGTCTTGCTTTTGAGCACCTCTGTGTAGATGCGATACTGCTGCTTAGTCCAGAAAAGTTCATCTCCATAAAACTGAGCACGGGGTTCTCCATAAGGGTTGTGCTTCCTCCGTGCCATAAACTCATTAGCTGGCATTTCTTCCATAGTCATTGAGGATTCCTTTTGCTTGTTGGCGGCGGTCTTGAACTTGCGCTGGGGATTGAAGCCCTCTGGCACATCACTGGGGTTGCGCAGACGCTTGGACCCGGTGTCGCGGACTAGATTGGTACGACGAGCATCGGAACCGGAGCCACCACCTAAAACACAAACACAAGAACACGACGAAAACACAAAGAGAATCAATGCAAAAGCCTCAAAAAGCACAAGAAACGAGTAGAAAGGGAAATATGTATGTGCTACGAAGGAACTACGTCACAAGCGGTAGTACTGCCTGACAATCGCGGAAGTAAAAAATTAGTACCACTTAGTGAGCGGTAGTACCGCTTGATGTATGCGGTAGTACCGCACACTCTGCGGTAGTAAAAATTTACTTCCGTGATCAGAGACGGAAGTAAAAAACTAGTACTGCTTACGGAGCGGTAGTACCGCGTTGGGGTTGCGGTAGTACCGCTCGGTGTGCAGTAGTAATATTTTACTTCCGCTTCAGAGCGGTAGTACCGCGGCGGACAGCGGTAGTACCGCCCGGGTCAGATCTGACGAACGGATCTGGACCAGATCGAGCGGTAGTACCGCGGTTCGCCAGCGGTAGTACCGCTTGGATCAGATCTAAAAAGAGATGATCTGGACAAGACCGCGTAGATCGAACAACGGTACTACGGCTGATCATAGTAACTTGGTAGCAACATACATACTAGCATTTCTAAAGCAAAAGCACTCTCCTACAACCTAATCTTCCATGGATAAGAACACGAAGAACGCAAGAACTCTAAGCATCTCCCCTAACCCTAAAACAACAACAAGGCAACAAGAAGAGGGGAAAAGGGGAGAAACCTTCATCCATGGCAAGAGGGCGAGGTGGGGAGCGATCCCACCGGTCGGAATGCGAGGAGAGTGGCCGAAGGAGGAGATCCGGCGAGGTCCTCCGGTGGCGTTCTTGAGAGGGAGAGAGAGACGGCGTGGGGGTTAGGAGATGAATGGGTATGGGGGAGTTGGAACTCCCCCTGCCCACTTATAACCCCCACCCGTTCGAATATGTGCAGTAGTACCGCTGTCATCGCGGTAGTACCGCTTGGGCGGAAGTACCGCACGCCAAGCGGTAGTACCGCTCTACCAGCGGCAGTAAATAAATACTGCCGTGCTGGACTTGCGGTAGTACCGTAACCTCCTTTGCGGTAGTACCGTGTCTGCGCATGGTAGTACCGCTTCTCCAAGAACTTGCACGTTTCGACACGAGGCTTTTAGCAAAGACGAGAAGGAAAAACAAAAGACGCACAGGCGAGGCAAAAACGCAACTCCACAGAGGAGGGCGGTGGCCGAGGCCACCTATGTTTGAGTTTGTTGGTATGGCACCGCGAAGAACTATCAATGGGCCCATGACCAATACTCGTCTTGAAGCACTTATGCCAACTATGTATGGCAAAATGACAAAGACTTGATCAATTTATGCATAATGGGGGGACAAATCATTTATTGAGAGAACAATACTCCCCCTATGTCGATGCCTACATCTAGACAAGATAACTATATTGAGTGTGAGGAGTGTGTGCAAAGACTCAAGCCACATTGCTCAAATCGATGATATTTAGCTCATGCCTTAACTCGGGAAATCTTGCTTCATCCAATGGCTTCGTGAAGATATCTGCAAGGTTATCATGAGTGTTGACGTAGTGAAGCTCGATCTCTCCTTGCCTTATGTGATCCCGGATGAAGTGATACCGAATCTCTATATGTTTCGTCTTGAAGTGTTGCACCGGGTTGAGAGAAATCTTGATGGCACTTTCATTGTCACACCAAAGAGGCACTTTGTGACAAGTGACACCGTAATCCTTTAAAGTTTGCCTCATCCATAAGATTTGAGCACAACAACTGCCAGCAGCCACATACTCTGCTTCGGTGGACGAGAGAGACACACAACTTTGCTTTTTGGAAGACCAACTAACAAGAGAGTAACCAAGAAATTGGCACCCTCCAGAAGTGGACTTCCTATCCACTTTGTCTCCCGCCCAGTCAGAATCAGAGAAACCTACAAGGTTGAAGTTTGCTCCTCTTGGGTACCATAAGCCAAAGTTTGGGGTATGAGCCAAATATCGAAAGATTCGCTCGACAACCACAAAGTGACTTTCCTTAGGTGAGGCTTGAAACCGTGCACAGATTCCCACACTCAACATAATATCCGGTCTAGATGCACAAAGGTAAAGCAATGAACCGATCATAGAGCGATATACCTTTTGATCCACCGCTTTACCATTGGGATCAATGTCAAGTTGGCATTTGGTTGGCATTGGAGTAGTAGCCGGCTTGACATCACTTAGATTGAACCTCTTGAGCATGTCTTGAGTATACTTGGATTGTTTGATGAAGATGCCTTCTCTTCTTTGTTTGATCTCAAACCCAAGGAAATACTTCAACTCTCCCAACATGGACATCTCAAAATGTGTGGTCATGAGTGCGGCGAACTCATCATTGAAAGCTTTGTTAGGAGAACCAAAGATAATATCATCAACATATAGTTGGCATACAAACAACTCCCCTTTGACCTTCTTAGTAAAAAGAGTGGGGTCGATTTTCCCAATTTCAAACCCACGATCTTGTAACAACTCGGTAAGATGCTCATACCACGCACGTGGGGCTTGTTTAAGGCCATAGAGTGCCTTATCGAGTTGGTACACGTGATTGGGGAGCTTAGGATCCTCAAACCCCGGGGGTTGTTTAACATACACCAACTAATTAATAGGACCATTAAGAAATGCACTTTTCACATCCATTTGTTGCAATTTAAAGTTATGATGGGAAGCATAGGCAAGCAACAAACGAATGGATTCAAGACGAGCAACGGGGGCAAAGGTTTCACCGTAGTCGATACCCTCGACTTGGGAGTAGCCTTGAGCCACCAGACGCGCCTTGTTGCGGATGACAATGCCATGAGCATCTTGCTTGTTCTTAAAGATCCATTCGGTTCCAATGACATTATGGTTCTCCTTTGGCCTTGGCACCAGACGCCACACCTTGTTGCGCTCGAAGTTATGGAGTTCTTCATGCATGGCATTGAGCCAATCAGGGTCTTCGAGCGCCTCATACACCTTCTGAGGTTCAACACAGGAGACAAAAGCTTGATGAGCACAATAGTTTGCTAATTGTCTACGAGTGCTTACCCCCCTTTTGATGCTTCCTAGAATGTTCTCGATGTGATGTTCGTTGGAAGCAAGCCTGGAGGCAACTTTTGCAGCACGACGCTCTAATTGCTCTTCAAGAGTTAACTGAGGAGCATTGAGTTGATCATCTTGAGCGTCGTCAGAAGCTAGATCTCGATCTTGAGCTTCCTCTTGATCTTGATCTTGCTCGGAGGACAGAACTTGGCCTTGTGCATCATTTGGTGGTTCTCCACCATTTTGTGATTGATCTTGCACTTGGCCTTGTTCGTCAGGTTGAGGGCCTTCACTTTGTTCTTCGGAAGCGTGTGGGTCTTGGGTTGGTGATGGTTCCACTTGAGTGGAACATTGTCCTTCTCCTTCGGCCACAAGGGGTTCCTCAATGGGTAGGATATATCCAACACCCATTCTTCTTATGGCTTGAGGAGGAATTTCATCACCTACATCACAAGTACCACTTTGCTCCACTTGGGAGCCGTTATTTTCATCAAACTCTACGTTACTCATCTCCTCAATGAGTCCATTGGACTTGTTGAGGACACAGTAAGCATGAGAGTTTGTAGCATAACCAACAAATATGCCCTCGTGAGCTCTAGATTCAAATTTAGACAAGCGAACACCTTTCTTGAGAATGAAACACTTACACCCGAATACCCGGAAGTACTTGAGATTGGGCTTGTTACCGGTAAGTATCTCATACGGAGTTTTGTTCAAGCCTTTGCGGAGATAGAGCCGATTTGATGCATGGCAAGCGGTGTTGATGGCTTCGGCCCAAAAGTTGTATGGAGATTTGAATTCCGCCATCATGGTTCTTGCCGCATCCATCAGAGTTCGGTTTTTTCTCTCCGCTACACCGTTTTGTTGAGGGGTATATGGGGCTGCATATTGATGTTTGATCCCCTCATCACTGAGAAACTCATCCAAGGTGTAGTTCTTGAACTCGGTGCCGTTGTCACTTCTGATCATCAAAATCTTTGCTTCATGTTGTCGTTGAGCTTCATTTGCAAAGTTGATGACGGTTTGTTGGGTCTCACTCTTCTTCTTGAAGAAGTATACCCAAGTGTATCTTGAGTAATCATCCACAATCACTAAGCAGTACTTTCTACCCCCAAGACTATCAAAAGATGGAGGCCCAAAGAGGTCCATGTGAAGGAGCTCTAGGGGTCTCTTTGAATAGATGATAGTCGTGGGAGGGTGAGCCGTCTCATGTAACTTTCCTTCAATGCAGGAAAGATGGAGGCCCAAAGAGGTCCATGTGAAGGAGCTCTAGGGGTCTCTTTGAATAGATGATAGTCGTGGGAGGGTGAGCCGTCTCATGTAACTTTCCTTCAATGCAGGCCCTGCAAGCACGCTCTTTGGCAAAGCTAACATTTGTTAGTCCACGGACATGGTCCCCCTTGAGAAGACTTTGCAAAGATCTCATATTGACGTGGGGCAAACGGCGATGCCAAAGCCATCCCACATCAACTTTAGCCATTAGGCATGTCGCGACCTTAGTGGGTTGCTTCAAGAAGTTAACCACATAAAGGCCGTTCTCGACATGCCCAACATAGGCTACTTTAAGAGTCTTGCTCCACAAGAGGGCCACGATATCAATATCAAAGAATATAGCAAAGCCCATGAGTGCAAGTTGGCGAACAGAAAGTAAATTGTATGCAAGGGACTCAACAAGCATGACTTTCTCGATCGTGAGATCATGAGAGACAACAACCTTGCCAAGCCCCAATACCTTAGAAGATGAAGCATCACCCCATTCGACGTTGGTGGCCATAGATGAACCTAGATGCACGTCCACCACCAAGTCTTTGCTTCCGGTCATATGATTTGTGGCTCCGCTATCGAGCAACCATGATCCCCCACCGGAAGCAAACTCCTACAAGAGATCAATGCTTGGTTTTAGGTACCCATTTGGTAATGGGTCCTTTGAGGTTAGTAACAAGGGTCTTAGGAACCCAAATGGACCATTCAATGTACTCATAAGAAGAACCAACAAATTTAGCAAACACATGACCATCACTAGCACGACATAAAACATATGAAGGATTAAAGTCGCCGGCCATGTTTGATGGTATGGTGGAGTTTTTCTTGACACCACCATTGTTCACCATTTTCTTCTTTGATGTGCCCTCTCCTTCTTTCACAAAATATTGTCGGAGAGGGGGTGGTTGCTTGGTCTTGTCATTCTTCTTCTTCTTGGGCTTAGGAACAAACCCAATTCCTTCCTTTCCCACAACCTCCTTTTGATTGCTCAAAAGATTGTTGAGGTTCTTCTCACCTTGTATACAAGTCACAAGGCCTTTCTCAAGTTGCTTCTTCAACTTGGCATTTTCTTCAGCAAGATGCACATGCTCGCAACACGGGTTAGTAGCATTTGCATTATCAATTAATACCATGCGAGGAAAGATAGCCTTTTCCTTGGTTAGCGAAACTTGGAGTTGATCATGAGACTCCTTGAGAGTAGCATTCATACCTTTCAAGGCCTTGTGAGCCTTGTCGAGTATGGCAAACTCTTCTTTGAGTTTAGCATGGTCAACCTCAAGTTTTGCCTTCTCGGAATTAAGCACACGAGAGACAACTAAAGCATGATCAAGATTTTTCTTTAATTTAGCATGATCATCGTTGTGTGACTCCTCAAGAGCCAAACGAAGACCACGCTCTTCCTCTAGGGCGTTAGAGAGATCCGATATCTCATCGGCATAGTCTCGACTATGTCCTTCCATTTTAGTAATGGTTTCCTCGTGAGCCTCGATCATGTCATTTGCCTCACCGAGTTGTTCCAAGAGAGCAACAAAATGCTTCTTGGGTTTGCCCTTGAGATTTTTCATGAACAACTCAAATTCATTCTCTCCCTCCTTAATTCCCTCACTTTCATCAATACAATTCATTAAAGACGGAGAAGTGATGGTAGTATTGATGTTTGGGGTTACCTTGTTGGTGGCCTTGGCCATGAGACACTTGGCGGTGATGTACTCATTAGGCGAGTCGAAGAGAGATGAGTGCGGAGTAGTAGCAATAGCAATTGTGGCCATGGTGACCGTCTCATCATCTTCATCCTCAACATATTCTTCTTGGGCCACCAACCCTTTCGGAGGAGTCTTCTTGTTGAAGTTGTTCTTGTTAGGATAGGACTTTGACTTGTCCTTCCGGATAAGCTTGCCTCCAAAGTCTTCTCGCTTCTCATAAGGGCAATCTGCAACGAAGTGACTTACATTGCCACAGTTGAAGCATGTCCTTACTCGTTGCTTGCCCTTGTTTCCACTTGAGTTGTTCCTGTTGAAGTTGGGTCTTGTGTTCTTCTTGCCCCAGAATTGCCTTGAAGCAAGAGCCATGTGCTCATGATAGGCATATTTGGTGTCCTCGGGGCTACACTCATCATCATCTTCCACCTCCTCTTCTTCCACACAAGCCTTGGCCTTCAGGGCAAGATAAGGCTTCTTCGATCGTTGAGCTCTCAAGACCGCATTGTCGGCGGTCATATCCAAGATCCTCATGGCAACAAACTCATCCAACACTTCATTTGAGGATAAGTGGTGGAAGTCCGGTCTCGGACGAATGACAGAGGACATGCCCTTATGATAGGGCATCATGGCCTTGAGGAACTTGCGCTTGATCCAATTGTCATCCGTGTCCTTACTACCATGATCTCGAAGAGAGACCGCAAGTATAGTTAATCTCCGATAAAGTTCACGAGGATCTTCTTCTTCGATCATGGCAAACTCATCGGGTTCATCTTGCACAACTTCATAGTTGGAGCGTTGAATACTGGTGCTTCCCTTATACATCGTGCCAACATGCTCCCAAGCTTCCTTGGCCACAGTGAAGGGTCGAAGATGTGCAATGTCTTCAGGAGGGATGGCATCTTGAAGAATGCAAAGAGCGGACTCGTTGAATTGATGATCCGCAGTTTCTCTTGGAGTCATGTTGTCGGGATCATGCGGATAAAAACCTTGCTCAATGATTCTCCAAAGATTAGTAGAACAATGATTTATATGACGTTTGAAACGAAACACCCAAGTAGCAAAATTAGAATTTTTGATAAACTTGGGAGGAGGCCCAACGGAATTTAAATGCGGTGTGGGAACGGGTCCTCCATAGTGAGTAGGAGGAGCGGAGTGGGCAAAGATCCCACTCCCATTCTTAGTAACAGGGGCTTGTTCACTACTAGCTTCTCCCTTGTCGGGATTAGCCTCCGACACGTTGGTAGCGGGACGAACCACTTCCAACGGTGCGGTGGATAATTTAAGCCCCTCAAGCAAATCTTTAAACATGCCTTTGACCTCGCTCGCTAGTGACTCTTTCAATGTGGTCAAGGCCACATTGAACTCCTCACGAGAGACCGAGGCTCCCCCATCTGACGTAGGAAAGGACGGAGTTCCACCGGAATGATCCTCCGTCTCGACTACGTTTTCACCCATACTCTTTGGACGGTAAAGTCCTTAAAAAGAGACGAGGCTCTGATACCAATTAAAAGGATCGATATGGTTGACTAGAGGGGGGGTGAATAGGCAACTAACAATTTTTAGCTTTTCTTAACCACTTTAAATTAAGCGTCAAAGTAAGTTGTCTAGATGAGCTACTAAGATGACAACTAATATAAAATAAAGATAACAACTTCACAAGCAAGCTATAGGAGTTAAACAAGTAATGCTTGCACAAGTAAAGGTAAGAAATAACCACAAGAGGAACCGGTGGAGACGAGGATGTGTTGCCGAAGTTCCATCCCTTTGAGGGGAAGTACGTCTCCGTTGGAGCGGTGTGGAGGCACAATGCTCCCCAAGAAGCCACTAGGGCCACCGTATTCTCCTCACGCCTTCACACGATGCAAGGTGCCGTGATTCCACTAGTGGTGCCCTTGAAGACGGCAACCGAACCTTTACAAACAAGGTTGGGGCTATCTCCATAACTTGGAGGCTCCCAACGAAACCACAAAGCTTCACCACAATGGAATATGGCTTCGAGGTGACCTCAACCGTCTAGGGTGCTCAAACACCCAAGAGTAACAAGATCCGCAAGGGATTAGTGGGGGGAATCAAATATCCCTTGGTGGAAGTGTAGATCGATGCCTTCTCAAGCAATCCCGAGCAAATCAACAAGTTTGATTGGCTAGGGAGAGAGATCGGGCGGAAATGGAGCTTTGGAGCAACAATGGAGTATGTGGGGGAAGAGGTGAGTCTTCTTGGGGAAGAAGACCCCCTATATATAGTGGGAGAGCAAATCCAACTGTTATGCACGTTTTCTGCCCGCAGAGAGCGGTAGTACCGCACGTAAGTTGCGGTACTACCGCTCGCTGAGCGGTACTACCGCTCTGGGGGCGGTACTACCGCTAGGCAGAAACAAGCGAGTCGATGACAACCACGCATGAAATAAATTACATCCGTGGCTACATCCGCAGAAATACGGTAGTAGCAAAACACGACACGGTACTACCACTTGGAGCAAGCGGTACTACCGCATAGGATGCGGAAGTAAAAAATTACTTCCGCACCTACTTCCACACTTGGTACAGTGCCGGGCCAGATACACGGTACTACCGTTCTGGAGCCGCGGTACTACCGCTGGTGCGGTACTACCGTGTCTTCAGGTGGTACTACCGTGTGGCTGTGCGGTACTACCGCTTATGGAGTGGTACTACCGCTTGCCAGGCAGATGTTTTAGTTAAGAAGTCATGGTTTGCATATACGATAATAAACGGTTGGAACTCCAGAGAAGCAAGGGAAAGGTGGTGTGAGAGTAAGATGTGTACGTGTTGATTCCACCCAAACCTTTCCGAAACGGACCCCCTCTTAATAGTACGGCTTTCCTATTACTCAAAGCCACCGACAGGGAGCAAAAAGGAAACACCGTCTTCCATCGAATCCGAGGGGCAATTAATCGTCTTGTGCCTAAGTGAGATATACCTGTAGGAGCTTAGAGCACACGATTAGTCCGCAAATGCATTGTCATCAATCAGCAAAACTACTTAGGGAGAAATATGCCCTTCCAGTTCTTCTCTTCTTCCCTCTATTTATGCATCTCTCAAAATTGCTTTTGTCGCCGATCAAGAGCCCCAAGATGGCCGCTGGGGCAGACTATATTGGCACAAGCCTACGCCTCCCTGTTGACCCGACCACAGTGAACCACGCATGCCACCCCCGACGTCCTCCTCGAGCATCACCTGTGCTAGAGGTGATGCCTCTGCTTCCTTTTTATCTTCAAATATCTGAATGATTTTGATTTGAGTCAGCTTGGTCGAAAGATCGTATTCGGAATCAGAATAGTTGTGAAGGGCAAGAGCAGATGAGTTGAGAAGGGCGAGTGTGACAGCCGCAAGATGTACTTTCGCGGCGCTCATGGAGGCCAAGCCGAGGAAGGTGTAATCTACCATATCCCAATCCAAGTAGTGCCTCTGTCGCCCGAGGTAAGATCAGAAAGATGAGGCCGCCCCCATCGTTTCTTTATCAAGATCTCCACGTCTGTGTAGTTTCCCTGGTGGCCTAGACATTGCGGCATGTGCGGGATAATTAGAGATGCATATGCTCTTTGCGTTCCTGATGTGTATAACTGCATATGCATGTTGTTTTCATCTTTTTAGTGATTTATTTTTGAGACTTTAGTGATTGATTTATGGCCTGAACATGTACAGATTCTAAAATGTATGGATGTATTTCTGCCAGATGTGCATGACTGATTTTAAACCACTAACAGAATTGGAAAGTGTGGGTTTCTATTATAGATAACCATTCAGAAAATTCCGTTAGTGGTTTTGTCAGGCCTCAATCCAGGTTTCATGCTTCAAGGTGTTTGTGTCGGGTTGGGCTTAGGGTTAGTTTTTAGAGAAACGTATTACCATGCCATTTTGTATATGTCGTTATTCTTCGTTGTAAAATGGATCAATGTGTACAATGCAAGCTAATTTTTATTTAGGCGCACTAACACCATGCGCTCACAAATTAGCATGGAATCTCTTATTTTTTTGCTACGTTACACTTCTAATAGACAATCAAATTGTATTATATTCAATTATTATGACGCAAATCTCATCAGATGTCATTTCCTTTTTTATGTTATTGCTTATTCATTGTAATTTCCACAAAAAAAGATGCATTTAATTCATGGTGGAGATACTTACAATAGACTAATTTGTCTAATTTTATATAATTCCATCAAAGATTCAAACAAACATATATTGTATTTTTTTCAAGGTCTCCTTTTTTGTACATCCATGATCCTGCTTCTAGGATGTGCTATAAATTCCCGCGGCAAAGCGCGGGGTATCATCTAGTAGTTTTTACAACTGACACGCGCAGTAGATGACCTGCAAGGCAGGGGCGGGGCATTGAACCGAGGTGTGGGCCACTCCCATCTCAGACATTTATTTGGAGCAGATACATAAATGCACCCAGCACTACTTATCTCCAGCCCTCTCCATCCTGCAGCTCCTCCCTTATCTTCCCCTGATTCTTGCAATCTCTTCCTCTCGCATGTCTCACATTAGTTCATAAGCTCTACCCCATGGACAGCTGCTACCAACGGTAACATGCACCAAACTTTCTACTTCTACTCATCCTCACACCAGCCAGCGCTCACTCCCTCACATTCATCCTTCTCCTAGACTCTGATTGTTCAACTGCTCGCCTTCCCTGCTATGTGTTCTATCATATGCTCCACTGCCCTTCATGTTCAAGTCTAGTTCATTGTATCTCCTTCAACAAATATTCATTCATCACATTCAGAGCAGGTAGCTCTCCTTCCACTCATCCTATGGCCTGAATGGATTAGTTCATCAGCTCCCTTCAACACACCTTCTTATGATCTAATCCATCATGGGTATGCAACCTGTGCAAAATCAGCTGGTGGATATTGCAAGTTCCTGTACTAGGTTACCAACGAGCCTTGGAAATGAATAACAAAAACTCGCCTGAGCACATATTTTGAGCGTAGGAAAGGTCTTGCCATAGTAGTGCACATTAACGAATGGCTAACCTTCCGCCGTAGCTTGAGCTTGATGCCATGGTCACCTTCTCAGCGGGCAGGTTGAAGAAGGTTGTACAGTGTAGGAGTGTTACTGTTACCTTCCCGTGAAATTTGTTATTACCGCAACGCGTTTATGTTATATACATTAATTCTTAAGGGAATATCCTATCACCCACGAAGCATTAAAATGAACGAAGAGCTCTGATGAACTCATACAGCAGTACCCTCAAAGTACACGAGCAAAATGAACTTGGGCAAAACAAATGAAAACGAAAACGGCAGGCCCACACTCGTTAACAGCCATTCAAGGCCTGCATCACATTAACATGGCAGAGCGGAAAGGACCCTATTTTGCATGTGTAATCGCTTGTATTCAACTCCATTTAAGATTGCTAGCCACCAAACCATGTACACGTATTTGCTGAATTAATCTGTTGTATTGTTTGGGTATTCATTCAATCACTATATTAGTTGATAATCTCATAGCATGGATGGACTGCCCAGATTCCATCCTCGCGCGCTACCATGTCCCAAAAATCCGCGTCGGTCATTGCAAGAGCTACCAAATCCTTTTGATTAGAAAAGGGATAATAATGGTGAAGACAGAGAAGGGTGTGACTGTCTGTCTGTCTGTCTGTTTCGCTCTCGGTTGTACTCCTAGTAGTACTCAACGTGTTGTTTAACTTTGCCACGGACGCGCTTTCTGAATGTGTTGTTTACCGTTACAGCGACGCAAGCATTATATAACTGTTAGAGATGACGAT
This sequence comes from Secale cereale, assembly GCA_902687465.1. Taxonomy (NCBI): domain Eukaryota; kingdom Viridiplantae; phylum Streptophyta; class Magnoliopsida; order Poales; family Poaceae; genus Secale; species Secale cereale. Next base: position 48,848,510 of record LR738715.1, read on the forward strand.
GGAGGACATTTAAGACTCCTGGATAACGCGTTTTCTGTCGTTGTCTCCGTAGTAGAATGCTGCCCTCTCCTCTCTGCCATTCGCCAATCATGGCCACAACAACCCTGCGTTCAGTTTACTTAGCTGCCTCCACCTTGGATTTGGATGTGCGTCCGACAGAGCTAACATGCCCCCAACAAACCTGTCACGAGTCAACCCTCAAAGTCATCGCAACTCCCCCTAGCAACATCAACCAAATTGCAGCGCACATTCTGCCCAATTCCAATCCATCCAACGGTCGTTGCAACCCATCCACCGAAATCAGCACAGAGCAAGCAACAAGTTTGATTAATGATCATGACATTAGCATAGACGAATCCTCCAAGCATGTACAGCAACAGATGAAAATCCCATGTTTTCCTTGTGAAACAGTAAGAGCAGAATTGATGCTTGTTCTGCACTAGGCACTAGCGCTAGCAGCGACGAACACCCGTCGAGAACACATATTTTTTACAGCACGAACCGAAATCCAAGGAGATTAGCTGGTGGCAATGGCGAGCGCATGGGCTAGGCTAGGCCAGGCTAGCATCCGGAGATCTTGGCCCGGAGGATGGTGCACTTGGTCTTCTGGAAGGAGGTGGCGGCGACGTCGGGGTCCACCAGCTGCAGGCTGAGCGGGCAGATGACGGCCAGCGGGCACTTGGTCTTGCGCCCCTTGTACTGCATCACCGTGTCCAGCCGCACCTCCACCTCGAACCTGCCGGCCTCTTTCTGCCTCGCGAACTCCGCCGCGCCGGCGGCCGGCAGCTTCGGCAGCGCCCGGTCGACGCCGCCCACCTTAAGCCGCAGCGTGGTCTCCTTCCGGGCGGCCAGGTCGAGCGCCGCCACGGTGCCGGACTCGTCGAACCGGGTGCCGTTGAAGGAGAAGGCCACGGCCATGGCGCCGTAGCTGATGGCGTAGTGCAGGTTCGGGTTGCGCATCGACACGGTCGCCGTCGCGTTGTACGACAGCAGCTGGAGCGGCGACTTCGATGCCGCCGTCCCCGCCGTGGCGTTGGGGGACGCGGCGAGGTCGAAGCGCGTGAGGAGGGCGTCCTCGGCCATAGCCGTGGGCGGCTTGATGACGGCGAAGGCGAGGATGAGCACGACGAGGACGCCCCCGAGCACGAGCAGGATCGCCGCCCAGATGCCGATCTTCTTCCAGTTCCACTCGTCGGTGTCCCAGAAGCTGCCCATGGCTCTCGCCTCGCCTGGCTGTGGCTGGTCGGATGGGGACTGGGAGAGGAGCGTGGAGCTGGAGCGCGCGCGGCGAGGAGGGGCGGGGGAGAAAGCCGGAGACTTATGGCGAGCGGGTCTTGCGGTTGCGGTCAGTGGGCATCCAGGCGAGACGAGAGCAGGGCAAGACCGAGACCGAGACCAGTGGGGTCGTATAAACAAAGGGTGCAAGTAGAAGGTGACCGTTGGCCATCTGAGCTGTGCCTGTGGCAACAGGAACCGGATCCTCTAACATTGATAAGGAATGTCACCATGCTACAGTGTTAGTCTAGTACAAAATGAAGAAGGAATGTTAGAGACTGTTAGTAGGTAGTTAGTAGATTGTTTACTGTTTATATTTACTGTAGATATAAATAATTCAAAATTAATTTTATTTCATCATCAATTTGTTCGTATGTAATTACTATAAATGTAAATATTAGATCATCAATTTACAAATTAATTTAAGTTATTTTAGCCATAATCATATGGATAGAAAGAAGAAAAGTTAGGATAGTGTAGCTTCTCTAACATTCCTTATCAATGTTAGAGGATCCGGTTCCGTGGCAACAACATGGCAGCTGCTTCGGACAGTTGGTATACTTGGTAGTGCTGGAGCACTCGTGTTTAATGCTCACTTTTTTTTTCGTGTTTGTTATTTGAAATTGACCGAAAATGGTTTGGGCGTCAGTCAATTCTGCGAATCACACGGTTGGCTGCGGCATCACCGGCGAGGAATATTTTTTCTTAGAAAACTTTTAATTTATTCCTCAACTATTACGGCAGTACAAAGAACACCGGCGATAGAAATTCCTCAACTGTAAACAGGACCGAGCCCTAGAATGAGCCAGGGATAAGACGACACGGTTGTTGTTGCGGCGTCACCAGTGAGGATAATCTAAGGCCTCATTTGGTTCATAGGATAGGGATTTTATAGGAATAGGAATATCATAGGAAGTGAGATGATATGCGTCTCAATTCCTATAGAGAAAGAGATGCCATTTGATGCATATGATAGAAAATTTTCCATTGAGTCTAGACTAAGGCCTCCTTTGGTTTGGAGGAATTTCATAGGAATTCTATAGGATAGGATTCTAATAGGAATTTTTCCTTTAGCGCCCTTTGGTTCATAGGAATAGATTCCTATTTCTATATAGGATTGGTTCCTATCCTCCACATTTTATAGGAAAATAAAAATGAGCCTAGACTCAATGGAAAAATTCCTTTGGTGTGAACCAAATGACATCTCTTTTCCTATTCCTACTTATAGAATTTGAGATACATGTTATCTCATTTCCTACAAATTTCCTATTCCTATGATAATCCTATCCTATGAACCAAAGGAGGCCTAATGTTTTTTCTCTCTCCAAAATGTGAAGGATTGATTCCTATTCTATATAGGAATAGGAATCCATTCCTATAAACCAAAGGGTTTCAAAGGAATTTTTCTCTTTGCAAATTCTATCCTATAGAGTTCCTACAAAATTCCTACAAACCAAAGGAGGCCCGACGTTCAAAGGGTAGAGAAATCATATGAATAGAGAAGTCATAGAAAATGAGATGACATGCATCTCAAATCCCATGAGTAGGAATAGCAAAAGAGATGTCCTTTAATTCACTTCATATGATTTTTTTCATTGAGTCTCGGCTGTTTATTTTCGTATGGAATGTGGAGGATAGAACGAATTCCTCCATTGAAATAGGATTTCATATCTACAGCTAGGGCTGCTCCTACTGAGGATGGATCCCTCCACCCATGCATCGTCCATAATAATTGAGAAGCATATATTTATTTGAGGTTTCAATTAGAGCATGTATAATGGTGCTATTTTAGGAATGCCACATAGTCCTAGCCATGGGTAGCCCGGCCCGGCCTGGCCCAACGCTGCTCCCTGACCGGGCTCGGGCCTAAATTATGAGCTCAATGGCCCGGCCGGGCCTGAGGCCATCGTTTTTGCGTTTTCTGAAGGGGCCCGACGGGCTTTTACGCGTTCGGGCCGGGCTTGGGCCCAAAAATCAGGCCCGATGGCCGGGCTGCCCGGACCTAGGTTTTTTGCCTTGGGCTTGGCTAGGCCCGACCAGAAGCCCGGCCTGGCCCGAGGTTTGGTCAGGTATAATGCCACGTAGGTTAAATGTTGACGTGAAAGAAAGAGAAATGTAAGAAAAGGTCTGCCTCCTCTTATTTAAGAGATGATCTTTTAGCATAATATGTTTCATCATGTTTTTAGGAACAATTAGGTATTAAAGATAAAACTGTCATATCAACCATTGTACATGCCCTTATGTGTTCAAGATGTGCAAGCCTTCTCATAAGCACCATGTCAGAGATGTTTATTGGGAAAGATATGTGGAGGGAGTCAAGGTGGCAACGGGGACGGGGATGACCGAGGATGACTCCACCATCCCCGCCCCGATCCCCGCCAATCCCCATACCCGCGATCCCCATGAAGCTTCGCGGGGACAAAATGCCCCCCATCTCCGTTAATAGCGGGTACCCGGTACCCGTCGGGTATCCACAGTGATTTCAAAGCTGACTAGGATATGTGAGATTGGAGAAGACATGGTTGTTGGGAAATGTGGAGAAATATAATTGTGTGAAATATCTAGGTATTAATCTAAATATTCTGCATTTATAGTACGAATGACATAGTTTTCGGGTATCCATGGAGTCCCCATGGGGGGAGTTTATACACATCCCCGCCCCGCAAGACTAACGTGTACCCACCAAACAATACTCATGGGGATAATTTGCCCCCCATCCCCGCTCCATGATGGGTAAATCCCCGCGGGTACCCATCCCCACGGGGAATATTGCCATCTTGAGGAGGGAGTTGAAGGCTCATAAGGCTGACTGGCTGAGGAGACAAGTGTGCCAGCTCCACGGATATGAATAATATTACTACTGACTTAAAAACCCTAAACCGCACATCTGACTTACTGGTTAAAACAAACGTTGTTCATTCTTAGTGCCATCTGGCACTGACCAACGAACCCGACATGTCAGAAATTGGATTAAAATGGTCCAAATCGGTCGTCCATGTTCACTAATTTCTTTTACCATTAGAGTTGTACTCCCTTCGTTCGGAACTACTTGTCGCAGAAATAGAGGTATCTAGACGTATTTTAGTTCTATATACATCCATTTTCGAGACAAGTAATTCCGAACGGAGAGAGTATATTTTTAGGGCGGCCAGCGAATGTGGTGGCAAATCCAAGTATTTGAAGCGAATGAGGTGTTTTTTTTTGTAATTCACTTACCTTAAGCAAAGAATAAGAGCCATTTTGCCCGCCCACGCCCATGTGTCGAATTTACAAATTTTCCCATATTTTATTTATTTATATTTTTTCTAAAAAATATATTTCTATTTTTTTAAATAGACACCATTCTATTATTAAACGTAACAGATTGGAAGAAAGTAAATACAATGTTCCTAATGTATAAAAAAATAACTCATAGAAATATATTCCCTTTTAGCAAAGAACAAGAGCCATTTAGCCGGCCCATGTGCCGAATTTCATAAATTCCTCACATTTCCCCGTATTTATTTATTTCCAACATTTGTGTTCTTTTTTAACTTTTTTTATTTTGGATATATTCTTATTTATTTATAATATGGTATTTTCTTTGTGAAAAATGAATGGAAATGCTGCTTGTTCTGCAGTAATAGTCCTGCAACCTCTAATGTACCAACAGTTACACCAGCTAGGGGAAATTCGTTCTTTGGGTGACACACTGACACTAGAAGAGACATTGATGCTTGTTCTCCACTACCAGTACTGATGAAGAAGACAGAGCAAGAACCGATTTTTACAGACGGAAATGAAACCAAACCAAAACAACCGGTGGCAACGGCGGGCGGCGGGGCTAGCAGCCGGAGATCTTGGCCCTGAGGATGGTGCACTTGGTCTTCTGGAAGGCGGTGGCGGCGACGTCCGGGTCGACGAGCTGCAGCCGGAGCGGGCACACGATCCCGAGGGGGCACTTGGTCTTGCGCCCCTTGTACTGCATCACCGTGTCCAGCCGCACCTCCACGTCGAACACGCCGGCGTCCTTCTGCTTGCCGAACAGCGTCGCGCCGGCCGCCGGCAGCTTGGGCAGGGCGCGGCCGACGCCGCCGACCCTGAGGCGCACGGCGGTCTCCTTCCGTGCGCCGATGTCGAGGCTCGGCACGGTGCCGGACTCGTCGAAGCGGGTGCCGTTGAAGGCGAAGGCCGCGGCCACGGCCCCGAAGGTGATGCCGTAGTGCAGGTTGGGGTTGCGCAGGGTGACGGTCACCGTGGCGTTGTAGGACAGGAGCTGGAGCGGCGGCCTCGCCGTGGAGTTGGCGGACGGGGCGAGCTCGAAGCGCGTGAGCAGGGCGTCCTCGGCGCTGGCCGTGGGCGGCTTGACGACGGCGAAGGCGATGATGAGGAGGGCGAGCGCGCCCCCGGTCACGGCCAGGACGACCAAGCAGACGATGGCCGCGGTCCAGCTGCACTCGCAGTCGGAGCAGTCCCGCCGGCGCTTTTCCCACCACTTGCGCCACCCGTCGCTCTCCGTGAAGACCATGGCTGGCGCTGGCTTAGCTCAGCTGGTCGGTGGATCTCTCCGAGAATGGAGGCTGGGAGCCGGGAGAGGTGGGTCAGCTAGGAGCGTGGAGCTGGAGCGCGCACGGCGAGGGTAGAAGAAGGGGGCTGGGGCCGGAGACTTGAGCAGAGGAGACCAAGAAGACCAGGCCAGTGGGTCGTAAAGAAAGGACAAGGTGACCGTTGGTTGTTATCTGTCTCCTCCGTCTCCTCTCAGCCGTGGCAACGGCATCCATGGCGATGGTGGTTGCCTCACCCTCACCCTCACCAGAGTTAATTACACGATAGTACCACATTTGGGGCGGTGGCGGCGGATTGGTACCAAGTTTGGTAATTTTTACGTGTCAGTACTAAGTTTCGGGCAAACCGTTGCAAATCGGGCTAAACTACGTACTGACAACGTATCTGACCGACGGGACCCATATGTCAGGTGCTGATGTGGCATATTTTTTGCAGAAAACCCCCTTATTTTATATGTAATCACGTAAAGGCACATTATTTTTGCGGGTAAAGGATTCACGTGAGTGTCTATTTTTTCGTTCGGACTTATTTGAAAGTTTCCGTCGAAATGAACAAATAAATAAAATAAACGGAAAAACGGGCGCGGGCGGGTTTCGAACCTGCGACCTGCAGTACGCAGGTGACTCGCGCTAGCCAACAGGCTAACCGGCTGTTCGTGCTCGAATCCACGCGACATATTTGTTATACGATGAAGCGGACGTTGGGCCGGCTGTTGGGCCAAGCGAGGCCTGCAATGTTTTTTCGTTTCGGGTTTTACTGCCGCGAGTGCTGGGCTCGTTCGCCCAGGTTTCTTTACCTTTCATTTTGTTATGATTTATTTTTGTTTCTGGTTTTGTCTTTTTTTAGTTTTTTTTTCTCATTCACTGTGTTAGTTTTTTTTCCTCATTCACTGTGTTAGTTTTTTTTTCTGACATACTGACTGAATATATGATGAACATCTTTTCAAATATGCATGGAGATTTTCAGAATGTATGCAGCGCACTTTGTTGGCATATAGTAATCACTTTTTAATGCACGATTAACTATTCTTTACAAACGGTGAATATTTTTTAATATATTGAACGTTTGGTAACATACGTTGAATAAATTTTAAATGCAAATTGTACATTTTTTAATATATGTTGAGCAGTTTTCTTAATATACGGTAAACATTTTTCTACTTTGTGTTGAACATTTTCTTAATACATGCTGATTTTTTTTGACAATGTGTATTTCAAAAATATAATCAATATACAAGCAAGTAAAAAAACTATGTGTTCAGCAATATAATATTTTTATTATTGGCGTATTTGAATAATATAATGAGGATACGCAATAATTGTAAACGTATTAATATTATGTTCAAAAACGAGTAACTAAGGGCCTGCAGCCGCGCTGGGCCCAACAGCCGGCCCAGCGTGCGCACACTAGTAGAAAGGAAGGACCGCATGATTCATATCTGTATCGCTCGTGTGGCGTGGTGGCTAGTTGCTGTCGTACCCGTACAGCGGGTCGCGTGTTCGAAACCTGTCGGCGCCTGGTTTTTGTTTATTTCTTTTACTTGTCCAGTTGGCCGAAATTTTCAAATAAGTCCGAACGAAAAAAGGACACTCACGCGAATCCTTTACCAGCAAAAATAACTTGCCTTTACGTGGTTAAATATAAAGTAAGGGTGTTTTCTGTAAAAATATGCCACATCGGCACCCGACATATGGGCCCCGTCAATCAGATACGCTGTCAGTATGTAGTTTAGTCTGATTTGTAACGGCTTGCCCGAAACTTGGTACTGACACGTAAAAAAAACCAAACTTGGTACCAATCCGCCACCACCGCCCCAAATGTGGTACTATCGTGTAATTAACTCCCCTCACCATCACCAAACCAGAGAGCACTCCTACGCGTTTTGTGTGTGTTTTTTATCCTCTCAAAAGAAGAGAGCGCGTTGTCGGAGCGTGGTCGAGCTGGAGGCATCAATTGGTGATGGCTCATAGTGTTTCTTGATTCCAGCGCTTTGTATTTTTTTTTAATCTTTTGAACCTTACGGCTGATTTATGACCCGATTTAGGATGACGGGAATCTTCAAAATAAGATCAATGTTAAGCTTGGTTTGAACGAATATGGAATTCGACTTCTGAAACTACAGTGAAGCTACTTTTATTTTTATTTTACTATTTTTGACTTGTATGGGGTCAATTAGGCACATGCTGAGTATAGGATATAGGTTTCTTAGGGCATGTACAATGGTTGCTAAGATAGTCTTATCTTAAGTTTTGCATGTAAATTAGAGATGACAAAAAAACAAGTCTACAATGGGTCATCTCTTAACCTTATCTTCAATAATTAGTTATTCCTAAAAACATGGTGAGACAAATTGTGCTAAGCTATCATCTCTTGTCTTTGCTTAAATAAGCTAAGACAAGCCTTCTCTTATGATTTCTCTCTCCTCCACCTCATCATTTATCTTACGTGGCATCCTTAAGATAGAACCATTGTACATGCCTTTACCCGCAAAAAGAGAAGGAAAGGATAGAATGTTGTCCCTTTCACGCCGAATTGCAGGGTGCACGCTCTGTGCTAAATTCTATCTTCATCGCCCTACGATTCCAGATGGAAAGGTTTCATTTTCGCCGATACATGGTTCCGTTTGCTTGGGAAAGCAGAGGATACGTCTTTTTTTTTTTCTATGTCTACACTACTTATCTTTTCGAGGGTACGCAAATTGCGTACCATAGCTTTATAGAAGGAGAGAAAATTAGTACATAACCTCTACCACTCACTGCGAACAACGAGCGTAGCACCACACCACATCCGACTATCTCAGGACAGCCACACACGACAACACAACTAGTCACGGAAAAACCTGCCCAAAACCGAAACACCTCGCCGCGTCTTGATCGCTACCGAACACCTCCGAAGAACAGCAACTCCAGCTTCCTTTGGATTCATCCGCGACGACCATACATAGCGCCGGAGGAGAGCGGTCAGGGCCACGACGAGCACCGGAGCAGCGACAACAGGAAACTCAGTCTCCTCGCACGATGCTCCCAACAGAGAAACGACGTCGCAGACGCCGCCATCATGCCGCCCGAGGACCAAGGCTTTCGCCTGGAGACAACTGCCAACACCAAGCACGGAGGAGATGGCGACACACTCGACGTCGCCTCCAGAGAGGGGAATGACACCCGTGGGTGCCATCGACGCCGGCCGGCCAAAGCAAGACAGGATTTTCATCCGTAATGTTGCACATCTCCACTCCGACGAGGTACCGGCAGCACCGTTCCTGAAGCCTCGCACCGCCGTCACCGCAGCAAATCCGCCGAAGCCGCGCAGCCGTGGTCCAACACCACCCGCACTGCCGAGAGAGCGCGAACCAGACCTCCACCAACATCACCGTCGAGAAGCAACCACCTCCTCCAAGCGGAGCAAAAGCCAGATCCGCTCCATCGGCCTTCATCTACACCGAGAGACTGCCGCCAGATTGGATCTGGCCCGCCCCTCCATCCTCGCTCCGGCGCCATCTCCACCGGGGCATCGCCGCGATCCTATCACACGGAGGCGGCCGGACGCCCGCTGCGCGCCAGGACACCTTCCTGGCAGGGCCATCTCGGCGCCGCCACCCCCATGGCTGATCCAACGCCGCCACCACCGTCGTTGCTGGCGCTCCACCTGCCGCCACCTACCAGCGGTGCTCCTCGCCAGGATCCGGCAAACGCCCACGCCGTGCCCTCCGCTGTGCCTCCTACCACACCGCGAGTCCCCGCGCCGTCCGCGAGAAGAAAGCCGTGGTCTTTCCACTGCCGCGCGGCGGAACCAACCCCACAGGCCCAGATCGAATCGGATCTGGACCTGACCGCACCTCCATCCACTGCTCCGGCGCCAGTGCTTCCGGGGGCATCACCTCACGCCCACCGCATGGAGACGGCCGACCGCCCGCTGCCCGCCAGGATCTCCTTCCTGGCAAGGCCTCCTCAGCGCCGCCACCTCCATGGCAGAGCGCTTGCGCTGCCACCGCCCCCCCAGCGCCAGCGTACCGCCTTCTTCCTCCTCCTCCGCACAACAGCCTCCTGACCCGGTTCCTCCGCACCACCGCGCACTCCGCCGTGCTCCGGCGACCAGCAACAAGAAACACGCCACTGGCCACCCCACCTCCAAGGCTGGCCCCGGGGAAGACCCGCTCCGCGCGAAGGGGCATGTCGTGGGGGCGTCGCCAGCACCCTCCGCCTTTGGCGGCCGGGCGCAGCCGCCACCGCCGGCGGCGGCAGCGGCCGGGGGAGGAGATCCGGCGGCTTCTGGTTTAGGGATTTGGGGGCCTCCGGAGCCGCACGCGCGTGCGACCCGGGAGGCGGAAGAAACGCGTATGGTTTTGAGCGCCCTCTACACTACTTATCTCTACTACTATTAAAAAAGCAAACTTAAGTTCCCCTAAAACCACCCCACAAAGTGTACACAGGTTAACCAGCACCCTCGGATCTAATCTACTTAATTACATCTAAGAGCCAGTATTGCTTCGATGGTGTGCCAGCCAATTGAATGGCCAAGATTTAATGTTCTGCCACCAGATCCCATGCTTCTGCCGCTCCGGATCGTTGCCATAACCGCGGCCTAAAAAGTGGCAGAAGATCCCCACGCCCACGCGCACGTCGCGGCCACGATCGCCCTCGGCCAACCACTACCGCCGCAAATCCCTCCGACGCCCAACCCTAGGCCCGGTCGCCCAGCCGCCCACAACCGTCGCACCTCCCGCCGTTGTCGGCGCCCTAGCTCCGGTCCGCCCCGCCCATCACTGCAACACCTCCCTCCGCCGGCCAGCCCTAGCTCCGGTGGCCGCGCCACCCATGACGCGAGCGGCGGAGATGAAAGCAATTTCTACTGGGACGTCGCAGCCGGAGCTCCAGGCCATCGAAGCTTCCTACACCGTGAGTATGCCAAGCCGCCACCCCCGTCCCGCTCCCGCCTCGACCGATATTGGTCCCCGCAGTCGACGGCTCCCCCTCGCCGTCCCGTTGGTCCTCTCGCTTTTCGATTTCCAAGGGGCAACTCCCTTCGCCGCCCAGCCCCTAGCTCCTGCGTGTTGCATCCCCTTGATCCAAGATCGACTTCTGCAGTGGACAGGGAAGTCGACAACCCCACAGCGGCATCCTCACCGAGGCCCATGAGATGTTATCTGTTCTGGACATTTCTTTGTTTTTGCGGGGAAGGGTCCGATTTGGGGAAGGTGATTGGGAGCAGCGCCAGCACAGCACCTAGGGAGTCCATGGTAATGAGCGCGAGGGGAGGGGGCTGAGCCTAACACTGGTGTACAGGAACATCCTCCTTGGGGATGAGGAGAAAGAGGCAACACCAAGGACGGGCCATGGAGGTGGTAGTGGCGAGGAGGACACAGCGATGGGCTTCAGTAGCAACGAACTTAACACGGAGCACAATCAGCGTTTTATTTCTACGGTTGTATGTTTATATTAATATTCTTGCACAAGAAGTTTCAAACCTCTACATTTTAGTTCGGACTGAATAACTCAAATTATTGTTAACAGTAAGGACGGTAAACTCCTGGTGTTTCTACCTGCAAAACGTGATGTAAATAGTGGAGCACATAATAACACAGATTCAATTAGCCTCCTGAATGAACTGTGCTTTTTTTGGTGACATATTGTACTGTTTCATGAAGATGGTTATTTTCCGAGTTATACTGCTCATCAATGATTTTTATCCTACACTTTCTAATCATTGTACATTAGCATAAACATTTTCTTTGGGAAGTACAGTAGTATAAATGGATGTTTGAAGGTAAATACATAGATGTACAGCATTCGCCGTTTGTATGTACAGCTTAAAGGATCACTTTCATATGTCTTATGTCGACCACGGCACCCCTGCTACAGGTTGAGTAGAAGAAGACCGACGGGACAAACTGGGATAATTTGTTTCAAGCGGAGCGAAATCCCAGAGTTCTCCAAGGCGGCGGCCACCATGTAGGACCAGACCAGTGTGCAGTTCAGGATGTCAGATCAATTTGGTTGGTCGTTGCTGGGTAAATTCTTCTCCATGGTAGTGAAAACCATGTGAGTATAAACGAATATTTTTCACTTGGATTGGATGTGCATTCTGCATTTGAATTTTTTTATGGTGGTTTTGTGCATTGCACTTAATTAGTATCTAGAATTGATTTTGTTATGTTTCATTCAACAGCCATGACATGAGACCGGGTATAATATAAATATACCCAATGTGAAGACCAATTAAAATTTTAGTTAGAAAATTATCTTCTGAATTCAAACAATTGATCCTTCAATATGCTGCACTTACGTTTAGTTCTGTGGCTGTGTTCGGCCTGTCCAGGACATGCTCGAGCACCACTAGACATTTTGCAGGGCGCTGGAGGATCGGGCTTGGACCGTATCAGAGATCTTTTTCTATTTTCAAAGGTGGGTAGCCTACAAGGGTGTATTTCTCTTGTTGCCAAAAAAGGTATATTTGTCTCACCATAATAATCGTTCTATTCGATTCAGCGTCGTGATTCATACTGAAATAGAAAACACGAACATGTGTCATTTTTCGGGCAGACCTGCGCATCCCAGTCTATTTTGAATTTAGTTGTCCTCAGTCTCATACTTTCTTATTCCTCAGCACTAGATTTTTTCTTCTTGGTGCACTGTATTTTGTGAAATGGAGTTCTGAGTGTATGATCTGATAAGTTCACTAGCATTTGGTAGGATAAGATTTTTTGGCAGCGTCCACAATTTTAGTGCACAAGATTTAGTATTGAATTATCCATGGCTTGCTATTTACGTATACATGTTTTGAAGTAATTTCTCGGTATACTGAGTTTTCTGAAATGGAGTTGTATTTATTGTTTCTTCAATTTCCATGAAACAGGATTGTATGGGAGTTAGTGTCGGTATATATGCGGTTGCTGTATGTCTGGTTGTATGGGTCCCAGTCTATACTTGTATATAATTTTAATATGATTGCCATATTTATTTTAGCCTTTCAACATTTCAATCAGTTCTGGTAAAGCATCTTTAATTTTTTTACAAAGTCGTTGTAGTCACAGATCATCTTCTATATCCCATTGTCCATAACAAGAGGCTATTTTGCGTTGATCCAAAGTAGTACAAAATGTTAATCCATAGAAAAAAATCCCAGTTAACCTCTCTTTTGCACGTGCTGACAAATTTTATATATTGTTGCATACATGTAAAATTGGCTTTTGTAGAAGAAAAGATTGGAGACGTAGGCATCCTAATAGAGCAATTGCATTGTAAAGTAGTTTCCTTTTTCCTTTTTCTGGCTACACTAGAAGTTAATACTACACTACATGCCTAATCAGTCAATTTTATTTTAGAGAAAAGTATGTTTTTCTTCCCTCAAATTTCCCAAAAGTATGGACTTGCCCCTCAAGAATTATCGCTAGGCATTTGGTCCTTCAAGTCTCAAAACCGGATAAGTTGGGTCCAAAACCAGATTTTGAGCACGTTGGCCGGGTTTGAACACGTTGACCACCGATGAATAGTAAATTGAAAGAATAGTAAATAGATTCAAAAAAATATAAAATTTTATGAAAACCAAAATGCTTCGGTGCGCTAGGTGCGTGTAAGTTTTTGTGGTCGAATAACATCTGACGAGCTCTAGCAAAAAAGACAAATTTTGGCTATTTTTTGTGTGAGCCAATTTTTTTTTTGCCACGAGCTCCTCGAATGTCGAAACACCACACAAATTTTCACGGACCTAGCACACCCAAGTATATTGGTTGCCACAAAATTTTAGATTTTTTTATTTTTTTTTCTAATTTATTGTTCATCGGTCAAACTTGGTCAAAACCCGGTCAAAATCTGGTTTTGTACTAAACTTATCCTATTTTGACACTTGAAGGGTCAAATGTCTACAAAAAAATTCTTAAGGGACCAGGTCTATACTTTTGAGGAACTTGAGGGACCAGATACATACATTTTTTTTATATTGCTACATCTATATTTAGATTAGCATGTCCACTTGAGAAGATATCATACTTGTATAGAGGGGAAATTGATCAAGTATTGAATAGTCATTGGTAGAATTGAACAAGTGTTGCATAACTTTAATTTTTTGCTTGCATCTGCTCAGAACTTGTTGGTCATGTGTAAATTCATCTTGCAATTTGCTTAAAAATCTTAGTGATCATGGTCAGACACTCGATTCTTCACCTATTTGCTGGGTCACAAATGGTGTCTCACTTTTAGAATAAAATTTGATTGACATGCTATTTTGTTGCAATAATTATTTTAAATTTATAACATGCGAACTGACTTCATCAATGTTTTAGACGTGCGTTGCACGTGCACGCTTACTAGTATTAATTAAACAAGAGAACGTATTCGACACTAAATGCACCCAGCCTAATCTACACATAACATTCCCGGTCAATTAAAGCCTCACGATCAAAGCGCTTAATTATATCTGGCCGTCAGATCACAGCACCCCACAACCCAAGTGCGTTTAGCAGTTTTACAGGGCGGACGAAAACTCTGGCAACGCCCGCACCAGGGAAACAACTGTGAAAGGAAAAAGGAAACATTCCACATCTAATTTACACGGAGAGTCATATACGGAAAGAAATATGCTGACTTAGCGCGGGAATATATCCAGAGAATCAATCCAGCTTGCACGCGCCCTCGCTGCCCCCTGCGCAGCCGCCAAGGCACCCGACAAAGGCCATGACGACGAGCTCGCCGAGTCACCCGACGATGGCCGCGACAACGAGATCTTCCCCAACACATGTGCAGCCGCCCAGTGACGCTTGGCTGCGACGACGAGCTCTTCGCCCGTCACAGGTGCATGCTCTTCGTCGATCTGAAGTTCGTAAAGGCTTTTACACGCTGCTGCCGACAAGACTTCGTTAGGATACAAGGACGCCTCTGCTCCGCAGATGCATGCTCATTTGTCAACCTGTTCATGTGATCCATCAGTTGCTTTGATTGAATTTATGAAAATCAAGAGCAGTTCTAAAAGAAAAACGTAGGAAGCAGTAAGACTGTAAAAGCATGCACTACAGGTGCTTCTAATCCCATTTTCGTTAATTCTGCTTCTAAGCCTCTTAGTTTACCATGATTATTAGCGTGTCAGATGCGTGCTTATTTGTGAACCTGTTCATGTGATCCATCAATTGCTTTGATTGAATTTATGAAAACAAAGAGTAGTTCTAAAAGAAAAATGTAGGAAGCAGTAATACTGTAAAAGCATGCACTGCAGGTGCTTCTAATCCCATTTTCGTTAACTCTGCTTAAGCCTCTTAGTTTACCATGATTATTAACGTGCCAGAACGCATTGCCTTCTCAAACCAAACTACAAGCAGTCATCTAACACCACTACAGAAATTTAATCATTTGCTTCACCTTTTTATTGTCAGAAATACAAAAAGAATGAAACTAACTTCACTGTATAATTTAAACTTTGGCTTCACCTTTCTTGTTGACAGAAATACAAAAAGGAGACTATAATATCACCACATAAATTTAAGCATTGGCTTTACCTTTTTTGTTGAGAGATATACATAAACAACGAAATGTACTGCATGTAAAAGTGCCTGGCATTTCACATAGAAAATAGGAACGATGAGAACTGTATAAGAGGGAATTATGTACGGCAAGATCAATTGCCTAAACTGAGCTGTAGCACAACCGATTCTTTCTAAGTAAAAGTACAGGGATTGTGACTTGCACAATAGTGTTTGTGGATGTCATCTATGCAGTACTAAATTTAAAAATATATGGCTAAAATCATAAGGCGTAACATATACTGTTCTATTGTTGCATCTCACCGACCTGATTTTTTCTTGAAACTTCCTTGACATCCGGATATGGTGCGGGCAGGAGAGCCACGGAGCATAACCCCATGGATATTGTTCAGGTCTAAGAAATCACAAGACACAAATTAAAAATCTAAACAAGTCTGAATCACAAGAGCACGTGAGTTCACCCACGTCAGCGTGCCGGGCTGGGGCGCAAAGACTTCACCCTTGGCAAATGAGCATTTTACTGACTTCACCTAAAAATGCATCATCAAGCTGCATATGGATCACACAAACATATTTATATAACACTGATTCTATAGCTAACAAAATGACTATAAAATGGAATAAGTTCACAATGTTGAACATAAACACATACTAGCAGATTACTAACTTGGGAAGCAAAATCACATAGACCAAATATTAAACGTGCACTATAGTTACAAGCAAGAAACAGAACCAAAATCTGAACCTTACCAAGTTTTACATATGTTAATTTTACAGAAATTAGGTGTTCAAAACAGTACACAGGGTCACCTAGCAGTTTTTAGAATTTTGCAAGAAGTAAAGAAAGAAAAGAAGCAGCAGCAGCTCGGCTTCAGAGAAGAAGACAACAACAAGAGGCATTGGAGAAGAGCAGTAGCAGTTTTCTGGTTCAGAGAAGATTAGGATGAGCAGCAAAGAGATGAGCTGCAGCGGTAGAGGAGGAAGAGATAAGGCGCAGCAGCAGGTGAGGGAGATTCAGAGCAGCAGCAAGGCGATGGAGAGAGGGAGTAGCAACAGCAGGAGGGGATTCAGAGAAAAATAAGAAGAAGGAGCTTGGGCGCAAGAAGAGCAGCAGCTCGAGTATACATCTCTACTGAGCTTGGGCGCAGGAGGGGATTCAGGAAGGCCCCGGCGCCGCCGGCGAGCATGCCCAGCTCGAGTGCCCCACTGTCGCCAGGAGGAGGGAGGACCCCGGTGTCGCCGGCGAGCATGCCCAGCTCGAGCGCCCCGCCGTCGCCAGGAGGAGGGAGGACCCCTGCGTCGCCGGCGAGGATGCCCGGCTCAAGCGCCCTGCCGTCGCCCGGAGAAGGGGGGCCCGGCGCAGCCGGCGAGCATGCCCAGCTCGAGCGCCCCGCCGTCTCCAAGAGGAGGGAGGGCCTCAGCGTCGCCCGCGAGCATGCCCGGCTCGAGTGCTCCACCGTCGCCAGTAAGATGAAGGGCCCCAACGGTAGTGGATTGGAAGAATGGAGCGGGTAGAGCAGGGGCGCTCGCGTCCGCCGGCGCGTGCTAACGAGGGGGAAGGGCGGAGCAGGGCAGGGGTTAGCAGAGAGCTCCGGCGGCTGTGGATGGGGATCGCGAAGGGGAGGTGCGGCCAGGCTGTGGATTAGGAGGAGTGAGAGAAGACTGGGGAAGAGATAAGCGTGAGGGGGGCGGTGGAAAGGTTCACTCAGATTTTTTTAATCTCTATGCTATACTACTACTACTTAATACTCCCTCCGTCCGAAAATACTTGTCATCAAAATGGACAAAAAAAAATGTATCTAGAACTAAAATACATCTAGATACATCCCCTTTTATTTATTTTGATGACAAGTATTTCCGGACGGAGGGAGTACTAAGTCACTAACACATTGTAAGTGAGTCATTTTTTCTAAACAAAATAAAAATATCATTAAATTTGAGATTTTTGTTGTCATGCCGGCTTGTTAAAATAATGATCATTTGATGTTCTTAAAAAATATAATATGAATTCCTTTAAAAATGATTAAAAAAATATTGAGTATATTTAATTTTTGTAATCATGCAACTCATCTTGTGGTCTGTGGATGATAAATTTTATGGAGTATTTCACAGGAGATGTTTTGTCTGACATTCCTACACAGGTATTTTTCACTGTGTACCATTATACTTATTCTATGTTGTATCACTATTTAACTCTTATTACTCCTTTAATAGGAACATATGACAAATTTTAGAACAAAACTAGCTGTCATTTTAGTGGACTCGGAATTGAATGATGATAACATAAGAAATCGAGACATGGAAGGTGACGACAGCAACACAGATCCCATGGAATGTACGATTCTGGATAGACCTCTTGAGAATTTCAAAACATCAAATAAATCAGGAGAAGTCGAGGTCATCTCGCAGTCATTTATCCTTTCACCGTTTGTCAATCCAACAAACGATGATTTAATAGATGAACTTTGCTTGTTCATCAGTATGGTTGATGATGTCGCTCTACTAGAGTAAGCCATATTTTTTAATTCATTTTGTATTCCAATAAATTACTCTGATGTCACTATAATTGAAAGTATTTTGATTTTATAGGAGTGAATGGGTGAAAAGCTCTGATCCGTACCCTATTAGCTTAAATTTGAGACAAATAAAAAACATATTGAACAATGATGAATACATGGATATTCATTGCTTTAATATGGATGTGCGGATACTAGCGTGCCATGAAGTCCAGCTTCTCAGAGACATTCCATCTCACTATATGGATCTGAACTTTTGTGTAAGTTACTATAATCACATATTACAGTTTTTTCTCATTGCACTAATATTTTTATCGTTCTTATTTAAGTCGATGTTCCACTATGCACGAGACTCAAGTTATCGTGAAAAAAATGGAAATTGCTACATTGAAACGGTTGTTTCATAGCTGGCCTGACAGTAATGATTATCATATCTCACAATGTGATGTGGTAATACTTTAATTTTTCATCTCTAACAATGCTTTATTTGGTTTTAATTAATATTTCCTGTATTTATAAACTATCTCATTATTGCAGATTTTATTGCCTTGGTATATATTTGGGCTATTTCTATTGTTTGTGTTGGATCAAAATAAAAAAGTTGTCTCAATTTTCGATCCGATACCAATAACTACTTTGGGGAATAATGTACTTAAAATTGTGGTCGACAACCTAAACCTTGCGCTTGAAGTTGCAAACCCTGCATTCAAGGATGATATCTCTAAATGAGAATGCATAGTTCCTGCTGCTCCAACAAACTCACACTGGTATGAATCTTTTAAACGCATTACAATATTAATTGATTCATTCGACGCACATTATGTGTTTATTTCATACATGCAGTGCCATGTCCGGTTATTTGGTTTTCAATTACATGCGCTCATTGTGCGATGGAAAACTATATTTTCCTATACCCAAGGTAAGTATTTACACCATGCTTATTTGTATACACATTGCACATGCAACTTGTTATAACAATGTTGTATAATGCATATGTAGGATGATTTTCAGCTTAGGAAGCAATTTTTGGTGCATAATTTAAAGTATGAAGAGAATGAGGCTCAAAACAATATCTCATACATTGAACGAAGCATTATTTATCGCATCTATAGATGGACCTTCATTTCTTCAAAAGATGGACCTTCAAGAGATGCTTAGTTGTGGTTTTTCAAATATATTTTTTAACAATTGTAATACAATTATTATGTGACAGTGAATTTTATGTGAAGACATATTTGTGGATCATGTGTTACATACACACACTCATATCGTTGTGCATAAGACACATTTAAATGTCTCAGTAAAAGAACTCACTAAAATAAAAATTAGATGCAGAATAGATATTTTTACTATAGACTATAATACACGTGTTGGATCGGAAATATGGCACATTTTTTGAAAATACAATTTGAGTGACATAATAACATTCCGCACCGATCTGAATCATTTGTAAAAATTATTTTAGTATTATATCATGTAAATTTGTTTTATTTGAGACGTGCGTTGCACGTGCATGCTTACTAGTATCAAAAAAAGAGGAATGCACTAAACCGAATAAAATGTAACTTTCAGTTACCTTATATAAGACTTGATGAAACCTAAAAGAATAACATTGAGACTCCAACCAGAATTATGAAAAATATATCCAAAACCGAGATTAAGCATGTAAAAGATAACTAGATAGCATCTCCCGGGCGACTCGGGGGCGATCAGATCTTCGCCACGCCACCATCGGAGACGGCCGTCGGCAAAGCCCGCGTGGGCGCCAGAGAAGGTGGCAGCGGGGATCTCGGCGTCCGGATTGATCCCGTCGGCCTGCAGGCCGAAGGATCGCATTGGTGGCATGCAGATCCTTGAGCGGCGGCCTGTCGGCGAGGCGACGTCGTCCGGCGGCTGGTGACGTCTGCAGGCGGCGCTGGCCAGCGTGCTCGGCTGCGTGGGCGGCGGGTCGCTGGTGGAGTCCGGCCGTGGCGTGGTGCTCCGTTGCGTCAGATCTGGAGATTCCCCTTTCTCTTGTTGCCTCTCTCGTCGTCCCGGTGGTTTGCGGCTGCAGGCTTTGGTGATGGTGAGCCCTGGCGGTGTACTCTAGGTCCCGGGGGAACCTTTGCCGGTCTGGCCAACTCGGCGGCAGCGACGCCCATGGGTACCACTTTCCTTTATGAAGGCGCAGAGGGCGTACCCACCCCGATCCCGGGTAGGGTGAAAACCTTCAATCCTCTTCGGATTTGGCGGCAACAACTCTGTTCGCATCATGACCTTCCTGGAGGTGTCGTCAAGGGCACTGGGGCTCGGTTGGGAGTGCAGAGGAACTGCATGTGAAGGGGATGGGACCAGTGGCAGTAGGTGGTGTTCGCGAAGGAGGAGCAGTGTTGCATTTGACACGTCGACAACGACGGGTCTCAGCGGTCTAGAGCAGCAGGGTCTCACTGTTGGGCGCGTGTTGATGGCCAACTGTAGGATGGTGGCGTTGTCTGGCGTCGACGGCAGCTATACCGGGCAAAGTTGATGCGTCAGTACAACTCTGAAAATGAAGAGGTGGCAGTTGGCGGCGATGGCCTCTGGGAGTGCGCTGGACCGATGGGTGCCCCATACACGTCATGTGGCTTGGTTGGAGTCTCAGGTCTTAGATATTGGGCTTGGCTGCGAGGTCTGTTTGGTATTAGGCCCAAACTCTCAACATCACTTCATGAACTAAATAGGAGTAGCAACATATGTTGCCTAGATGATGGCTTCAGACTTACTATTGTAATTCTTTGTAAGGTCTTTTGTAAATAATTAATAAAGTGGCTGCATACATCGTCCAGATGCAGAGGCCGGGGGTCTTCCTCCTTATTTTTAAACCAGATTGTTTTTAAGGAAAGTAATTAACTAAAACTCAAGTAAAACTACTCCCTCCATTCCTAAATATAAGTCTTTTTAGACATTTAAATGGAATACAACCTACGGATGTATGCAGACATATTTTAAAATGTAGATTCACTCATTTTGCTCTGTATTTAGTCACTTGTTGGAATCTCTAAAAGACTTATACTCCCACCGTTCGGAAATACTTGTCATCAAAATGAATAGAAAGAGATGTATCTAGATGTATTTAGTTCTAGATACATCCATTTTGTCCATTTTGATGACAAGTATTTTCGGACGGAGGGAGTATTTGGGATCGGAGGAGTAGAATGAAACGCCAATAGTAATAGTAGTCACCGTGCAGAACCTATGGGAGAGTATCTGGTGCTACCGAGGCTTAAATGCTACCGTGATACGACATCTAGGCCGTTGGATTATGAGATCAGAAGACATCCGTGAGATGTTGGATTTGCTGAACCTATGCGTAATTTTTGGACATCTCGTAGGCTTTTTTGCAAATGTTGCAGAGTTATTGAGAGCCGTCCGATCTAAAAATCGGACGGTCCAGAATCTTGTACCGGAATGAGATTGCTGTCACAAACTCAGCCACGCCGGTGGGCTCAGACAAAATAATAAGATATCAATGTCACTCCTTGCTCAGATCGAACTTCGGGTACCCGACTTCTTGTATGCCAGGCTTGCTAGCGAAGCGGTTTGACACAAAGCATTCAAAACGAGAAAAAGATTACAAGGAATCTAATACTTCCTCTGTAAAGAAATATAAGAGTATTTAGATCACTACTTTAGTGATCTAAATGCTTTTATAAAAGTTTACGGAGGGAGTACTCACGAAAAACAGTGATTTAACCCTAGGGTGGAAAATTCTTATTGGCTTAGGGAATAAGGAACAATAGCCATTAGAATGTAGATAAACATTTTCGACATAAATTTTACTAGAGTTGCAACGTTTTCCACGGATGTCAGACTTACATTTTTTTGAGATAGCTTACCAGGCTTGACGACTGGTTGATGTCAGACTTACATGCTTACATGGATTGCAACTGTGTGCATGAGGTATAAGTAAAATAGTCGGCTTGATTTTATGAAAGGACTACAATTATGTGGGTTTGTTTTTTCTTATTATGTGTTCCATATCAATATGTAAGTACAATATTTTCGTGAAACTTTTGAATAGGCAGCAAGCAATTGGTAACTAGAAACGCACACCAGCTAAGCGGCTTGTCAAGCCCGCCTTCTTATATAAGTCAATGCCTATATTTTTTTTAGAGGTGAACTCGAATATTCAATTCTGAGTCCAGGCTCATCTGCACCCGGTGAATGTACAAAAAAAATTCAAAACAAATCCGATTTTTTTCGCATGGAAGATGATTGATTGCGTGAGGTGCGTGCCAAATTTTAAAGCATTTGGACATCTAAGTAGCTCTTCGAGAAAAATCGGGTTCAAATAGTGCACAATCAACAAATTTTTTCACAGACCCCAAATTTATCTTTTTTGCTGAGAGGTACTCACACATCAAAATGCTCTAAAATTTGGCATGGAGATCACACATTCAGGCATTTTCTCCACACAAAAAATCGGATTTTTCCGATTCTTTTATTTTTTTAATGATTTTTTTGTTCACTCCCAAACGCTGCTCTCAGATCAACTATTTTATCCTAAACACCAATGATAAAGATAAATGATTTTAGTAAAACAAGGAATACCATAAAAGTTACCCAAAGTCCTATGTAGAACCTCTCTTTTCGGTGTTCACTACCAGTAGATCACCAAGGAAGAATACCACTAGACTTGATGGAACCTATAAGAACAACATTGAGACTCCAACCAAAATTATGAAAAATATATCCAAAACCGAGATTAAGCATGTAAAAGATAACTAGATAGCATCTCCCGGGCGACTCGGAGGCGATCAGATCTTCGCCGCGCCGCCTCCCCTCTCTCGCCACCATCGGAGACGGCCGCCGGCAAAGCCCGCGTTGGCGCGGGGGAAGGTGGCTGCGGGGATCTCGGCGCCCGGATCGATCCCGTCGGCCTACGGGCCGGAGGATCGCATCGGTGGCATGCAGATCCTTGGGCGGCGGCCCTATCGGCGAGGCGACGCCGTCCGGCGACTGGCGACATCTGCAGGCGACGCTGGCTAATGTGCTTGGCTGCGCGGGCGGCGGGTCGCTGGTGGAGTCCGGCCATGGCGCCGTGCTCCATTGCGTCGGATCTGGATGTTCCCCTTTCTCCTATTGCCTCTCTCTGAATGAAATATGCCCTAGAGGCAATAATAAAGTTGTTATTTTATATTTCCTTATATCATGATAAATATTTATTATTCATGCTAGAATTGTATTAACCGAAAACTTGATACATGTGTGGATACATAGACAAAACATCATGTCCCTAGTAAGCCTCTACTAGACTAGCTTGTTAATCAAAGATGGTTAAGTTTCCTAACCATAGACATGTGTTGTCATTTGATGAACGAGATCACATCATTAGGAGAATGACGTGATAGACAAGACCCATCCATTATCTTAGCATAATGATCGTTTCAGTTTTACTGCTATTGCTTTCTTCATGTCAAATACACATTCCTCCGGCTATGAGATTATGCAACTCCCGGATACCGGAGGAATGCCCTGTGTGCAATCAAACGTCACAACGTAATTGGGTGATTATAAAGATGCTCTACAGGTATCTCCAAAGGTGTTTGTTGGGTTGGCATAGGTTGAGATTAGGATTTGTCACTCCGAGTATCGGAGAGGTATCTCTGGGCCCTCTCGGTAATACATAACATAAGAAGCCTTGCAAGAAAAGTGACTAATGAGTTAGTTGCGGGATGATGTATTACTAAACGAGTAAAGAGACTTGCCTGTAACGAGATTGAACTAGGTATGTGATACGTCTCCAACGTATCTATAATTTTTGATAGTTCCATGCTATTATATTATTCTTCTAGGATGTCTTATGGGCTTTATTATACACTTTTATATGATTTTTGGGACTAACCTATTAATCCAGAGCCCAGTGCCAGTTTCTGTTTTTCTCCTGTTTTAGGGTTTTATAGAAAAGGAATATCAAACGGAGTCCAATTGACGAGCCAATTTTTTATGATTTTTCTGGACCAAAAGAAGCCCCCGAAGCAAAAGAGTTGGGCCAGGAGAGCCACAGGCTGCCCTCAAGGATGGAGGGCACGCCTTGGGCAGGGGGGCGCGCCCTCCTATCTCGAGGACAGCCCAGCAGCCCCCCTGACTTGTGCCCTACGCCAAAAAATCCTATACATACTGAAACCTTCGGAAAATAACCTAGATCGGGAGTTCCACCGCCAAAAGCCCTTGTAGCCACCGAAAACCAATCTACACCCGTTCTGGCACCCTGCCGGAGGGGGGAATCCCTCTCCGGTGGCTATCTTCGTCATCCCGGCGCTCTCCATGACGAGGAGGGAGTAGTCCACCCTCGGGGCTGAGGGTATGTATCAATAGCTATATGTTTGATCTCTCTCTCTCTCTCTCTCTCTCTCTCTCTCTCTCTCTCTCGTGTTCTTGAGATGGCACGATCTTGATGTATCGCGAACTTTGCTATTCTAGTTGGATCTTATGATGCTTCCCCCCCTCTACTCTCTTGTAATGGATTGAGTTTTCCCTTTGAAGTTATCTTATCGGATTGAGTCTTTAAGGATTTCAGAACACTTGATGTATGTCCTGCACGTGTTTATCTGTGGTGACAATGGGATATCATGTGATCCACTTGATGTATGTTTTGGTGATCAACTTGTGGGTTCCGTGACCTTGGAAATTTATGCATAGGGGTTGGCACACATTTTCGTCTTGACTCTTCGGTAGAAACTTTGGGGCACTCTTTGAAGATCTATTTGTTGGTTGAATAGATGTTTCTGAGATTGTGTGATGCATATCGTATAATCATGCCCACGGATACTTGAGGTGACATTGGAGTATCTAGGTGACATTAGGGTTTTGGTTGATTTGTGTCTTAAGGTGTTATTCTAGTACGAACTCTATGATAGATTGAACGTTACTATGGACTCTTGAATAGATCGATCAGAAAGAATAGCTTTGAGGTGGTTTCGTACCCTACTATAATCTCTTCGTTTGTTCTCCCTATTAGTTACTTTGGAGTGAGTCTTTGTTGCATGTTGAGGGCTAGTAATATGATCCAATTATGTTATCCTTGTTGAGAGAACTTGCACTAGTGAAATTATGAACCCTAGGCCTTGCCTACTATCATTGCAACACCGTTTATGCTCACGTTTACCACTTGCTACCTTGCTGTTTTTATATTTTCCTATTACAAAAACCTATATCTGCCATCCATATTGTACTTGCATCACCATCTCTTCGCCGAACTAGTGCACCTATACAATTTACCATTGTATTTGGTGTGTTGGGGACATAAGAGACTCTTTGTTATTTGGTTGCAGGATTGCTTGAGAGAGACCATCTTCACCCTACGCCTCCCACGGATTGATAAACCTTAGGTCATCCACTTGAGGGAAATTTGCTACTGTCCTACAAACCTCTGCACTTGGAGGCCCAACAATGTCTACAAGAAGAAGGTTGTGTAGTAGACATCAGTATGAAGATACCGATGATCGAATCTCGGGCAAGTAACATACCGATGGACAAAGGGAATAGCGTATGTTGTCATAACGGTTCGACCGATAAAGATCTTCGTAAAATATGTAGGAGCCAATATGAGCATCCAGTTTCTGCTATTGGTTATTGACCGAAGAGGTTCTCGAACCCGTAGGGTCCGCACGCTTAATGTTGGAAGACGATATTGTATTATATGAGTTACGTGATTTGGTGACCGAATGTTGTTAGGAGTCCCGGATAAGATCACAGACATGATGAGGAGTCTCGAAATGGTCGAGAGGTAAAGATTGATATATAGGACGATGATATTCAGACACCAGAAGTGTTTCGGGATGCATCGGGTAATTATCAGGTCACCGGAAGGGGTTCCGGGCACCGCCGATAAAAGATATGGGCCTTATGGGCCAAGAAGGTAAATGCACCAGCCACAAAGGGGCTGGTGCGCCCCCCCATATGGGCTGGCCAAATTGGAGAAGGAAAGGGAAAGGAGGAAAGGAAAAAGGGAATAGGATTCCCTTCCCCCTCTTCCCTTCCTACTACGAATAGGAATAGGGAAGGGGGGTTGTCCGAATTGGAGAGAACCCTCCCACCTATATATATACATGGGGAGGGGGCGCCTAGAACACACATCAACAATTGTTAGCCGTGTGCAGTGCCCCCCTCGACAGTTTACGCCTCCGGTCATATTCTCGTAGTGCTTAGACGAAGCCCTCCGCGGATCACTTCACCATCATCGTCACCACGCCGTCGTGCTCACGGAACTCATCTACTTCCTCAACACTTTTGTCAGGGATATTACTATCAGGTATAAACCGTCCAGGAGGGTCCGGTTTGCGTTATCAAGATTATATTATCAGAAGCCCAGCGGAGTATGTAGTAGGAGATTATAGCCCAAAGAGGCTCAGGGCCCATGTGTTAATGCCCGTGATTCATAAACCGTCATACTATGTAACTTGGGATGTAAGATAGAAAGAGCGGAGACCGAGGCGGACACGTTTATGAGCCGGCCTCGGGACTCTATAAATCGGACCGGGCGTCACCTCTTATATAAAGGGACAACCCGATGAGGGTTCAGGACAAGAAACAACAGCTCGAGACACGGGCAAAGCGGATTCGCTCCCTGGTCATCGAAGCCCAAGCAATACCACACCCAACTAGACGTAGGCTTTTACCTTCATCGAAGGGGCCGAACTAGTATAAAACCCGTGTGTCCTTCGTCCGCTTTAACCCCTTTAAGCTAACCCGAGCGATGGCCTCATGACTAAGTCCTTTTGCTAGGACATCTGCCGTGCTAAATCCACGACAGTTGGCGCCCACCGTGGGGCTATCACACGATGGTTTCGAGTTCTTGAAGGGCAGCTTTGAAGGGCTCAAGGGCTACGCAGTGGGCCGGATGACTAAGAGTCATCGCGGCCGGATCTACATTGACGATGCAGGCTGGGGCCCCGAGGCCGATTCAATTGAATACGGGTACCGGGTCCCCTTCGGCGACATCCATGTCTTCATCGGCAAGATCGGCGAACCGGGCCCTGAGCCAGACACCTTCCCCAACATCGTCGAGTCGACTCAGCGTGCGAGACCAGCCCGGATTCAGCCCGCCGTGAAGCACGTCTTCGTTGGAGCAATGCATGGCGTACAAGCCGAGGACAGATCAGACTCTGGCGGCGAGACTGTTGTTTATTCCGGCGATGAATCTTCGTTCGGAGAGACCGAATCTTTGTATCTGTTGCAGGATGGCCGGTCTGGGGGTTGTTCCGTCGGTGACAGTATTTCGGACTCCCTCGATCCGCCAAACAGGGTTGCTGTTTTCATGGCCGGATCACAATCCATGCAGCAGCCCTCAACGACAGGGGCGTTAACATTAGAGGCAATGGGAGCTAGAGCTGGAGATCCTCCCCCGTCGCCCTCTGACGCTCTATCCATCCTAGTCGACACTTTGACAACGCTTGCAACAGCAGAAGTAGCCCAGGCCAACAAGGAGCAGCATGATGCAGAGACCGCTCAGGTGAAAAGCCGGATTGAGCAAGCCAAGTTGGATCTGGCTGCTGAGAAAGCTAGGATGGCTACAAGGCAGGCAGAGCTGGACTCGCAAGCTTATCAGCTCAGGTTAGATCAGAACGCTTCACAGGAGGTAATGTGGAGAAGACAACGATCTCGTTTGCCGCCGGTTTATGAGGCGATGAATCTCTTTAGCACGCCAGGCGCAGGAACCAGTAACCATCCAGAGGTAAACCGAGGAGGAGCACCAGGGACAGGCGCGTCGGTTCAGCCACCAGCCGCAGAGCCGAATTGCCAAGTTGTGCCGACCCAGCATGTGCCCACCCCTCCCGGTCATTATTCTAATCCATTGGATAACATAGTTGCTGCCGCTTCACGACTAGCCGCCCTTACCATTGAGGGGACGTCCCCCATAGCAGTGGAGGCACAACGGGCCAAGGAGTTGCTGGACACGGCGCTAACCCAACAACAAGCTTATTCCTATAGCCAGGAGAGAATTCATTCAACCCCCCGCCCGAGCCGGAGTTATACGAGGCGCCTGGATGAACCGGTCGTATCCAGCAGCGCGCGGAGACGACATCGGCAGAGGCAGGATAATCCGGCAGGCGAGGAAGCACATGCGCAAGAGGTGATGGATCAGGCCAGACATACTGCCCAATACGACGCCCGTCAGGCGACGCCGGTTCATCCCACCGCCACAGTCGAACCGGGGGTCATGTCCAGTTCCCTGGGCGTACAGTGTCTCATCCCCGCTTTACGAAACGTGAAACTACCCAAGGATTTCAAAGGTCCGTGCAATGTGCCCAACTACACGACGGATCTTGCTCCAGAGGCATGGGTTGAGAGTTATGAGATGGCAATGGAGATGCTCGACGTGGACGAAGCGACATGTGCTAAATACTTCACAATGATGCTCGAGGGCACGGCCCAGACATGGCTAAAGGGTTTGCCACCTAATTCCAACGGATCATGGGGTGAACTGCGGCGCCGGTTTATCAATAATTTCAAAGACACGTGCAAGCAGCCGATGTATATGGTTGATTTAGCTGCATGTGTTCAAGGAGAGCAAGAATCCACAAGCAGTTGGGTGCGTCGAGTGTCCGAAATCTTGCACTCCTCCAATAGCATCAACCCGAGTACATCAATAGTGACCTTGGAAGGCAATTGCCGGTTTGAACCTTTGAGGCAGAAGTTGGGACGGCTCAAACGTGATTGCAACGACATGGGAACACTCATGGGCGCTTTGGTGAAATACGGAGATTCTGATAACACCAAATATCCAGACGCAGAGGGAGACAAATCAGGGAAGGCAAGCAAGAGCGGTAAACCACCGCAGGCCAATCCGGTAGGTCAAGGATACAATGGCAAACGTAAAGCGGAAGGCAGCTCAGACTTTGTGGCCAATACCAACGCTCAGGACAATGGGCAGCGCCGCAAGGGTAGACCGCCCCCACGCAACGGGAGGCCGCCTATTAATCTAGAGCGCCAGTTGAACGTGCCTTGCCCAAAGCACGGTACAGCAGAAAACCCGGCTACACATCTTTGGAAAGACTGTTTTATTATGCAAGAGTTCATGAAGCAGACTAGGTATGATCACGGGCCTTCAGGCGGATCAGGCCCCGGCTTTCAAGGTCCGGGTTATCAAGGTGGCGGGTCCGGCTCAGGATACCACGGCAACAACGGTAACAACAATGGCAACAATCAGCATCAGCATAATCAGCATCATGGTCAGGGCGGATACAACAGCCAAGGGAACCAGCAGCGTCAGCAGCGGCAGCAATCCGGATATCAGAATAATCCGAAGGAGCTGAGCAGCGGGCAGTATCACGTTTTCACCACAAGTTTGTGCAAACAGGATCAGAAGGTTCTGAAAAGGGCAGTGCATTCTGTTGAACCGACGATTCCACGTTTTTTTGTGTTGGTCTGAGCAGCCCATTGTGTGGAGCAGAGAAGATCATCCTCCCCGGGTTGACAATCCGGGTCAGTTAGCTCTGGTGGTGGAACCACAGGTGGGTGGTTATAAGTTCACCAAGGTGCTTATGGATGGAGGCAACAACATCAACATCCTATATTACGAGACTTTTCGACGTATGGGGTTGACAGATAAGAAGCTCCGACAGTCCAACACAATGTTCCATGGGGTGGTACCTGGTAAATCGGCCTATCCAGTTGGCAAAATAGATCTGGAGGTTACCTTTGGAGTTGAGCATGATTCTAGGTCGGAGACTATGACTTTTGAGGTAGTCAAGATCAGAAGCCCATACCATGTCTTGTTTGGACGGCCGGTTTATGCCAAATTTATGGCTAGACCGTGTTATATTTATCTACAGCTCAAGATGCCAGGCCATAAAGGAACTATTACGGTTCATGGGAGCCGCAAAATTTCATTGGAGTGCGAGGAAGGAGATGCGGCTTATGCCGAGGCGGTTTGTGCCACGAAGGAGCTGAAGTTCTATAAGGACAATGTTGATCCGGCGGATATGTCCCCGTTGAAGAAGCCAACCACAGAGCATGATCCGGCGTTGAAATTTAAATCGGCTGAGGAGACTAAGCAGGTGGACTTTGTTCCTGGCGACTCATCCAAGCAGTTCACTATCAGCGCTAACCTAGATCCGAAATAGGAAAGCGCGCTCATCGAGTTCATCCGTGAGAACTAGGATATCTTTGCTTGGAAGCCTTCTGACATGCCAGGTATACCGAGGGAACTCCCTGAGCACAATCTTAATATTGATCCTAAGTTTAAACCGGTCAAGCAATATCTGCGCCGCTTCAATGAGGAGAGGCGCAAGGCTATTGGAGAAGAAGTGGCTAGGCTACTGGCTACAGGCTTTATAATTGAAGTGTTTCATCCAGAATGGTTGGCTAATCCGGTGCTAGTACTTAAGAAAAATGGAACTTGGAGGATGTGTGTTGATTACACAGACCTGAACAAGGCTTGCCCAACTGATCCTTTTGCTCTCCCCCGTATTGATCAAATTATTGATGCTACGGCAGGATGCGAGCGGCTAAGATTTTTGGATGCATATTCAGGTTACCATCAGATCAAGATGGCAGTTAAGGGCCAGGAGAAGACATCCTTTATAACTCCCTTTGGAGCCTTATGCTACGTATCTATGCCGTTTGGGCTCAAGAGTGCCCAGGCAACGTACCAGCGTTGTGTGCAGAACTGCCTACAAGGGCAGATTGGGCGGAATGTCCATGCATATGTTGATGACATTGTGGTAAAATCTAGGAAGGAGGAGACACTGATAGAGGATCTGAAGGAAACCTTTGACAACCTCCGAGTTTATAAAATGATGCTCAATCCGGAGAAGTGCGTCTTTGGTGTTCCGGTGGGCAAGCTCCTGGGTTTCTTAGTGTCCAACAGAGGGATTGAAGCTAATCTGGAGAAGATCAAGGCGATCACGTCCTTGGCTAAACCGGCGTGCATCAATGATGTCCAACGCATGGCGGGCCGTATTGCAGCACTTAGCCGGTTTATTAGCCATTTGGGGGAGAAGGCAATCCCGCTTTATTAGATGATGAAGAAGACAGACAGGTTCGTCTGGAGCGACGCTGCTGATGCTGCGTCCGAGGATTTGAAAAGGCAATTGGCAGAGCCGCCGGTCCTTGCTGCCCCGGTTGACAATGAGCCGCTGCTGTTATACGTGGCTGCCAATGCCCGTGCAGTAAGCGTGACCATTGTGATAGAGCGCAAGGAGGCAGGAAAAGAGTATCCGGTTCAACGGCCGGTTTACTACATCAGTGAGGTGCTCATTGAGTCAAAACAGAGATATCCACATTGGCAAAAACTGGTGTATGGAGTGTTCATGGCAAACCGGAAGCTGAAGCATTATTTTCAGGGCCACCCAATCACTGTGGTCAGTTCAGCTCCATTAGGGGATATAATCCAGAACAGAGAAGCCACTCGTAGGGTTGCAAAGTGGGCCATTGAGCTTAGCCCGCACGGATTAAAGTATGTGCCCCGTACGGCTATAAAGTCCCAAGCGCTGGTGGATTTTATCAATGGTTGGACAGATTTGCAGGCACCTGAGGAGAAGCCGGATCATACATATTGGACTATTCATTTTGACGGTTCAAGGCAATTGGAGGGTTCGGGGGCTGGAGTCGTGTTAACTTCCCCACGAGGTGATAAGTTCTGCTATGTCCTTCGTTTAATGTTCCCTTGTACTAACAATGCTGCTGAGTATGAAGCTCTCCTCCACGGTCTGCGGATGGCCAAGGAGATGAACTTGAGCCGGGTTAAGTGTTTTGGCGATTCAGATCTGGTGGCACAACAAGTATCTGGCAAGTGGGACTCCAAGGATCCGCTCATGGCAGCATATCGACGAGAGGTGGACGCAGTTGCTGGACACTTCAAGGGATATCTGGTGGATCATATAGACCGGCGAAAGAATGAAGCAGCCGACATGTTAAGCCGGCTGGGTTCCCAGCGTAAACCGGTTCCACCTAATACTTTCTTGGATGAATTGCATAATCCGTCGGTGCAGATACCTTCGGAGGAGGATTTGGCTGTTCCTGATCCGGAAGCACAATTGGTTGCAGCGCTTCATGTCATTCCAGATTGGACACTCCCTTACTTGGCATACCTGAACCGAGGTGAGTTACCAAAGGACGAAGTCGAGGCCCGACAGATAATCCGGCGGTCTAAATCTATGACTATCGTCAATGGGGAACTTCATCATCGCAGCGTTTCTGGAGCATTTCAGCGGTGTGTATCATCAGAAGAAGGCTGTGAGATTCTCAGGGAGATTCATGAAGGCGATTGCGGTCATCACGCCGGTTCAAAATCTTTGGTGGCTAAAGCTTTTCGTCATGGGTTCTACTGGTTAACGGCTCACACCGACGCAGAGGACTTGGTTAGAAAATGTGATGCTTGCCAGAAATTCTCACGGCGTGCTCATGTACCGGCGCAGGAGCTGAGGATGATCCCAATTACTTGGTCATTTGCGACGTGGGGGCTTGATATGGTTGGACCCTTCAAAAGATCCCAAGACAAGAAAACCCACCT
Organism: Secale cereale; assembly: GCA_902687465.1. Classification (NCBI taxonomy): domain Eukaryota; kingdom Viridiplantae; phylum Streptophyta; class Magnoliopsida; order Poales; family Poaceae; genus Secale; species Secale cereale. The sequence continues at coordinate 48,880,791 of LR738715.1, forward strand.
GTTGGTAGCGGTGGACAAGTTTACAAAATGGGTTGAAGCAGAGCCTGTCAGTAAGTGTGATGCAGCAACGACAGTTCAGTTCATCAAAAAGGTGATTTTTCGGTTTGGTTTTCCACACAACATTATAACTGATAATGGCACCAATTTATCCAAGGGGGATATGGAGGAGTTCTGTCAACGAGAGCATATTCGCCTTGATATATCATCAGTGGCTCACCCTCAGTCTAATGGCCAAGCTGAAAGAGCCAATCAAGATATCTTGAGAGGCATTAAACCACGGCTTATGGTTCCTTTGCAAAGAACACCGGGTTGTTGGGTGGAGGAGTTGCCTTCTGTCTTATGGAGCATCAACACTACACCTAATAGATCCATAGGATACACGCCTTTCTTCATGGTATATGGAGCTAAAGCGGTCCTTGCTAGTGATATCCGTCATGACTCGCCGCGGGCGGCGGCTTATGTTGAAGCGGATAATGAGCAAGCAAGACAAGATGCCTTGGACCGGCTGGATGATGAACGGGATACGGCAGCAACTCGATTGGCGATTTATCAACAAGACTTGCGACAGTACCACAGTCGCCGGGTTAAGAACAGGACGTTTTAGGAAGGAGATCTGGTGCTCCGGCTCATCCAGGACCAGACAGATATGCACAAGTTATCCCCACCTTGGGAAGGACCCTTTGTGGTCAGTAAGAACCTGCACAACGGATCATACTACCTCGTCGACGTTCGAGAACATAAGGACTCACGCATGGCGGAGGAGGAGACCAAGCAATCGTGGAACATCGCTCTTCTTCGACCTTACTATACTTGAGCCATTGCCTCCGCTTTATGTACAATGTATATATTATGATTAATAAAATAAACCGGTGCCCCCGATAAACCAGGGAATCAGCCATCTTCTTCATAAGAGTATCACATGGGGGCTTCCGCGGGCAAGGGAGTTTTCCATGGCCTCTTAAACCGGCGCCCTTGATAAATCAAGGAATCAGCCGTCTTTTCTATACAAACAAGAATCACATGGGGGCTTCCGCGGGCAAGGAAGTTTCCCATGGCCTCTTGAACCGGCGGTGATATGAAGCCCATCATAAGAGCACTGCTTTGGTTGCTTCGGCAATTTCCACATGATGATGAAGGGGCAAAAGAGGGTTTGTGCCTAAGCACGACTCAAACATATGCCCCGACGAGCAATACTCACACGCTACCTGGGGGCTCCTGATGCAAGTTCATCAGCGAGTTGAAAACTCTTGTAGTGAACACGGCTTGGAAGCCCGGTGTATACACCTAAAACCCCGGATTAACCTGCCTGCATCAAGTAAATCGCGTCGTCCAGGTAAACCTGGTATGACCCGTCGAACGTATCACAAGTCAATCCTTCGGGGCCCTGAATTTGGTCACGTTAAATTAACGATCATCAAGTGATTACCCAAGCCAAAATCTTTATGAGATTTTGAACATTGGGTAGCTGTTGACATTGATGATTTGGTTAAAGATTGCGGATCATCTTAACATGCTTTGCTAAAATGGTTAATGACAGTAGCCTGGCAGCTCATAAAAAGCCTCGAATTTGGAGCCTGGCAGCTCGTAAAAAGCCTCGACTACATGGTCTTATTTGCCCAAAAACTTTATTTTTTATTTTTTATGTTTTCACAAATCTGTATCTTCAAGGTCATTGGTTTTTCAACCAAGTCCATTGATTCATGACCGGACAACTACAAGGTTGTCATTACATACATAGTCTGGGTCATGAACACCAGTACTAGTCCACAGTTAAACCGGCGTTCATTGTAACCCGGATTGGCCTTCATGATAAACCAACAAGAGCCAAGTAAGTCCTCAACACTCATTGCTTGGATTGGTCTGGCCGGGTTAAGGTTTATATATACACTTAATCGCAAGTACGGCGCGTGTTTCTATTTTTACACAGTTCAAGTTATTTGCTTAGATCATGTGTTGGGCAGTATAACCTTTCCGGTGGTAAACCACCAGGACATTTTTTTAGTTTTGTTCATGCAGACACAGGTAATATAAACTATCAAAGCATTGCTAACATGAGATAATTTCGGAATTGCCAAACAAAATAATGCCATATCACAAAGTGTGGAACAAAGATAGTATTTCAAGTTATTCTATTACAAGGCACTAGCAGGCCCAAAAGAATTATCAGTTTTTGCACCAAGTATGAAGATAAACCGGACCGGCTTAAGGCTCTACTTCGGCTCGCTGTGAAGACTGAGGGTCAGCTTGTTCCGGGTCTTCGTCGACTTCTGGCAGCTGCTGGAAATCAGGAGTGCTCCAGTCAATCTTGGCAAGGGCGCGGAAATATACTTCATAGTTTATGAGTTCTGACGGTTCAATATCAGGAGCGAAGGTATGCTTACGAACGGGTGGAATCAAATTTTCGATGTCATAAGACGGCCGCTCCACCCGCACATTCTCTAGATCGTAACCCGGATGATACCTTGTCAAGTCCGCCTCATCAGCGAGCTTACTAGCAAGAGGGCGCATATCCTTGGTCAAAGCGCGAAGATCTTCGGCGGAAAAGGCTGATCCGTCTTGTTTCATACTGGGGTAACCATTCATAGCCTCTACCGGATCAAAATCAGGAACCCACGCCTTGGCCTGGGTTAATGCCATGAGGGAACCAGCTCTTGCAGAAGATTTCTTCACTTCAACAATTCGGGTAGGCAAGATGGATAATTTCTCTAGAGTACCTTGGATGGTGGTCGGCGCCGGTTTATTGTGCGAAATTGCACTGATGGCCCTCTGAGCTCCGTCATAGAGTTGCTCCACCAAGGTATAAGCAGCCTTCAGCTTCCTCCGTACATCATCCCCAAGATGAGTCACGCGCCTCCCTGTGTACAAGTGATGAGTTAAGCCGAGAAGTATAAACATAGCAAGGATAAAGCGGGTGAAAACAAGTACTTACCGAAGATGGCAGATGTCATATCATCTATATGCTGCCTTAACCCGGATAACTCCTCCGTCACCGGGTTAAGAGCAGCCTCTGCGTCCTTGGCTCTTTTCTCTAAAGCAGCCTTCTGTACCTCCCAAGTGGACCGCTCCACTTCAAAATCTTTTTTAAGCTTCTCCATACTAGCTAAAGCTGTTGGAAATATGCCCTAGAGGCAATAATAAAAGTATTATTATTATATTTCCTTGTTCATGATAATCGTCTGTTTTTCATGCTTGAATTGTATTGTACGGAAACAGCGATACATGTGTGAATATATAGACCACAATTGAGTCGCTGGCAATCCTCTAGTTGCCAGCTCGTTGATCAACAGATGGTCACGGTTTCCTGATCATGGACATGGGATGTCAGTGATAACGGGATCACATCATTAGGAGAATGATGTGATGGACAAGACCCAATCCTAAGCATAGCACGAGATCGTATAGTTCGTAATGCATAAGCGTTTCGGTGTCAAGTATTTATTCCTTAGACCATGAGGTTGTAAAACTCCCGGATGCCGTAGGAATACTTTGGGTGTGCCAAACGTCACAACGTAACTGGGTGGCTATAAAGGTACACATCGGGTATCTCCGAAAGTGTCTGTTGAGTTGGTACGAACTGAGACTGGGATGTTGTCACTCCGTATGACGGAGAGGTACCTCTGGGCCCACTCGGTAAGACATCATCATAATGAGCTCAAAGTGACTAAGGAGTTAGTCGCATGATGATGTATTACGGAACGAGTAAAGAGACTTGCCATGACGAGATTGAACAAGGTATCGGGCATACCGACGATCGAATCTCGGGCAAGTACCGTACCGATGGACAAAGGGAATAACATACGGGATTGAGTGAATCCTTGACACATTGGTTCATCCGATGAAGATCTTCGAGGAACACGTGGGAACCAACATGGGTATCCAGATCCCGCTGTTGGTTATTGACCGGAGAGTGGTCTCGGTCATGTCTACGTGTCTCCCAAACCCGTAGGGTCTACACACTTAAGGTTCGGTAACGCTAGGGTCGTAGAGATACATGCACGTGGAAATCCGAAAGTTGTTCGGAGTCCCGGATGAGATCCCGGACGTCACGAGGAGTTCCGGAATGGTCCGGAGGTAAAGAATGATATATAGGAAGTCCAGTTTCGGCCATCGGGTGATCCCCGGGGGTCACCGGGAGTGTCCCGGGACTACCGGAGGGGTCCCAGGGGTCCACCGGGTGGGGCCACCCATCCCGGTGGGGCCCCTAGGCCGCAAGGGGAAGGGGGGGCAGCCCCTGGTGGGCTGGCGCACCCTACTGGGCCCTCCCTCATGTGCCTAGGGTTGGAACCCTAGGGGAGGGAGGCGCCCCCTATGCCTTGGGGGGCAAGTCTCCCCCCCAGGCCGCCGCCCCCCTTGCAGATCCCATCTGCAGGGGCTGGCGCACCCCCCTGGCCCCCTATATATATGTGGGGGGGGGGAGAGGGCAGCCGCACCCAAGTTCCTGGCATCTCTCCCCCTCCCGTCACACCTCATACTCCCTCCGCAGGGCGCCGACGAAGCCCTGCAGGAATTCCCGTTGCATCCACCACCACGCCATCGTGCTGCTGGATCTCCGACGACCTCTCCTCCCCCCTTGCTGGATCAAGAAGGAGGTGACGTTGCTGTACCGGACGTGTGTTGAACGCGGAGGTGCCGTCCGTTCGGCGCTAGATCATCGGTGACGAAGAACGAGAAGAGTACGACTACTTCATCCACGCTTCTTCGAAAGCTTCCGCTCGCGATCTACAAAAATGTATGTAGATGCACTCTCATATGCTCGTTGCTAGATGTCTCCTTAGATGGATCTTGGTGAAAGCGTAGAATTTTTTTGAATTCTGCTACGTTCCCCAACAGTGGCATCTGAGCTAGGTCTTATGCGTAGCATCTTGCATGAGTAGAACACAAAGCAGTTGTGGGCGTTTGAGTTTGTTCAACTTTCTTGCCGTTACTAGTCAATCTTGATTCGGCGGTATTGTGGGATGAAGCGGCTCGGACCGACTTTACACGTACGCTTACATGAGACTGGTTCCACCGACAGACATGCACTAGATGCATAAGGTGGCTGGCGGGTGTCTGTCTCTCCTACTTTAGTCGGATCGGATTCGATGAACAGGGTCCTTATGAAGGGTAAATAGAAATTGACAAATCACGTTGTGGTTTTGGCGTAGGTAAGAAACGTTCTTGCTAGAAAACCTATAGAAGCCACGTAAAAACTTGCAACAACAATTAGAGGACGTCTAACTTGTTTTTGCAGCATGTGCTATGTGATATGGTATGGCCAAGAAGATGTGATGAATGATATATGTGATGTATGAGATTGATCATGTTCTTGTAAAAGGGAATCACGACTTGCATGTCGATGAACTTGACAACCGGCAGGAGCCATAGGAGTTGTCTTAATTATTGTATGACCTGCGTGTCACTGAATAAATGCCATGTAATTACTTTACTTTATTGCTAAACGTTAGCCATAGTAGTAGAAGTAATAGTTGGCGTGACGACTTCTTCAAGACACGATGATGAAGATCATGATGATGGAGATCATGGTGTCGAGCCGGTGACAAGATGATCATGGTGCCCCGAAGATGGAGATCGAAGGAGCAAGATGATATTGGCCATATCATGTGATGGCTTCTCGCCCCTCGTTGGTTACCCCAAGTGGAAGGTTTGAGATGCAGTGTAGCGGAAGTTTTCCCTTGGCAAAGATACCAAGGATCGATTTCCCCCGAGACTCCCAGTTTCAACAAGAAGGTGTCAACTGCTAATGGCGCCAGATATTAGCAATCAACGTGGACCTGCACACAGATACAAATAACTTTGCTCCCAATGAGTACAGAGAGGTTGTCAATCCCTCTGGCCTTGTCGTTTACAAAGGATCAAACGCAAGTGATAATAGTGTTAGGTATTGCTGCAATAGTAAGTAAAAAGCGGAAAGTAAATAGCGGATGTGATCAATGATGGTAATATGGACCGGGGTCCCATGATGTTCACTAGTGATGTCTCTCTCCCAAAAGACGATAAAACAGCTATGTGAGGTAAACGAATTACAGCTGGGCAACTGACAGAATTATGTGCGCAAACCAATGCTAACTATGTTGCAAGAAAGGTAGAGGTTCAAAGCATGGGCGGTACGCCAAGGCAAGTAGACCGAAATCCATCTGCATCTACTACTAATCATCCACCTTGAGATATCTATCCAGAACATCTCGCTGGTATTAAGTTGCGAGTCCCACCCATAGTGTAAACTCAAAGCAACAGACAACTGCATTAAAAGAACTTTGCGTAAAGTAAACAATCCTTGCACCCGCGGGCACAAGCACATCCCCTAGACTCATGTTTCTGTCACTCAAGCTAGTCATCGAGGGGCATGAACCCACAATCAAGCATAACGTTCCCTCTTGGAGTCACCACCTACTACTTGGCCCAAGCAATAAATAACAACGAAGAACATGCAAGAATTACTTACGAACATAAATATAAAAGAGGTAGATCAAATATATTACTCAAACACAATCTGAACATAATCTCACAATCCATCGGATCCCAGCAAACTAATCATAGCAACTGTTGGGGAACGTAGTATTTTAAAATTTTCCTATGATCACGCAAAATCTATCTACCAGATGCATAGCAATGAGAGGGAAGAGTGTGTCTACGTACCCTCGTAGACCGGAAGCGGAAGCGTTAGAACAACGCGGTTGATGTAGTCGTACGTCTTCACGGCCCGACCGATCAAGCACCGAAACTACGGCACCTCCGAGTTCTAGCACATGTTCAGCTCGATGACGTCCCTCGAACTCCGATCCAGCTGAGAGTCGAGGGAGAGTTCCGTCAGCACGACGGCGTGGTGACGATCTTGATGTTCTACCGTCGCAGGGCTTCGCCTAAGCACCGCTACAATATTATCGAGGAGAACTATGGTGGAGGGGGGCACCGCACACGGCTATGAGATCAAGAGATCAATTGTTGTGTCTAGAGGTGCCCCCTTGCCCCCGTATATAAAGGAGGGAGGGAGAGGCCGGCCCTAGAGGGGGCGCACCAAGTGTGGGGAGTCCTACTAGGACTCCCAAGTCCTAGTAGGATTCCCCTTTCCTTTCCGGAGTAGGAGAGAAGGAAAGAGGGGGAGAGGGAGAAGGAAAAGGGGGCTGCACCCCTTGTCCAATTCGGACCAGAAGGGGGGCACGCGCCTCCTTCCTTTTGGCCTCTCTCTTCTATTCCCGTAACTCCCCGGTACTCCGAAAATACCCGAATCACTCGGAACCTTTCCGATGTACGAATATAGTTGTCCAATATATCGATTTTTACGTCTCGACCATTTCGAGACTCCTCGTCATGTCCCCGGTCTCATCCGGGACTGCGAACTCCTTCGGTACATCAAAACTCATAAACTCTTAATACCGATCGTCATCAAACGTTAAGCGTGCGGACCCTACGGGTTCGAGAACTATGTAGACATGACCGAGACTCATCTCCGGTCAATAAACAATAGCGGAACCTGGATGCTCATATTGGCTCCTACATATTCTACGAAGATCTTTATCGGTCAAACCGCATAACAACATACGTTGTTCCCTTTGTCATCGGTATGTTACTTGCCCGAGATTCGATCGTCGGTATCTCAATACCTAGTTCAATCTCGTTACCGGCAAGTCTCTTTACTCGTTCCGTAATACATCATCCTGCGACTAACTCATTAGCTGCAATGCTTGCAAGGCTTATAGTGATGTGCATTACCGAGTGGGCCCAGAGATACCTCTCCGACAATCAGAGTGACAAATCCTAATCTCGAAATACGCCAACCCAACAAGTACCTTCGGAGACACCTGTAGAGTACCTTTATAATCACCCAGTTACGTTGTGACGTTTGGTAGCACACAAAGTGTTCCTCTGGTATTCGGGAGTTGCATAATCTCATAGTCATAGGAACATGTATAAGTCATGAAGAAAGCAATAGCAGTAAAACTTAAACGATCATAGTGCTAAGCTAATGGATGGGTCTTGTCCATCACATCATTCTCCTAATGATGTGATCCCGTTGATAAAATGACAACTCATGTCTATGGCTAGGAAACATAACCATCTTTGATCAATGAGCTAGTCTAGTAGAGGCATACTAGGGACACTCTGTTTTGTCTATGTATTCACACATGTACTAAGTTTCCGGTTAATACAATTCTAGCATGAATAATAAACATTTATCATGATATAAGGAAATAAATAATAACTTTATTATTGCCTCTAGGGCATATTTCCTTCAGTCTCCCACTTGCACTAGAGTCAATAATCTAGCTCACATCGCCATGTGATTTAATACCGATAGTTCACATCGTTATGTGAATAACACCCATAGTTCACATCACCATGTGACCAACACCCAAAGGGTTTACTAGAGTCAATAATCTAGTTCACATCGCTATGTGATTAATACCCAAGAGTAATAAGGTGTGATCATGTTTTGCTTGTGAGAGAAGTTTAGTCAACGGGTCTGTCACATTCAGATCCGTATGTAATTCACAAATTTCTATGTCTATAATGCTCCGCATAGAGCTACTCTAGCTAATTGCTCCCACTTTCAATACGCATCCAGATTGATACTTAGAGTCATCTGGATTTAGTGTCAAAGCTTGCATCGGCGTAACCCTTTACGACGAACTCTTTATCACCTCCATAATCGAGAAACATTTCCTTAGTCATCCAATTACTAAGGATAATTTTGACCGCTGTACAGTGATCTACTCCTGGATCACTATTGTACCCCCTTGACAAACTCATGGCAAGGTACACAACATGTTTGGTACACAGCATGGCATATTTATAGAACCTATGGCTAAGGCATAGGGAATGACTTTCATTCTCTCTATATTTTTCTGCCATGGTCTAGCTTTGAGTCTTACTCAACTTCACACCTTACAAGTCAGGCAAGAACTTCTTCTTTGACTGATCCATTTTGAACTACTTCAAAATCTTATCAAGGTATGTACTCATCGAAAGTCTTATCAAGCGTCTTGATCTATCTCTATAGATCTTGATGCCCAATATGTAAGCAGCTTCACCAAGGTCTTTCTTTGAAAAAGTCCTTTCAAACACTCCTTTATGCTTTCCAGAAAATTCTACATCATTTCCGATCGACAATATGTCATTCACATATACTTATCAGAAAGGTTATAGCGCTCCCACTCACTTCTTGTAAATACAGGCTTCACCGCAAGTCTGTATAAATCTATATGCTTTGATCAACTTATCAAAGCGTATATTCCAACTCCGAGATGCTTGCACCAGTCCATAGATGGATCGCTGGAGCTTGCACATTTTGTTAGCACCTTTAGGATTGACAAAACCTTCTGGTTGCATCATATACAAGTCTTCTTTAATAAATCCATTAAAGAATGCATTTTTGTTATCCAATTGCCAGATTTCATAAAATGCGGCAATTGCTAACATGATTCGGACAGACTTAAGCATCGCTACGGGTGAGAAAGTCTCATCGTACTCAACTCCTTGAACTTGTTGAAAAACTTTCGCAACAAGTCGAGCTTTGTAAATAGTAACATTACCGTCAGCGTCAGTCTTCCTCTTGAAGATCCATTTATTTTCGATGGCTTGCCGATCATCGGGCAAGTCAACCAAAGTCCACACTTTGTTCTCATACATGGATCCCATCTCAGATTTCATGGCCTCAAGCCATTTTGCGGAATCTGGGCTCATCATCGCTTCCTCATAGTTCGTAGGTTCATCATGGTCCAGTAACATGACTTCCAGAACCGGGTTGCCGTACCACTCTGATGCGGAACGAACTCTAGTTGATCTACGAAGTTCAGCAGAAACTTGATCTGAAGTTTCATGATCATCATCATTAGCTTCCTCACTAATTGGTGTAGGAATCACTGGAACTTGTTTCTGAGATGTTCCACTTTCCAATTTGGGAGAAAGTACAATTACCTCATCAAGTTCTACTTTCCTCCCACTCACTTCTTTCGAGAGAAACTCCTTCTCTAGAAAGGATCCACTCTTAGCAACAAAGACCTTGCCTTCGGATCTGTGATAGAAGGTGTACCCAACAGTTTCTTTTGGGTATCCTATGAAGATTTACTTCTCCGATTTGGGTTCGAGCTTATCATGTTGAAACTTTTTCACATAAGCATCGTAGTCCCAACTTAAAGAAATGACAGCTTAGGTTTCTCGTCAAACCACAGTTCATACGGTGTCATCTCCACGGATTTAGATGGTGCCCTATTTAACGTGAATGTAGTTGTCTCTAATGCATAACCCCAAAAGCGATAGTGGTAGATCGGTAAGAGACATCATCGATCGCACCATATCTAATAAAGTACGGTTATGACGTTCGGACACACCATTACACTGTGGTGTTCCAGGTGGCGTGAGTAGTGAAACTATTTCACATTGTTTTTACTGAAGGCCAAACTCGCTAACTCAAATATTTTACCTCTACGATCATATCGTAGAAACTCTTATTTTCTTGTTACGATGATTCTCCACTTCACTCTGAAATTCTTTGAACTTTTCAAATGTTTCAGACTTGTGCTTCATTAAGTAGATATACCCATATCTGCTCAAATCATCAGTGAAGGTCAGAAAATAACGATACCCGCCGCGAGCTTCAACACTCATTGGTCCACATACATCTGTATGTATGATCTCCAACAAATTTGTTGCTCGCTCCATTGTTCGGGAGAACGGAGTTTTAGTCATCTTGCCCATGAGGCATGGTTCACAAGCACCAAGTGATTCATAATCAAGTGATTCCAAAAGTCCATCACTATGGAGTTTCTTCATGCGCTTTACACCATTATGACATAAACGGCAGTGCCACAAATAAGTTGCACTATCATTATTAACCTTGCATCTTTTGGCTTCAATATTATGAATATGTGTATCACCACGATCGAGATCCAACAAACTATTTTCATTGGGTGTATGACCATCGAAAGTTTTATTCATGTAAACAGAATAACAATTATTCTATGACTTTAAATGAATAACCGTATTGCAACAAATATGATCAAATCATATTCATGCTCAACGCAAATGCCAAATAACATTTATTTAGGTTTTACACTAATCCCGAAAGTATAGGGAGTGTGCGATGATGACCATATCAATCTTGGAACCACTTCCAACACACATCGTCACTTCACCTTTAACTACTCTCTGTTCATTCTGCAATTCTCGTTTCGAGTTACTAATTTTAGCAACTGAACCGGTATCAAATACCCAGGGGTTGATATGAACACTAGTAAAGTACACATCAATAATCTGTATATCAAAATACAACTTTGTTCACTTTGCCATCCTTCTTATCCGCCAAGTATCTAGGGCAGTTCCACTTCCAGTGACCATTTCCTTTGCAGTAGAAGTACTTAGTTTCAGGCTTGAGTTTTAGCTTTGGGTTTCTTCACGGGAGTGACAACTTGCTTGTCATTCTTCTTGAAGTTCCCCTTCTATCCCTTTGCCCTTTACTTGAAACAAGTGGTCTTGTTAACCATCAACACTTGATGCTTTTTCATGATTTCTACCTTCGCCGACTTCAGCATCGCGAAGAGCTCGGGAATTCCTTTCGTCATCCCTTGCATATTATAGTTCATCACGAAGTTCTACTAACTTGGTGATAGTGACTAGAGAACTTTGTCAATTACTATCTTATCTGGAAGATTTACTCCCACTTGATTCAAGTAATTGTAGTACCCAGACAATCTGAGCACATGCTCACTGGTTGAGCTATTCTCCTCCATCTTGTAGGCAAAGTACTGTCAGAAGTCTTATACCTCTCGACACGGGCATGAGTATGAAATACTAATTTCAACTCTTGGAACATCTTATATGCTCCGTGGCGTTCAAAACGTTTTTGAAGTCCCGGTTCTAAGCCGTAAAGCATGGTGCACTTAAACTATCAAGTAGTCATCATACCGAGCTTTTGTCAAAACGTTCATAACATCTACATCTGCTCTTGCAATAGGTCTGTCACCTAGCGGTGCATCAAGGACATAATTCTCTATGCAGCAATGAGGATAATCCTCAGATCACAGAATAATTCCGCATCATTGCTACTAACATCTTTCAACTTAGTTTTCTCTAGGAACATATAAAAAATAAACGGGGAGCAACATCGTGAGCTATTGATCTACAACATAGATATGCAAAAACTATTAGGACTAAGTTCTTGATAAATTAAAGTTCAATTAATCATATTACTTAAAGAACTCCCACTTAGATAGACATCCCTCCGGTCATCTAAATGATCACGTGATCCAAATCAACTAAACCATGTCCGATCATCACGTGAGATGGAGTAGTTTCAATGGTGAACATCTTATGTTGATCATATCTACTATATGATTCACGCTCAACCTTTCGGTTTCCAGTGTTCCGAGGCCATATCTGCATATGCTAGGCTCGTCAAGTTTAACCTGAGTATTCTGCGTGTGCAAAACTGGCTTACACCCGTTGTATTTGAACGTAGAGCTTATTACACCCGATCATCACGTGGTGTCTCGGCACGACGAACTTTCGCAACGGTGCATACTCAGGGAGAACACTTATACCTTGAAATTTAGTAAGGGATCATCTTATAATGCTACCGTCGAACTAAGCAAAATAAGAAGCATAATAAGATAAACATCACATGCAATCAAAATATGTGACATGATATGACCATCATCATCTTGTGCTTTTGATCTCCATCTCCAAAGCACCGTCATGATCACCTTCGTCACCGGCGCGACACCTTGATCTCCATCGTAGCATCGTTGTCGTCTCGCCAACTATTGCTTTTACGACTATCGCTACCTCTTAGTGATAAAGTAAAGCAATTACATGGCGATTGCATTTCATACAATAAAGCGACAACCATATGGCCCCTGCCAGTTGTCGATAACTTTACAAAACATGATCATCTCATACAAAACCGTATATCCCATCATGTCTTGACCATATCACATCACAACATGCCCTGAAAAAACAAGTTAGACGTCCTCTACTTTGTTGTTGCAAGTTTTACGTGGCTGCTACGGGCTTAGCAAGAACCGTTCTTACCTACGCATAGAAAAACCACAACGATATTTCGTCAAGTATGTGCTGTTTTAACCTTCACAAGGACCGGGCGTAGCCACACTTGATTCAACTAAAGTTGGAGAAACTGACACCCACCAGCCACCTGTGTGCGAAGCACGTCGGTAGAACCAGTCTCGCGTAAGCGTACGCGTAATGTCGGTCCGGGCCGCTTCATCCAACAATACCGCCGAATCAAAGTATGACATGCTGGTAAGCAGTATGACTAGTATCGTCCACAACTCACTTGTGTTCTACTCGTGCATATCATCTACGCATAGACCTGGCTCATGATGCCACTATTGGGGAACGTAGTATTTTAAATTTTTCCTACGATCACGCAAGATCTATCTACCAGATGCATAGCAACGAGAGGGAAGAGTGTGTCTACGTACCCTCGTAGACCGGAAGCGGAAGCGTTAGAACAACGCGGTTGATGTAGTCGTACGTCTTCACGGCCCGACCGATCAAGCACCGAAACTACGGCACCTCCGAGTTCTAGCACATGTTCAGCTCGATGACGTCCCTCGAACTCCGATCCAGCTGAGTGTCGAGGGAGAGTTCCGTCAGCACGACGGCGTGGTGACGATCTTGATGTTCTACCGTCGCAGGGCTTCGCCTAAGCACCGCTACAATATTATCGAGGAGAACTATGGTGGAGGGGGCACCGCACACGGCTAAGAGATCAAGAGATCAATTGTTGTGTCTAGAGGTGCCCCCTTGCCCCCGTATATAAAGGAGGGAGGGAGAGGCCGACCCTAGAGGGGGCGCGCCAAGTGTGGGGAGTCCTACTAGGACTCCCAAGTCCTAGTAGGATTCCAATTTCCTTTCCGGAGTAGGAGAGAAGGAAAGAGGGGGAGAGGGAGAAGGAAAAGGGGGATGCACCCCTTGTCCAATTCGGACCAGAAGGGGGGCACGCGCCTCCTTCCTTTTGGCCTCTCTCTTCTATTCCCGTAACTCCCCGGTACTCCGAAAATACCTGAATCACTCGGAACCTTTCCGATGTCCGAATATAGTCGTCCAATATATCGATTTTTACGTCTCGACCATTTCGAGACTCCTCGTCATGTCCCCAGTCTCATCCGGGACTCCGAACTCCTTCGGTACATCAAAACTCATAAACTCATAATACCGATCGTCATCAAACGTTAAGCGTGCGGACCCTACGGGTTCGAGAACTATGTAGAAATGACCGAGACTCATCTCCGGTCAATAACCAATAGCGGAACCTGGATGCTCATATTGGCTCCTACATATTCTACGAAGATCTTTATCGGTCAAACCGCATAACAACATACGTTGTTCCCTTTGTCATCGGTATGTTACTTGCCCGAGATTCGATCGTCGGTATCTCAATACCTAGTTCAATCTCGTTACCGGCAAGTCTCTTTACTCGTTCCGTAATACATCATCCTGCAACTAACTCATTAGCTGCAATGCTTGCAAGGCTTATAGTGATGTGCATTACCGAGTGGGCCCAGAGATACCTCTCCGACAATCGGAGTGACAAATCCTAATCTCGAAATACGCCAACCCAACAAGTACCTTCGGAGACACCTGTAGAGTACCTTTATAATCACCCAGTTACGTTGTGACGTTTGGTAGCACACAAAGTGTTCCTCCGGTATTCGGGAGTTGCATAATCTCATAATAAAACTATCATCGAAACCTTAAGCGTGCGGACCCTACGGGTTCGAGAACTATGTAGACATGACCGAGACACGTCTCCGGTCAATAACCAATAGCGGAACCTGGATGCTCATATTGGCTCCCACATATTCTACGAAGATCTTTATCGGTCAAACCGCATAACAACATACATTGTTCCCTTTGTCATCGGTATGTTACATGCCCGAGATTCGATCGTCGGTATCTCAATACCTAGTTCAATCTCGTTACCAACAAGTCTCTTTACTCGTTCCGTAATACATCATCCCGCAACTAACTCATTAGCTGCAATGCTTGCAAGGCTTATAGTGATGTGCATTACCGAGTGGGGCCAGAGATACCTCTCCGACAATCGGAGTGACAAATCCTAATCTCGAAATACGCCAACCCAACAAGTACCTTCGGAGACACCTGTAGAGTACCTTTATAATCACCCAGTTACGTTGTGACGTTTGGTAGCACACAAAGTGTTCCTCCGGTATTCGGGAGTTGCATAATCTCATAGTCATAGGAACATGTATAAGTCATGAAGAAAGCAATAGCAGTAAAACTTAAACGATCATAGTGCTAAGCTAACGGATGGGTCTTGTCCATCACATCATTCTCCTAATGATGTGATCCCGTTGATAAAATGACAACTCATGTCTATGGCTAGGAAACATAACCATCTTTGATCAATGAGCTAGTCTAGTAGAGGCATACTAGGGACACTCTGTTTTGTCTATGTATTCACACATGTACTAAGTTTCCGGTTAATACAATTCTAGCATGAATAATAAACATTTATCATGATATAAGGAAATAAATAATAACTTTATTATTGCCTCTAGGGCATATTTCCTTCAGCAACAACATAAGGATTACATATGTGCCTCGATCATGTAGGGCAGCTCACGAGGACTAATTAGTGAAGCACAAGAACGGGAGGAGAACATCACATAGCTACTGGTCATGGACCCATGGTCCAAGGGAGACTACTCACAACTCATCCGGGAGGCGTCCATGGTGGTGGAGAGGCTCCCGGTGGTGATCCTCCCCTCCGGCAGGGTGCCGGGAAGAGTTCTCCTGGTGCTCCCGATCTTGGAAGCGCGGCGGCGGCGGAACAAAGATGAGATCGCGAAAAGGGTTCCCGTCTCGAGGGTTTCGGGACGCGATATAAATATATGCCAAAGGGGGGCATCAACGGAGGCCTGGGGGGCCCAGGCGCCCCCCCGGCGCGGCCAGGAGGGGGGCCGCGCCACCAGGGCGCCTGGAGCCCTGGTGGCCCCCCTCCGGCTCTACTTCGGGTGCCGGGAAGCTTCTGGAACGCTGATTTTTTATACAATTTTTCCGGGATTTTTCTGGCAGTTTTCGTAATGGGAAAACCTGAAATACAAAAACAGCAGAAAACAGAAACTGGCACTGGGGTGCACTGAGTTAATAGGTTAGTCCAAATATGATCAAAAGTGTATGGAAGTGTATAAATATCATAGCAATATCACCCAAAAGAGGCATGGAGCAAGCAGAAATTATAGATACGTTTTGGACGTATCAACATCCCCAAGCTTAATTCCTGCTCGTCCTCGAGTAGGTAAATGATAACAAGAATAATTTCTGTGGTGACATGATATTAACCATATAGGACTTTTTCATAGTCATATGACAAAAGCTAACTGAGACAATGAATCTGTAGTAGTTAAGTTGCCTCACGAGAAAATCACAAAGAACTGAAAGTTTTACAATATGATACTGAAACATCAAATAGATTTGTAATGAGCATGGTGTGCAAATATGATAAAGTGATATCTCGCTTGCCCCCTTTAGTGAAGCAAAACATAAATGCAGGGGCACCTCCAAGGTTTAAGTGATGACTAGATACAATGATTTCAGAATAAACGATATCATAATCATGCAAAAGACAATGCTACTTTTGGACAATGCACATTACACTCAGAATGACAATCATGCTCTCAGTAGTTGGTGCTTTAAAAGAAGGTGGAGACTCTCGAACCGTGGCTTTTGTTGGCAAGGTTGAAAACTCGTGGTTGGAAACAAAGACAAAGCATGTACCAGAGCTCTTGGTTTTAAAAACAGAGGTAATAATATTTTTTTAGATCATGCATGTTCCGTCAACGAATGCTAGCAGACAACTCAATCACTTCTTGAGATGGACAAGTTTCGAGGAACGGCTCCCGAATGAGGACGATCACATCCTCTTAATCTCCTTTGTTTATCACTGCCAAAGCTTTCTGATTTCTCATGAACAAAGCGTGAAGGAGGGTTTGTTCGTTATATTATTTTTGAGCCGGGCGCACTCTTTGCCAGTTCCTTCTCGTATTATGGGTTTGCACATTAGACATGCAATCCCGGGGTGAAGCTTGTCCAACTTAAAAAGATCATGAATTAACTACTACTTCCTCATGAACTAAAACAGAGGCACAAAATAGGAATGCCTTTTTTCTTTGAATAATTTCGAGATGGTACATGAAAGTCTTCGTTAGGAATGGCAGGTAAATACCATGTAGGAAGGTATGGTGGACTCATATGGCATAACTGGTTTAAAAGAATTTGGATGCACAAGCAGTCAGTCCGCTTAGTACAGGTGGAGGTTAGCAAAAGACTGGGAGCGACCAACTAAAAGAGCAATGACGGTCATAATCATGCAGAGCGACAAAGCAACATTGAATCAGGCATGTAAGTTATATCGCTACTCAGAAACAAAAGATCATCAAGGCTTGACAGACTTTTTTTACAGTCTTAAATATGCGTGAGCATACGCCAAGTCAATCAAAATAAATTCTTGAAGGAAGATATTACTAAACCATACCACATCATAGGCAAACAAATCATGTTGGTACTCCAATAACACATTGGGAACCCCCCAGCTATTTGAGACTAACCATAAGAAAACATGAACTACTAAGCGCCATTATGCACGTAGCATCTTTATCATAGACATATCAACCAATGCAACGGAAGCAAACTCTCTTAATAAGATAAGCATGATAACTAAAGAGAGTTCAAGCAACCAACTAAACAAAAGCTCTTTAAAAAGATAAGCATGAATACTAAGAGCTGAACATGATAGTAGCTATTGAAAGACAAAGAACACACACAGCAAGGATAGACATGAAAATTCTATGTTATGTTCTAGGTAGAAGTGGAGCGTGTTTCTCTCCCACACAATGAAAGCTGAGTTCCGACTCGTTATGAAAAGCTAAAGAAAACTAAAAAGGAAACTAAAAGCAAGACGCTCCAAGCATAGCACATAACACATGAAGTGATAACAATATAGTGGAACGAAAGACGAACTGATAATGTTGATGGAGAAGGGGATGCATGGGGGCATCCCCAAGCTTAGACTCTTGAGTCTCCTTGAATATTTCTTGGGGGTGCATGGGGGCATCCCCAAGCTTGAGCGTTTGACACTCCTGAATCTTTTTATCATCTTCCCTCGCACACTTGAAAACTCCCTTCGTACATAACTCATCATAATCTGATTAGCGAGGTTAGTACCCATAATAAAATAATTGTTCCTTGCTGGAAATAAAGATATTCTTGAAGGTCTACTGTTTCTCAAGATTGCCAAAAGGTTTTTGCAAAGAAAAAGCAAGCTCAAGGTTTGCAAAATGAAGGAAAGGCAAAACAGGACAGAATCTGTGAAAAACAGAACATCAGGTAGTAATTGATTTTTTTCGGGGCACTTCTGCAACTCTAATCAAAAAACTCAGAACAGATGCACGAAATACAATTGTATAGAGCACGCTGTAGAAAAAATTCAGACCAAAAAGATGATCTGGTGATTTTATACGAATTTTTCTATCCAAGGACAGAATCTGTTTCCTGGATAGCACGTCACAACTTTTGAACTTTCTTGCAATCAGAGGCTACACTTGGCACTAAATTGAAAAGCAAAGATACAATGATGATGCTACTGTAGTAAAAACATCAAGACACAACAAAAGCAAAAATAAAATTTTTATTCATGTGGGCTGCCTCCCAAAAGCGCTTTCTTTTATGCCTTTAAGCTAGGCATAATGCATAGAGACCAAGTTTTATCAAGAGTAAAAGAATAGCTAGCCCGTATAACGGACTCAAAAGGTAACTTAATCTTCTTTCTAGGGAAGTGTTCCATCCCTTTCTTGAGAGGAAATTGGAATCTTATATTCCCCTCTTTCATGTCAATGATAGCACCAACGGTGCGAAGGAAAGGACGTCCCAAAATAATTGGACACGAAGGTTCACATTCAATATCCATAATAGTAAAATCAACGGGAACATAATTGTCATTGACAATGATAAGAACATCGTCGATCCTCCCCAAAGGTTTCTTTATGGAAGAATCAACGAGACGAACACCAAAAGAACAGGAATCAAAAGGTTTCAATTTAAGCATATCATATATTCTTTTGGGCATAACAGAGGTACTAGCACCAACATCACATAAAGCATAGCAAGAGAAGTTATTCAACTTAATTTTAATCATAGGATCCCAACCATCTTCTAGCTTTCTAGGTATGGAGGCTTCTACTCTAAGTTTCTCCTCCCTAGCTTTGATGAGAGCATTAGTGATATGATCTGTGAAGGCAAGGTTAAGCATGCTAGTGTGGGGATCTCTAGACATCTTGTGAAGGAAATCAATAACTTCGGTAAGAGTGCAATTATCAAAATCAAGGTCACTACTATCAAGTAAAGTGGTAGTGGTGTCCTTTAGGTTCACTTGTTTGGTAGTTTCTATAGTCATAGCATCACCATTAATAGGTCCATTGGGACCAGGAGTGCATTGGGTGCTAAGAGTTTGGATATCCTCAACAACTTGGATAGTAGCAACAGTGTGGTGGGTAGGAAGGTTCTTAATTCTATCTTCTTCCTCCCTTTCTCTAGCCCATCTCTCTTTAAGTTTAGCCAACATCCTAATGTTTTCATTAATTTGCACTTGAATAGCATTCATAGGAGTGACCTTCCTCTCCTCAAGAGGAGAAGTTCTAATTTTAAGCAATTCTACCTCATGGGCAAAATTGTCTACCTTCGAAGAGAGATCATCTAGTTTGTTTAGTTTTTCTTCTACACTCTTATTAAAGGCTTTTTGGGTAGTGATGAAATCTTTAAGCATAATCTCTAGTTCAGTAGTGGAGTTCTTGGTGCTAGGATAAGCATTGTTGTTCCCATAGGAATTAGAGGGGAACGGTCTAGGATTGCTACCAAAATTACTCCTATAAGCATTGTTATTAAAATTGTTTCTAGAGATAAAGTTCACATCTACTTGTTCTTGAGCAATCAAAGAATTTAAAGGAACATCACGAGGATCAACAGAAGATTGCTTCGAAAGTAGAGACATGATCAAGTCAACTTTTTCATTTAGGGAGGAAATCTCCTCGACAGAGTTTACCTTCCTACCTGTTGGAGCGCGTTCGGTGTGCCATTGGGAATAATTGGTCATCATCTCATCGAGAAGCTTCATGGCAGCACCAAGTGTAGTTGACATAAAGGTTCCTCCCGCGGCTGAATCTAACAAGTTCCGCGAGGTAAAGTTCAAGCCTGCATAAAAAGTTTGGATAACCATCCAAGTAGTCAAACCATGAGTAGGGCAGTTCTTGATAAGAGATTTCATACGTTCCCAAGATTTGGCAACGTGTTCATTATCCAATTGTTTAAAATTCATTATGTTACTTCTTAGTTGGATAATTTTAGCAGGTGGATAGTATTTTCCGATAAAAGCATCTTTGCACTTGTCCCACGAATCTATGCTATTTCTAGGCAAAGATTGAAACCAAATTTTAGCTCCTCCTCTCAAGGAGAAAGGAAAAAGCTTAAGCTTAACAATATTACCATCTATTTCTTGGTACTTTTGCATATCACAAAGTTCAACAAAGTTGTTTAAGTGTAAAGCAGCATCATCTCCAGCACCGGAGAATTGATCTTTCATAACTAGGTTCAGTAAAGCAGGTTTAATTTCATAAGAAGGTGCTGAAGTGGCAGGTGTAGTGATAGGTGTGCAGATAAAGTCATCGTTGTTGTGACTAGTGAAGTCACACAACTTGGTGTTCTCGGTGGAACCCATAGTAGCAAGCAAGCAAGATAACTATTTTTGTGATTTTTGATAAAAGATACTAAAGCAAAAACTGAAAGGTAAACTAACAAGACTAAAAAGCAAAGGTAAAAGATAGCATGCAACTCCCCTATCTTGAAGAGTGGAGTCCCCGGCAACGGCGCCAGAAAACTTTGCTTGATGGCTTCTCGCCCCTCGTTGGTTACCCCAAGTGGAAGGTTTGAGATGCAGTGTAGCGGAAGTTTTCCCTTGGCAAAGATACCAAGGATCGATTTCCCCTAAGACTCCCAGTTTCAACAAGAAGGTGTCAACTGCTAACGGCGCCAGATATTAGCAATCAACGTGGACCTGCACACAGATACAAATAACTTTGCTCCCAACGAGTACAGAGAGGTTGTCAATCCCTCCAGCCTTGTCGTTTACAAAGGATCAAACGCAAGTGATAATAGTGATAGGTATTGCTGCAATAGTAAGTAAAAAGCGGAAAGTAAATAGCGGATGTGATCAATGATGGTAATATGGACCGGGGTCCCATGATGTTCACTAGTGATATCTCTCTCCCAAAAGACGATAAAACAGCTATGTGAGGTAAACGAATTACAGCTGGGCAACTGACAGAATTATGTGCGCAAACCAATGCTAACTATGTTGCAAGAAAGGTAGAGGTTCAAAGCATGGGCGGTACGCCAAGGCAAGTAGACCGAAATCCATCTGCATCTACTACTAATCATCCACCTTGAGATATCTATCCAGAACATCTCGCTGGTATTAAGTTGCGAGTCCCACCCATAGTGTAAACTCAAAGCAACAGACAACTGCATTAAAAGAACTTTGCGTAAAGTAAACAATCCTTGCACCCGCGGGCACAAGCACCGTTGTTTTCCCCTTTGTGGCAACAGCACATCCCCTAGACTCATGTTTCTGTCACTCAAGCTAGTCATCGAGGGCCATGAACCCACAATCAAGCATAACGTTCCCTCTTGGAGTCACTACCTACTACTTGGCCAAAGCAATAAATAACAACGAAGAACATGCAAGAATTACTTACGAACATAAATATAAAAGAGGTAGATCAAATATATTACTCAAACACAATCTGAACATAATCTCACAATCCATCGGATCCCAGCAAACTCATCATAGCAACAGCATAAGGATTACATATGTGCCTCGATCATGTAGGGCAGCTCACGAGGACTAATTAGTGAAGCACAAGAACGGGAGGAGAACATCACATAGCTACTGGTCATGGACCCATGGTCCAAGGGAGACTACTCACAACTCATCCGGGAGGCGTCCATGATGGTGGAGAGGCTCCCGGTGGTGATCCTCCCCTCCGACAGGGTGCCGGGAAGAGTTCTCCTGGTGCTCCCGATCTTGGAAGCGCGGCGGCGGCGGAACAGAGATGAGATCGCGAAAAGGGTTCCCGTCTCGAGGGTTTCGGGACGCGATATAAATATATGCCAAAGGGGGGCATCAGCGGAGGCCTGGGGGGCCCAGGCGCCCCCCCCC
>LR738715.1:48903120-48940389 GCA_902687465.1 Secale cereale
CCGGCGCGGCCAGGAGGGGGCCGCGCCAGCAGGGCGCCTGGAGCCCTGGTGCCCCCCCTCCGGCTGTACTAAGGGTGCCGGGAAGCTTCTGGAACGCTAATTTTTTTTATAATTTTTCCTGGATTTTTCTGGCAGTTTTCGTAATGGGAAAACCTGAAATACAAAAACAGCAGAAAACAGAAACTGGCACTGGGGTGCACTGAGTTAATAGGTTAGTCCAAATATGATCAAAAGTGTATGGAAGTGTATAAATATCATAGCAATATCACCCAAAAGAGGCATGGAGCAAGCAGAAATTATAGATACGTTTTGGACGTATCATCATGTCACTTTAATTGATTGCATGTGATGTTTATCATGTTTATGCATCTTGTTTACTTAGAACGACGGTAGTAAATAAGATGATCTCTCACTAAAATTTCAAGAATTGTGTTCCCCCTAACTGTGCACCGTTGCTAAGGATCGTTGTTCCGAAGCACCACCTGATGATCGGGTGTGATAGGTTCTAACGTTCGCATACAACGGGTGTAAGCCAGATTTACACAAGCAATACACTTAGGGTTTACTTGACGAGCCTAGCATGTACAGACATGGCCTCGGAACACGGAAGACCGAAAGGTCGAACACGAGTCGTATAGAAGATACAATCAACATGAAGATGTTCACCGTTGATGACTAGTCCGTCTCACGTGATGATCGGGCACGGGCTAGTCGATTCGGATCGTGTATCACTTAGATGACTAGAGAGATGTCATTCTGAGTGGGAGTTCATTAAAATTTGATTAAGATGAACTTAATTATCATGAACTTAGTCTAAATTCTTTACAATATCTTTTTAGATCAAATGGCCCACGCTCAAGTTTCCCTCAACTTCAACGTGTTCCTAGAGAAAACCAAGCTGAAAGACGATGGTAGCAACTATACAGATTGGGTCCGTAACCTGAGGATTATCCTCATAGCTGCCAAGAGATCATATGTCCTTGAAGCACCGCTAGGTAATGCACCCGTTCTCCCGACGACCCAAGACGTTATGAACGCCTGGCAGTCGCGTTGTGATGATTACTCCCTGGTTCAGTGCGGCATGCTTTACAGCTTAGAGTCGGGGCTCCAAAAGCGTTTTGAGCACCACGGGGCATATGAGATGTTCCAAGAGCTGAAAATGGTTTTCCAAGCTCATGCCCGAGTCGAGAGATATGACGTCTCCGACGCATTCTACAGCTGTAAGATGGAGGAAAACAGTTCTGTTACTGAGCACATCCTCAAGATTTCTGGATTGCACAACCGCTTGTCTCAGCTGGGAATGAATCTCCCAGATGAAGCGGTCGTTGACAGAATCCTCCAGTCGCTCCCACCCAGCTTCAAGAGCTTCGTGTTAAACTTCAATATGCAGGGGATGGAGAGGTCCATTCCCGAGGTGTATTCAATGCTGAAATCAGCGGAGGTGGATATCAAGAAAGAACATCAAGTGTTGATGGTCAATAAAACCACTAAGTTCAAGAAAGGCAAGGGTAAGAAGAACTTCAAGAAGGACGGCAAAGGAGTTGTCGCGCCCGGTAAGCCAGTTGCCGGGAAGAAGCCAAAGAATGGACCCAAGCATGAAACTGAGTGTTTTCATTGCAAGGGAACGGGGCACTGGAAGCGGAACTGCCCCAAATACTTAGCAGACAAGAAGCCCGGCAACGTCAAAGGTATATATGATATACATGTTATTGATGTGTACCTTACAAGCACTCGTAGTAGCTCCTGGGTATTTGATACCGGTGCGGTTGCTCACATTTGTAACTCAAAACAGGAGCTGCGGAATAAGCGAAGACTGGCGAAGGATGAGGTGACGATGCGCGTCGGGAATGGTTCCAACGTCGATGTGATTGCCGTCGGCACGCTACCTCTACATCTACCCTCGGGATTAGTTTTAAACCTTAATAATTGTTATTTAGTACCAGCTTTGAGCATGAACATTGTATCTGGATCTCGTCTTATGCGAGATGGCTACTCTTTCAAATCGGAGAATAATGGTTGTTCTATTTATTTGAGAGATATGTTTTATGGTCATGCCCCGCTGGTCAATGGTTTATTTTTGATGAATCTCGAACGTGATGATACACATATTCATAGTGTAGATGCCAAAAGATGTAAAGTTGATAATGATAGTCCCACATACTTGTGGCATTGCCGCCTTGGTCAAATTGGTGTCAAACGTATGAAGAAGCTCCATTCAGATGGACTTCTAGAGTCTCTTGATTATGAATCATTTGACACGTGCGAACCATGCCTCTTGGGCAGAATGACCAAGACTCCGTTCTCCAGAACAATGGAGCGAGCAACCAACTTGTTGGAAATCATACATACCGATGTGTGCGGTCCAATGAGTGTTGAGGCTCGCGGAGGCTATCGTTATGTTCTCACCCTCACAGATGACTTGAGTAGATATGGGTATATCTATTTGATAAAACACAAGTCTGAGACCTTTGAAAAGTTCAAGGAATTTCAGAATGAGGTTGAGAATCAACGTGACAAAAAAATAAAGTTCTTACGATCAGATCGTGGGGTTGAATATTTAAGTCATGAATTTGGCACGCACCTTAGGAACTGTGGAATTGTTTCACAATTGACACCGCCCGGAACACCTCAACGTAACGGTGTGTCCGAACGTCGAAATCGTACTCTGTTGGACATGGTGCGGTCTATGATGTCCCTCACCGATTTACCGCTATCTTTTTGGGGTTATGCTTTAGATACTGCCGCATTCACTTTAAATAGGGCTCCGTCGAAATCCGTTGAGACGACACCGTATGAACTTTTGTTTGGCAAGAAACCGAAGCTGTCATTTCTGGAAGTTTGGGGTTGCGATGCTTATGTCAAGAAAGTTCAACCTGAAAAGATCGAACCCAAATCGGAAAAATGCGTCTTCATAGGATACCCAAAGGAAACGATTGGGTACACCTTCTACCACAGATCCCAAGGCAAAGTCTTTGTTGCCAAGAATGGATCCTTTTTGGATAAAGAGTTTCTCTCGAAAGAAGTGAGTGGGAGGAAAGTAGAACTTGATGAGGTGACTGTCACCCCTCCTGAACCGGAAAGTAGCGCAGCGCAGGAAATTGTTCCTGAGGTGCCTGCACCGACAAGGGAGGAAGTTAATGATAATGATCATGAAGAAACAGATCAAGTTACTACTGAACTTCGAAGGTCCACAAGGGCACGTTCCACACCAGAGTGGTACGACAACCCTGTCCTGGAAATCATGTTGTTAGACAACGGTGAACCTTCGAACTATGAAGAAGCGATGGCGGGCCCAGATTCCAATAAATGGCTTGGAGCCATGAAATCCGAGATAGAATCCATGTATGAAAACAAAGTATGGACTTTGGTGGACTTGCCTGATGATAGGCACGCCATAGAAAATAAATGGATATTTAAGAAGAAGACAGACGCGGATGGTAATGTGACCATCTATAAGGCTCGGCTTGTCGCTAAAGGTTATCGACAAGTTCAAGGGATTGACTACGATGACACCTTCTCTCCGTAGCGATGCTGAAGTCAGTCAGAATCATGTTAGCTATTGCCGCATTCTATGATTATGGGATATGGAAAATGGACGTCAAAACAACATTCCTTAATGGCTTCCTCAAGGAAGAGTTGTATATGATGCAGCCGAAAGGTTTTGTCGATCCAGAGAATGCTAACAAGGTATGCAAGCTCCAACGCTCGATTTACGGGCTGGTGCAAGCATCTCGGAGTTGGAATATTCGCTTTAATGATGTGATCAAAGCGTTTGGCTTTATACAGACTTATGGAGAAGCCTGTATTTACAAGAAAGTGAGTGGGAGCTCTGTGGCATTTCTCATATTATATGTGGATGACATATTGCTGATGGGAAATGATATAGAATTGTTGGAAAATGTAAAGGCCTACTTGAATAAGAGTTTTTCAATGAAGGACCTTGGAGAAGCTGCTTACATATTAGGCATCAAAATCTATAGAGATAGATCAAGACGCCTCATTGGTCTTTCACAAAGCACATACCTTGACAAGATATTGAAAAAGTTCAATATGGATCAGTCAAAGAAGGGGTTTTTGCCTATTTTGCAAGGTATGAGATTGAGCAAGGCTCAGTCGCCGACCACGACAGAAGATAGAGAAAAGATGAGTGTCATTCCCTATGCCTCGGCTATAGGTTCTATCATGTATGCCATGCTGTGTACCAGACCTGATGTGAACCTTGCCATAAGTTTGGTAGGGAGGTACCAAAGTGATCCCGGTGTGGAACACTGGACAGCGGTCAAGAACATCCTGAAGTACCTGAAAAGGACTAAGGATATGTTTCTCGTTTATGGAGGTGACGAAGAGCTCGTCGTAAAGGGTTACGTCGATGCTAGCTTCGACACAGATCTGGATGACTCTAAGTCTCAAACCAGATACGTGTATATTTTGAACGGAGGGGCAGTCAGCTGGTGCAGTTGCAAGCAAAGCGTCGTGGCGGCATCTACATGTGAAGCGGAGTACATAGCTGCTTCCGAAGCAGCGCAGGAAGGAGTCTGGATGAAGGAGTTCATCACCGACCTAGGAGTCATTCCAAGCGCGTCAAGCCCGATGACTCTCTTCTGTGACAACACTGGTGCTATTGCCATTACCAAGGAGCCCAGGTTTCACAAGAAGACCAAACACATCAAGCGCCGTTTCAACTCCATCCGGAATTATGTTCAATATGGAGAAATAGATATTTGTAAAGTGCATACGGATCTGAATGTAGCAGACCCGTTGAATAAACCCCTTCCACGGGCAAAACATGATCAACACCAGAACTCTATGGGTATTCGATTCATCCCAATGTAACTAGATTATTGACTCTAGTGCAAGTGGGAGACTACTGGAAATATGCCCTAGAGGCAATAATAAAAGTATTATTATTATATTTCCTTGTTCATGATAATCGTCTGTTTTTCATGCTTGAATTGTATTGTACGGAAACAACGATACATATGTGAATATATAGACCACAATTGAGTCCCTGGCAATCCTCTAGTTGCCAGCTCGTTGATCAACAGATGGTCACGGTTTCCTGATCATGGACATGGGATGTCAGTGATAATGGGATCACATCATTAGGAGAATGATGTGATGGACAAGACCCAATCCTAAGCATAGCACGAGATCGTATAGTTCGTAATGCATAAGCTTTTCGGTGTCAAGTATTTATTCCTTAGACCATGAGGTTGTACAACTCCCGGATGCCGTAGGAATACTTTGGGTGTGCCAAACGTCACAACGTAACTGGGTGGCTATAAAGGTACGCATCGGGTATCTCCGAAAGTGTCTGTTGAGTTGGTACGAACCGAGACTGGGATGTTGTCACTCCGTATGACGGAGAGGTACCTCTGGGCCCACTCGGTAAGACATCATCATAATGAGCTCAAAGTGACTAAGGAGTTATTCGCGGTTTGATGGATTACGGAACGAGTAAAGAGACTTGCCATGATAAGATTGAACGAGGTATCGGGCATACCGACGATCGAATCTCGGGCAAGTACCGTACCGATGGACAAAGGGAATAACATACGGGATTGAGTGAATCCTTCACACAGTGGTTCATCCGATGAAGATCATCGAGGAACACGTGGGAAAAAAACATGGGTATCCAGATCCCGCTATTGGTTATTGACCGAAGAGTGGTCTCGGTCATGTGTACGTGTCTCCCGAACCCGTAGGGTCTACACACTTAAGGTTCGGTAACGCTAGGGTCGTAGAGATACATGCACGTGGAAATCCGAAAGTTGTTCGAAGTCCCGGATGAGATCCCGGACGTCACGAGGAGTTCCGGAATGGTCCGGAGGTAAAGAATGATATATAGGAAGTCCAGTTTCGGCCATCGGGTGATCCCCGGGGGTCACCGGGAGTGTCCCGGGACCATCGGAGGGGTCCCAAGGGTCCACCGGGTGGGGCCACCCATCCCGGTGGGGCCCCTAGGCCGCAAGGGGAAGGGGGCCAGCCCCTGGTGGGTTGGCGCACCCTACTGGGCCCTCCCTCATGCGCCTAGGGTTGGAACCCTAGGGGAGGGAGGCGCCCCCTATGCCTTGGGGGGCAAGTCTCCCCCCCCAGGCCGCCGCCCCCTTGCAGATCCCATCTGCAGGGGCTGGCGCACCCCCCTGGCCCCCTATATATATGTGTGTGTGGGGGGGGGAGAGGGTAGCCGCACCCAAGTTCCTGGCGCCTCTCCCCCTCCCGTCACACCTCATACTCCCTCCGCAGGGCGCCGGCGAAGCCCTGTAGGAATTCCCGTTGCATCCACCACCACGCCGTCGTGCTGCTGGATCTCCGACGACCTCTCCTCCCCCCTTGCTGGATCAAGAAGGAGGTGATGTTGCTGTACCGGACGTGTGTTGAACGCGGAGGTGCCGTCCGTTCGGCGCTAGATCATCGGTGACGAAGAACGAGAAGAGTACGACTACTTCATCCACGCTTCTTCGAAAGCTTCCGTTCGCGATCTACAAAACGGTATGTAGATGCACTCTCATATGCTCGTTGCTAGATGTCTCCTTAGATGGATCTTGGTGAAAGCGTAGAATTTTTTTGAATTCTGCTACGTTCCCCAACAAAAGCAAGGGTAAACTCCTCCTTGGCTTTAGTCGAAGCAGTTTCTTGAAAGGCCAGGTTATTCCGGAGCTCCATTGTCTCCGAAGCCCTCCGGTTGAAATCAGCCTGCAGAAGACAGAAAATATCAGATATTCATGAAGAACAGTTCAATCAAAAGTCTCAAGCACATAACAAGTTATGCACTCGACACTTGGGGGCTAATGTACAATTGAAGTGAAAGAAAGCAACTTTTTCAAACAAGTCCCAAGCACATAACAAGTTATGTCCTTGACACTTTGGGGGCTAATGTAAGGTCATTCTCAAACATGGCAGAAGTCCCGATTCACCCACAATGGAGTAAACCGGTCCTTGGGGACTACACATGCAAATCAAGCTGTTCCAGTTAATCTATCAAAGTCCCAGTTTACCCTAAAGGCTAAACCGGCACTTGGGGGCTACAATGGCCTAATGGTACAGTTACAAGATACAAGCAGAAATGAAAGGCAAAGGAAAAGAAGTTACCTCATATTTTTCCTTCATCATGTTTACCAAACCGGCCTCATGGTCGTGGCTGGTGAAGAGTCGGTTTAGATACCCAGAGTGGAGCTCCTGGGCACTAAGCTGGGCATAACTAGACATGTCAGTGCTCCACTTGCCTTTATCTTTCTGAAGAACTTCCTCCTTGGCAGTGTGTCTGGCCAAGATAGCAGGTTCTGCAAGAGCAGAAAAACCTATCCCAGTTATCTCGACATCTTCTGTCGAGGCAGCAGTTGGCCTGGGTGGATCATCAGCGACAACAGGATTGGTCTGCACCGGACTGACAGGAGCCGGGCTAGCCCAAAGAGGACTAACCCGGACAGCGCTGGCCGGTTCAGCAGCGTTCTCCATGGCGTCACCCCCCGGAGCAGCAAGATCTTCTTGATCCATTGGGGAAGGATCATTGAGCGGAACTTTAGCGTTCTCTTACAGAGGATTGGCAGCTTCAAGATCCTCTGCCGGTTCAGAAGTATTTCTGGCTGTCGGTTTATTTAATTTCGCCTTCTTACTAGGCTTGGGCATACTGAAAGATTAAAAGAGTAATGAAAATCACAAGTCAAAAAGGAAAGATAAACCGGACATTTTGAAAGATGACTGACCCAGGAACGATCTTAAGCACCGGGACTTGGGTGGCAGTTGACTCGCCGGAAGAAGACAGAGAAGTTTCTTGATAGTTTGGATCAGACGGTTTAAGAGGTTTGCGAATAAGACCTGCTTTTGGATGAAGAATGGTTGGAGTAAGCAAAACCTTTGAGCGGCGTCTTCGAGCTGGCGTGTGGGGTAATTCGGATGATTCAACCACGGGACCACTATGGCGTGTGGTCCGGCGAGCCTCATGCTGCTGCTTCTTCAAAAGAAAATTGGGATCCAATTGAGCATAAGGGTGAGAAAATGGGTACTTCCGGGCTACCCGACGAATTTTGGGTGGCAACGGTTCTGAGTCAGAAGAGAGAGAGATTACCTCGACTTCATCTGCTTTACTCCCTTCCGCCGGATCCTGGGAAAGAACATTGTTACTATGAATGCAGACAAATGAAAGTTAAAGAGACGTAAGAGCCAAGCAGTACCTTAGAAGCCGGATCATCTTCTTCGGCGTTTGAACCGGAAGCAGCGGCAGGTCTTCTCTTGTGTTTCTTTACGGCCAAGCTCTTTTTGCAAGTTGGCTTTGCCGGTTTGTCCTGGGCCTTTGAAAGATCGTGGATGTCGCCTAGAGGGGGGGGGGTGAATAGGCGCTTTAAAATAATTACGGTTTAGGCTTGAACAAATACGGAAAAAACCTAGCGGTTAATTTGTCAAGCACAAAACCTACAACAACTAGGCTCACCTATGTGCACCAACAACTTATGCTAAGCAAGATAAACAACTAGGTGATAGCAAGATATATGACAAGAAACAATATATCTATCACAAAGTATAGTGCATAAGTAAAGGGCTCGGGTAAGAGATAACCGAGGCACGCGGAGACGATGATGTATCCCGAAGTTCACACCCTTGCGGATGCTAATCTCCGTTTGGAGAGGTGTGGAGGCACAATGCTCCCCAAGAAGCCACTAGGGCCACCGTAATCTCCTCACGCCCTCGCACAATGCAAGATGTCGTGATTCCACTAAGGGACCCTTGAGGACGGTCACCGAACCCGTACAAATGGCAACCCTTGGGGGCGGTCACCGAACCTGTACACTTTGGCAACCCTTGGGGGCGGTCACCGGAACCCGTCAAATTGCTCGGGGCGATCTCCACAACCTAATTGGAGACCCCGACGCTTGCCCAGAGCTTTACACCACAATGATTGAGCTCCGAACACCAAGGTTGGGGCTATCTCCCCAACGACACCACGAAGCTTCACCACAATGGAATATGGCTCCGAGGTGACCACAACCGTCTAGGGCACCCAAGCACCCAAGAGGAACAAGCTCAAGGGTACCAAGCACCCAAGAGTAATAAGCTTCTCAACTTCACTTCCACGTATCACCGTGGAGAACTCAAACCGATGCACCAAATGCAATGGCAAGGGCACACGGAGTGCCCAAGTCCTTCTCTCCCAAATCCCACCAAAGCAACTAATGCTAGGAAGGGAAATGAGAGGAAGAACAAGAAGGAGAACACCAAGAACTCCAAGATCAAGATCCAAGGGGTTCCCCTCACCTAGAGGAGAAAGTGATTGGTGGAAATGTGGATCTAGATCTCCTCTCTCTTTTCCCCCCAAAACTAGCAAGAATCCATGGAGGGATTGAGAGATAGCAAGCTCGAAGAAGGTCAACAATGGGGGAAGAACACAAGCTCAAAGGATAAGCTTCATTGGGGAAGAAGACCCCCTTTTATAGGTGGAAAAAATCCAACCGTTATGCTCACAGCCCGCATAGAGCGGTACTATCGCTCCAAGAGCGGTACTACCGCTAGGGCGGCAGTACCCCTTTGAAAAACAACAGCAAGGAGGCAAAAAGGCCAGAAGAACCGTCGGAGCGGTAGTATCGCTTGACCTCACGGTACTACCGCTAGGGGTAGCGGTACTACTGCTAAGGGTAGAGGTACTACTGCTTGCGAGCGGTACAAAAAAATTACATCCGTGCCTACCACCGCTGGACTTGTGACGAGTTTTTGGTCCCGAGCGGAAGAAGCCACGGAAGTAGCCGCGGTAGTACTGCTCCAAGCGGTAGTACCGCTCCCGAAAGCGGTAGTAAAATATTACTTCCACTCCTACCCGCGGTAGTACCGCTGCAGCCATTTCAGACCACCAAAACGACCACAACTTTTGCATACGGACTCCGAATTCGATGAAACCAAGTTTGTTGGAAAGCTAGAGACAAGGGCTAACACAATCTTGAAAGAAATATCAATAAGAAGCAAATTATAAAAGGCCCATAAGAAAATGGTGAGAACCCTTCCTCGAATAAGACCGGTAAAACCTCCAACACCGAAAAAATCATAGAAGACGCATGTGAACTCCGTTTTCGATGAACTCAAGCTTGTCATCAAGATGACCATAAGCTCTAAGACTCACAAAGAGAACCAATCAAGAACCAACAAACATGATGCAAGGATGCAATGGTTTGAGCTCTCTACTCACGTTACGATCAAGCTACCAACTTGAGAGCCCCCCTTGATAGTACGGCAAACGATCCTATAACCCGGTCTCCCAACTACCACCACGAGACCGGTAAAATAGAAAACCTACCAAGGGAAAACCTTTGCTTTGCACAAATTCCACTTGAGCTAGATGTAGACGATCTTGACTTCCTCAAGTTGGACCACCTTTCTTGATTGCGTTGTCTCGATGAAGACTAGTAGATTGCTCCCCCATACTCCACTATGGGTGAGCCACTCTCGGCATATCTTCACAAGTCCATTGTCACCACAATGGACGGCAAGCTTCAAGCACTTGATCTCTTCGTGATGCTCCACTTGAACTTGCACACCGCAACCTAACCCCACAAAGAACTCTCACGAAGACCATGGGTTAGTACACAAAGCGTGATTGCCAATGCTTACCATACCATGGGATTGCTTGATCCCTCTCGGTACATCTTCTACACTTTGTGTGTTGATCAACTTGATTCATTCTTTGACTTAGTTTTGATCAACCTTGAATCTTTCCAACTCTCTTCATTTGGATGATGTCTTGAAGGTAAACATGAATGATCACAAACTCTTCTTCTTCAAGACATGCTTGCAAATAAGCTCAACGCCCACAAGACCAATCTTTGGATAATTCCTTAATAGCACCTTGGTCATCACAAACTCTCCTTGAAACCAACAAATGAACTCCAAGAAAAGCCTATGGACAAACCCTTCAAATATAACTCAAGGCAACCATTAGTCCATAGAGATTGTCATCAATTACCAAAACCAAACATGGGGGCACCGCATGTTCTTTCAATCTCCCCCATTTTGGTAATTGATGACAATCACTTTCAAGAGAGTTTATATAAGGAATTATGCATCACCATACCATGCAACAATAATGTATGCGCATGAGATGCAAAAGCTTAGGAACAAAACCAAAGCAAGAAGAGAGAAGAGACAACTCTCTAAACTTCCTCACAAAACTAAACTCTCTGAAACTTCTCCCCCATTGGCATCGATTGCCAAAATGGGCGAATAGCTTAGAAGGCCAATATAAATTGTGTTCCTCCATAAATTGCGTATTCCTCAAAATAGAGAGTGGAATGCAATACATATATCCAACTGTAAATACTTGGAGGAAGACAAACTATATTGAGGCCCAAAGATTGCAAAAGAATGATATGCCACAAAGGCATAACAAAGGGAGAAAAACATGCAATCAAGCAATCAAAGGATACCAATTGAATCAAGCTATCAAAAGATATCAATTGACCCAACTAGACCAATGATCCGACATGCCAAATGAATAAAAGATATTATGATAAGAGCAAAGGAGTGTTCTAGAGAAACTAGAGAAGCTCCCCATGATTTGTGCACAATTTAGTTTTGTATTTGGATACAACGAGCACAAAATAGGATCATCGCTCCCCCAAGATCAATAGAACCTCACGACATAGCAACGGAGTGTTCTAAAGACACTAGTGAAGCTCCCCACAATTTATGCACTCCTTAGAATATTTTCATTAGGATACCAAGTGCACAAAATAGGATCATCACTCCCCCAAGATCAATAGACACTCACACCAAGTGCAAGTGAGCATGAAGGAAACAAAGCCTAGCACTTGCAACAAACAACTGGTTGAGCAATATATAAAAGAGTCAACTTAAGAGTAGGCTCAACCAAAATGATGTGTGTGAGTCATGGCAAAGCACTTGCGAAGATTAATGTATGGATGAACATTAAGCATCAATATACTCTTGAATGAATGAGATACACAGTGCAAGGCCTATCATTCCCACACACAACAGCAAATGGGTTCATAAGCTCACTACTAATCATATAAATAACCTATGCTTGTGACAACCTGTGGTGAAGATATAAAAAGGATAGCTTTGTCATGAGGAGGGATACCAATAGAAATGGCAAAAGCCTCGTCAAGACAAGCAAGAGAAAAAAATGATCTTCACCACAAAAGAGTGCATCAAGATGCAATGATATAAGATCCGTACTCGAGACACACACCTTCACAGAGCCACCAAAGAAATAAAACAGGAACGAAAAGGTGGACGTGAAAGAAGGGGATATCAAATAGATATGCAACTTCTCTCAAGTGTATAAGATTCTAGGTAGATGAAGATCATGATGATATCAATCCACAAAGAAGGATGCACACACAAAATTGTTGCAAAAAGGAATGAATAAGATATCCCCAAGGAAGTCATAAATATACCAATAAGATATTTGCTTGAAGGCATAGCACATGGCTAGATATGTTCTTTTGTATATAAATGAGTGCCAACCACACGAGCATCAAAGACATCACAACTAGCAACAAGAGATCATTGTTGGGATGCTTTGAGAAAGGAAACAAGTATCATAAGAAGGAATGACTAACATGCCATGATACAACCTACACAAGGTTGGTGCAAGAAGTGTGTGCATGAAGTAGATGGTGATACTTGTTACCGAGATACCATTGGAAGGATGTAGTAGATACCAATTGAAGGTAGATAGTAGTTCATTGATCATCCTAGCTTGACTCCAATAAGCACATGGTGACACCACCTTCCTTTTGAATGAGCCGAGCATCCAATGCATCTCCAATTGTTCCTAGAACAACAATGCAAACAAAATGGTACCCAAACTCATTGGAACCAAAGAGTTAGAAACACCAATACATAGGACAAACTCCACAAACACATGTGCATTTATATATGAAAATGAATTTCATGCACATCTCATCCAAATTGAGACTAGGTGGAGTTTCCCCTATATATTGGGTTAAAGAAAGAAAGCATGCCAAAGAAAATAAATGTAGTAAATATGCATGCTCAAGACTTTCAAGAAATGAAACGAAATGAAAAAGAAATACCAAGTGAAAATAGGATACCAAATGGAGAAATCATCACTTGGAAGATATCTATTTAGAAGATACATCAAGGAATGAGATATCCATTGATACACGCAAAAGGAAAGATATCGGACTCCCAAAAGAGAGGATGGTTCCAAACAAACCAACCCATCTACAAAGTTTCATGATGGCACAAAGTACCAAAAAGAAACGGCTTTCCTTCCATCAACACACACTTGAAAAGGATCACAATAAGAGTGTTCTATCGAAAATAGGATAGCTCCCCCAAGAATTGTGCATTTAAATAGAATTTGCATTCGAGTACAAAATGCACAAGGTGGGATCACCACTTTCAGTATATCTTGAAAACACTCGACAAAAACAATAAAACACGAGATCCACAAGTGGCATGGAAGGAAATGAGAGTTGACACAAACTTGGCAAGAGATAAGACAAATAAAACCAAAAAACAATGTAAAGATGATCAATAATTTCCACCACATAAATGATTACCAATTGTCAAAGACAAGAGGTATTTGGAAATAATTCCTGGTGATAGATAGCAATGATATCCAACATCATCTTCACACCAAACACAAGCAAAATGCAACTTGTAGAGCTACCATGCCACCTAGGAACAACATAATTTATACTATCAACTCTAGGTGACAATATCTCAAATTTACACATTTTCTAGGCTTGTAATATGCACATAGAATATTACTCCCCCATAATGTGATACCAATGAAAAACTTACCAAGATGCAAAAGAGAACCAACAAGAGATAATTAATGGAACATTTAGAATTTGACTTTCTCATAAGAAGACATACCACATAGAGACTAGATAATATTGTAATATCAATACTAGATGGTATTCGTCATGTACACACATTTATAAGATTGTGAGGTGCACAAAGCACATCACTCCCCCAAAATGGGATGTTCCATTAATCCCTCACAAGAGCCAACTAAGATAAAAGCAAGAAGCACAAAGGCTCAACGCAC
Source organism: Secale cereale (assembly GCA_902687465.1). Taxonomy (NCBI): domain Eukaryota; kingdom Viridiplantae; phylum Streptophyta; class Magnoliopsida; order Poales; family Poaceae; genus Secale; species Secale cereale. The sequence goes on from LR738715.1 coordinate 48,917,150, forward strand.
GACACACACATACATGATGTGCAAACCAATATACACATACTTGATTTCTCAAGATACACAAATTGGATGCACAACATATACAGACACATGCAAGGAACAAAACCAAAACATGCAAAGGGGCAAGTAACTTTCAATGTAAACAATTTAGGCACGAGTTACCGCAAGGAGGAACATTGGATATAAGATAGAAACTTGATAATCTGAATGACCTGGCTTGAGACAATATGAATGATGAAGACCCCTTAATTCTGCATAATGTAGCCAAGTCTCCAATGCCCTCCAAAACACCTATTGATCAAGTTTGAGCTAGTTGGTCCCCAACCAAGTTGGGTCCTAAGAGGTTAGTCACAATAGGCTTGGCTACCCAAATGGTTCTTTTCTTGACACCACTTTGAGTCCCAAGAAACTTGGCAAACACATTTCCAACCTTATCCTTCACAAGAGAATAGACATCATCAATAATAATTGGGTTGGATAAGTTACCACTAGTGCATGAAGAAAAAAGGTGACCCTTCTCACGGCATAAGTAGCAACATCTACTCTTCACTTTCTTCTCATTTGATTCCTCAAAATGAGAAGCATTACCATGAGTCTTCTTGGGAAGCGGCCTTTCTCCAACTTGCGGTTGAGCACGAGATTGAACTTGTGGCCTCTTCCCTTGTTGCCTGTCACTAATGGCCTTCTTCTTCAATGGGCAAGATCTAACATGATGCCCTTCAATTTTGCACTTGAAGGAAATAATCTTGGCCGAATTCTTGAGTTGTTCTTGGCCCTTATTCTTGTTAATGATCTTGGACTTTTTCTTCTTGTTGGAGTTGAATCCAAGTCCACCTTTGTCATTGGGGGATTTTTGCACACTCAAGATATTGTTGAGTGTGGACTTCCCTTCATGACACTTTTCCAAGTCTTTCTTCAAAGAAGTGACTTGGGCCTTGAGCTCTTTGATTTCCTCTACATGGTTAGTATCAACAAAAGTACTAGAGGAAGTATAATCTTCATTGTTAGAGCAACAAGGCAAGGAGAGCAATTCATCACAAGATGTACTAACATTGTGAGTAGATGAATTACGAGGACTAGCACATGACAAGATAGCATTTTGACTTGAAGTAGTGCTAGTATCCACATGAGGCTCACTAGATGTTACCTTGATACTCATAGCCTCATGAGCTATCTTTAGCACATTATGGGATACTAGAAGATCATCATGAGAGCTTGTGAGCTTTACACGACTTTCTTCCAATTTCCCATAATTGCCAGATAGCAACTCAAGTTGAGCCCTTAGCTCAACATTCTCCTTCAAAATGGATGCCTCACTAGAAATAGAGTTAGTAGCACAAGCATCATCAATAATAGCAAGAGGAGAAGGCAACTTGGCAAGCTCCTTAGAATATGAAGCTTTCAGTCAAGCATGAGACTCGGTGAGTTTTATGAGCTCACCCTTAATGACCCTTGAGCCATTTTTGAGGTGCTCAAAATCCTCAAGGAGTTTAGCATGTGCAACTTCAAGCTTCTCATTTTTAGTTTCAAAATCATTAACCACCTCGAGAGCTCTATCACGGGATTCCTTTATTCTAGATAGTTCTAGAGCAAAAGTCTCCTCAAGAGATTCCTTGGTGGTTTGTTCAAGTTCAAGAGCTTGCGAGAGGTCGGCGATCTCATTAGCGTAATCACGCTCATGACCTTACATTTTCTCAATGGTGACCTCATGCTCCTCTAGATGATATTCCAACTCCTCTATATATTTCTTGCCCTCAATGGCAATAGACATGATTTCCATGAAGTTGGAACGAGCAATTTTATTCTTATGAAGAGCTTTAAAAATCATTTCCCCCTTAATTTTTAAGGAGGCAACATTGTCATTCTCTTCATCATTTTCTACATCATCATCATTCTCATCATCACTATCATGACAAGATATATTGGGGTTCAAAGTGGGAGATACCTTTGAAGCCTTAGCCATAAGGCAAAACGCAATAGATGATGATGTAGGATCCCTTGAAGCACCATTCAAGACTACATCTAGTTCCATGGGGTGTTGGGTTTCCTCTACATTGTTAGCACAACAATTCGAGGAAATAGATGCATTTTTATCATGGCAACAGGACATAGCAAGCATATCATCATGAGTTTTAGTCAAGCAATTTCTACATGATATGAAGGACTATCAACATAGGCATGTGAAACATGTAGGGTGCTCAAAGTGTTAAAGTCCAAAGAATATGCATTGCAGTAAGATAGTGATGAAGGATCATCCACAATAAGCATACTATCATCATTGCAATGACCAACACTACTCACCATATCATTACCTTGTGGCAAACCACATGTAGGTGGAGTAGAAGAAGTTGAGAAGACAACACGGCCGGAGGTGGAGGGAGAACAATCATTCCTACAGTTCTTGGACACACCATATTTATCTTGAAGCTTTGTCCACAACTCATGAGCATCCCGGAACGGCATGAGTTGAAATATAACTACATTGCTCAAAGCATCAAAAAGCACATTAGAAGCTTGAGCATTGAGATAAGAGTTTTTCTCATCCTCTAAAGATAATCTTTGTGCATCCTTTGGAGGAGAAAACCCCATATCTACAATTCGCTCTAAATTTGGGTCCATGACCCTAAAGAGATTAAGCATGCGAATTACCCAAACATCAAAATTTGTGCCATTGAAACTAAGAGTGTCAGAGAAACCTAAACCCCTAGTCGACATCCTTACTCTCTAGGCGGTTAAGCCCTATAAAGAGAGACGAGGCTCTGATACCAATTGAAAGATCGTGGATGTCACTGATACGTCCAAAACGTATCTATAATTTCTGCTTCCTCCATGCCACTTTTGGGTGATATTGCTATGATATTTATACACTTCCATACACTTTTGATCATATTTGGACTAACCTACTAATCCAGTGCACCCCAGTGCCAGTTTCTGTTTTCGGCTGTTTTTGTATTTCAGGTTTTCACATTACGAGAACTGTCAGGAAAAATCCAAAAAAATTATATAAAAAATCAGCGTTTCAGAACCTACCTTGCGCCCGAAGTACAGCCGGGGGGGGGGGGGCACCAGGGCCCCAGGCGCCCTGGCGGCGCGCCCCCCCTGGGCCGCGCTGGGGGGGGGGCGCCTGGGCCCCCCGAGCCCCGTCTGGTGCCCCCCTTTGGCATATATTTAGAGCGTCCTTCGAAACCCTCGGGACGGAAACTCTTTCTCGCGATCTCATCTCTGTTCCTCCGCCGCCGCCGCTTCCAAGATCGGGAGCACCAGGAGAACTCTTCCCGGCACCCTGCCGGAGGGGAGGATCACCATCGGGAGCCTCTCCACCACCATGGACGCCTCCCGGATGAGTTGTGAGTAGTCTCCCTTGGACCATGAGTCCATGACCAGTAGCTATGTGATGTTCTCCTCCCGTTCTTGTGCTTCACTAATTAGTCCTCGTGAGCTACCCTACATGATCGAGGCACATATGTAATCCTTATGCTGTTGCTATGATGAGTTTGCTGGGATCCGATGGATTATGAGATTATGTTCAGATTGTGATTGAGTAATATATTTGATCTACCTCTTTTATATTTATGTTCGTAAGTAATTCTTTCATGTTCTCCGTTGTTATTTATTGCTTTGGCCAAGTAATAGGTAGTGACTCCAAGAGGGAACGTTATGCTCGATTGTGGGTTCATGCCCCTCGATGACTAGCTTGAGTGACAGAAACATGAGTCTAGGGGATGTGCTGTTGCCACAAGGGGGAAAACAACGGTGCTTGTGCCCGCGGGTGCAAGTATTGTTTACTTTACGCAAAGTTCTTTTAATGCAGTTGTCTGTTGCTTTGAGTTTACACTATGGGTGGGGCTCGCAACTTAATACCAGCGAGATGTTCTGGATAGATATCTCAAGGTGGATGATTAGTAGTAGATATTGATGGATTTCGGTCTACTTACTTTGGCGTACCGCCCATGCTTTGAACCTCAACCTTTCTTGCAATGTAGTCAGCATTAGTTTGCGTTCGTGGTCCTGTCAATTGCCCAGCTGTAATTCGTTTACCTCACATAGCTGTTTTATCGTCTTTTGGGAGAGAGACATCACTAGTGAACATCATGAGACTCCGGTCCATATTACCATCATTGATCACATCCGCTATTTACTTTTCGCTTTTACTTAGTATTGCAAACATTATCTATCACTACTATCATTTGCGTTTAATCCTTTGTGAACTACAAGGCCGGAGGGATTGACAACCTCTCTGTACTCGTTGGGAGCAAAGTTATTTGTATCTCTATGCAGGTCCACGTTGATTGCTAATATCTGGCGCCGTTAGAAGTTGACACCTACTTGTTGAACCTAGGAGTCTCTGGGGACTCGATCCTTGGCATCTTTGCTAAGGGAAAAACTTCCACAACACTGCATCTCACACCTTCCACTTGGGGTAACCAACGAGGGGTTAGAGGCCCATCAAGGAGTTTTTCTGGCGCCGTTGCCGGGGACTCCACTCTTCAAGATAGGGGAGTTGCACGCTATCTTTTATCTTTGCTTTTTAGTCTTGTTAGTTTACCTTTCAGTTTTCTTTATGTCTTTTCACTAGTTTTTCTTAATGGAAAACAACAAAAATATGAGAGAGCTTTATAAGCTCTACCTTGCTTTGGGACATGATGTGTTTGAAGAGAAAATTTAAAAACCTATGGAACTTTATTATTTGCATAACAATCATGATGGTGGTGATGTTATTAGTATGCTTTCTTTGAATATCAATATTGCTAATGACATGGAAAGCTCTAAGCTTGGGGATGACACGTTTGATGAACATGATATTTTTAGTCCCCCAACTTTTGAAGAGAAAATTTACTTTGATGATACTTTGCTTCCTATATATGGTTACAATGATGAATATGATGTTTTCAGTCCACCTACTATTGAGGATAAAATTTATTATGATTATGATATGCCTCCTAAATACAATGATTACCATGATGGTTATGATTGCTTTACTCTCACTATCCCTAATAAGAAAGATTTTGCTTATATGAAGAGTAATGATACCTTTTTGCATGTGGATCATGGTAACAATGCTTTATGTGATGCTTATATTGTTGAGTTTATTCGTGATCCCACTGAAAATTATTATGAGAAGGGAACATATGCTTATAGATATTTCAATAATATCAAGTTCCCTCTCTTTATGTTGAAGGTTTTGAAGCTGCACTTGTTTTGTCTTCCTATGCTTATTGCTTTGTGCTTCAATGAATTATTCTATTGCAATATTCCTATGCATAGGAAGCATGTTAGGCTTAAATGTGTTTGGTATTTGCTCCTTGATGCTCTCTTTTGTTCTTCAACTCTTATTCCTACGAGAGCATCATTAAAGTCTTATGCCTAGCTTAAAGGCATAAAAGAAAGCGCTTTTGTGAGGCAGCCCACATGAATAAATTTTTATTTTGCTTTTGTTGTGTCTTGATGTTGTTTACTACAGTAGCATCATCATTGTATCTTTGCTTTTCATATTTGTGCCAAGTATAGCTTCTGATTGCTAGAAAGTTCAAAAGTTGTGAGGTGCTGTCCAGGAAACAGATTCTGTCCTTGGATAGAAAAATTCGTATAAAATCACCAGATCATCTTTTTGGTCTGAATTTTTTCGACAGAGTTCTCTATATAATTGTCTTTCGTGCGTCTGTTCTTAGTTTTTTGATTTGAGTTGCAGAAGTGCCCCGAACAAATCAATTACTACCTGCTGTTCTGTTTTTCACAGATTCTGTCCTGTTTTGCCTTTCCTTCATTTTGCAAACCAAGAGCTTGCTTTTTCTTTGCAAAAACCTTTTGGCAATCTTGAGAAACAGTAGAACTTCAATAATATCTTTATTTCCAGCAAGGAACAATTATTTTATTAAGGGTACTAACCTCGCTAATCAGATTATGATGAGTTATGTATGAAGGGAGTTTTCAAGTGTGCGAGGGAAGATGATAAAAAGATTCAGGAGTGTCAAGCGCTCAAGCTTGGGGATGCCCCCGTGCACCCCCAAGAAATATTCCAGGAGACTCAAGCGTCTAAGCTTGGGGATGCCCCCATGCATCCCCTTCTCCATCAACATTATCAGTTCGTCTTTGGTTCCGCTATATTTTTATCACTTCATGTGTTATGTGCTATGCTTGGAGCGTCTTGCTTTTAGTTTTCTTTTTAGTTTTTCATAATGAGTCGGAACTCAGCGTTCTTTATGTGGGAGAGAAACACGCTCCACTTCTACCTAGAACATAACATATAATTTTCATGTCTATCTTTGCTGTGTGTGTTCTTTGTCTTTTAATAGCAACTATCATGCTCTGCTCTTAGTATTCATGCTTATCTTTTCAAAGAGCTTTTGTTTAGTTGGTTTCTTGAACTCTCTTTAATTATCATGCTTATCTTATTAAGAGAGTTTGCTTCCGTTGCATTGGTTAATATGTCTATGATAAAGATGCTACGTGCATAATGGCGCTTAGTAGTTCAGGTTTTCTTATGGTTAATCTCAAATAGCTGTGGGATTCCCAATGTGTTATGCTCACAGCCCGCATAGAGCGGTACTACCGCTCCAGGAGCGGTACTACCGCTTGGGCGGCAGTACCCCTTTGAAAAACAACAGCAATGAGGAAAAAAGGCCAGAAGAACCGTCGGAGCGGTAGTACGGCTTGACCTAATGGTACTACCGCTAGGGGTAGCGGTACTACTGCTAAGGGTAGCGGTACTACTGCTTGCGAGCGGTACAAAAAAATTACATCCGTGCCTACCACCGCTGGACTTGTGACGAATTTTTGGTCCCGAGCGGAAGTAGCCACGGAAGTAGCCGCGGTAGTACTGCTCCAAGCGGTAGTACCGCTCCCGAAAGCGGTAGTAAAATATTACTTCCGCTCCTACCCGCGGTAGTACCGCTGCAGCCTTTTCAGACCACCAAAACGACCACAACTTTTGCATACGGACTCCGAATTCGATGAAACCAAGTTTGTTGGAAAGCTAGCGACAAGGGCTAAAAAAATCTTGAAAGAAATATCAATAAGAAGCAAATTAGAAACGGCCCATAAGAAAATGGTGAGAACCCTTCCTCGGATAAGACCGGTAAAACCTTCAACACCGAAAACATCATAGAAGACGCATGTGAACTCCGTTTTCGATGAACTCAAGCTTGTCATCAAGATGACCATAAGATCTAAGACTCACAAAGAGAACCAAACAAGAACCAAGAAACATGATGCAAGGATGCAATGGTTTGAGCTCTCTACTCACGATACGATCAAGCTACCAACTTGAGAGCCCCCCTTGATAGTACGGCAAACGATCCTATAACCCGGTCTCCCAACTACCACCACGAGACCGGTAAAATAGAAAACCTATCAAGGGAAAACCTTTGCTTTGCACAAAGTTCACTTGAGCTAGATGTAGACGATCTTGATTTCCTCAAGTTGGACCACCTTTCTTGATTGCGTTGTCTCGGTGAAGACTAGTAGATTGCTCCCCCATACTCCACTATGGGTGAGCCACTCTTCGACATATCTTCACAAGTCCATTGTCACCACAATGGATGGCAAGCTTCAAGCACTTGATCTCTTCGTGATGCTCCACTTGAACTTGCACACCGCAACCTAACCCCACAAAGAACTCTCACGAAGACCATGGGTTAGTACACAAAGCATGATTGCCAATGCTTACCATACCATGGGATTGCTTGATCCCTCTCGGTACATCTTCTACACTTTGTGTGTTGATCAACTTGATTCATTCTTTGACTTAGTTTTGATCAACCTTGAATCCTTCCAACTCTCTTCATTTGGATGATGTCTTGAAGGTAAACATGAATGATCACAAACTCTTCTTCTTCAAGACATGCTTGCAAATAAGCTCAACGCCCACAAGACCAATCTTTGGATAATTCCTTAATAGCACCTTGGTCATCACAAACTCTCCTTGAAACCAACAAATGAACTCCAAGAAAAGCCTATGGACAAACCCTTCAAATATAACTCAAGGCAACCATTAGTCCATAGAGATTGTCATCAATTACCAAAACCAAACATGGGGGCACCGCATGTTCTTTCAGCCTTCTTTTTCCAAAAGGGGTCATTGGCCTGTGTACAGATTAAAAACATGTTGAAGACAAGCAATACGGGCAGATTAAACAAAGAGAAAGGGACAGAAGAATCTTACCGATGGCGGTTTATTGTTCGCACAGAAAGATGCTAAACCGGTTCGACTGCACTCCTTTAGAGGAATATTTAACATCTTTTTAGCAGACTCGGTAACTTCATTGTCGGGAAGCACTATATCTGTGTGACGTTGAGGGTCCTTCGGAGTACCAGTATACTCGCACATTAAGCTTGAGCGCTGGCTTAACGGGAGAATGCTCCAAGAGAGCCAGCAGCGGACAAAGTCAACCCCGGTTAAACCGTTGGCAACAAAGGCCCTGAGTTTCGAGAGTTGGGGGGCATACCGAGCCCGGTCTTGGGCACTCAGACGCTGTGGGAAGGGATGATCCATAGTCAGCCGATAAGAGCGATAACCCGGCAGTGGATTCTCTCCCTCTGGTGAAGTGTCCTTGCAGTAGAACCAGGTCTGATTCCACTCCTTGGGGTGGCTGTGAAGAGTGGCGTGAGGAAAACTAACATCTTTCCTCTTCTGGATGCTCATACCGCCGAGTTCAGTATTGGGCCCATCATGGAATTCAGTCCGACGGTTCAGATGGAAGAAGTCCCAGAATAACTCTACGGATGATTCCTCTTGCAGATAAGCTTCTGAGAAGACTTGGAAATTGCAGATGTTTGATATGGAATTGGGACCTATGTCTTATGAATGGAGTTGAAAATTTGCTAAAACGTCGCGGAAGAACTTTGAACCGGGAGGGCTAAAGCCCTGGGCCAGATGATCAAAGAAGACGATGGTTTCTCCCTCCTTAGGCTGAGGAGGACACTCTTTCCCAGGGGCCCGCCAGTGCAGAACCTCCTTCGGACCCAGAACGCCTATTGAGGCTGCCTTTTCTAAGTCGTCCTCGGTAATCCGGGACGGAACCCAGTTGCAGGCAACAAAGTCTTTCGCCGCAGAAGTCATCTTTTTCAAAAAGGGAATGCTGAAAAATACAATACAAAGATCCGGTTTACGATCCACTAGATATAAACCGGCGCGTTTGTGTGAAGGCATTGGTCTAATTGACGGTTTAAGCAGGGGACTAATGGTACCTACTAGTCCGGAATATTATGTGAGTGTATCAGCTACCGGATTATGGAGTTGAAAGGAGCAAGTTAAACCGCCAATTACAGGCAGGTAAGGTGCAGATCTAAATCTAAACCGGCAGCACAGGCATATAAGGCGTAGGTTAAAATTGAACCGGTGACATAAGCAGACACGTTACAGATCTAAAGTGTGAGAAACAACTTTCACATGAGCAGTAGTAAAATATAGATCTACAGCGCAGGAAAAAGTCAAAATAATTCAGGTCATATTCATTGAAGGCATCGAAGGTTTCTACAGATCCAATCTAAGCTAGCAGTATTGGAGAAACTAAGATTATAAAGGTGGAGCGGAGTCATGCACACGAGAGTTGACCTAAAAGTTCTACATCTATAGTTAAAGAACTGCCTACAGTGATGAACTGCGAAGAACAAGGGTTCGTGGGCGAGCTACCGAGAAACCCTAGAGCTAATATCTATGGGGAAGAAGAAATAACGCACCTGAGGAAGAGGAAGGACAGCGACGAAACTCTGGACGCGCTCAGGTTGATGCGGCGGCCGGGCTTGTTGAAGACGACGAGCTCGAAGGACGGCGGCGCAGGCTTGAGCGCTGGAGGACAGAGGAAGACGAAGAAGAGGGGATAAAGAGATGGCCCCCAGTTTTATTTATAGGCCGAGGAGGTGGAATGGCAAGCGCGAGAATCAAGGAGGCCAAAAATAAGATATGGATAGAGCTCTCGCCTCGATCTTCTGAGATTTAATAAATAAAGGTAACAAACAGGTATAGGCGTTAAATGCTCAGATGATGTCATGACAGTTTAAAGCGACCCGAGGAGATGACGTCATGGCCGGTTTATGAAATATACGAAAGCTACAGAAAGGGAAATCTGTACAAGACTTTGAAGACTGACATGAACAAGTTCAAATCAATCTGGGGCCTAATGTCAGGGATATTACTATCAGGTGTAAACCGGCCAGGAGGGTCCGGTTTGCGTTATCAAGATTATATTATCAGAAGCCCAGCGGAGTATCTAGTAGGAGATTATAGCCCAAAGAGGCTCAGGGCTCATGTGTTAAGGCCCGTGATTCATAAACCGTCATACTATGTAACTTGGGATGTAAGATAGAAAGAGCAGAGACCGAGGCGAACATGTTTATGATCCGGCCTCGGGACTCTGTAAACCGGACCGGGCGTCACCTCTTATATAAAGGGACGACTCGGCGAGGGTTCAGGACAAGAAACAACAGCTCGAGACACGGGCAAAGCGGATTCGCTCCCTGGCCATCGAAGCCCAAGCAATACCGCACCAAACTAGACGTAGGCTTTTACCTTCATCGAAGGGGCCGAACTAGTATAAAACCCCTGTGTCCTTCGTCCGCTTTAACCCCTTTAAACTAACCCGAGCGATGGCCTCACGACTAAGTCCTTTTGCTAGGACATCTGCCGTGCTAAATCCACGACAACTTTGCTGGATCAAGAGTTTGAGGGACGTCATCGAGCTGAACGTGTGCAGAACTCGGAGGTGTCGTACATTCGGTGCTTGATCGGTCGGAACGAGAAGAAGTTCTACTACATCAACCGCGTTGTCAAACGCTTCCGCTTTTGGTCTACAAGGGTACGTAGACACACTCTCCCCCTTCCGTTGCTATTCATATCCTAGATAGATCTTGCGTGAGCGTATGAATTTTTTTGAAATTGCATGCTATGTTTCCCAACACTCTCGTCATCCCGGTGGTTTGCAGCCGCAGGCTCCGGTGATGGTGAGCCCTAGTGGTGTACTCTAGGTCCGGGGGAAACCTTTGCCGGTCTGCCCGGCCCGGTGGCGGCGACACCCATGGGCGCCGCTTTCCTTCATGAAGGCGCAACTGAGGACGTACCCACCCCTATCCCCGACCGGGTGAAAACCTTCAATCCTCTTTGGATTTGGCGGCAGTGATGTGATACGTCCATTTTGCATCATGCTTATTGATACGTCTCAAACGTATCTACTTTTCCAAACACTTTTGATATTGTTTTGACCTCATTCTTGCATGATTTGGACTAAACTAACCCGGTCTGACGCTGTTTTCAGCAGAGCTGCCTGTATGGTTTATTTGTGTGCAGGAAAACGGATTTTTAAGTATCTTAGAAAAATCCACGAAAAATCACAGAAAATCCACACACCCGAAGGAACCAGATGCCAGAAGTGGGGCCAGAGGGGGCCCAGGGGGTGCCCAGGCGCCCTGTGGGCGCGCCCCCCCCCCCGGGCCGCGCTGGGGGGCGCCTGGGTGGGGCCCACACCCCCTGGTGCCCTACTTTACCCCGTATTTTTACTCCCGACGCAGAAACCCCAGATCAGAAGTTCTTTCGCAGTTTTTCGTCGCGGAGCCGCCGCCACCCTCTGTTCTTCCTCGGGAGGGCTAATCTGGAGGCTGATTTGGCCTCCGGAGAGGGGAGATCGTCGCCATCGTCATCATCATCACCACTCCATCGTCCCTCCATGACTTCCCCCTTCATGTGTGAGTAATTCCCCTGCTGTAGGCGAAGGGGATGGTAGGGATTGGATGAGTTAGATCATGTAATAGTTCGTCAGATTGTTGGGGGCATGTTGCCTATCATCTACTATGGTGTTTATCATCTTTGCTACAACTTGTTATTCTTAATGCTTGACACTTAGGGCCCGAGTGCCATGATTTCAGATCTGAACCATATGTGTTTGTATGAATATATTTGTGTTCGTGATCCTATCTATGAGTTGTTTGCACCTGTTACGGTTCGGAACCGGCGATCCCAAAAGTGACAGCTTGGGAGACCAAAGGGGATGGTCCGTAGTTTGAGGATTACATGTATCCATTGAGTTCATTGCTTTGTTCCGGTGCTCTTTGACAGGAGCACCTTAATATCCATTAGTTCCTTTTGGCCCCGTTCGTAGCGGGATGGTAGGACAAAAGATGTTGTGCAAGTTCTTATTGCAAGCACGTACAACTACCTACGGGATACATGCCTAATGTTTGATATTTGCCTAGATGATCATTACTTTTCCGTGTGCCGTGCCCCAAGTTAGAATCTATCTCATCCATGCAGCGCCCAACCATCCATCTCCCTAGCCTACAGTATTTTAATTTTTAAACCTTGCTTGTCACTAGTTGCTACTTTCGCCATTTACTACTGCTATTTACTTTTGCTGTTTACTTTTACTATTACTATCATCACTATCATATCACTGTTACCACTTATCTTTTGTTGCAAGTAAGTATATTTCAGGTGCGGTTGAATTGACAACTCAACTGTTAAAGCTTATAAATACTCTTTGGCTCCCCGTGTGTCGAATCAATAAATTGGGTTATTCTTACCCGCGAAGACTATCTCGATCCCTTACGGTTGAGGGTTATCAAGTACCGTTTTCTGGCGCCGTTGCCGGGGACCATAGCAATATTTACAAGTCTACTTGAGGTATCCTACCTGCTGCACTTTATCCACTATGGGTAAGAAAGGACACCCAAAGGTTCCGATCTTACTATCCACTACAAGAAGAGGTACTGCTCTGAGCACTAGTGCTACACTTGATTCACCTTCCGTTATGAGTAGGTTTGCCTGACCACCACCACATGATGCTCCTACTGAATCTGATACTATGTCTGATACTCTTGATGATGCTTCTACTACTTTTGATGATATTAGTTCGCTTGGTTATGCTCTTGAGAAACAAATTGCTGCTGCTGCTAAAAAGTCTGGAATTGAACTCCTTGTTACTCGCTACCCTATTGGTGAAACTTATGATTATCCTGATTTGAGTAAACTCAAGGAGAGTCTCCTTGATGATGATTACTATATACTTGATGAAGAATTATGTAGGGAACTGACAGAGTTTTCCAGCTCTGACCCTGAAGCTATTAAGAAACTGTTTGAAAAACACTCTCTGAAGAACAAAACCGTTCCTAATCCTGAATTTGCTACATCTCCTATATGCATTGATGATCCTGATTATGATTTCTCTGTTGATCTTTCACTTATACCTATGGTTGAAGCTGACCCCTTTTATGGCAGAGAAAATGATGATGCTATTGCACACCTAACTAAACTTGGTGAGCTAGGTAGCCTGTTTACCACAGATGAGAAGATACGATACTTTTATGTGACCAAGCTTCTTCCTTTCTCCTTGAAGGAGAGTGCTAAAGCATGGTATGATTCACTCCCATGCGGTTCCATTAAGAGTCCTCAGGACTTAGCTCACTCTTTTGTTGATAAGTACTTTCCTGCTCACATGCAACATGCTGCTTTACAAAGAATTTATAACTTTAAACAGTTGCAGGATGAGTCCCTCCCTAAAGCTTGGGGGAGGTACTGCAGTCTGATTCGGGCTAGACCAGGACATGAAATCCCTAAGAATGAATTAATTGATATATTCTATGCTGGTCTAACTGATGAATCCAGGTCCTATATGGGCAGTTGTGCTGGTTGTGTTTTCAGGAAAAGAACACCGGACGATGTGGAAGATTTAATGGGCAGGATTGCCAAAAACCATGAAGATTGGTCCGTCCCTGAACCACCTCCACCAACAAAGAAGAGGGGCATGTTTATTCTGAGCCCCGAGGATATGCGAGAAGCAAAGATGTCTATTAAAGAGAAAGGTATTAAAGCTGAAGACGTGAAGAATCTACCCCCTATTGAGAAGATGTGTGAGCCTACCACTCAGCCTCCTATGGTAGAGGTACACTCTCTTTTAGATTTCAACGCAAGTGACATCCCTCATGGTAAGCCTCCTGATCAATGTTTAGATGAGTTTGATAATTTTATTATGAAACAGAATCATTTCAATGAGAGGATAGAAAGTCAGTTGCATGATAATTTCCTTGCTATCAAAAGACTGCTTGATTTTTTAAATAGAACAGTTAATGACGTTCAATGTCTTGTGAAGCATTTTCATATGGTTCAAACTCAGCTTGATCAAATTTATAATGTGCAAAGAGATTTGCTTGCTAACAATGCCAAACAAGATAATTTGCAGGCTTTTGGGATTAAGACCCGAGGAGGAACTAGCACTCAAGATCCTCTTTATCCAGAGGGACATCCGAAGAGAATCGAGCAGGATTCTCAAATGCAGGAAGAAGAAATTGTTGTCTCTCCAAAGAAGAAGAAGAAAAATAAAGAGACTGACAATTCTAATGATCCTATTGCAGATGAAGAGCCAGCTATTGATCCCAACAGTGTATCTATTTCCGATGCTGAGAATGAAGACGGTGCTGAACCTGAAGGTAATGATAATGAGAAGAATGATCCGCCTGAAGTTCGAGAAGAAGAAGCACCTGACAAACGTAAGAGGTACACTAAAGAAGACTTCATCACAAGAAAAGATGGGAAGGAAAGAGAACCATGGGTACAGAAACCCATGCCCTTTCCAGGTAAGTCCATCAAATCTAAAGAAGAAGAGCATTATAATAAGTTCTGTGAGTGGATTAAACCTCTTTTTCTTCAAATCCCTTTGACTGATGCTATTAAGTTACTTCCTTATTCAAAATATATGAAAGATGTTGTCACTAACAAAAGAAAAGTTCCTAATGATGCAATATCTACTATGCTTGCTAACTATTCTTTCAGTGGAAAGATTCCTGAGAAGCTCGGTGATCCAGGTATACCCACCATTCCTTGCTCCATAAAGAATAATTATGTCAAAACTGCTTTATGTGATCTTGGAGCAGGAGTGAGTGTTATGCCTCTCTCTCTTTACGAGAGGCTTTGTTTAGAGAAACTAATTCCTACAGATATCTCCCTTCAGATGGCTGACAAGTCAACCGCTGTTCCGATAGGTATTTGTGAGGATGTTCCCGTAGAAGTTGCTAATTGTTTAATTCTTACTGATTTTGTTGTGCTTGACATGCCCGAGGATGGGAGCATGTCCATTATTCTTGGTAGACCTTTTCTTAACACCGCAGGTGCTATTATTGATTGCAATAAAGGGAAGGTTACCTTCCATGTGAATGATAAAGAACACACGGTATATTTTCCGAAGAAGATCGACAGGAGGCATGCCCTCAACTCTATAGAGAATATCGAGACCGTGAAAATTGGAGAATGGGACTGTCCACTACATGTGCCTCACAAATATAAAACTATCATGGTGGGGACAATGTCCATCAAAGTAAAGGTTCAGTGATTACTTCGTAAGAGGTGAGACTTTTTGCTCTATATATCGCTTGTTTGTTGGTAAGACTTGATCAACCTTACTAGTGAACATGTTTTATATGGATAAAAAGTTGAGCTTATTATGTTTTCATTTGTTTTTAGTTTTGTCCTACTTGCTGTACCAAGTATCTATGTTTTTAAAGCTTCACAATACTACTAACTGCTTCAAGTTTTCAGAGAGTTTCGCAGCATTTTGAACTTCGAAAAAATTTCAACAGTGAAGTTTTCAGAAAAATTCCAGAATAATTATAATAAAAATTTCCACAACGGGAGAGACCCAGAAAGTCCTGGGGCCAGCCAGGAGAGGCGGCCAGCTGGCGCGGCCCAGCCCCTGGCCGCGCCCACAGGGCGCCTGGGGCCCACGGGACCCCCCTCCAGGTATGTCTTCTTCCTTTCTCTCTCTCTTTCTCCAAAAACACGAGTTCTGGTCTTGTTCTTGCTGTTCTTGCTGTTCTTGGAGACGATTCTTCGATATCTCTCTACAGCCCCTCATTTGAGCTGAAATTTTGAGCAAATACTCCCTGGTATGTGACTCCTCCACCCCTCCAATTAGATTTTTGATTGGTGGCCTCATTTGTGAGTATTTAGTAGTTCTTGGTGCTGTAGAGATGAGCTTGCATGCATGTGTAGAAAGTTACTTTCCAAGTTTTGATGCAAGTTTATGCCTTGGGCAAGTGAGTTAAGTAGTTTGCCTTAGCTCACTTTGTTTTAATCCTTGTTTTGTAAATTGTAATTTTTTTCAGAAATGAGTTTGTTAGGAAGGGCAAAAGGGTGGCTTGAGAAGAGGAGGCCCGCACACTCCGATCGAGTCACTAGAGCCGCAACTTCACCATCGACTGCTAGGGTGAGCTATAATGAAGATCATGTGCCCCTGGAGTTGTTGGAAGACACAAGTCCAGCACGTGCGATGACATTTCCATGTGATGAATTCATGGAAGCTACGGGAATCAAGGATGAGTTTTATAATCTTTGTGCTAATGCAGGTTTGACACGACTCGTCACGAGCCGTGTTACTAAGTATCAAAAACTCACCTCCAGTTTCATTAACAGTTTTAGATATAATCCTGATTCAGGTGCTATTGAGTTTAAAATTTATAATGATCTTATCACCATGACTTTGGGAAATTTTTGTGAAATAATAGGTGTGCCGAACGTTGGGAGGACGGCAAGGATGGCCACTCAGCCCTCCGAGCTGAAAACCGTCATCAACTCTCTCTGCAGCATGGGTACGAGGGATATTCATCGGTCGAAGATCTCCAGCATCTTAGTTCCTCACCTCAGGTATTTTGCATATTATATTGCTAGAGGGGTGTTAGCTCGTGACAACACGAGCATCATTTCTGCTCCGGATATTGCTATCCTGGCAGCAGCCCTCTCAGGGAGGTCTGATTATAATCTGGGTACCTTAATTGCTCGACGCCTTGCTATGAACGGTAACAAGGGGGACTTATATGGTGGCGTTTATGCCACACTTATCTTAGAGCATCTTGGAGGCACCCCACACCCTGATGATACTCCTTTTACTTATTTAAGCTTTGATCTTGCTGCTATGAAAAGGCATAAGTTTGTTACCATGGGTTCTGAGCTTGATAACCTTGTTTATATCTTACGTTTCGGAACTACCGCGGAACGCGAGATCCGTCTACCTGCACCTCTTTTGTTTGATTTTTCTCGCAGGAACGGATGGTCCTTTGATGTTGTCCAGTTCGATGAGTTCATGGTCCAGCATCAGTTTCGTAACCCCATGGAGGGGGTTGTGCCCGACGAGGAGAGGCACGGTGAGATACCACATTTTCAGGAAGAGACCGCCACCGAGTTTGGTGAAGGGTCTTCCTCTGTTTGGCGTTCGGAACCTTCCTCGTGGGAGACTCCGAGGAGTTCGGTGTACGCGCCAGCATCCTTCTACGACCCTTGGACTCACCACCATACCCCTGGAGCAGGAGGCTCCTGGGGGCAGTAGCTGCTACCAACTTAGGGCAAAAGCCTAAGCTTGGGGGAGTACGTGCCCTTCTCACTTTTCCATTGTATTATCCGTTTTATTCGCTTTGATCTTTTCGAAGTTTTTGCCCGTTCTTCTTTATTTCTCTCTTTGCAAAAACAACAAAAAGATTTTCTCTTTCCTTTGCTTTTATTCAACCTTTGAAAAAACCAAAAATATTTCCTTTCTCTCTTTAGTTTGCTTTGTTTTCAGAGATCAGCTCGAGTCCGTGATGGCATTTGATTATATTTCCTACGTTCGATCGTGCAAGTGAAAAGCAGTGATGATGAAGATCGACTGAAAGGAAGCAACGAGGAAGACCGGTATGAACTCTTATTGTTTCTACTTTTGTACATATGCCTGTACTTATGATCTAGAGACCAGCTTGTAGCGACATAGTGCTATGTTTACATTGCTCTTCCAGTGGTTCATGCTTTCCTTGTGGCTAGTCCCGAATAACTAGAGTATATAATGTGTTATTGAAATGATCTACATGCATTGCGTTGTTCATAGTCTGGTATATTAAGGTGGTATTTCCCTTTAGAGAATTTTTGGATTGACTTGGCACATGCTTACACATGTTCAAGACTAAAAAGTCTACTCTGCCTTGATGATCTTTGAGTTTTAGAATATTTATATCACTTTCATGCCCGTTTCAATGTTGCTTTGTCGCTTTGCATGATTATGACTGTTATTGCTCTCTAGTTGGTCGCTTCCCAGTCTTTTGCTAAACCTCCACCTGTACTAAGCGGACTGACTGCTTGTGCATCCAAAATCCTTAAAACCTGTTATGACATATGAGTCCACTATACCTTCCTATACATGGTATTTACCTGCCATTCCTAACGAAGACTTTCGTGTACCATCTCGAAATTAATCAAAAGCATTTCCCTTTTTGTGCCTATGTTTTAGCTCATGAGGAAGTAGTAGTTAATTCATAATCTTTTTAAGTTGGACAAGTTTCACCCCTGGATTGCATGTATAATGTGCAAACCCCTAATATGAAAAGGAACTGGCATTGAGTGCGCCCGGCTCAAAAAGATAATATAACAAACAAACCCTCCTTCACGCTTTGTTCATGAGAAATCAGAAAACTTTGGCAGTGATAAACAAAGGAGATTAAGAGGATGTGATCGTCCTCATGCGGGAGCCGTTCCTCGAGACTTGTCTATCTTAAAAAGTGATTGAGTTATCTGCTAGCATTCGTTGACGAAATATGCACCCCTCAAAAACATATTTACTTCTGTTTTTAAAAAACCAAGAGCTCTGGTACATGTTTAGTTTTTGTTTCCGACCACGGGTTTTCAACCTTGCCAACAAAAGCCACGGTTCGAGAGTCTCACCTTCTTTCTTCAAAGCACTGACTAGGAGAGCATAATTGTCATTCTGAGTGTAATGTGCATTGTCCCAAAGTATTACATTGTCTTCTGCATACTTGTGATATGATTTATTCTGAAACTCTTAGTTCTAGTCTCCTTTAAAACTCTGGAGGAGTCTCTGCATTTATGTTTTGCTTCACTCATGGAGGCTAGCGAGATACCGCCCTAATATGCTCAAGCTATGTGTAATGTAATCTTGTCTTGATTTTCAGTAATATATTATTTACTTTTAAGTATTTGTGACTGGTCACTTGAAAGAAGGATTGCTTCTTGCATTGTCCTCATAAAGTACTGTTTCAATACTTGCTAAACTCTTTTCGTAGTACATGCTTATATACATCTAATCAAGCAAAAGAGTTTGTCAAAGTTTTCTTTGTCGCGTCCAGTTCGTTGAACTGAATTGCTTGAGGACAAGCAATATGCTAAGCTTGGGGGAGTTGATACGTCTCAAACGTATCTACTTTTCCAAACACTTTTGATATTGTTTTGACCTCATTCTTGCATGATTTGGACTAAATTAACCCGGACTGACGCTGTTTTCAGCAGAGCTGCCTGTATGGTTTATTTGTGTGCAGGAAAACGGATTTTTAAGTATCTCAGAAAAATCCACGAAAAATCACAGAAAATCCACGCACCCGAAGGAACCAGATGCCAGAAGTGGGGCCAGAGGGGGGCCAGGGGGTGCCCAGGCGCCCTGTGGGCGCCCCCCCCCCTGGGCCGCGCCGGGGGGCGCCTGGGTGGGGCCCACACCCCCTGGTGCCCTACTTTACCCCGTATTTTTACTCCCGACGCAGAAACCCCAGATCAGAAGTTCTTTCACAGTTTTTCGTTGCGGAGCCGCCGCCACCCTCTGTTCTTCCTCGGGAGGGCTAATCTGGAGGCTGATTTGGCCTCCGGAGAGGGGAGATCGTTGCCATCGTCGTCATCATCACCACTCCATCGTCCCTCCATGACTTCCCCCTTCATGTGTGAGTAATTCCCCTGCTGTAGGCGAAGGGGGTGGTAGGGATTGGATGAGTTAGATCATGTAATAGTTCGTCAGATTGTTGGGGGCATGTTGCCTATCATCTACTATGGTGTTTATCATCTTTGCTACAACTTGTTATTCTTAATGCTTGACACTTAGGGCCCGAGTGCCATGATTTCAGATCTGAACCATATGTGTCTGTATGAATATATTTGTGTTCGTGATCCTATCTATGAGTTGTTTGCACCTGTTATGGTTCGGAACCGGCGATCCCAAAAGTGACAGCTTGGGACACCAAAGGGGATGGTCCGTAGTTTGAGGATTACATGTATCCATTGAGTTCATTGCTTTGTTCCGGTGCTCTTTGACAGGAGCACCTTAATATCCATTAGTTCCTTTTGGCCCCGTTCGTAGCGGGATGGTAGGACAAAAGATGTTGTGCAAGTTCTTATTGCAAGCACGTACAACTACCTACGGGATACATGCCTAATGTTTGATATTTGCCTAGATGATTATTACTTTTCCGTGTGCCGTGCCCCAAGTTAGAATCTATCTCATCCATGCAGCGCCCAACCATCCATCTCCCTAGCCTACAGTATTTTAAACCTTGCTTGTCACTAGTTGCTACTTTTGCCATTTACTACTGCTATTTACTTTTGCTGTTTACTTTTACTATTACTATCATCACTATCATATCACTGTTACCACTTATCTTTTGTTGCAAGTAAGTATATTTCAGGTGCGGTTGAATTGACAACTCAACTGTTAAAGCTTATAAATACTCTTTGGCTCCCCGTGTGTCGAATCAATAAATTGGGTTATTCTTACCCGCAAAGACTATATCGATCCCTTACGGTTGAGGGTTATCACTTATAAGTTGTTATTTATTGAATTTTCGGCTGTTCATACATGTTTTGTCACAATACTTATGCCTTTTTCCTCTTATTTTGCAAGGTTTACATGAAGAGGGAGGAATGCTGGCAGCTGGAATTTTGGGCTGGAAAAGGAGCAAACCCTGGAAACCTATTCTGCACAACTCCAAAAGCCCCGAAACTCCACAAAACATTTTTTCGGTAAATATAAAAAATATCTGGCGGAAGAAATCCACGAGAGGGGCCACTGGCTGGCCTCGAGGGCTAGCCGGTGGGCCCCAGGTGCCCATCTTCTCCTATATGAAGTGTTTTGATCTGGAAAAAATCAGAGGGAGGCTTTCGGGACCAGACACCGCCGTCTCGAGGCGGAACTGAGGCGGAAACCAATCTAGGGCTCCGGCTGAGCTGTTCTGCCAGGGATACTTCCCTCCAGGAGGGGGAAATCGTCACCGTCGTCATCACCAACAACTCTCCCATCTTGGGGAGAGCTATCTTCATCAACACCATCTCCTCTCAAACCCTAGTTCATCTCTTGTATCCAATCTTTGTACCCAAACCTCAGATTGGTACCTGTGGGTTGCTAGTAGTGTTGATTACTCCTTGTAGTTGATGCTAGTTGGTTTATTTGGTGGAAGATCATATGTTCAGATCCATTATGCATATTAATACCCCTCTGATCATGAACAATATTATGTCTTGTGAGTAGTTGCTTTTGTTCCTGGGGACATGGGAGAAGTCTTGCTATTAGTAGTCATGTGAATTTGGTCTTCGTTCGATATTTTGATGAGATGTATGTTGTCTTTCCTCTAGTGGTGTCATTTGAACGTCGACTACATGACACTTCATCATTATTTGGGCCTAGAGGAAGGCATTGGGAAGTAATAAGTAGATGATGGGTTGCTAGAGTGACAGAAGCTTAAACCCTAGTTTATGCATTGCTTCGTAAGGGGCTGATTTGGATCCATATGTTTCAGGCTATGGTTAGGTTTACCTTAATACTTCTTTTGTAGTTGCGGATGCTTGCATTAGAGGTTAATCATAAGTGGAGGCTTGTCCAAGTAAGGGCAGCAGCCAAGCACCGGTCCACCCACATACCAAATTATCAAAGTACCGAATGTGAATCAAACGATCGTGATGAAAACTAGCTTGACGATAATTCCCATATGTCCTCGGGAGCGCTTTACCTTGCATAAGAGTTTGTCCAGGCTTGTCCTTTGCTACAAAAAGGATTGGGTCACCTTGCTGCACCTTATTTACTTTTACCGTTTGTCACTTGCTACCAATTATCTTATCATAAAACTATTTGTTACCTATAATTTCAGTGCTTGCAGAAAATACCTTACTGAAAACTGCCTATCATTTCCTTCTGCTCCTCGTTGGGTTCGACACTCTTACTTATCGGAAGGACTACGATAGATCCCCTACACTTGTGGGTCATCATGATGCTGTTTGCGTTGTGACCTTCCAGGAGGTGTCATCAAGGGCACTGGGGCTCGGTTGGGAGTGCAGAGGAACTGCATGTGGAGGGAATGAGACCAGTGGCAGCAGGTGGTGTTCGCAAAGGAGGAGCGGCGTTGTATCTGACACGTCGACAACGGCGGGTCTCAGCGGCATGGAGCAGCGGGGTCTCGCTGCTGGGCGTATGTTGATGGACGAGCGCAGGATGGTGGCGTTGCCTGGCGTCGTGGTGGCGTCGACGACAGCTAGACCGGGCAAGGTTAATGCATCGGTACAACTCTGAAGATGGAGTGGTGGCAGTTGGCGGCGGCGGCCGCTGAGAATGCGTCGGACCAGTGGGTACCCCATACCCAACATGTGGCTTGGTTGGGGCCTCATGTCTTAGATGTTAGGCTTGGCTGCGAGGTATGTTTGATATTAGGCCCGGACTATTAGCATCCCTTCATCAACTGGATAGGAGTAGCGACATATGTTGCCTAGACGGTGGCTTCAGACTTACCGCTGTATTTCTTTGTAAGTTTTTTGTGTGAATATACTTAATAAAATGGTTGTATGCATCGTCCGGATGCAGAGGCCTGGGGTCTTTCTTCTTAAAAAAAGAAACCGGAATATACTTCATTTCAATCGCAAGAAACTAAGGCCTCCTTTGGTTCATAGCATAGGAATAGTATAAGGATAGGAAAATTATAGGGAGTGAGATGACATGCATCTCAATTCCTATAAAGAAATAGATGCCATTTGATGCATACGATAGGATTTTTTTCATTAATTCTAGGCTAATGTTTTTTTTTCCTTTAAAATATGAAGGATTGATCATATCCTTTATAGGAACAGGAATCCATTTCTACAAATCAAAGGGTTTGAAAAAAAATCCTACAAAATTCATATTCTTTACAATTCCTACAATTTTTCTATGAACAAAGGAGGCCTAATTAACTAAAACCCAAGTAAAACTAGGATGAAATGCCAATAGTAATTGTAGTCACCGTGCATAACCTATACTAGAATGAGATTGCTGCCACAAATGCAGCCACACGCGGTGGGCTCTGATGAAATAATAAGATATCAATGCTTGCTCCAAGCGAGCTTCGGGTACGCGACTTCCTGTATGTCCGAAGCCAGTGGCAGAGCCAGGAAAATCGTATGAGGGTGACCGAGTGTTTTAAAGTCTGCTGGGAGCACTACCAACATGGATATTAGTCTTAAGTCAAGAATGTTGGGGGTGGGGGGGGGGGGGGGGGGCCCCGGC